>CM053585.1:245182827-245203357 GCA_028646515.1 Pseudochirops corinnae | reverse complement strand
GACTGCTTATCTCCCCCTTTCGCAATCCCCACTCGCAGCTGGTGCTAATCCACAGGTGGTGCTAATCCTCCTGGTGCTAATCCTCCGCTCACCTGAAAGGCTCTTCCGCCGCCCCCGGGGCGCAGCTGTGGCTTCAGGCCAGGCTGGCTTCGGTTGGCAGTGCTGACATGGTTCCTCATAGCTGAGCTGACTTTAGTGGGAAGTATCCTTGTATGCATTTTGGAGTTGTAGGATTGGTTTAGAGTCCTATTTTATGGGTATTTTGGGGTGGCTATGTGAGAGCTGCGATATGTTGCTGCTGCTACGCCGCCATCTTGGCTCCGCCTATCACATTACATTTCAAAAAAGTACCATAGGAACATGGTAGATTAAGAACTTCTTAAGGACTGCTCTAGAGAGATGTGTTTGGGTTGTTTTTTTTTTTTTCATTTTTGCATCCTCAGGATCTAACAATGCCATGTATAAAGGAGACACATGATAAATGGTTGTTGAATTTAAAAATAGATGTGAAAGTGCTTTGTAAATTGCAATGTTCTATATAAATGCAAATTTTTATCGCTGCTATTGTTGAAGGGGTACATTCTAGTTATCTGTAAGTTTTATTTATTTATGTATGAACAATTCCTTTCCTAATGATGGCAGATATATGAATGAATGCTGAAAATCATAATCAGATTAAAATGAGGGGCTTCATTCCATCCACTCATTTTATTGATGAGGAAACTGAGAACCAGAGATAGAAAGTGTTTTATAAAAAGAGGTGATTTGGACCTCAGGTCTCATCAAGCTCTACTGTTTTAGGATTCTATAATTCCATCTTGTTTGATTGTCACAAAAATCTTCATTTTGTAAATGAAAAGGTCCTGAGAAGATGAGTGACTTGTCTCAGCTCAAACACCCAGTTAGTGGCAGAGGTAGGGACTAGAATACAGTTGTATTTAGCTGACCACTAAACTTATTAATATCAGTTCTTTGTACATTTTGAGGTAGAAGCTAGAAGCTAAAGCTCTTTTTGTTACAGTTTACAGTAGCAACTGCCTTGGCCAGGGAAAAGAAAGGCATTCTGATATAAAAAAATGTGCTGTCCTTCAGTGAGTAGCGAGGTCCCTATTATCTGAAATATTCAAGGAGGTGTTAAATAATCACCACTCAGGAGATGGTGTAGAAAAGATTTCAATATTCTGTAGAAAGTTGGACTAAGTGGCTTCAAAGGTCCCTTCCAACTCTTAGATTATAAGATTCTCTCATCATATCTCCTTGGTCTTTAGGAGATCAAGTGGTCTTTATAGCTATAGGTGTTTGAGCTTCCTGTGAACTCAGCCAAAAGCACTCATTTCTCTATGAGAAAATAAAATTGTGACTAGAAATAGTTTCATTTTC
The DNA here is from genome assembly GCA_028646515.1 of Pseudochirops corinnae. Taxonomy (NCBI): domain Eukaryota; kingdom Metazoa; phylum Chordata; class Mammalia; order Diprotodontia; family Pseudocheiridae; genus Pseudochirops; species Pseudochirops corinnae. The sequence continues at coordinate 245,201,977 of CM053585.1, read as the reverse complement.
ATAGTTATGCAATTACTAAATCCTAGCCCCATATCTTTTTTAAATTTTTATTTTTTTTGCTTTTTGAAGGGGGGAAGAAGGTAGGACAATTGGGATTAAGTGACCTGCCCATGGTCACACGGCTGTTTTTTTTGTGTTAAGTGTCTGAGGCTGCATTTGAACTCAGGTCTGTCTGACTCCAGGGCCAGTGCTCTATTCAATGCACCACCTAGCCGCCCCCCCAGCCTCATATCTTAACTCATCTCTGAAATGGAGCTAAAATTTCATTTTGCTGCTAAGATTATAAACCTGATCCCTGGTTATGGTCCAAATAACTATACAGAGTCATTGGTTTTTTGGGGGGGAGGGGAGAGGTGAACTACAGGGGAGGGAATCAGGCAATACCAGTGGAATTTAAGTTATCTAATCCATTCAACTTTATTTTAATATTAATTGACAACATAGCACATTCCAAAGACTCTTCTTTAGAGAAAATGATGTTCAGCCTTTGCCATAACATGAGGTTACATATCTCACCCCTGCACCTGGTTGATCTATTCATCATAAAATTGCCTGAGCTACAGCTGCCCCATTTTTAAAACTATATGTGTTTCTGAAATGGGCTAATGAGCCTGGGGCAAAAAGCACATGCTAATATTATAAAGCTACATTAACCACTTTCAGAGACACCTGCAGGCAATTCAAACAAGTTAAATTCCCAAAGAAATGAAGAGAGAGGACCATGTAGTTGAAGGGATAAAATAAACCATTTTATTAGTCAACTTCCCACTTTCAGGGTAATAAGTGTTCGTATCACTTTTTCCCCCCAGGGACTGAGTTTCTCCAATGAAGAAATAGTCATCCTACATTTCAACCTGAACTAAAAAGAAAGCCATTCAACCAACCATTTATGCAATGTTTCATTAATCAGTCAACCAAGATTTTTGTTTCATGGGACTCTGGAGCTAGAAGGAATCTTAGAACATGCACTATTTATACATGGGTCATAAAGGCAATATGGCATATAGGAAATAAATACTGTTTCTGTCAGAATATAAAGTTGAAAACTGGTTGGCTGATGCTTAATAACTATCTGCATGACCCTTAGCAAGGTTCTTAATCTGTGCCTTAGTTTTCTCCCCTGTAAAATGAGAATAATAAAGTCACATGGTTCTTCAAGGAAAATGTTTTATAAATCCAAACCATTACAAAATATAAGCTATTATAAAGCATAGAATAATAGACTCTGAGTTGAAAGAGACCTTAGAGGTCAATGCCTACCAGAATAAGAATCCCCTCTGCAAAATAATAATGCCAACTGTCATTTACATAAGTGCTTTTATGTGTATATATTACCACATTTGATTCTCACAACATGCTGTTAGATAAGTGCTACAGATAATAAAAGGCCCATTTTACAGATGAGGAACCTGAGTCCCAGACAGGTTAAGTGATTTGCCCATGAAGAGGTGAGATTCTAACCAGTGTTTCTCCTGCCTCCAAGTCCAGGGCTGTTTTCATTACAATGACACTTTATTCCTGAAAGGTAGTCATTTAGTCTTTGCTTACAGATTTCTACTTAATGGAAAACACACCACTTCCCAAAGATGTCCATTCCTTTCTGATAGCTCTAAATGTTATGACTGTTAGCATTAGAGGGGACCTTAAGTAACATCTAGTTATAGACATCAGGTCATCTAGTTCAAAAGCCTGGAGACCTGGATTTTCCTTTTTGTGGGTTTGGTAATGGCTTGGTAACAAAGCTAAGACCCACATGTGGGTCAGGTCCAAGTCAGGACTCTTCACAGTTCTAGGCTACCCCCTTTGTACTGGTGAAAGGACAGGAGTAGGCACTGGGCTTTGGTTTCTTTGGTATGAAGAATTCCCAGATGAATTGTGGGAAGTTGTTGGTATGCTAGGATCCAGAGAACCCTAGATCCCCCTCCATCAAGGCTTAGAGATGCACCACTCTACCAAGTGATAGAGGGGAAAAAAAAAGTCCCTTTTAGACTCTCATTCCTACCTCAAACCAGGAATCTGGAGTGGGATCCCTGGAGATCTTCAGAGATCCTGGGATAGATAAGCTGCCCAGGGCAATTGAAAGCTAAGACCAGAGGCAAGCAACAGGTAGTCACCCCTGGAACTTTAGGGCAGCTCCATCACTTCCTGGCTCTCTAGAGGTAAACAAAGCCAAGGTCAAGTCTTCCCCAAGTTAGGGCTGTATGTGAATTATTATAGGCAGTTCTGGCACAGGGTACAGCTCAGCACTGCCCAAACCAGGTGGCCTCAGCCTTCCCCAAAATAGTGATTAAATGCCCGAGAGAGCAGGTCTCAGGGTATTCCAAGATGGTCCAGTACAGGACTCCCAGAAACAGGGCCTGAGGCCAACACAATCTCAACAGTGCCTGAATCCAGTACAAGTCTAGCAAAGAGACCAGTGTCAAGGTATTCCAGGCAGGGTCCAGTGGCACCAGTAGTTCAATCATGCAGTGGGAGAAAGGAGAGGTCCCAGAGTCCTATGAGAAGAGGGATTCCCTGAAGTGTATAGTACCAAAGTGATCCCAGAGTCCTTTGAAGGAAGGGTCTAGTCTGGCCTACAAAATTTAGGACTAGACAGACCTTGCCCACACCATTTAATTACAGAGCTCGGACAAAACACAGGCCCCACAATGAACAAACCAAGGAAAACTACAAATAACATGAGGAAATACTTTGGTTTGAGAGATACCAAGACATTAGACTCAGAAGACAACAGTGAACTCACAAGTAAAGTCTCACAGGAAGAAAAAAAAAAAGCTGTGGAATGAGAAAGCTAAGAAGAATGGCAAGGAAAATTAGAATGTATGGTAGAAAAACTCTCTCAAGAACTGAATGCCCTAAAAATTAGAACGAGCCTGTCAAAAAACAGTGACAACAACACAACAAGAAATATCAAAACAAAACCAATTTTTTAAAGAACAACAAAAAAAAAATCTAATAAATCTAGTATCAGAAACAAGTAACACAGAAAATAGATCAAGGAGAAACAATCTAAGAATTATTGGACTACCTGAAAATTATGGTCAGGAAAAATGTCTGGATACTATGTTTAGGAAATCATAAATGAAAATTTCCCTGAACTCCTAGAACTAGAAAACAAGTAAAAATAGAATCCAACAGTTTCCTCCAAAAAGAAACCTCAAAATGAAAATTCCCAGGAACATCATAGCTAGAATCCAAATGCTTCCAGATCAAAGAAAAAAACAATAAAATCCTGAGCTGTGAAAAATAATGAGTTTAAATACCAAGGGCCTTTAAAGTTCATTTATCTCATATTTTGTAGAAGTTTATCTATTTCCTTTGAATTATTAGTTTTCTAAAAAATTTGTCATTGTGCATAGTAGTTTCTGAAAACCTTTTAATTTTTTCTCCTTTTTGTTGTGAACTCACATTATTTTCTTTTATTTTGATAAATTTTCCTCATATTTTTTTTTCTTGATTGGGTCATCTAAAGATCAACTGACTTAGTCTTTTAAAACATGGCTATTAGTTATTTGTGTATCAATTCCATAGTATTTTTAGTTTCAAGTTTCTATATTTCTCTTATTTTAAAAATATATTCTTTTGTATTTGTTTTAGAGTTGCTAGCTTGTATGTTTTTTTGTCTTTTATTGAAGGCTTGATTCATTATCTCTTTTGCTGTTATTTTGTTAATATATTTTCAGATAGTAAATTTTTCCCTGAGAATGACTTTATGTGTCAGAATTCTGGTACATTGTCTTATTGCCTTTATCATCTTTAATATAATTATTTATTGTTTGCATAATCTGTTCTTTGACCCACTTATTAGTCAGGATGTCACTAGTTTCCATTTAGGCTGGCTTCTTTTGCTCATACTTCTTTTATTAATTACTACATTATCGAATTATGGTCAACAAACTATGCATTTATTATATCTTCTTACATTTGTTCATGATTCCTAGCACATGACCAATTGTAAATATACAATAGGATACTGAGAGATGTGAGTGATTTGTTCATCTCCATTCACAAGTATCAATGCAATATACTTTTTCTAACAGTTTCTCCAGCTTTATATTTTCTTCTTTGGACTTAGACTTTTGAGAGAAATATTAAAGCCTCCTATTATAAAACATATGATTTTATAGTGCTATCAATATCTTTTTTGCAATTTCCCTAGTCTTTCTTTTAAGAACTTAATTGTGATGTCATTTGGCAAATACATCAAGTTATTTTTTTCATTTTCATGGTGCTTTTGAGTGTAGTTTAGTTTCTTCATAGATTCATGTTGATACTATGAATTTTTATTGTTGCTTTATACAAAATTGATTTCTGTGCTTTTTTTTGTAGTCCCCTAAGGCACAAGAAATTTTGTTCCATCTCCTTATTTTTACTCTGTATGTGTCTATATGTTTTAAATATGATTCTTTTATACAGTAATTGTTGGGTAATGCTTTTGCATTAAAAAAAAATCTATTCTTTCAGTTTCTTTTTGTGGGAATTTAGTATTTACATTTAAGGTGGCAATTGTCAGGCTTGTGCTTCCTTCCATTAAATACTTTCACCATATATGTATATACAGATACTATACTTGTCATGTATGTGTTTATATACATATACAACATAGAAAATACATATGTATTCTTCAGATTGTATATGTGCATGTTTTTTTCATTCTTTTTAAAAGTTGGCATAGTTCAAATGAATTTAAAAAGTGAGAGTTATAATCAGGCTATCAGACAAAGTGAAAACAAACATTAAAATATAAAAATGGATGAAAAAGGAAACCACAGTGTGCTGAAAGGAATCATAGGTAACAAACCAATATCAACACTGAACTTATATGTTCCAAATGCTTTAGTGTGTATATCCATAAAAGAATAGTTAACTGAACTAAAAGACATAGAGAATAACACAATAGTGGCCAGAGGTTTCAATATCCCTCTCTCAATTTTAGATAAGTCTACACAAAAGATGCACAAAAGAAAACTTAGAGAACTGAACAAACTGCTGGAGAAACTAGAGCTAACAGACTTATGACATCTTCTAAATGGGACTGCTAAAAATATACATATTTTTCAGTAACATATGGAACTTTCACAAAAATTGACCATGTATTAGGGTACAGAGATATTGCAAACAAATAAATCACACATAGTAAATACATCCTTAAAGTCAGTACTTACTCTCTGTAAATTGTCTTGTTTACACTAATCTCAGCTCAGTCTCTTTTCCTGGATTCACCCTGCCTGTTACACTATTCAATAACAAGTTTTTTTACTTTACTTTTATCCTTGTATAATTTGTCTGTCTCCCTCCTCCCTTCCCTTTCGCAGCTCACAAAAGAGCATGGTATATAACTCTGTCTGCTCATCCCTAACCTTGACCACTTCATCTGTTCTTCCATTTCCTTAATTTCAGTGACATTAATTTGCAATGTCCCTTTCTAATAAATGTTTTTATTCCACCACCACCTCCCTTTCCACTTCTAGTATACTTTAGAACATTCACAGGAATGAAGGCCAGAGGTACAATGAGAAATGCCCTATAATCCAAGTGAAAGGAACAGCCTAATCTAGTTCTTTGTCTCTTTCTTCATTGGGTAATTTTTATTGTCAAGCCATCATCCTTCTGAACCTTTTAACTTCATTCTTGCTACTCAACCCTCTCAGAGTCATTCCCCTCCCCAGAGTGCTGAAAAGATCAAAATTAATATTTCCTTGAGTTACTACTGTATTGATTCTACAATGTAATTGATTTTATGCTGTACTGATTTTTATAATTGAATCTTCATCTACCTAAAGTCACTTTCCTTGTGTCCTTTAGTTCAGCTCAGGAATTTAGTTTTCCCTCTAGTTAGCTTAAAGATATAATTTAAAAAGAAAAAGTTGTTATCTCTCATATAGGTTGGCTCTGAGATACTTCCAGAACATCTGTTTGTTATCTTTAAGTGCCACAAGTTAATAACTTGTCACCATCACCAAAAGATATGTCATCTGTTCTTGCCTGTCCTTGTACAGAGATTTTCTCTCTGTGGAGACAGCAAGCCTGATAGTTTTGATCGCCTAGCAAAATTTACAAGATGTGGGTAGGTCCCATAAAACAATTAACATTCCTTAATTGTCATAGAAGGGTGGTTACTAGCCTTAAGTGGGTGCTAGACCACTTTCCTTGTGGTAACCAATCCTCACCCACTTGATACTGTTTACCCTGAAACCAATTGCCCTGTCTTCTCCACCTACTCAACTCTGTTCTTAGTTCTCTTGTACTTCCCAAAATCATATGAAGGCTAGTAAGCCCTGCCACAGGGTCTTTGGTTATTGAGAGGTCATAAACCCAGTTTATTGGCAACAGCTAGCCTAACTAATAAACTGATCATACTTGGACCATTATCTCTATATTGATCTTGAGTTTCAAATATTATTGGTGCCAATTACTTTTTCTCGCTAGTGAAAGCAAGTACTAAAATTCATGACTCTTCGGTGGAGAAGTGTTCAACATCCCCATGCCCTACCAAGAGTTGTTTGTAAGACATGTATCTCACCACCACCCATGTCCTTGTAGTAAAGTGGTATTGCAGCTAGAACATTCCCTGTTAGCAGGACTCAACCTGCTCTGTGATTTGCTTGATCTGCTAACAGTATGTTTTAACTTTTCTCCCTCCCCTCCTTACCCCAAAAGCATGAAAGGAAATTAAAAGCCTTTCATCTACCTCTATTCTTAATCCTTGATCTATCTTTTCTTGAACCTCAACCTTTCTTACTCTCTCTTCTTTCTGTCCAAAGAGTTCCTTTGCTTCCATCTTGCCACCAGTATAATGTTGATTTACCAATGAAGGAATGAAATGTTTGTTTTTTCCCTTGAAATAATAGTTTATTTCTCCTACTTATGGGATCATAGGATAATAGATCTAGATCTGGAAGGTACAACTATCTTATCCAATGACCAACCAACTAGTCCAAAAGACTATCTAGTCCAACACCTTCATATTATAGATGAGAAAGCTGAGGATCAGGAAGACTAAATGACTTACCCAAGGTTACAATAAGTAGTAAGAGTCACAGGTGATTCTTGTTCATGAACCCATGTTCTCTGAAACTAGAGTTCCATTGTAGCTCTCTCCAAAAAAATTTTTTTATCATATATTGAGATTATTTAGCACCTTGATGCTCTCGTTGTCTTTCTGGTATCTCTCATATAATGTCATTGTGGCTTTTTTTTTAAAGCAAAGATACTCTCCTACCTTGTATTCATGGTCTTTTCTAGCATTAGCCACATTTTAAAAAATGTTTCATTTCTTAGTTTTTCATTTTATAATAGAGTGTTAATTTTTTTCCTGTTTGGTCACGTTGTATGTTGAATACATTAATTATCTAGGTTCTTGGAAGGAATGACAAACCCTTGGCAATCTGTTTTATGAACTCTTCACTCAACTGAAACTGCTTTCTCCAAACTTAACAAAGATCTTTAATTGCCTAATCTAATGTTCTTTTCTTAGTCTTTGTCCTTGACTTCTGTGTAACATCTGAAACTGTTGACCACTCTCTCCTCCTCTATACTCACTTCACTGTTTTTTTTATAACATTATTCTCCCCTCCTACATACCTGACCGTTTTCTTCCATATCACTCCTTAACTATTTGTGTATCCAAGGCTCTGTCCTGGGATGTCTCTTCTATTCTCTTTATAATTTGTTACCAGTCTCTCTCCTGAGCTCCAATCTTACATATCCAATGCCTAATGAATATTTCAGACTGGGTGTTCCAAAAGCATCTCAATCTCAACATATCCAAAACTGAACTCATTGCCTTTCCCCAAAATATTTCCCTTTTCTGAACTTCCTTATTTCTGTCAAGGGCATCAGCATTCTTCCAGATACCTAGGTCTGTAAATTTATCCTCACCCACAGATCCAATCAGTTGACAAATCTTGTCATTTCTATATCAATAATATCTTTCTTTTATACCTGTCACTTCTCTCCAGTTACATGGCCACTACTCGGGTTTGGGCCTTCATCATGTCTTACCTGTACTATTATGAAAGCCTTTTCATTAGTCTTCCTGCCTCAAATATCTCCCCCTCTGAATCCACTATCCACATATCACACAAAGTGATTTTCCTAAAGTGTAGGTGTGACTCTGTCACTCCCCTACTCAATAAACTACAGTGGCTCCTTACTATCCCCAGGATCAAATATAAGCTCCTCTGTGTAGCTTTTAAAGTGCTTCATAATCTGGTCCCATCCTTCTTCTCCTTATCTATTATTCCCCTTCACACATTCACTATTCCTTCCATACAATACTCCTTCTCCATCACCACTCCTTTGTACTGGCTGTCCTCAATGCCTGGAATGCACTCCCATCTCATTTTGGTCTCATGAAATTCCTTGTTTTCTTCAAAACTCACCTTTTATCTGTGTCTCTTCTTGATCACTGACCTATTAGTGCCATATCACCAAAAATTTACCTTGCATTTATTTTGTAAATATTTAGTATTTTTTCCTCAATTAAAAGCTTCTTGAGGGCAAGAAATGCTATTTTTGTCTGTATTCCCAGGGTCCACCATAGTGCTTTATACATTGTAAATGCTTGTTGATTGCTTGATACCTTCTTTCTGGTAAATGGAATATGAAAGGTTTTATCTTTTGTTGCTTATGAGATTTGTTGTTTGCTATTGTAATTCCAAAGTATGACTACAATATTTCTATAGTAGTATAGTAAGTTAAGTTTGAATCTCTCTTCCCCATTGGTGTTATATTGATTCTCTTAATCTGTACTTTGACTTCTACTTAAAATACATCTAGGTACTTTAGCTGCATGATTTCTTAAAGCATAATATTCAAGTATACTATTATATTTTTTTTACACGTAATAAAATCTTTAGATTGTCTGTGTTTTTTCCAGTCTTGTAGTCTATGACTTTGTTCAATTGTCAGCCTCTTGCCTGTGCATTTTTTCAAACTCACTTTGTCATTCTGTTTTTTGAGGAGTCTCCTACTTTGGAAAGCATCCCTGTTTTTGTTGTAAAATTTCTGTTCTCATGAGCAGAACCAGGAGAACATTGTACACAGTAACAGTAACAATGTGCAATGATCAACTATTATAGACTTAGCTGTTCTTGGCAACATAATGATCCGAGACAATTTCAAAAGACTTATGATGGAAAAAGCTAACCATATACAGAGAAAGAGCAATGGAGTCTGCATGTAGATCAAAGTATATTATTTTTACTTTTTTTTTGTTTTTTCTTTCTCATGGTTTTTCCTCTTTGTTCTGATTATTTTTTCAAAACATGGCAAATGTGGAAATACTGTTAACGTTTTTGTATGTGTTATGTTATCATATCTATATCAGATTGCTTGCTCTCATGGGGAGGGGGGAAAAAAGGGAGAAAAATTTGGAACTCAAAATCTTACAAGAATGAATGTTGAAAACTATCTTTACATGTAATTGGAAAAAAATAAAGTACTATTATGGAAATAAAAAAAGTTTTAAATGATATGTAAAATTTCTATTCTTTTAGGTATGTTGATTTTTTCCTTAAGAACTCATTTCTGTCCTTATTCAGTATTTTCATTAAATTCTTTAATTGCTCTTCTGTCCCATTTTTCATGGAATAATAGATTGAAAGCTGAAGTGTCTTTATATAGTCAATTAAAAATATCTTTCTCATTTTATAGATGATAAGACTAAGGCACAGAGAGGCTAAATAATTTGTCCAGGGTCACAGAGTCAGCAATTTGAAGCATAATTTGAACCCAGATTTTCCTGACTTCAAGTCTATTGCACATTATCATTTTGGGGCATTTAGCAAAAAAAAATTTTTTTATAATACCTTCACCTTCCTCAGAGAATTCTGATCCCTTTGTTGTGAAATATCTGTTGAGATGGCTTCCTTGATTATTCATTTCTCCTCAGCCAATTTCTACCCATTTTTATCAGTTACCGATGAGTTTCCTATAAGTGTACTTGTAAATTAGCTTCTTACTGAGAGTATTTTCCTTTCCATAGCCCCAGAACTGTATGCCTTTTCTCTATTTCCAAATGCCTGTTCTTTCTTCTATCAGACTATGGGGGGTTAGATGGGATCTGTAGTCTTCAAGGGTCAGATATTGTAACCAAGAGACTCCAAGAGGCCACTATAGTTGGATTGAATCACTCTCCTTTTCCCCTTTCAATTCTATTCTTCTAGGTTCCACCCTACTCTCAGAGTCTGACCTTTGGTTTGTAGGCTGAGCCTCAGGTGCTATTTGTGAAGTGGTTGGGAGTACCTCCTACACTGCTGAAGTGAAACATGGATAAACTTGCATTTGGGTCCTGACTTTTTTCTCTAGAATGGTTAAAGAAGATTAAAGAATTAAATGAAAATATCAAAGTTATTTCTTTTTTTTTCTTTTGGAGGGGGGAAGGCAGGGCAATTGGGGTTAAATGACTTGCCCAAGGTCCCATGGCTAGTAAGTGTTAAGTGTCTGAGGCCACATTTGAACTCAGGTCCTCCAGACTCCAGGGCTGGTGCTCTATTCACTGCACCACCTAGCCGCCCCCAAAGTTATTTCTTTGATAGAAATTAGTTAAGTGAGAAATCAATACATTTAATAAGAGAATACTAAATTTAGAACAAAAATAGAGACACTAATCAAAGTATGATTGACAAATTGGCTGCTGCTTCCTCCTGTATTTACGAAGTTGTTGTAACCAACGCTATATTTCTGGGGCCTTCATACTTCTGATGAGGTGTAGGCTCTGGGACTCCCCTTGAGTTCTCCTCACAATCATGAACCAGGACATCTGAGTGGGCACTGTCTGGGAGGAGAGTTGCTGGGTTAAGTGTGCGGCACACCTGAAGGGTTAGGTTGGGGGTATCTAAGAGCAAGGCTTGATATTTCGTGAGCCTGACACTAGCCAGCCACTGGTGGCCTTTTGCTTCCAGGATGCTCTGAACTCAGTGCGGAGTTAGAACTTCCAGGGACTGACCAAGTGTAAGTTTAGAGGCTTCCTCAATTAGAATGGTTGTAGCAGCTAGTGCCCAGAGGCATGCAGGCTATCCTGCAGCCACAGGGTCTAATTGTTTTGAAAAATAGGCAACTGGCCTGGGGTCAGGTCCTAAGAACTGCATTAGGACTCCCAGAGCCTGTCGTCTCCTTTCATCTACATACAGAGTGAAAGGTTTTCCTAGATCAGGTAGAGCTAATGCTGGTGTGGTGGTCAATTTAGCTTTCAGAGTCTCAAAAGCTTTGGTCTGATCAGGACCCCACTCTAGAGGAAGTAAATCAGGGCCCTGAGTAGAAGCATAGAGAGGTTTAGCAATAAGGCCTTAATTTGGGATCCAGAGCCTACAAAACCCAGCCATACCTAGAAAGGTTCAAAGTTGTTTTTCGGTGGCTGGTATAGGTATAGACAAGATTGTCCTTCTCCTCACAGAGGTTAAGGTGCAAGAGGTAGGAGTTAGTTCGTGGCCTAGATACTTTACAGACTGGCGTGCTATCTGGACTTTATCCAAAGAGACCCTATAGTCTCTACTACCCAAGAAATGAAGGGCTTCTGCAGCAGCAGCCAAAGATGCCTCCCAGGTGGGGCTACAAATAAGGATTATCGTCCACATACTGGATTAAGCTGCTATCAATTAATTTCAGATCTCTTAAATCCCTTCCCAAAACTTGGTCAAATAAATGTGGACTATCCCGAAACCCTTGGGGCAGGACTGTCCATGTTAGCTGACATGGACTTGTTTCCCCAGGAAGTAACCACTCAAATGCAAAAATAAATTGCATTGCGAGTCTGTGTGCAGAGGTATACAGAAAAAGGCATCTTTGAGATCTAGAGTGGAAAACCATTGGGTGCCCCCAGGGATCTGAGTAAGAATTGTATATGGATTGGGGACTATGGGGTGTATGGGGATGACAGCTTTGTTAACAGCTCTGAGATCCTGAACCATCCGGTATTCTCCAGTAGGCTTTTTCATAGGAAGAATTGGGGTGTTACACAGAGATTGGCAACAGACATGGATTTTATATTTTAGGAATTTTTCAATTAATGTTTGTAGTTCTTCCCATGCCTCGGGCTTGACTGGATATTGGATATGGTTCCCAGGGAGGGAATCATAAAAATGAAGAGGTTACCCATAAAGAGGGTTAGAGTTGCCTGAGATCCCAAAATATCAACATGCTGGGTCCTGCGGAAAGAATTCCACTCAAGTCTTCTCAGCCAAAGAAAAGTAAAGTTTATTAAAAGTTCATCTGTGTTGGACACAGAGCAAGTCTGTGCTAGAAAACTCTATGGTGCTCTCACAGAGCAAGGCTATGCTAGGGCCTTCTGTGGAGCTGTCACATCACATGGAGCAAAGATGGAGTCTTATATACAGAGGAATCTAGGAGTGGTCTAGAGGAGGAGTTTGGGGAGGGTCTTTGGGAGGAGTCAATGAGGTCAGACTCCAGTAATGAGTTTGGGGAGGGTCTTCAGGAGGAGTTAACAAGGTCAATGCAAGAGTGGATTGGTATTTTGATAGGCTCAAGGGTGGGAAACAGTCAGACAATGGAGAGCCAGGCTAGTAACAGAGGTTTGGGCCCAGCCACAATGAAATACTTATGGCCTCTGCAAATGCCTCATCAAGTGGGAAGATTCAATCAGACTTCAAGGGGTTTCCCAGAGCCTGTACCTTAAAGATTCAAGGAGAACTCTCAAGGCTGTCCCAGAGCCTACTCCTCATCACTTCCACAAGCTTCTTCCCTGTGACCAACACCCTTCCACAACCAATATCTGCTTGTCCTCTCAAGCCTCAGGGTTGGTTAGCTTCTTGGGCTCCAAAAGTTGATGTCTAAAACAATAGACACTACAACAAATACAAAGTTGTTGCCTGCAACTAAAGCTTTTAAGCAGAAGTTTCAATCCTCTTGGACTTGTCCATCAAGCCCCAGAACTAACTGACTAAATGACAACTTGCTGGTGGGGCAACGAAGAGGGGATTTTTAGCCCATTGGTCAAAGTGCTAAATCACAAGATCATGGGATTATAGATCCAGAGTTGGACCTCAGAGGTCTAATCTAACCTCTTTATTTTATGAATAAGGAAATTAAGACATAGGGAAGTTAATTGACTTGTCCAAGGTCATACAGTCTTTGCCTTCAGGTAGCTTACATTTACTGAATAAATTTAGGATATATACAAAGTAATTTTGAGAAGGAGAGGACTAACAATTGAAAAGTATCATGAAAGGCCTTGTGTAGCTGATCACAACTAAATTAAGTCTTTAAGGAAGAAACCTGAGAGAATAGCAATCCAGGCATGTGGAACAGCCTGAGCAAATGCAAGGAGACAGGAGATAGAATTTCATATGCTGTAAATATCAAATAGGCTAGTTTGGCTAGAATGTGTGTGAGGAAGACTACCGTGAAATAAATCTGGAAAGATGGGCTCTAACAAGATTATGCTGGGCTTTAAATACTAAACAGATTAGTGTTCAGTTCATTCTTGAGGGTTCTTTTGACATTCCTTGATCAGGAGGAGAACAATATGGTGAGACCTGTATTTAGGGATATAACTGTGGCAGATGTATGGAGGATGGATTAGAGAGGTGAGAGACTGAAGATGGGGAAATCTTTATATAGCTGTCTATTGCAGAAGGCTAAATGAGATGGGATGAGGGTGTGAACTAGAAGTAGGACATGTATGAACAGAGAAAAGATAGAAGGAAGAAATGTGGAGGTAGAATCAAGTAGACTTACAACTGACTGGCTATGGAGGGGATGTGAAGAAAAGGGGAAAGAGGTGAGGATGACTGCAAACCTGGCTTAGTAGAAGGATAGTAACACCCTAAAAAGAAATATGGAAAGTAGGAAAAGGGTTAATTTGAGGTGCCTATGTGAGAACATGTTTCAACTAACAGGCAGCTTTTTATGTGCAGAGGCTCCCAAAGTGGGTCATACTGCCCCTTAGGGGGCTGCTGGAAAGACCCAGCAGAGGGCAGTAGTAGCAACTGGGTGCAACTGGGGGACAGTGAATAAAAATAAAGGAGCAGTGGAAGCAAAAGGAAAAAAGAGAAAAGAACAAAATTTTGAAAAACTGTTGGTACATTTTTATATGTTGTATTACAGAGTTAAAGTCATAGTATTTATATCATTTTTCAAATAAACATACAAAATGCAAATTTTAACCCATCAGTGGTCAAGGTCTTAACAAGCAAGTGTTGGCAGGAGAGCCTGTTGCACATTGTCAGGAAACCCAGTATGCATCTACAGGAATATGTGCGTCTAATGACTAATTTACAATATGATACTATATGGTTTACGTGACACAATATTGTGTTATCAAAATTTCAATGGAAGAAAACCCACCTCACAAATTTACAATAAACTATTAAATTTAAAATGCATCATTTAAAACAATTTATATTTCCTTGAACTGACACAAATTTTAAAAAAATTAAAGGGTTAAAGAAAGTAGATTTCCAGGGGGGCATTGAGTAATTTTTTTTTTTTTTTAGAAAGGGGTGAGAGGCCAAATAAATTTGGGAACTTTTTATGTGGAATTAGAGTACTGATGGATTTGGGAGTAATCTGCAATAATTCAACTCCAGGAAGTTGATGAGATTAGAGAGAGGAGAAAGCCTAGGAGACAGCCCCAGGTTAAATGTAGGTAAGTAGGCAGGAGATAGAAAAAGATCCAGCAAATGAGATGAGTAATAGTGGTTAGATAGATAGAAGCAGAACTTGGAGAGTCTTCATTCCACATTAATCTTGCCCTCCTCTGAATCCCCCTGACTGTTCCCACATAATCTGGACCACACAATGCAGGGTTTTGTCATCTAAATCGGTAGTATAAACTCAAATTGAAATGGGGACCATTAATCCTTAGTAAATTTCCTTGCCACCTCATGCTGACTTAGTTTTAAAATATGTTATCTGTGTTTGACTGTATTTTTATTCATTTTGTTAGATATTTCTCAATGACATTTTAATCTGGTTCAGATGCATTTGGGAATGCTGTGGTCTTGATGAGGTGCAGGCTGAGTACTAGACAGACTTCTAGCTTTCTGACCTAATGAGATCTGAGAGGTCATTGCCCTCCCCCCCCCCCAAAAAAAAAAAAACACACAAAAAAACCCATACTTCCAAGGTACTAGGGAAAGAGAGGCTTATGTACCTTCCAGTCCCGACTGGAGAAGAGCTTGAGATTAGCAGTTTCCCAGTATCAGGGAACCATACAAATGAAGAGGTTACTGATAAAGAGGGTTAGGGTTGCTCTGGAGACCCCAAAATACCAACACACCGGGTCCTGCCAAATGAATTTGACTCAAGTCTTCTCAGCCAAAGAAAAGTAAAGTTTATTAATAGTTCATTAAAAGTTTGCCATATGGGGTAGACTCTTAAGTAGCCTAAGTATCTGTGATGCTTGCATTGGGCAAGCAGGCCAGAGTAAGTCTGTCACAGAGTTAGGTCATTCTATGGTGTTCTCACCCCCACATGGAGGGAAAATGGGGTCTTATGTACAGAGGAATCTAGGGGTGATCTAGAGGAGGAGTTTGGGGAGGGTCTTCAGGAGGAGCCAATAAGGTCAGACTCCAGTAATGAGTTTGGGGAGGGTCTTCAGGAGGAGTTAAAGAGGTCAGTGCAAGGGTGGATTGATATTTTGATAGGCTCAAGGGTGGGAAGTAGATGACAATAGAGGGCTAGGCTAGTAACAGAGGTTTGGGCCCAGCCAGATGAAAAACTTATGGCCTCATGAAAATGCCTAATCAAGTAGGAAGATTTAATCAGACTTTGTAGAGGACTTTCAGGGGTCTCCTGGCCCCACAAATGGCATGTCCCCTCTCCTTGTATAACTTCTATAAGGTCCCAAGGCAGACATTCAGGAGGAGTATAGTCTTGTTTATTGATGCCTCCAGGACATGGTCCTATGAATAACTACGGAAGATTCAGGGCAGTTTAACTGCAAGTCTTGTTTATGCCACCTTGTTTGTTTGTGCTTCTGGAGGTAGTCCTAGGATGAAGTTTTAATGAATAACTAGCCTTAGGCTAGGGTATGGAGTGGTCAAGCCCAAAGGAGGGTCCTTGTATTTTGGTTAAGTAAATTCTTCTGCTAGGGGCATATAAATCCTGTAAACTCCTTGTATCTTTGGCTCTGTATGAAATGGCTCTGGAATAAACAGACTACCGAATACATCCCTGTGTCTTTGCTCACTGGTTGCTAGCCCACCCAACTGTGCTGGAAGCAGTAAGACTTCAAGGGGTTTCCCACAGCCTGTACCTCAAAGATTCAAGGAGAGCTCCAGGGGGCTCCCAGAGCCTACACTTCAAAGATTCCAGGAGAGCCTGCAGCTCATCAGTGGTGGCATGTTTGACACTTCTCATCTAGGCTATTGTCTCTAATTGTTTTCTTTTGTTGGTATTTTACACAGGGTTGAGAACATATTATTCGCTAATCCATCCCATCAACATTTATTAAATACCTAGCCTATACAATTATTAAGCATCCTCGGTAAGCCCAAGGAAAGGGAGAAAGATAAGCACTCTCCTAGGGTTTACCAAAGGAAGCCACACCTTTCTTAATCTAACTTAAAGTATAGTAGGGATGATGAGATACACACACAAATAGAATACAAATTAGAACAAAAAAGTTGCATTTTAAAAAAGGAAAAAGTACTATGAAATGAGTAATCACTTCTACCTGAGGGAGGGCTGACAGCAGAGAAGTCAGAATTGGAATTGGGCCTTGAAGGCTGGGTACAGTGTCAAGAAGTAAAGGTAGGTATTACTTAAATATTTAACTAATAAGCAGATCTCCATTCTTCTGATATTCTGAGCTATTAAAAGCTCTTTTAATATTTCTTACGGAAAAAAATATAGCCAAGTATAGAGTGACAGTACTAGATAACTGACTTTTTCTGTAAAGGAAGATCAGATAATGAGACTGTCTAACTTTGGAAGATCATAAGAATGTATGAAATCTGGCCTTTTTAATACTCCATGGTGTTGGAGCACAAAGAAATGGTGATGATGAACCAATAAAATGGGAGGCCTGGCAGGCTTAAAACAATAAACATGTACTCTAGGGATTCCCAGGATTAAAAGGCAAATAGATCTCATTAGTGACAATATGTAGGTGCTTTGCTTTCTGGATGGAAAAATCCACAGCATGTGTTACACCAGAAATTGGAAGGAGGGAGATGACAAACTTCTTAAAAATGCATGAAATCTTATGAAAGGGAATTGATCAAGTAGCTTCCTTAATGAAAACATCAGTACATCCTCCTCTCCCCTACTCCTGTAGTAGTCCGGTGGAAGTTAATACATTAGAGAAGAACTGAGGTGATACTTAGAAAATAGAAACCTAGAGGAATGAAATGGAGAAACTAAAAGTGTATTTAAATTAAATGCCATGAAAGACAACATAGTAGAGTCAGAAACCATGGTCTAGGGAGTCCAATGACCTAAATTTGGACCCAGACTAAAACCCTTAACTGGGCATCTAAGAGACACAGTGGATAGATCACTGGGTTTGGAATCAGAAAGACACTTATCTTCATGAGTTCTAATCTGGTCTCTGAGACGTCTTAGCTGTGGAACCCTGGGTAAGTCACTTAACCTTATTTGTCTCAGTTCCTTATCCATAAAATGAGCTGGAAAAGGAAATGGCAAACCACTCTAGTATCTTTGCCAAGAAAATGCCAAATGGGTCACAAAGAGTAGGACGTGACTAAAACAACACAACAAAAACTGTGTGAACTTTGGACAAGTCACTTAACCCTATGTGGGCCTCAGTTCACTCATCTGTAAAATGTAACTAGGTATAAAAATCAACAAAGATAGTGGATGTGAAAGCAGTATATATCCCATTAAGTACCATATAAATGCAAATTGTTATCAGTGGTATGAAAAGATTAGATTAGGTAATAGGATTACAGATCTAGACAGGAAAGGGACACTATAATCCTTAAATTCAAACCTCTTATTGTAGAGTTAAGGAAACTAAGCCCACAGGAGGCTGGCATTGGTTGAAGGATACAATAGTAAGAAAGCCAGGTCATCTGACTCTAGTGTTGGTGCTCATTGTAACCCACCATTGCAGCTAGGTAGGAGAATGGAACTCTCGGTAACAGATAAAACAGTGAAGATCTTGAGGAATCAATAATAAAAGCTATTTCCTCTATCCCAGACAGAGAGAGATAGGGGACTTCTAGGAAAGTCTTGTACTACACTTCTAGGAGACAATGCTACAATATGTCAGACATGGTGAATGGTTTTATTTCATTGTTTTTCTTTGTCACACGTCAGATGAACAATATAATGCCAAAGGCATCAATAAATCTTTTTCTACAAAAAAATTAGAGGATTATTATTAAGCACAGTATGGCTTCTTTTTTAAAGTAAAGCTCTAGTCAGAGGAATGGGGTTTTGAGTTCCTGACTTTTGCACTATCTGCCCTCTCCCTCTTTACCTCTTAGAATCCTTCACTTCCTAGAAGTGAGGCCCTTTCTGATCCCTATATTATTAGCTTACCTCCACCAATTATTTTGTATTTACCTTTTACATATTTTGCATTCTCTTACACATTATTTCCCCCTATTGTCTCTTGTTTTTGTCTTTGTATCTTTAACATCAAGCACAGCAGTCACTTAATAAATTCTTGTTGATTAGAAAAACAATCATTTAGCCTACAAGTACCTCAATTTCCTCAATTGTAAAATGATTAAATTGTGAAGATAATTTCTCAAGTCTCCTTCCAACCCTTTTCCCCCCATGTGACTCACCATTTCCTTTACAATATACATGAACAAAATAATGAATAAAATAAAATAAAGTTGGGCTTCATGATCCTGGGGATCATGAAGGTGTTTAGTACCAATCCTAGGGCCTGGTATCCATCTTGGGGCCAGAATGGGGCCAAACCATTGGCTTTGGAGATATTGGATTAGAGAAGTTTGGCCTTGAAGGCCTTGGTGCTCAGGCCTTGACGGCTTTGGCATTTCTGGCCTGCATCTTCTTTAGTTCCTTTTTGTGTTACTTGGCAAAATACATGTTTCTTAGAAAGTTAGGGTCATTAAAGATATCTTTAAGCATATGGAAAAATGCTCTAAATCACTACTGATTCGAGAAATGCAAATCAAAACAACTTTGAAGTACCACATCTCACCAGTCAGACTGGCTAAGATGACAAAATAGGAAAATGACAAATGCT
>CM053585.1:245153596-245182327 GCA_028646515.1 Pseudochirops corinnae | reverse complement strand
AAAAAAAAAAGAAAGTTAGGGTCACTCCTTTTGGAGACTCATTTCTCTGTGACTTAGGTTTCTTGATGCCATTGCTATACCATTTTTGTGACTGGTTATGGATTGTATGGTTCTTAGATTCAGTCTTATTTATACTGTGGCCTGAACTAACAGGCACTCCAACTTCCTTGGCTTAAAATAGTCATAGCCTGCTAGCTAATAAGCTATCTGTGCTGTAGATCAGTAAAAGCAAAAGATAATACAACACAGGAGAACATCTTTCCCTGGAAAACTCAATTGCTTTAGTCCTAAGACGTGTTCCAGCATTAGCGTCTATACCAATACCCCACCAGAGAGTATAAACTATCAGCATTAACCTGTGTGTCTCACTTAATGGGCTTGAACAATCTGAATATTGAGGGTTGAGGACACTGGAAAATACCGTGATAGTTTTGAAAAGTATTTCATCCAACTTGTCCTAAATTTGCCCTCTGCTCTGGACTTTTGTTCAACCAAGAAATGATTAAGGGAGTTCAAAGCTGATGGATTAAAGATTAGAGCAGAGAGAATCAGATAACAACTGAAATGAAAGATCTGGGAGGGGTAGAGACAAGTGAACCCTAAGTGTTACTTAGAAAAGTAATTCACCTTAAGTAAACAAATGTGCTTGTTCCTAAACAGTTTAATGAAACCTGGACTTTCTTCATTATCATTACCTAATAATTCAGTAAATTCTTATCCATTTAGGTAGTGGCAAACAAATTTAACCCTTATTCGGTTAGTTAATTTTCAATTTAAATGCAGCATATTTGTTACAGCTCCGTTTCATTTTCTTGGATGTTTGAGCTGGAGGGGACCTCAGAGCATAAAGTGTTAGCTCATAGGAAAAGGAATATAAGAGCTGCAAGGTACATAGCTTGTTAAAACTTGGAGTAGAGAATGCTAAGGAGGGAAAGGACCTTAGAATACGGGATGTTATAGAATGTTAGATCTGGTAGGGACCTTATTTCACAAAATATTTTAACAAGAACATAAGACTTAGGATATTAAGAGCTGGCAAGGAATGTAAAGATCACTCTAATCTAATCACTCATTTTACAGATGAGAGAAATGAGGCCTGGAGAGGGAAAGTAACTTCCCCAAGGTCACACTGTTAACAAGTAGTAGAGATGGAATGGAACCCAATGTTCTTGGCCCTCAGACCAATAGGTAAATCATGTTGCTGTTCGAATTCACATGACCTTATTCCAAATGACTTTAAAGGTATATTAATGAAAAGGAGTCTCATTTCTCTTATTTCTTCTAAGTTTGCAAATGCAGTTTTAATTAGATTACTTTTCTTTGTTTTTAAATTAGGTTACTTTTCAAAACATGATTCAGCTGATTTGATCATATTAGGTATTCAATAAAAATTTGTTGAATGAAAGGCCATTGATTAGAAAAAACAGTTCTTGATTCACAGTTAACAAAGAAATACTAGATGAAGGTAACAAAAGCTAGCGGCACCTCAAGATTCCAATCACTACAAGAGTGTGCTGTATTTGGGGACCAATTAACTTCACAGTGCTGAAAAACGAACACTTTTAAAATTCTGCAACTCACGTCAGTTCTTCTCCATTAACATTTTTAAACGAGCTGTGGCCTGTCATCATTTTTCTTGGTGCACTTGTAACAGCTTTCAGCGTTTCCTAATATGGGGGGGCACTTGATATTTCTAAATGAAAGGAAATGCTTTCTTTTTCCCTTCTAATATTCCAGTTCATTTTTCAGGTGTTTTCAAGGGCATCTCTGCTCTTGATCCTCAGTTTCCTCACTTTAAAGTGAGGGGAAACGTTTTTGTGTTTTAAAGCTATTTCTAAGTCAAATATTGTGTTAAAATAAATTATTTTAACAAAAAATTAAATAAAATTAAACTCTGTATTCTAGTCTAGCCTTTGCCATCAGCTCAATATATGACCATGGGCAACCACTTCCAACCTTTGGGTCTAACTTTCCTTGTCTATAAAATGAAGCAGCTACTCATATGAAATATCTTTTAAGGTGCCTTTTAATTATAACATTCTATGATTCCCACCCAGCCTTACCATTCTATACTCTAAGTACTCTAGTTCTGACATTCTATGGTTCTAAAATCCTTAGAAATACACTATATCAGCATAACAGCTATTATGATTGTTGTAGGATATGTTTAAATTTTCAGGGTTTTTATGCTGAATACATAAGCCATTTTAGCAATACCATATAGAAGCAGGGTCCTCAAAAGGCTGTGGTGTAACAAACAACTAATTATAAAATAATGAACCACTTGCTCTCAAGTCATTGAAAACTATACTTGCTTATTAAACTATATATACAGAGAGAAGGTAAAACTTGCAAGCAATAATATCATCTGTCTCTGCTTTTATACTTTACAGGGAAAGGTAGATTCAGTTAAAACAAATCTCAGATAATGATTTTTTTTTTAAACTTCTTTGAAAAATATGGTGGTTAATAGCATGGTCAATAGGTCCTCTGAACATTCTGCCAATTTAATTCAGTACTACACAACAACCGCTTATGCATTTTTTAGTTGTGAAAAAAAGTGAGAGCTATAGTTAGGGTTAAATTAATTCTCACTGTGTGTGAAAATGGTGGGGACCCTAGCTGGAAGCAGGAAAAGGCTTTGTTAAGAGATAAAATCAATAATCTTTATAAGAACCAAGGGTTCCGGATGACTCTTACCAGCTCACTCAACTAGCATACAAGTCATTTAATTTCCCAGGACCTCAGTTTCCTAATCTGTAAAATATGGAGGTTTGGCTAGTTAAGTCTCTAAGGTTTCTTTTCTAGCTTTCACATCCTAGGTTTTAAGGTTTCTTCTAGATCAAGTGTCTGAAATTCTTTGTTCTAAGTTACATTTTAGAGCCAATATTCTTTGTTAAATGCTTCCCCTCCAATTCTTAACAATCTATGCTTCTAATTGGTTATGAAAATGGTTTAGCATTCCTAACTACTATTTATAAAAACTAGTAAAACTAGGAACGGGCCTGGAAATCTGAAAAGCACTAACCAAGTTCACAAACTTTAAAGACAAAAGGATAACCTTGAAGTTTAAAAGCAAATGTTAAGTTTTTATTTTTCAACTTAGAAAATTATTGGGGGGAAATTAAAGTCACTTTGCAAACACCTTTTGAAAGAATAAGCCCCATCTTAAAAATGCTCATGTTGAACAAATCTTGTTATAGAATCTAAATCTCTGTAAATTAAATTCCACTTGAATTTTTCAAGTAATTACAGTAACACCCTACTTATCCAGAGGGGTCAGACTTACAGTAACCTCAGCTCTCTGAAACACTGACTGGAAATCAAAAAGTTAAGTTAAAAAAGCCTTTAATACCCAAAATAATTGGCACAGAGACCCAAATTAAAACCATGGCTTAATGTTTAGTCCTTGCTCCAGTCTTGGAAGTCATAGAAAGTCAGAGTTGGAAAGGAACTTAAAGAATATTTACCCCAACCCCTTTGGTTTTACAACTGAGGTCCAGAAAAGGGACCTACAAGGAAGCCTAGTGAATGCAAAGGCCATTGGTATAGAATCAAGACCTTGCTGGATTCAAGCCTGACTCTGCCACTTCCTGGCTCTTTGACCTTGGGCAAGTTACTTAACTTTTCCTCATCTGCAAAATGAATAGCTCGACCTACATGATCTCTATGGTCCAAATGAACTCTAACATTCCAAGATTCTATAAGTAAAATTACAAACAACTCAAAAAGCAACAGAAAGATATACAGTGGATTTAAGTAAACTAAGGCCTGTTACCAACATTGTGATCCTCACAAGAAATGCAAGAAATGGAGTAAGAAACATTATCAAGGGTATGTATAACTAAAAAAGAAGGTAGGCTATAGCAAACAAGGCCCTGGGTTTCTCAGAGAATCTACCAATACCCTTGAAATGCAAAAAAAGAAACAAGAAAGGACTCTAGTAGGCCTTGTGGAGTCTCAATTATTACAAGATACCTGGGCAAGAAAAACAAGGGTCATTTGGGATAAGAATGACTAGATTATGATCTGAATCTAAGGAGGGAAATAGGTAGTGATAAGTTTCACATTTACCCCTCCTCTTCAGATTATGTCTGTTGAGGGCACCACCATCCTTCTAGTCACTCAGGTTTGAAACATGAAATCATCCTCAAATCTTCACTCTCCCTCCTCTCATATGCTCCACCATCTGGGAAGTCTTATTGACTCTACCTACACAACATCTCTTACGTTATTAGCATGGTCTGAGTTCAGGTTCTCATCACTGCTTACTAAGATGACTGCAACAGCTTCCCAAGCGATCCCTCTGCCTCAAGTCTCTCCCTTCTCCAGTTCATCATCTGCAGAACTGTGGGTGATAGTCCTAAAATACAGGTTTGACCAGATCACTCCTCCCGCTTAAACAAACCCCTTTTCCTTCTAGGATCAACTACAAATGACTGTCATTTAAAAGCTTTGAGTCTGGCTCCAGCTTACCTTCCCATCTTTACTATATATACACGTCACTAGTCTCACTGTACTCTACAATCCAGCCAGGCTTGTAGGTTTGCTGCTCATCACATGCAACATTCCAACTTCTGATTATTCTTTTATCTAGGCTTCTTTCATATCTGAAATGCATTCCTGGGCCTACCTGCCTTCAAAGCTCAATCGCTATATCAAAGGAGGCTTCTCCTGACCTCTCCCCAACCAAATTACTAATGCCTTTCCTCTCCTTCCAATGACCTGTTTTATATATATTTATACAGGAATTCCCAGAAGTCTTAGTGCAGTTTATAGCTACTTTTTTTTTTTAATTTTGACTTTTGGGATACCCTATTGACAACATAAAATACTATTTTACCCAATACACCGTAAACTCCTTGAGGGCAGAGACTACTGAATTTTTGTCTTTGTACCTCGCCAAACACCGGCACACAGTAGCTGTTGAATAAATGGTTATTGCTTGATTTATACTATGACGACTCCCTCTAATTCAACTCAACAAATATTAAACTCCTTAAAGGCTTTGAGGAGTACAACAATAGACACAGTAAGGACCCTACTTTCCTGGGGCTTATAATTTAATGGGAAAGAAATGCGCACAGATATCTGTAATACAAAAGGTAAGGTAATAAATTGAAAGGCAAAGACCAAGCAGAGTGTTAGGAAAAATAGGAAGTTCTACACCACGTACTTGTTCAGTTTACTCAACTGTCGGGAGTAATGCAAAGTAGCAAAGTAGCTGTATATTGACTCAGTTTTAAAATGCAATGTTATCTATGTTTTAATGTATTTTTATTTATTTTTTTAAATATTTCCCAATGACATTTTAATCTGGTTAAAGCAGCCTCCAGGAGTGCTGCAGGTCATGTGTTTGATAGTGCTGTTCTAAGGATATCTGCTATTTTAGTTCTAACATACTGTGCTCTCCATTCTAACACATTTTAAAGTCCCTTCCAGTGTCATATGACTCTGTAAATAGTCACTAAAGCTCCATATTTAGGTACAACATTGGTTAACTCCAACATGTAAGCCTTTAAAAAAATCAAAAGATCTATGTTATTGCTATGCTCCCTTAAATGACACAGATTGTAGTCTACTACATTTCATTGTTTTCTGTGGCCAAATAACGCATTCTCAGGTGGTCAAACCTATTTCTGTATCCAGTTTAGCTGGTACTTGGGTGAAAAAAATACAGCCCATTCCTACATCCATCTTCATAGCTTTTTTGGGAGTGGGGAGGCAATTGGAGTTAAGTGACTTGCCCAGGGTCACACAGCTAGTATGTGTCTGAGACCTTATTTGAACTCAGGTCTTCTTGATTCCAGACTAGTGCTCTACCCATTGAGCCACCTAGCCACCCATGACATAGCTTTTAAGAAGACAGAGGCATTTCCAGGCCATAAGAAGGTATTGGAGCTCAGCTTCAATGGGGGTAAGATGCTTAATTCTCCATGTTTAAGAAAAATAGCAGAAATAGATAGAAACTATTTACATTTTGTTATCTGAGCCTGCTGGTTGGTGTGAGTTTGAAATAGTCCCTACCATATACAGTAACTGATAAGCTCTTTTCCTGATTTTCTTTCATTGAGTTCTCAGCATGGTTCCTATAGTACTCGGCTCTGTAGCTATATAATCTATTTTAATTGGTAGGGTTATTTTCCTCTGAAGTGAGATGAGGCCTTCAGGGTCAAAATCTGAGTATTGGCTCATTTAATTAGGTAGGAGTAAAACTGGGATTGAATTATGATCATTGTCAACCATATTGATAAATCACATGTATAGCTATATAATACTTCATACGTGTTACTGAATTTGATGATCTCATAGAAGTCACAAAGCTTAATAAATGCCAAAGTCAAGACTCAAAAGTAGAGTCATCTCATTCCAAATCCAGCTTCTTTCAACTATACCATGATGACAGAAGGAAACCAATACCTTTTAAAGAGGAGAGTGATGTTCTAAAGACTTGATAGGACTATATCCAGAGTCAAAATAAGTAATTCTGGCACAAGGGGCATTGAACCAGGGTAATTGGGGATGGGGTGAGACCAGGTGTTGTCTAAGGCAGTGCTTCTCAAATTTTTTGGTCTCAAGACCCTTTCATACTCTTAAAAATTACTTAAGAGACCTCCAAATAGCTCTTGTTTGTATGGGTTATATTTATTGATATATATCATATTAGAAATTCAAATGTTTTAGAATTATTTTGAAAATAGGTTTGTCCTAGAAGACTCACTCTGAAAGGATCTTGGGGACCCACCTGGACCACACTTTGAGAACTGGTCTAACTGCTGCTGTGCCTGATTGAGGCAGCAGAGGCCATGAAGTTGGAGAGGCTGAGGATCAGGAAGGTTTAGAGCATTTGAAGGTGGCAGAAACTAGAAAGACAACTTTTCCAGAGACTGGAAAAGACAACTTCGAGCCAGATACTAAGCTTAATGAGGAGGCAGTGTGACCTGAAGGTCTAGAGATGATGGTTATATGGATCTAGATGGAGTGATAATGTAAATGATGAGATGGTTGCTGAATGATAATGACAAAGGAAGGCTATGAAAATGACACTCTTCTTCCTATCCTTGTGTGACAGGGGTGTGACAAAAAGAGAAATAAACCCTAGAAAGTGAAGGAATATGAGAGAAAGAGCTCTAGGATGAAGAGGAATTTAAGACTGTATTTCCTATGGGTATAGGGATGGAAATGATGCCACAGCAGTAACCAGGTTACGTTGCCTTGAGTGCCAACTCCATGCTGATCTCTTTGAAAGTCAACTCTTTGCTGAACCCAGGTATCCCACTCCTATGGCCAGGCAGCACAACAGGAGTAACTACCCCAATGAGTAACTAGGAAAGGGATATGGTCATAGGTCCATAGGGTACAGACAAAAGAACAGGACATTGGGTACCTAGTGCTCTGTTAGAAGGAAAGAAGTGTGGACTCCCTCCCCCTCCATTTCCCTGAGGAATCTTCAAGGCATACATTCCCCAGGTGTCAGCACCTAGAACAAAGCCCTACCTGCCTTGTGCAAGATCTGGTTCTTTATTGAATTATAGATAGGAATTTCTTAATATGAATTAA
This sequence comes from Pseudochirops corinnae, assembly GCA_028646515.1. NCBI lineage: Eukaryota > Metazoa > Chordata > Mammalia > Diprotodontia > Pseudocheiridae > Pseudochirops > Pseudochirops corinnae. The sequence continues at coordinate 245,174,767 of CM053585.1, read as the reverse complement.
GTGGAGTGAATACTTTCTAATGTCTATTCTGAAGAAGACCTATAGAAATATATTCAGAAAAGTGGTTGCTGTGATATAGTGAAATTTGTAATTACTCTAGTGTCTAATTTATTTCTTGAGTAGAATCTTTTGAAGGAGCTCATGAGGATGATGAATAAAATCTAAAGGCATATCCCACAGTCACTCTTTGCATATTTTAAAGAAATTTAAAGGAGAGTATATTGTTCTATAACTTGGACTATCAATAAGTATAATAGTAACTGATAAAAACGCTACAGGGATGTGATTCTTTTAAATCAGATCACAGAACTGAGAATGAAAGGGAGCTCAAAACATAGACGATTAAAGGTAGAAGGGGCCTTAACATAGACTGTTAAACTATAGCATATGAAAGAATGTCAAAAATGACCTTATAGCACTGACTCTAGGAACAGAGTTTTAGAAATAGAATGTTTAACTGGAAGGAACCTTAGAAAAAATCTAATCCAAACTTTTCATTTTTTAAAAATAGGAACTGAGGCACACAGAGGAATGATCATAGGTCACAAAGCCATTCAGTGAAAGAAGCAAGACTAGAAACCAAATTTTTTGATTCCCAACCTGATGCTGATTATATTATGAATCAAGCTCTAACTTCTGTACTTATATAATGGACTAATAATGATGCTTATTAAAAACACCAAAATTAATACACCATTAACAAATGGGCTTCTGAATCTTGAACTGTTTTGGGAAAAGGATAAGCTAGGTACTAGGCCTATGATTTCACTAAAATAGAAAACTCCTAGATGGGGAAACTCCCTGTACCAAAGGCAGTCTGGCACCTTCTCTATAACTTGGAGTCTTAGATGCCTAGGGCACTGAGAATTTAGTAACTGGCTGAGGGTCACAAAGACTCTTTGTGTCACAAGTAGAAGATGAACCCAGATCCTCTTGATTCCAAGGCCAGCTTTCTGTCCATTACACTATTGGAAAGTTAATCCTATTTACCTTCTTTAACTAATTCTTTTTTTTTTTGGAGGGGGGAAGGAAGGGCAGTTGGGGTTAAGTGACTTGCCCAAGGTCAAACGGCTAGTGAGTGTTAAGTGTCTGAGGCTGGATTTGAACTCAGATCCTCTTGACTCCATGGCCAGTGCTCTATTCACTGTGCCACCTAGCCGCCCCTTTAACTAATTCTAATGAATCAAGACTCCAGTGTTTCCTTTACTACGCAACAAAGGGACAAATAATTATTGCTGGAAGCAAGAAACAAGATGATCTTAAAATACACACACACACACACACACATACGCACACACAGAGAATATGCATATACACTCTAAATTATTATGCACTACTTCCAATTAAAAACTTCTTCAATATTTTGCGCCAAATTTTGTGTAATCTTAAAAGCAAGCTATAGATTGCATGTGGTTTAAACGATTTTTAAAAGCTTTGGTACCTTTCCTTTAAAGAGAATAAAATTCTTGCAATTAAATAAAGATAGAATTTTAGAGCTGTGAAGAACTTTATAAAATAAAATGTTGAAAAAGCATGGAATGTAGAATATAATAACTAAAAGGAACCTTAGAACATAGAAAATTAGAACACAGCAAAAGGAACCAAAGAATGTTAGCACTAGAAGAAACCTTAGAAGATAAGAAAACAGAATGCTGGAGCCTGAAAAAACTTCAGCTGTCTTCCAGTCCAACCCCTTAAGCTTCATAGAAGGGAGCTCTATAACCACCTTCTGAAAACCCAGGCCCAAAGAAGTAAAATAACTTGCCTATGCCCACATAGCAAATGAATGGTAAAGCTTGGACCAGAAGCCTGTCCTCCTGTCTCCCAGCTCAGACTTCTTTATATTTTACTACTTTGCCTTTTCCTTTAAGCTTTTATGCCTATGTTATGCAGAAATAAACTAATATTAACCACATGTGCTTCATACATAATACTATGCGAGGTGTTGGGGATAGAAATAGAAAAAAGAAACATTCTCTGCCCTCAAGGAGCAAATTGTACTGAGGAAATCTGAAATATACATAGATAAAGACAGCATAGTATATGGAGTGAAAGAAGCCAAAGGGGAGATCAAAGTAATCAAGAAATATTTGATATGTGCGAGAGTAGTAAGAGATAGGGGCATGAGGAAAGCCTGACCTTTGAAAGAAGATAAGGATTCTGAGAGGCAGAGATAGGAAAGTTGTGTCTTCTAAGTATAGGGGGGATACGTGTTTTGTGCAAATGTATAGGGTGGAGACAGGGCACACTGAGCTCCAAAAGAGCTAATAATGCAGTCTTCATGGAACATAGAGTGCAGGAAGGAAACAAAGGTTGGCAGAAGAAGTAGACTGGCACTGAACTGTGGAAGGATTTAAATGCTAGCCTAAGAGACTGTATTTTATTCTAGAAGCAATAAGATGCCATTGAAGGTTTTTATATAGAAGAGTGACATGATTAGACATGTGCTTTAGAAAGATTCATTCTCTAATGGTGCAAGTGATAGATTGGAAAAGGGAAGGACTGGTGGCAAAAGAGAACCAAAAGCAAAAAACAAAAAAACAAAAAACCCAACCCCCCAAAACCAAACCAAACAAACAAAAAAACCCTGGTCACCAAAAAAATGAGCCCCTGAGTGCAGTTCCATTTTTAAGGAAGCAGCAGAAGCTGGGATTTCTCAGGTTTTCTCTTTCCTTCTATGTCCCTCATTCCCTTCCTCCTCCTCCTTTTTCTTTTTTTAAAGAAAGCATCTTGGTGCCACAGCAAAGGATTGTGGGAAGACCCTGCCACGCATCTTTATCTGCTCTCATGACATCAGCACAAGCACCACTAAATAAAAGTGTTCTACTCTCTGTGCAGTGTCTTTAAACTTTGTGTTGCTATATAAGTCTGGAGAGCATTGAGCTCCTCACCCACAGGGGCTGCCTGCCTGCACCAATGAAATGTAAACTAGGATGTATCCTCCTGCTGTGGATTTTTCTAAAGCATGTTGCTGGACACCTTGTAAAAAGTCATTAAAAGCAAAGTGCTGTTTAAAAAAAAACAAAACTCAGAAACAAAACCAAAAAAACAGGCTATTATAATAGTCCATGCGAGAGGTGATGAGGGTTTGGAATTGGGTGGTAGTCATGTGACTGGAGAAATAGGGATGGATGGAAGAATTGTTATTGAGGTAGAACCAACAAGATTTGGCAATTGATCTCAGGGAGGGGTTAAGGGAGAAGGAAAAGGCAATGATGACTCCAAGGTTACAAGCCTGGGAAACTGGATGAATGATGGCTGTTCACAATAATGACAGAAAAATTTGAAGGCAGGGAAGTTTCGGTTAGGGTATTTTATGAGTTCAGCTTTGGACATGTTGAGTTAGAGGTACCAGAAGGATATTTGAGTGGAGATATTTAACAGAGAAATAGAGATATGGGACCAGAGTTCAGAAATTAGGTTAGGGCTAGATATATAAATGTTGGCACTATCTTCCCAGAGGTGATAAACCTATAGAAGCTGAACTCACCAAGGGAAAGAGTGTAGAGAGAGAAATAAAGGTGGGGGCAAGGCAGAACCTAAACATATGGCAGATAATAAATGATCATCTAGCAAGGGAGACAGAAGAACAGCAGTCAGACAGGTGGGCAGAGAATGGGGGGTGGGGGAGAGAGGGAGGGAGAGAGAGAGGGAAAAGGACAGAGGGAAAGAGAGGGAGATGGAAAGGGAGAGGGGAAGAGGGGGAGAGGAAGAGAGGGAGAGAGAAAGAATAGTGTTGTGAGAACTAAGGGAGGAGAAATCATCCAGGAAGACTTTGAGGTTGATGAGACTTCTTTAAGGATTTGGGAGACCAGAGCATGTTTGCAGACAGTGGAAAAGGAGTTAGCATAGAAGAAGATAAAGATTAGTGAGTGATAGGAAATGATTAATGGGACAATCTCTTGGATTATAACAATAACTAACATTTATATAGCTCATTACGGTTCGTGAAGTATTTAAATGACCTCATTTGATTCTCATAACAAGTAGGTGTTATTATACTTATTTTACAGATAAGGAAATTGAGGCTGAGAGTAAATGGCCCAGGGTCACACAGTTAGTAAGATCTGAACCCAGGTTTTTCTAACTCCAAGTCCAGCATTCTGTCCACTATGCCACACTCATCTTTCATGGAGGAGAAAGAAGAGAAGGGTTATAGACTCATAGATAGGTAAAAGGGTGAATCATGGCAGGAAGGGTCATCTCTGAACCTGAAGCAAAAGAGAAGTGAATGGGAGATGTAAAGATGTTTTGAAGTATGGAAGTGGGGAGATGAGGAAACATCAAAAAAAAAAAATGGCCTTGGTTTTCTCAGAAAAGTAGGGAGAGGGCAATGGACATACCTACATACAGGTACCAGTAGGGCATCCAAGTGGAGATATTTAACAGAGAAATAGAAATATGGGACCAGAGTTCAGAAATTAGATTATGGCTAGATATACAAATGTAGAGAGAAATGGGTAAGGGACTCAAGGAAAGTGGTTTGGAACAACTGGTATCAGAAATATGAGAAGAGAATAAATGAGGAAATATTATTAAAAGGACATAAAAGCCATAATAAGAACTGAGAGTTGAGATTAACTAACACAAATTTGTCACGGACTCAACTGGCTTCATTGTTTAGCTTTCCTGAGTAGCATTCAGCAGACCTCAGGCATAAGAGAAAATAATTTCACTGCATAGCTTGAATTAAGGAAGGGAACCTACTGGAAGAAGTCTTTCTCAGTCCTCCTTAATCTTCATACCTTCCTTCTGCAATCACTCACTATTTATCCTGTATATATCTTGCTTATACAAAGTTGTTTGAATACTGTCTCCCTCATTAGACTGTGAGATGTGCTCTTTGAGAGTGGGGACAAATTTTTTGACTTTCTCCATATCCCCAGTGGTTAGATTAGCACTTGGCTTGGAGTCATACTTAATAAATACTAGCTGATTGACTGAAAAGAGAGGAGGGACTTGGGATTGAAGGGCAGAAGATAGCACAATGATAACTATAAGGTAAAGTCTGTGAAGGGAGGAATATCAGGCCTAAAAATGGGTTAAGTGAATAAGAGTTAATTAAGAAATAGCAGTACTAGAGTTTGTGGCGAAGATCATTTTGGGGGGGGGGGGGTGTGAAACAGAGAGAGATAGAAATTCAGGAGAGTGTGATTAAAGAAGGCATTTTCAGACCTCAAGCTTATAGAGGTAAGGGAGATCTAAGGTATGCCCATTCCTTTGGGTGGCTGAGGCAGGTTTATATAATGATATAGATAATTAATTGATAAGAATTAATAGAGGCTACAGGAATTGATATTAATAAAGGATTATTATAGTATTATTAATAAAGTAGCATTATTAATAAAGTATATTTGAAGGGAGATCAACACAAATAGTGAAGTCCCCAACAATAGGGGCACTGGATCATAGAATCACTGACCTAGTTAGAAGTGGCCTTAAAAGAAACTCAATCTAATTCTTTTTAGCACAATGACTGTTACATAGTAAGCACTTAATAAATGCTTATTGCTTGTTGCCTGTTGCCTTCATTTACAGATGAGAACAGTGAGGCCCAGACAGTCTAAATGAGTTGCTTCCTCTATTTTAGTGGAGAAAAAAAGACAGATGTGAGAAAGGTTGTGAAGGTTAAAATGATAAGAACAGGCAACTGATGGGATCTGTAGAATAGGAAAGAGTGAGGAATCCAGGTTAGCACCAACTATTAAACCCTGAAAGATTAGAAGAATGGTGCTTCCTTTGACAGAAATAGGGGGGCTTGGATAACAGAAGTATTTTGTGGGAAAGAAAGTAAATTTAATTTTTGGAGAAGTTGAGTTCAATTTGTCCCTGGGACATCCAGTTTGAAATGTCCAATAGGCATTTTGGTGATATAGGACTGATGCGGAAGTGGTACTTGACCTGTAGTCTACTGCCATCATATTCAAAAGTTAAACCCTCTATTCCCATGGAGACTGTATTTGTGGGGAAATTGTTCCTTCCTCTTGAGTGGAGAGACATTTTGCAATAACTATTTTTGCTACAGTGATATAACAGAGAAAACAAGCTTTGGAGCCAGAAATGCTTGGATTCAAGGTCTTTCTCTAACATGAACTGACCAAGTAACTCTGGGTAAATCTTACCTTCACTGTCCCAAACAACTTTCTAACACTATCAGTCTCACAAAAGGTGTTAATGTATATTGGCAGGTGTTTCTTCATTTCTGATGAGATAGATTCAATTCCTTACCTAAAATCCCATCATCATTATTGTTAATTTTGCTATATTAAAAAAATAAATGAATTGCTTCTCCCCTGCTGGACTGGGAGTCTTCTGACCAGACCACCAGAAAAACAAAAACAAAAACAAACCCCAGTCCCTTGAAGAAGCAATCTATTCACATATGGAAATCTTGTTCTGGGGCCACACTGTCTCAAATGGCAAGTATAAATTCAATTAGCTCCCTAATTCTAGCCTATTCCTAGACCAAATTGGACCACGCTTCACATTTTACCATCTGCCCTGACACTATATGTGTCTCCTTCCACCTTTTGTTCTGGGCTCAGTAATCAAATAAATACTACTAATGTTGTTGGAAAGGTCCTATATATCAATTTACCATCCCTAGGTCTCCCCAGATTCTCCTTCCCCAGCCACTATTCCTCAATTTGTGTTGACTTCTCTTATGTTTATTTTTTGAGGGATAAGACTTTCTCAATTTTGTATATATATCCCAGCACTTATCACAGGTCCTGACAAATAGTAAGTACTTATTAAATGTCATTCATTCATTCATTCACTCATTCATTCATTCACACAGCTGAGTAGCAAAGGTGGAACTTGAATTCAATCTATACCTCACTGCCTGCAAAAGAAATTCTGTGAACAAGGTTTATACCAAACACCTTGTGAAAAGCATGAATCATCAGGAGCCTAGTAGAGAACAACCACAAGGATCTGGGCAGGTCAGTGTAGAATTGTAGAAGAATAAAGTGAATCTCAAAGGAGGTAAGATTGCTAAAATACATTAGCCAAGGGATGAACTGGAAGTATGTGAAATCTTACACCTGGCCTAATGTGTTAGGAAGCATGAAGAAACACCTAGTACTGGAGAGAGTATCAAGAAATATCTTGCATGAAAGAAATGGCATAAAAGCTATCATCAAGAAAATGTATTGCTTTGAAAACGGTTAGTCAGGTAGTAAGAGCAAGGAAAGAGAGAAGGTTAGATCAAACGAAATTAGTACCTATGAAACGTTAAAAAAAAAAAACCCAAACTTTTTTGGGAAGGTCCTCAATTGTATTGGATGGGTCCTCTCTGCAGCATCTCTAGAAGACATGGATAAGAATTGAACAAGATGAGAATGCATATAGAGGTGGTGGTTTGCACCAATGGAGGGAGTACCTATAACAATACTGCTATGGATCAATTAAAAAAGGTTACTGTAATCTTTAGAAGGAAAGTGGAAAAGTTGAAGAAATATTAGGAAAATAATTTTCAATTTGATATTTGGAGAAATATTTGACTTCAATCTTGCTCAGCTCCATTAATCTAAGTACATAAATTTCTTTCCAATCATGTATCACTCTCAAAAAGCCAAATATGCCATTATGTGGGCATAATATAAGTAAATTTCATCTTCCCCTATTTTTTTAAATGGTCCTTAAAGACTAGTGGCAGCACTATAGAGAGACTACACCACCCCATTTCCACTCTACCCACAGTAGTTCTAACTTTATGTTCTAAAATTCCATTTTCCTAAGGTTCTGTTTTAGCTCTAACTTTTCAAGTCTCTTCTGAAGTATTATTCTTTTAAGTCTTTTCTGAAGTCTCTTCAAGAGCTAACTTTCTAAAATTCTTGAGATTCTTAATACTGAACCAAACAAGATGAAAATGCTGTTGCTATCTAGAGAAATGTTCAGTTTTTATTTTTTGCTGCTGTTATAAGAAGTTTTATATCAAAATTAAGAATGCATCCAGGACTTTGCTTGGAAACCAAGAGAGAGAAAATGAAGGGGAAAATCTGTTTCATTTTCCCTTTTCAGAAGACATATTTTAAATGAGCTTACATTGGCACCTTATAGATTAGACTTTACCATCACTTAATATTTTATTTGTGTCAAGAAATTAGCATAAATGAGATGGTGGGGCAGGAAGAAGATTAACAAAATCATGAAACTAGCCCTATGCTTCAGTTTTACTAGAAGACTAGTTTGTTGATAATCTTCTTCATTTGCCAGTAAAATATGCTGCACTACTGAAGAAAGCTGATATGAAATTGGATATTTTTTTGCTCTTTTTGTTCTTCGTGGACTGCGTCTTACAGTGACATCATTTAAAGGCAGTGCTTATAAACAAACGACTGGCCTAGTAGACTGGCTAATCTAGAAAAATCCAAGGTCCATTAAGAAATTTTCACATTCAAAAGAGATTATATTTGGGAATGTCACAAAGAGCAATACTCTTTAGGCAGTGTGGGAAAGTAGTGAGGGAATGGGACAAGAAATCAGGCGATCTGGGCTCTAGTCCCTGGTCAGGAGTTAGGTGTATGACCTGAATACAGCAAGTCATTAACCCTCTCTGGCTATCATTTTACTTATATTTAAAATGAGAGAGTTGGACTAGATGACCTCTAAGGTTTTTTTTTTCCCCCAGGAGACAGCTAGGTGGCATAGTAGATACAGCATCAGACTTGGAGTCAGGAAGACCTGAGTTCAAATCCGACCTCAGACACTTACTAGCTGTGTGACCCTGGGCAAGTGACTTAACTCTGTTTGCCTCAGTTCCTCATCTATGAAATGAACTGGAGAAGGAAATGGCAAACCACTTCAGTATCTCTGCAAAGAAAACCCCAAATGGGATTGGACAAAACTGAAAAGACTGAGCAGTAAAAGATCTTTTTCCACCTCTAACATCCTATGGTCAATGGTCAAAGGTTCCTTCCAATTTTAATACTTCATGATCCTTTGCAATGACAGCATTCTTCTTGCCTAAAGTATCTTCTCCACTTTGGTTTCCTACTGAATTCCCCAGCTATACATTTAAGCAAATGAAGACATTACTAAAAAACTAAGCAAACATACTTTAAATCTTGTGCTTGAGATCAATGTATAGCACTTTTGTTTTTTATTCATTACCTGGTTAGGTATACAATATATTTTGGTGGAAAGAGCATTGAAGATACCTGTGTATCAGACTTATGACTTTGAGCCAGTTACATCACCTCTCTAGGCCTCAGTTCTGTCTTCTATGAAATAAAGAGGGGAAAAACTAGATAAGTTTTGTTCTCCCTTCTAGCTTTAACAATTGGAGAGTTCACATGGCTTTAGTCTGGTAAACTCTCAGCTCTTGGATAGAATGACTATATTATAATGTGTGTATGTGTATACACACACACATATATTTGTGTATATACATATACACACACAGAAGATATTAATTAAAAGTGTATTTTAAAAGTAATATTTACCCTACCTACCTACCTCACAGAGCGGTTGTATATAATGCATTTTTAAACATTAAAGTGTTAAAGAAATGCATTATTATTGTTGTTGCTGTTACCATTATTAATAATGATATTATTTTAAGCATTATACTTGACTCAACATCAAGTTAGCCAGTGACGCCTGACAAGCAATAAAAACAATTGTTGAATGACTTTTGATGTTAACAACTCAACCAACCAGTGACTGTGGGATATGTATTTTCTCACTCTCTCTTTTATAGATAAAACACAAGACAGTTTTTAATATGAGAAAATAATATGTACTTTGCTGCTGTAGTATGCTCTGAGCAAGAGTAGATGTTACTGAAGCCTCAGGTGTATGATGTTTTCCTCACCATAAGTAAATGAATTGTCAGGAAGGAGATAAAAAGGAGTAGATCTTACAGCTGGAGCCTAAGTCACTTGATAGGCTCATTAAGTTCAAACCTTTTAGAGCTAGAAGGAAACTTAACAGATCATTTAATCCAATACCTTCATTTTATAAAAAAAGGAAGCTAAGGCCCAGAGTTGGCGAAGTGACTTATTAAAGGTCTCACAGGCAGTAAGTAGTCAATTTTGAATCATTCTCTTTCCATCATGCCATATCTTTCCTTCCAGTTACCCAGTAGAGTCACAGATTGGGACAAGAGGACTAAGAGTATCATAATCAAAATAAAAGCTTCAGGAACATCCAGATTCCATGTGACTCGTGCTCTAATACTGGGAAATCAAAACTTTATAAAACAGAAAAGAGGGAAAAAAATCATCTATATACTTTCTGAAACATCTATTTTTCCTGATATTTTGCTTGAAGGTGAATCCTAAACTTCCATTCCTTGAATTTCTCTTGTTTATTTTAATTTAATGGTTAATTAAAAGAAAATGAACCCTTCCCCAAGCTGAAGATCCACCTGTTCAGGTTGCAGCTCATTATCATAGCTTTTTTCTCTTAGTTCCTTCAATGTTTAAAGTGTGCTGCATAAACTGCAAAACTTTGTTATTCTCATCAGGTATTTACCATTACCAAGAGTTTCTTCAGTTTCGGAAGTTTGTTTTCTCTCCAGAATGAAAATTTCTTCTCAACACTGAATTTGGCTTCAAATGAGCTGGGATCAAATTCTGATTATGCCACTTACAAGTTGTATGTCCTTAGACATGTCACTTAACCTTTCGATCTCAGCTTCACCACTGGAAAAATGAAGACAGGCTGCCTTCAATCTCTAATATTCTCAGTTCTCTGTGATAAAATGACCACTGGATTTGGATTCAGAGAACCTGGGCTTGAATACTACCTCTGTCATTTAATAACTTCATGACTTTGGCCAAGTAACTATTCTAACTATAATACATTCTGAGTCTTAGTTTCCTCATCTGTAAAATAAGGAGGTTAGACTAAGGGGTGCCAAAGGTCCCTTCCAGTTCAAACATGATATAGTAGTCCAAAACCCCTTTATCTCTAGCATTACACCATGGCTGATGATTCTTTCCTGTTTTCATGCTCTAAGAACTATGATCTAACATTCTAGGTTCTAAACTTCCTTCTATTTCCAATATTCTCTTGGCCATAAGGTTCACTCAGGAGACACGATAAGGCTTGGAAAATGTGTATCATCAGGTCCTGGAATAGTATAGAGTTTCCTCAATAAGATTCATAGCCATTCCAAAGACCAAAGAGATAAAGAATAGATGTTGCCAAGACTATAATGTAGAGTTGAATGACCAACCAGTTAGTCTATCAGTACATATATCCTGGATAGATAGTGCATCTAAATCCAGAACTGAAGAGGCAGAAGAGAGTTGGACTCATATTCAGGAGAATATTTTCAATGTTTCCTGACACAAAAGTTCATTTTTTAAGGCTAATATGATTCTAATCATCCTATATATGGCCAAGAATCATGGAACACCAAAGAGCCAAAGCTATAGGCAACTCAATTGGAGAGACATATTGTGGCTGATGATAGGCTATGGACAATGAGTTGGGTGCAAGTAGCATTAAAAAGACACCACTAAAGATATGCATGATTAGAAAAGGAAGGAAGATTCGTCATATGGTGAGAAAGGGATAACAGATGGACAGCCTGAATGTCGAACTGGCATCAGTGAAATATTAAAAGCCCTAAAGAAAGCCCTCCAGTATGCTGGGTAAATCCACAGTAAAGGACTTATGGGAGGATGTGGCTAAGAATTATGTAGGATGAGAAGGATCTGTGACCTGAATAGAGGTAGAAGAAATATTTACACTGATGAGATTCACTAAAATACCAAAGTACCCTCAACTTTAACAGCCAAACCTTATCTCTAAAGAACAAACAATTATAGATTCAGAAAAAAAATGTTAACATTTAAAATTCAATAGAGCAACTGGTAAAGACATTTCCAAATACATTTGTAACCTCATCACCACTTTGGAATGGCTTTGAAAGGAATATAGCAAAATTCAGTGTTGCTGAAACAATGCCATTCCCACCCCCTACCCCCACCCCCCCACTCCCGTCAGTGGTGACTGTCCATATGTTAGGTTGCTTTCCATCTGCTGTTAATTTATTCAAAATCATGCATACCTGCCATCAAATGAAATCTGTTCGTGTCTAATGTAAGTCTGAAATAACACAATCGAATCTTTTTAAAAACCCCAAATTCTCTGTAAGCAAGAAATGGTTCCATTTTGTCCTCAGGGGAAATGCAGTAGACCCAATTACTAGTTCCACTATACTCAAATCATCTGAAGATTTCCAAATGGGAGAGGTAGTCTTCTCACTCCCAGACAGCGCACATGCAAAAAACTGGTTATTCATTTTTTTTCTGTTCTTATTTTTTCGAGATCTGATTTGACACATTTCCCAACATACATTTTTTTTACAGTTTGTTAACCCTGACTACCTATGTATGTATGAGAAACTGTTATAACTGTTTCATTGTATAGGAAACTTTTAGAGTTGGTTCAATGTATGAGAAACCATTATAGTTCTCCTCCAAAAGTACACATAACCATAATTTTAATCCTATAATTTGCTCCACCTTTTGATATACCAACTAATTTATTGTTCGCCCAATTAGGGCCACCATAATTTTCTGTAAATAGATTGTCCCAAAAAAATTTAATTGTGACTTAATGGCAAACTCAGACCTGGAAGGACCTTAGGGATTGTACTTTTATTTTTAGATAAATAAACAAGTACCAAAGAGGGGAAGCGGTCTCCCCCAAGATACCCAGCAAATTGCTTACAGGGTCATGGCTACAGAATACAGGTCTTCAAACTTTCATTCCAGGGTTATTTGTGTAACATCACACTGCCTCTGTAAGTCTAATTTATATGGAAGCTCTTGGACTGTACTTTTGGTCAGTGTAGCCTAAAAAATTTGCTGATAGAGATGACCTCATCCCAAAGGATTCATTAGAAGTCAAATGAAGCCAAGGAATTTTGACTGCTTATCTACATTGGGAATATCCCTGCACTTCAAAAATATTTTTCTATAAGGATGTCCATACCAGAAATAGCTTCAGCTCAAGAAAAAGTGTTGGTAAAAGTCTGTATCGCCAGTCCTGCCTTCTTCCAGTTCTCTCAGACTGCATTTCCAACCTATATATCTACTTATCTCCAACTATCTATCTTAATAGTAAATCAAGGTAGTGTGATATTAGCACTGGACTAAGAGCTGGGAGACCTGGGTTGAGTTCTTAGGCCTAAAACTAACTAGATACCTGATACTGATCAAGTCATTTTAACTGTGGGTCTCAGTCTGCTTATCTGTAAAATGAGGTAAGAGGGGAGGCAGACTAGATAATATCTAATATGTAAATCTATGATAAAATCACACAGTGTAAACCAAATTTATCCTTTTGCATTAACAGTATCACAATTTTCACCCAGATTTGAAACCTCAGCATTATCTTTGAATCCTTCCTCTCCTATCCAGTTACTTGTCAGGACTTGCAAATTAAGTTTCTGCAGTCTTGTTTGTTACCTATCTTCTCCTTTCCATTCCTACAACCTCCTAAGTAGGTCTCACCACCCTAATGTGGATCTCAGTACCTCAAAGAATGTTAGTATATAGAACACAGAAAATTAGGAATGGAAGAGAGTTTAAAATATAGAATATTAATAAAAAATGAACAAAATGATCACATTTATATAGCACTCCAAGGTTTATAAAGAGGTGGGTTTTTTTTCTAAAAGATAACCCTATAAGCTTAGTAGCACAAGAAGTAGTATCCTCATTTTACGAAGAAGAAAACTAGGATCAAATTAGCCCATGATCTCACATATCTAGTAAGCTTTAGAGTAAGAATTCAAACCATGACCTCTTGACTACAAGTATATTGTTCTTCTGCATTGCTTTTTACACTATACTATCTCTTTTATTGGTAGGAAGAAGCAATATGTATGATGACAATGTGGGGAATTCCAGGGGTCTCTCTTGGCTCCAAATTTAATATTTTTATGGATGTCCTTCAGAGTACTGGAACACATAATCACAAAGCTGAAAGGTTCCTTGACATAAAATATTAGAATATAAACCATAGAATATTGAAAGCTAAAAGAGATTTTGGAATATGGAATATTTGAACACAGACAGACTTTTTAAATTGATCAGGCCCTTAGAAATAAGAGTTGAACCCCCTCACTTTACAAATGAAGAAACTACTACCCAGAAAGTCAAAGTAACCTGACCAAAGGTTGCACAACCATCAAACAACCAAGTAAAAACTTGAACCAAGCTCTTCTGACTCTTTCCTAGTGTCCTCTGATGTTTCTCACCCTAAATACAATCTCTTTGCACCAATCCATCTTACAATCTGTCCCCAGTGAAGAATTCCACACAGAAGCATATCCTTCCTCCTCTGAACAATAACTGGTTAGTACACTATTGGACTGATTCCTCAGACATCACTGCATCAGTACGTATTCCAGTGGCATTAAGATACCAGGCACAATTCTCAGAATGACCTCCCAAAGATGATACATGGAGGGAAAGGACACATTATCCAAGGCACAGAGACCAGAAGACAGCAAGGGTGCCTATTCTCATCTCTGCTGTGACACAGCTATGGACAGACAAAATAGCTGTTAAACCTCTCCTAATGAAAAATAAAAATTGTAGGATCAAAGGATTAGAGCTACAGCGGGGATTTAGATATCAACCAGTCCTAATTTTACAGAGGAATAACTTGAGGTCCACAGAGAGGAAGTGACTTTCTCAGGTTAGTCAGGTAGTAAACAGCAAACCAAAGATTTGAGACCAGGTCCTCTGACTTTAAATTCAGTTCCTTTTTCCCAGATACAAATACTGGACACTTGAAGCCAAGAAGACCGGTAAACAAATCTTGCCCCTGATACTCATTACCTGTTTGGCCATGGGCAAATCAAGTCACTTAACTTCTTTGAGGTTCAATTTCTTCATCTGTAAAATGGGAATAATAAAAAATGCTCAACTTAACTCAGAGCATTGATATGAAGACCAAGTGAGATAACATATGTAAAGCACTCTGGCAGTGTTATAAAAATCTCTGTTATCATTATTATTATTACACCAGCAAGTCAATTCCAGTCAACAAGCATTTATTAAGTACTTAACTATGTTGCCAGGCACTATGGTAAGCTCTAGAGATTAAAAAAAGATTCCTATTCTCAAGGAACTCATAGTCTAATGGGAGAGACAACAATCTCAAGAGGGAAGATACGAGTATTAAGGGGGGTTGGAAAAGGTTTCTTACACATTTTAGTTGGGAATAAAATGAAGCCAGGAGGAGGAGACCTAGGAGGAAGAGTAGGCACTGGGAAAGGCAGTAAAAATGTCCAGACTCAGGAGATAAGAGTGTATTATTCCAGGAACAGCAAGGAGGCCAGTATAACCAGATCACAGAATATACAGAAGGGAAGAAGGTGTATAGAAGACTGCGCTAAGTCATGAAGGGTTTTAAAAGCCAAACAAAAGATTTTATATTTGATCCTAGAGTTAATCCTAGGGAGCTACTGGAATTGACTGAATGAAGGAAGGGGTAGGATGATATGGTCAGACCTGTGTTTAAAGGAGATCAATTTGATGGCCAAGTGAAGGATGAGCAGGAATGGGGAGAGATTTGAGATAGGGAGACCCACCAGCAGGATATAGCAATAGTCCAGACACAAGGCAATGAGGACCTACACTAGGATGGCAGCAGTGTTAGAGAACGGGGCATATATGAGATATGCAAAGAAGGCAGAAATGATAGGACTTGGCAAATGATTGAATATGGGGAGACCAAGAATAAGAAATCAAGGATGACACCCAGGTAGCGAGTCTAGGTAGATGAGATGATAGCTGTACCCTTCACAGTAATGGGGAAGTTAGGAAGAGCAGAGGGCTTATAGGAAAAATGATGAGTCAGTTTTGGATGTGCTGAATTTAAAATGTCTATGGGACGTCCACTTTGAGATATTCAATAGGCACTTGGAGAAGTGAGACTGGAGGTTGGGAGAAAGGTTAGGGCCAAATAAATAGATCTCGGTCTCATATGCATAGAGATAAAAATTGAATCCATGGAATCAATAATGATTTCTTAACTGCCGAATCCCATGTCCTTTTCTCAGTCCTCATCTTCCTTCACCACTGGATAGTTTTTGATACTTTTGAGCAGTGATGTCAAATTCAAATAGAAACAAAGCCAATAAACTGTATATAAGGATTCCTATGGGAAGCGTATTGACTTAGAAAACCACATATCGCTATTACCTATATTTTATTTATTTTGTTAAATTCTTTCCAATTATATTTTAACATGGTTCAAGCGGAGTGTTGTGGGCCACATGGATACTTCTGGAATAGGTGATCTCTAAGATTTCTTCCCATTCTAACATTCTACATTCTATAAGTCTACGCTCTTAATATGATCATTATCACAATCTAGTCTCACAGCGAGGACCTTGTTATCTTTGCATAGAACCATGGATTTTGGACGTTGTACCCAATTTAACTGTGGCATAGGATAATAATGTGCTCAGGCTTAGCTGTCTATCAAACTTCAAATAAAATTCTTTTTATAAATACTTAATAAGGTCACATTATGATATCTATAAGGCTATCAGCAATATTTCAGGTTCTATGACTACAAAATGGAGGAAACAACAAAAAGCATATTAACACTACTTGGATTTAAATATGCATCTGGGAAGTCAGTCAACAAGGTAATTTTCTACAACTTTACCTCAAGGGGATTACTATAATAATCTCCTAATGGGTCTCTCCTTCAGTCTTGACCTTCTCTAATAGATCTAGCTTTTGCTGTGTAGTCATTTTAGCTGTGTCCAATTCTCTGTGACCCCATTTGGGGTTTTCTTGGCAAAGATACTGGTGCGTTTGCCACTTGCTTCTCCAGGTCATTTTATAGATGAGGAACTGAGGTAAACAGTGTTAAGTGACTTGCCCAGGGTCACACAGTTAGTATCTGAGCCCAAATTTGAACTCAGGTCCTCCTGACTCCAGAGTCCTGTTCTCTAAGGCCAATGTTCTACTCACCACCTCATAGGTGCCCAATATATCTGGCACTTACTGCTAAAATGAACTTCCCAGTACATAGCTCTCTGTAATTCTATTGCTCCCTCATACCAAAAGTTTTAGTGACTCCTCATTGTCTCCAGAATAAAATCTAATCTCTTTAGCCTGGAAATCAAAGCCAATTATAATTTGGCTCTAAGCAACAACTCCCTTCATGTACTCTACATCAAAGTGGACCATTTAACTTTACCTTAGTACATATAAACCTTGGGGTCTTTGTACAAGTTTGTTGTTCCACCTAGAATGCCTTTTCTTCCTTCTCCCTTTCTACTTGTCCAGTTTGTACCCATTCTTGAGCCCTGGAATAACAGCACTTCCAGACCAGACCTTGTTTTTAGTCAGTTCTCTTTTAGTTACCCAATGAAACAAGAGTAAGAAACAAGAATTTATTTAGTGCTTATTATGTATGAGGACTTCACTGAGTGCCAAAGATACAAAGAAGTGAAAAAAACATGTCCTTGCCTCAAGGAGTTCATATTCTTTTTTAAAATGAGTTTTTATTGATATTTTGTTTGTTACATCATAATAATCCCAAATATCCCTCTTTTCGTTTTCTCCCCAAGAGCCATCTCATATGACAAACAGTATTTTTTAGAAAGGAAAAAAAAGGAGCTCATATTTTAATGTTGGACACAACATGCAAACAAATAAGTATATGACTGATGTGTGTGTGTGTTTGTGTGTGTGTGTGTGTGTGTGTGTGTGTGTGTGTGTGTGTGTGTGTGTGTGATAAATGGAAGATTATGTCACAGAGAAGGAACTGTCAATGGGCTTAGTGGTTGGGGAGAGGACAGGGACACTGAAAAAGGTCTCTTGTAGCAGGTGAGATTTATGCTGAGACTTGAAGGAAGCAAGGGAAGCCAGGGGACAGAGACATGGAAGGAGAGCTGGTAAGGAAGGGCAAAGGCCAGTGAAAAGGCAGAGTCAGGAAATGAGTGTTAAATGTGAAGAATAGTAAGAATGTCAGTGTCACTGGATCACAGAGTAAGTGAAGGAGAATAAAATTTTAAAAGACTAAAAGGGACCAAGTTGTGAAGGGCTTTAAAAGCCAAGTAGAAGATTTAATATTTTATCCTAGAGATAACAGGGAGCTAATGGAGTTTATAGAATGGAGGGGTGCGGGTGGGGTGACATGGTCAGACCCAAACTTTAGGAAGATCACTTTGGCAGATGGGTTAGAGTGGGGAGAGACAAAGTAAGTTTCCCAGCTAGGTATGAAGTGCACCAGGATGATGGCTATGTAAGTAGAGAGAGGGAGATAATAGATAAGAGATGTTGTGAAAGTAGAAATGACTTGGCAACAGATTGGATGTGTGCAACTGTTACGAAAAAAGGGCCCACCACCAACACAAACTGTGGAACCATCACCACAAACAGGACTGGCAAACCAACCTAGTTGAAGCACAATGAGATTATAGCACATATGGAGGTAGCCTCTGACTCTTAATAGGTCCTCCCAAGCTAGAACCGATTAGACTATAGACCCAGAAGCAGACTGTGTCTGGGCAGGGCAAGCTATAATTTGGACCTAGCTAAATGTAGAAAGACTCATTAAGAAAAGGTCACTAATTTGCTAATCATTAATTAATCATTACTTTCTGACAACCAGGTAATTATTTTCAACAAAGCAAGTCATGAACACATTCTAAGGCCACGATTTTCATTGGTGAAGAAAAGACTCACAGTTATGAAAGAAATCATAAATTCTTGAAATACTGAAATAAATATGTAGAGGGAGAGGAAGAGGGAAAGAAAGTGAGAGAAGAACAGAGACAGAGTGACAAATGGAAGCAGGGAGAGAAGAAAGCAGGTAAGTAGGAAGGGAGAGAGATGGAGAGGAGGAGCAGAGGGTGAAGAAAGAGAATGGAGGGGGGAAAGAGGATCACAGAGAGGGGAGATGAGAGAAGGCTGAGAAAGAGGGAAGAAAGTGAGGAAGGGAGAATGATAAAAGAGGGGAAGGTAGATGGAAGGGAAAAGACAAAGAGAAAGAGAAAGAAGGGGGGAGGAAGGAGAAATAGGGAAAGGTGTTGGGGAAGACAGAAACATCTAAAGTACACCAAGTAGAAAGAATAGAGGCCCATGAACAAGGCATCACAATTGTAAGGGTATTGAGGTACATAGGTTTTTCAAGGTATCTAAGAGAGGGGAGAATGCCAAAGGCATTTTTAAAAAAACCTCATAATTGTCTTATAATTACAAAAAAGAATGGATGAAAAAATATAAACTATTGACCCATATGCCTGCCTACCTTCCCATTTACATAAAATTTTTATGTACTGACATCTTTCATGAGATATTAGAAAGAAATAGGTGGGTTTTCACGACTGATATTCCAAAGTAGGCCACATCTTTACCATCATAAGACTGACTGAAAGATGCAGAGAATATAAGATATCATTGTGCTTACTGTTTGACTTTTTTTTTTTAAAAGCATTCAATATGGAAAAGTAAAATGCCACCTTACAAATTCTCCTCAAACAAGGTGTCTCCTATGCCTATGTCAACAATTTATGACTCCTTGAAAAATATAACAGCCCCATTAAACAACCTTCTGATTATTAATGTCAGGCAAAGCATAAAACAAGGAGCCAAATGCTCACCAAAGACATTCACAACTTAATGGAGGAGATCCAGCACAGAAACTAAGTTGAAGAATATAACGCCAAAGACCTCACCATCTTCAGATGCTTCTATTTGAAGATGACATTGTACTAATTTCATCAAGTTCTGGAACACTGTAGATCCTCCTGAAGGAGAGCCAAGATCATGCTCACTCTAAAGAGTTTGGTTTAAAATCCACTTAGAAAAGTGGAGTGAATGACTATCCTCCAGACTCTGAGAGGCAGTTAGATGAACAATCTAGAAAGCTCATCTACCACTCACATATACACATATAAATATGTAGGGATGTACATATATGTAATATATGTGTAGGTATGTCTGTGTGTGTATATACACACGCACACACACATATATGTATATATATTTGGACAAACACTAAAAAGGGACAATTAGGCCCACAATTGAATAAAAGGAATAAAGTGGGTTGAATTGCAAAGTTAAATGAAACAAAGACCCATGTTTCTAATTCCAGGATTCTACTGGTGGCATCACATGGCTAGAAGTCATACAACACTAAAAAGTAGTGGAGAGGCACATGGCAGGTGTCATTAGGTATCATTATTTTTTTTAAAAAAGGAATTACAAAGGAGACCTACATGAAAAAAATGCATGAGCAAAAAAGAAGATGGACTGATTATCTGGTGAGAGGAAGGGATAACCAATGGATAGCCTATGTTGTGTGTTCACTGGTAGCATCCAAGTATCAAGAGTAACAAAGCATTTTCTGGGAAGACATAGATAGGAGTTGTCCAGGATGAGAAGTCATAGATAAGTTGCAATTGGTATCACTAGAATAACTAACCACATTGAAGAGATCATAGATCCATTTTGAGTAGCAAGTATTTCAGAGTTCTAGCAATCTATGTTTTTGGTCACAGAGCTATAACATTATATGATCTAGATTCTAACACACTTTATGTGCCAAGGTCCCTTCAAGCTTTAACATTTTTTATTCTTTATTCAAGAATATAATGAAGGCCTTTGAGATCTTCAAAGGTAAATACTATATAAACATGGGTGTTACATTACTATTTTGCATGAAATTTGGGGGGAAATGATTTTTACAGGTGATTTATTCCAAATTCTATCTATAGTGGGCAAATATTCATTACTCAAGCCCCATGTGCCAGATTAATATGCATATCTTTTAATACTCAATTTTTTGAGTCACTTTGGTTAGGTGTCATGTTATTCATTAATGGCAAATTATGAGATTACTTGATATGTAAATCACACACTATCAATATTTTGAAGTGTTTTAAATTGGAAAGCAATTTTTTTTCTGCAGCCCAAAGAATGTAACCTGATTTAAGATATCACAAAGTACTGACGATGAAAAGCAAGTTACATAAAAATGCTTACCGGTTTTCTTTTTTCTTATTCTTCATTGGATCAATTAGGCGGAGAGTATCTCTGATTACTGCTACTTTTACTTCTTCATCGACAAGACTTGGGACGTTTTCAAACACCCCTGGAGAAAGCTTGAATTACAAAGGATTCTATGTTACAGTGAAGACAGTTTTTTCAGTGCTAAATGCATACTCTC
>CM053585.1:245119656-245153496 GCA_028646515.1 Pseudochirops corinnae | reverse complement strand
ATCTAAGTATTACTATTCTCAGTTTAGGAAGTGAGAAAACTGAGGCTCAGCTAAGTAAAACAACATCTCCCTAAGTTATAGAACTAGTAAACGGCAGGCAGAATGTAAACCTAATCTTCTGATCACAAGTCAATTCTCCTTCTACACAACACATCACATACAGTGAATGTGGGGGTGTTGTGATACACACACACACATACACACACACACACACACACACTTGCAATCTTGCAAGGAATTTGGCAAGCATTGACTTTTACGAGTGATCTTTATACCTGTAATGGCATAGTCTGAAGATTTAGGTTAAAGTCCTATCATTTACTAGCTGTACATCTATGGGTGTCTTGTTTTGCCACTCTGAGCCTTACTTTCCCTACCACTAAATGGATGATAATAATACTTAGACTCTCTACTGACCTCACATGAAATGCACACTCCCCTTCCTTCCCAGGGGAGGTAGTTGTGAGAGACTAGAAAGAAATATAGATTTGAAGGAAGGGGATGTGACTTTAAATCTTAGTTTTGTCATATGTCATTCCTTTACTATATGGCCAATCACATTATCCTTTAGTCTCAGCTTCACATGATAAGATGGAAATAACAGTACTTATACTACCTCCCCTCCCCACCACAGGGCTCTCTTAAAGATCAAATGATAGACTATATCAAAAAAAATCCTTTGTAAATCAAAAATGAGAGAGAAAAAATAATATAGGGAAAGAGAGCTGATCTCAGTCAGAGTGACTTGAGTTCAGGTCCCATCTTTTACACACACACACTATAAATACATATATAAATATAATATATAGCATATATAAATGTATGGAGATATTTATATAGCCCCATTTATATATACATGTGCATATATATGATGGAGATATACATATATAATGATGATATAGTGTATATATATATATATATATAAACACATACATATATGTGTGCATACATGCACATACACACATGCAGAGGCTTAGTGACCCAGGAAAAGCCACTTAGTGGTTCTCTAATGCTGTAAGTTTTAAAGCAGTCACTGATCTGCAGCAGTAGATGGAGTTTCCTTGCCAGAAGCTCCTTACACCAATGAAATCACAAGTGCAGATTTTTAAAAATCATGAACACTTTACGTATGCTATTTTATTATAAGAATGATGATCAAAAGAATTGATGAGAATTTTTTTTTAAAAGTCATTGTTTATATTTATGATCCAGACATGTCAACAAGATTAAATAAAATTCATATAATTTAATTAGATATGCTCTTTGGTAATTGCTAATTAGTACATGTCAAATTTGATGGAAAAGGCTAACCATTTCTAGGGTTCAAGACCTTATTTCCACATGACATTCCAAATTTAACAAGATATTCAGAAAGAACATTAACAATCAGTATATTTCTAGATGCTTTATCTCAAAAAAAACTTTAATGAAATATCAAGAAATCTAGATCAGACCTCAAGCAGGTTGGGTTCTACCAGCCCCTCCTCATCCCCAGGGAGAATTCATAGGAGTACTTGCACAAACGTAGTGCAAGATGGCTATGTTTGACTGGGTCACAATCTGTATCACTGGAAGAAATACCTACATTAACATATCACAAATCCATCAGATTATTGATATAAAACATCCTCTAAAATGGTATAGAAATAAGTCTGGATTTTTGGAAGGCTATTGCATGAACCCACAACTCATCAGGAATGGCTGAATCAGCAAAGCCTCACATGAGATCATGAAGGGTAAGCAGGAAAAGATCATACATCCCCCTGGAATAAAAAGGCCTAATTGTCCAGGAAGCAGCTTAGATTTAGAAAAAACACAAACTCTTCCACCCTCATTGAATTTTAGCTCTCTAATCTTCAACAAATTTGCTCAGTTTTGCACTCAGATCAGCAACTAACTCACTCACTCTGCTCAGGCCCTAAGATTTCACTGTCCTACAGTCTTTGTGGTAGTCAGCCCTGCCTCTGGTCTCCAGACTTTCTTGTCCCATTTTCCCTGGCAAAGGTTATCTTTCTAATCTTCTCCCTACTACAGCTATTTCCCTAATTATTGGGATATTCTGGCCCTTCTTGACAGCTATGCCAGTAGAGTCTAAGTTCTGAAAAGTCCAAGCCAAATTTGAAACTCTTTGAGTTTAGACTTAGCAATGGATTGTGTATCTATCTGTCTTCTAAGAACCAGCCTAGCTAGACTAGAAGAGGCACATCCCCAGAAGTTTAACTACTAAAGGATGATTATTTTTTTTTTGGCCACAGCAACTCATGAAGACCCTTTCTTAAGCGAGGGAAGCCCCAGAGAGACAAAATGATGGATTTTTTGAAGCGCTGACCTTAAGAATATTTATAACATAGAAGACAATAAGAGAGAGAGAGAGAGAGATGTCTTACCTCTTGTTCATGTTCTATTCTCATGCTGGGATTTGCATTTACTTCCAGCAACATAGGCTTCAAATTTTTCATTAGAAGAATGTCAAATCCTAAAATCTGAAAATGAGAAATAGAATACTGAGTCATCTCTATGATCCAAGGTCTTCTTTCAGGTATTACAATTTACTATTGTAGACAATACTACATTCACTATGATTGTCTGAATGTATAAAGCATTTTGTAAATACTTCCACACACATTATCCTGTTTTAGGGAGGTTACAGAAATATTCTAATATCCACTATATAAATGTGGAAACTAAGGCATAAAGAAGTAAGAGGACTTACATTAAATTCATACAGATGGTATATAATATTTTCCCAATTTTACAGATGAAAAATGGAGGCCTGTAGAAGTGATTTGAACAGTTGTATAACTAATAAACAGAAAGCACTACTGTCCCCCATTTTAAATTGCATATGATAAAAGTAAGGGTGGTCACAAAGGTTAAATGATTTGTCCACAATGAAGTGACTATTGAATAGGAGAACTAGGGTTAGAATCCAGGTTTTCTGATTCCAAGTATATTGCTTTTTTCACCATTTTCTAATTCCAGATAGATCTACTCTTTCTGAAATGGAAATTCAGATGGACATTTTATGGAAGGTTTCTTTGTCTTTCTCCCAAGTTATAGAAAGTCTGTGGAAAACGATCAGTATTACAGGCTTGTTTAATAATACATGATCAAAGAACAAGAATGATTATGCTTCTAAGACAAGGCAGTAAAATCATCTATCTAACTTTAGACCTGGCCTGGGAAATGAGATGTTCACGAAAGGACAAGGACTGATGAGCAGCAGAGGCCAATGTTTATCATTCTTAATCATCAAGTGCTAAGTTTCCCAGCCTTCAGAGATGATACATGTTTCCTGCTTTCAAGTCTGAAGGAACAGTTTTAGTCCAACTGATACGTAAGGTAAGCACTAGCAAATGAAACATCACAGGAAGGTAAAGGTCACCGTAAGCATCCAAGCCAAGACTGGATGACCATTCATCAACAGGAGGCTTTATCTACTGCTCAGGTAGAATCATCTCTTCTTTCTGGGCCTCTGTATGCTCATCTGTAAAGGAAGGGACCTCAATGGTCCTTTCCAGTTCAGATATTCAATTATGTTTCAAGTAAATGGATACCTGTCAGAGTGAACTTCAATAATAAATTTTAGCCTCACCCTTACCCATAAACATTTCTTCAGCTGTCTAGATCCTAGTTTCTTCTTCCATGAAAGGAGGGGAAAGGGTTAAGTGATCTCTTTGGTTTTTTCCAGGTTTAATATTCTATTTTCTGCGTTCTAACATTCTATCTCCTCTGTTCTCTTCCAGCTCCAAAATTTATGTTTTAAAGTTTCTAACAAGAGGAACCTTCTCAGCTATGATTCTGCACCAGTGACTGAAAGGCTTACCTGGAAGCACGTTGGCCCAGGCCTCCCTGCAGGTATATCAGATTGATAGAATACTTTGAGCTCTGGTGTCAGCGCAATAACTGTCTTAATGACCAAAGAAATAATGTCCGACCAGATTTTCTTGATGTCAACTCCTTTGGAAGACAGTCTACAAAGGATGCTGGAAAAAGTCCTTTTGCTACCGGTATTGGCATTGTCAGAATGAATGAACTTTCCACTGTGGATATTCAATGAATAGTTGGTTAAGTGCATAAACACATGATGTAAATTTCCGAAGTTAGGTTCCTGATATGGCTCTGTACAAAATCTAGAGAGTCCATCTTTGGCTATATAAATCTCTAAAGGTTCTAAAGACTTTAGTAAGACATATAGACGAATATCAAATTTCAGTTTGTCAATGAGGAGAGGTTTACAGATGTATTCCTGGACCACAGCTGGCCTGCTCTGGAGGTTTCCTGCCATTCGAATGTCACTAGGGTCTTTAATGAGGTAGATTCCATCACCTTGACAACCCCCATCAGGTTTTACAATGAAAGTGGGCTTCCAGGAGGGGTCACCATCTTTCACCATTCGAACCTGAAAGGAACAAAGGGGAAAAACAAGAGAGGTTAATACTGGAAACTATTTCCTTGAATTATTCAACAAACTAATCAAGAATAAGATGACCAGAATGGTGATGGGACACCAAGCTATGCCACATGAGGACTATAGAGGAAGCTAATTATAAGAAGAAGTGATATATAATGGAAAGGGCAATGAAAAGACTTGAGTTTGAGTCCCTACTCTGATTATTACTGATTATGTGACCTTAAACAAGACTCTTCAGACCTCTGAGTCTCAGGTTCCTCATC
The DNA here is from genome assembly GCA_028646515.1 of Pseudochirops corinnae. Classification (NCBI taxonomy): domain Eukaryota; kingdom Metazoa; phylum Chordata; class Mammalia; order Diprotodontia; family Pseudocheiridae; genus Pseudochirops; species Pseudochirops corinnae. The sequence goes on along the minus strand of CM053585.1, from coordinate 245,148,819 downwards.
TGTACAACAGGGGATAGCAATAGTTAGACTAGCTAGAAAGTCAGATGAGATGACAGATGGAGCCCACTTTTGTCAACTTGAAAGCACTATATAAATATCAGTTATTCTTCAATACAAGTATCTATGATAAATCATCAATGTAGACACTCTCCAGTAGTACAGATCTTAATGCTTTCAGAAAGTGGCTTCATGATTTGCTATGACCGTAAAATTCATTACCCTGTGGCAAACCTGGTGATGAGCATCTTCACACTTAGAAAGGAAGGATACACAGTCTATCACCAAGATGGTCCTTAAAGCCTTTCCAACTTGATAAAAGCTGCCAGAGCTCATACTTTACTGACACAGCTTTTGAGAACCTGAGTCCACAAAATGGAACCTTAGTGAAGGCAGCTATTATCTTTAGTCTGGAGAAGAAAAGACAGAGGGGCATGACAGCTGTCTTCAGATATCTAAAAAGCTGTTGTAGAGAGGAGTGATTACACTTGCTCTGTGTATCTTCAGAGGAGGGAATTAAAACCAATGGGTAGAAAATATAGGCAGGAAGATTTCACCTCAATACAGGAAAGAAACTTGTAATAACTTTAGAGCAACAGTGAGAGTGATGGGAGTTTTTAAAAAGGGAATAACAATATAAAATTAATATATTAGGAAGACTACTGACTACTCTGATAGTATAGGATTAGGAGAGAGAGAAAGCAGAGATAGAGAAAGCAATTAAGAGGTTTTTGCAGTAATTAAGCAATCGTAAATGATTTTGCAATCATTATCTTACTTGATCCTTACAACACCTTGATGAGTTAGATGGTGCAGAGAGCACCATCTTCACTTAACAGATGGAGAGGCTGAGGCTCAAAGAGGGGAAGTCACTTGATCAGTGTCACAAAGCGAAGAGGTGGGAGTGTAATCCAGGCCCTTGTGGACAGAGAAGATTTATCTCTCAATGTGAGGACTAAACTAGCTTTAAGTCTTCATAGATCACAACTTCCTATCAGCTCATCAGCCCTTCTACCTCACTCCTCCTAAGTCTATTCTTCCTCCATACCCTGACTGCTCTAGTCTTGCTACCCCTTCCTTATTCTCCCAGTCTACTGCTCCTGCTCTGGTCTCACTTTCTTCTCTTTAGAATCTTATCCTTATCAAGACCAGTGATTCATCACTTTAATGATAAACTATCCTCTGCCTTTGAATTCCTTGCCCTCTTATCCTATTGTCATTAACAAAACCCAAACTCTAGGTCACCCCCACCATCCAACTTTTCTATTCTAACTTGCATGTGCTATTGAACACTGCTAAAGTTAGTCTGGTGAATATGATGAGTCCACTACAAATTTATGACATCTAATCTCAACTAGGCCCTCACTGCTATACAGTAAGTCTTTTTATTTTTCACTGATTGACTTTCTATCACACTCCCCTGAAAAGCAATTGCAAATTTTCTCTTCCATCTTCTAGCCTCACCTGGTTCACTCTTCTTCCTCTCTTTCCCTCAAAGAACTTCTACCTTCCTACTTTTATGGAAAAAAAATCAAGGCCATGCATCTGTTGTGAGCTATACTTTCTTCCTTATTCATGCATCAAAACTCCTTCACATCTGTCTCCTTTTCTCCTTCTTTGCTCTATTCTCCAGTGAAGCTTTCCTTCTTGCCAAGATCAATCTCTATTTGTATTCTTGCTCCTCTCTCCTCTGGGGTCTCACCTCCTCAATGACATCTTCACCTTGTACCACCCACCCCCACCCCAGTCTATCTTCAGTCTCGCTTTATCCACTGGTTTCTTCCTTGCTGCCTACAAACATGTCAGGAGGAATCTCTCATCCTTAAAAAAAATATATTAATAATAACATATCTAGGATAAACAACTTTGAAAGCTGTAAAAACTCTGATCAATGCAAAAACAATTCATAATTTCAGAAGACCAATGATGAAGTATGCTATCCACCACCTGTGATTGATTCAGGTGTAGACTGTGAAACGCATTTTTAAAAGCACAGCCAATGAGGGAATTTGTTTTGCTTTATTATGTATATTTGTTACAATGAATTTGTTTTTTTTATTTTCCCCCAACGGGGTTGATGGTGGAAGATAAAATAGATTTCTCTTAACTCAAAAATAATTTTTAAAAAATCTACCATATACTCAAGCTATTTGTTCTATATCTCTTCTCCTTTCCACATCCAAATTCCCAGAAAGGGTTGTCAATTCTACCTCTACCACGTCTTGTACATCCCTTACATCCCTTCTCTCTGCTCTCTGCTCATACATGCTATCCTAGTTCAGGCTTTCATCAAATTATCCCTGGCCTGCCACTACCATAGTAGCCTTCTACTTGGTTTCCCAATCTCAGTCTCTCCCCTCTCCAATCCATCCTCAACACAGCTGCCAAATTAACATCTTTAAATTGCAGGCCTGGCTATGTTACTTTGCTGTTCAAAAATCTTTAGTGGTTCTCTATCTCCTCTAGGATAAAATACCAAGTCCTTAGCCTAGCAGTTAAAATCTTCTGCAGTATGGCTTCCCAAATATTTCATTCTTTGCACATTCTTTATTCTAGACAAATTGGTCTACTATTTGTTCCCGGAACTGTGCTCATCTCCTATCTCTTTGCCATTGCAGATGCCAGGACTGGCCTCCCTCCTCACCTTTATCTCTCTGAATCCCCAGCTACCTTCCTTCAATGCTCAGTTTTGGTGCCACCTCTTGCCCAAAGATTTTCCTGATACACATAATTTTTAGTGGTCTTTCTCCTGAAATTGTCTCATTTCTAATGATCTGTCTTCCATAACTTCAAAAAGATGTATGCTCCTGGAGGACAGGAACTGTTTTGTTTTAGTCTTTGTATCAGTGGGGCCTAGAATTTAGTAAGCACTTAAACTGTTGTTGTTGTTGAATTCACCATGAGAGTCCCACGTAGCACCTCCACACTTTGGATTTTACTGACTTCTTTCCCCATTGTATTTCTAAGTGAAGCTTCGGCCAATTCCTTAGGCACTATCAGTTACCTCGAGCTTGTAAAAGAGCATTAACAAGGAAGAAACATTTAAGGCTTTAATAATGCCTCACATCAATTGTTTCTCCTTGTCAGCAAGATTCTAGAATGTAGCATCACAAGAAATCAATTTCATTCTGCAAGGTACCTCAACGGGGCAGCCTTTCTTAGAACTATGACCTTGATGTTTGGGTAGTTATTTAATATGCATCTAATGCATAAGTACATTTGGCATCTTGCAGTAACAACAAGTATACCACACAAATGACAATTATAGATCAGAAAATGAAAAATGCCAAGTTTGCACTGATGGGTGATTCTCCCCACTGAGGGCTTTGTTAGGCTGAAGATGCTAACGGCTCAATACATTACTGAGAGCAATATTTTCTCCTTTGAATGCAGTAGATATGTCTCAAATAAATTAGACTTCATGGTCAATAGTCTCAGCTATTCTGTGTAACTGAATATTTCTTGTGCTCTTTCCCTAAAAAGAAATAACAGAGTAGAAAAAACACTAGACCAGAAGCTAGAAAATCTGAGTTTTTTGTCACTAAATGTCTCTGTGACCTTGGCAAGTTCTCTCTTCCTTCTGAACCCAAGTTTCCTCATTTGTAAAATGAAGAGTTTGGGTACTGGAAAATGACTGCAATAGCAAAATCAAAAGGGATCAATAAAACACTGAAAATAAATGAAAGGGTTAGACTAGCTAATCTGCAAGGTCCCTCACAGTCCTGATTATTCCCTCTTCTAAATTCCCTTCTGATGCTAACATCCTAGGCTCTATATTCCCTTTCACCCCTAACATTCTAGGTTCTAACATTCTGTGTCATAAAATTATGTGTTTCAAGGTTCTTTCTCACTCTTAACAGTCTATGACTAAATACCATGTATATTGAGTCCTTTACAAATGTCATGAAAATAATTTTAAAGTTTCAATTATCCTGATTGACATGGGAAATTTGTTTCGAATATGATACAGAATTGGTATCAGAAACCAATGAATTTCATACTTTTTAGTTTAATAACTGATTGCTTACAAATTTTCAGGATCCCAGTATTAAGAAAGACCTTCAAAGTTGTCTAGTTAGACCTCCTAATGAACTGGTGAATTCTCTCTACAACATGCTTAAGAAGTGGTCATTCAACCTTTGTTTGAATACTTCCAGTGATGAGAAACTCACTCCTTAATTTGGCAAACCATTCTACTTTAGAGAGTTCTAATTATTAGGAAGTTCTTCCTTACATTGAACCCAAATCTATTTTCCTGAAATTTCCACTTCTTTGTTCAGGCACTATCCTCTGATGTTATACCAGTAAAGTCATAGAATATTAGAACTGGAAGTTAGTTTAGAGATTATCTCCTCCAAAGTTCTTATTTTGCAGATAAGGAAAATGAGGGAGGCTGAGAGGTTGTGATTTGACCAAGGTCACAGGGCAAGTTAGAAGCAGAAGCAGAACTACCCCTGTGGTTTTCTTTTGTCTACTACATTACAAGCTTCTTGAGAGAAGAACCCATTTTTCATTGTCTTTATATTGTGCTCAGTGTGTAATATAGAATTTAAGCTGCTAGATGAATTGAATTGAAGATAGTGATCATTTCCCTTCCATGTCTTTTCTATAAGCTAAATAATTCCCACTTCCTTCAATTAATCCTCATATGATATGGTTGGGGATGTGAGCCCTCTCACCATCCTCACGGCCATTAAATTTTATTTTCCACATCCATATCACTCTCTGCCATCTACATTTTAAAAAGAAGCCACTATAGAATTTTTGTTCATTCTCCTTGGACATCTAATTCAGCGATGATAAATTTCCTTCCAGTTTTTAAGCATTCTATAACGAGTTAAATAAAAATACTGCTCCACCTTGAAAAGATTTTGGGAACTGAATGAAGTTTTATGCAACCAGTTATCATGTGGTACTGAGCAAGGTGAGCTCTTAGTCTAAGGTTGATGGTCTCTTCAATTTTATTCAAATCCTATTGCTGAATTTGCTACAAAACCTATTGCTGTTATCTTGTAACGGTGTACATATACACGGGTGGCTAAAAGAGATACAAAGCAGATGAGTCTCCTGGTAGCTTGCTTTTCTCATCTATTAAAATTTGATATGTGATATACTGACCCCTAGTGGCTACTTAAGAAAAATGACTAAGGTTTTTGTACTCTCCTAAATTTCCAAAAGGAGCTTAGAATGTTACCAGATTATTATTATTACTTTTTTAGAAACAAAGGATAACTAGAAAATACTTAATCGCTGTGAAGGCAGTATAGAACATATAAGGCTATCAGTGTGGGTAATACAGAGTGGAGAGAACATAGATCTCAGAGTCATGTGTAATCGGTCCAAGTCTACTTCTGATCCTGGGCAAGACACCACTTGTGTGAGCTTCAGTTTCCTCATCTATAAAAATGTATATGACACAAAAACACTTGCATTATCTACCATCATAGGGTTGTGGGAAGGAAGGTGCTTTCTAAGTTTTTTAAGTGCTGTATTAACATGAGCTATCAGAGTTGGAAGGGGATCAGAAAGCACAGAATGTTAGAGTTAGAAAGGTCCTCGGAACATAATAATTTTAATTTAGATAACACTTTAAGATTTGCAAAGGGCCATCCTTACAATAAGCCCATGAGGTAGATGATATTGTTCGCTTTTTATAGATGAGTAAACTGAAAATCAGAAGAGGATTACTCAAGGTCACATAGATGTCAGAATGGTTATATGAACCCAGGGTTTCATGAACCTTGGCTTCATGAAATCCAGTGCTTTTCCCCCATAAAAAATTCCCTTAAAAGTCCCTTGTAGCTGTTAGAGCAAGAAATGGAAAATGCCTCGTAGTCGATAAGTAGGTAATCTAGGATTTGGACCAAGGTCTTCTGACCCCAATTATGTAGGAAGAACATTCATTTTATTATCAAGTCTCTTAGTAATAAGTTGAGGGATAAATACCTAGGAATATTTATTTACTATGTAGACTATTGAGTAAGCTACCTTTCCAGCCAATACTATGTTCTTCAATGTGAGAATTTTCTTAGACTAAATTTGCCAATCAATTTTCATGCATTCTCTAAATTTACACAACTACATATGCAACTGAAATATTTTAGACATACAGGTCATTAGCCCCAACTATTCCATGTTTCTGTTTCTATAGCTCTTACAGTTCTTGACACAATATTAAAATAAGTATTAAGAGCTTTATTTCCCAATGTCTCTTCCTGCCTTTCCCAAGTCTTCTATCCTCACTTTTACTCTTCTTCGAGGGTCTATATCACTAGCTGAAAGAACATCTTCAGGAACCCATGAAAAAATGAATATTGGGCTTGGAGTCTGAATACTTGTTCTAATGCCAGCTCTGTTACTAAAGTGACTGCATGACCTTGGACAAATCAGCTCCCTTCTCTGAGTCTCAGTTTCTTAATTTATCAAATGAGAGGGTTGGCACATGTTCTCTACAGGTGTTTTAAGTGAACTTTCAGTGTGGTATAGTGACAATAGAGCCTTGGACTTAGGAGATCTGGCTGCAAGGACCAACTCTAACTACCTATGTGACAGTGGATGGTTCACTGATGCTATCTGAAACTTAGTTTTCTCACATGTAATAAAACTGTGATTACACTAAACGCTCTTTCATTCCCTTCTAACCCTAAAGGAATAATCAACACCAGCTGGAAGAGGTGAGTTAAAGGACTTAAGTGTTCTGACGTCTACTTCCAAAGACATAAAGCAGAGAGAAAAAAAAATACCATAATTAAGAGAGGCAGAATAATGTAATGGAAAGGTAACTGGACTCAAGAACGAAAAACTGAATCCAAAAGCCAGTTCTGACATTTAATAGCTGTACAGCTTTATATGCAAGTTACTTAAGTTTTATCATCTTATTTCCTCATCTGTAAAAAAAAAAAAGTAATTTTTATACTGTCTCTCAGGGCGATTGTGATAAAAGCACTTAGTAAACTTTAAAGTGCTTTAAATTGCCAAGTTATTGTCATTATTATTACTACTAAGAATAATATCAATGATCACAGACTCACTGCCTGATTTTCATGAGGTCAGGGTTCTTCAGTAACTAATCAATCAAGAGCATCAGAATGGCATGGTGAATAGAAAGCTGACTCAAGAGTCAGGAAGATCTGAATTCAAGTCCTAGACTTGACAGACTGTGTCACTGTCATGCACTGTTGTATGACCCTGGGCAAGTCAACCTTACAATGCTCAGGCCACTTCCTGAGATTCTAAGTTGCAGAGAATGTGCCAAGCTCATTGATAGAAACTCCCAAGTGGCATAGCTGGAAATGCATCAATGAAGATTCCTGGTGCTAACATGCATGTTTGACCTAATGATCCCAACTCACTAAATTTAACATCCAAATTTTTAAACTGAGTCTGATGACTGGAATAGAAGCTAGACTTTGATCTGTGGGTTGTGGTGATAGTTTATTCCTGGCTATCTCCACTTATGCTCACCTTATAGTGAGATCCCAGTATGGCATAGAGACTCTGACCAGATTTCTCCATATAGCAGCACTGAGAGCTATGAAAAAATATTTTGTCATCACAAGTGACTTAGTTAGTTTATAGCTGTTAAGAGGAGTTCTCTTGTATAAGCATGCTTGTAGATATGGGCAGAAGTTACAGAGACACAAATATGCCAGCTTACTATAAAAAGAAAAATCCCTAACAGTCCAAAAATGGAATAGGAAGCCTTGGGAGATAGTGAGTTCCCCGTCACTAGAAGCGTTAAAGGATTTTTTTTTTATTAGACAAGAGGTTGAACTAGATAATCTCATAGTATATGGGATAAAATACTGGATTTGGATTCAGAGGACCTATTTGTAAGTTGTGTGTCTTTGGGCAAGTCACAACCCTTCTATAACTATATGAGGGGGTTATACTATCTCTAAGGTAATTTCTAGCTCTATCTTATCATCTCTGAAGGACCTTTTAGCCCTGACAGAATTCTATAATTCTGTCTGCTATATCTACCCTTTGTAATAGATTCATTTAAGAAAAAAAGGCAAGGTGTAGTACAAAGAACTTTGGAATCAGAAGACAAGAGGTTGGATCCTGGCTCTGATGCTTAACTAGTTGGTGTGACTGTAGACAAGTCATTCTGCCTATCTTAGACTGGTTTCTTGTCTTTAAAAGAGGGATAATAGAGTATTACTTATATTAGAATGTTAGAAGATGGAAGGGACCTTGCAACTGGAACACAGAATGTTTGAGAAAGAGAGGACCTTAAAAGACAGATAGTTAGAAATGGAAAAAAGTCTTAGGAAAAAAAGAATTATTTCATAGTATTTGCAGATCCTATACATGATTGCACACCACCATGGGGGGGGGGGAAGGGAGGGGAGAAAATCTGAAACTCAAGTGATTGTGGAACTGAATCTTGTAAATTAAAAGTAAATGAGTAAACAAAAAAAAATTTTTTTTAAAAAGAATTATTTCATGAAGAAAACTCTTTATAAACCTTAAAACACTATGGGAATATGAGGTGCTATGATCATGCTGCTTTTTATTATCTTTGTGGCCTTGGTGCCTGAGACACTGCCTGGCATAGAGTAAGTAGGTACTTATTAAATGTATATCGATTGATTGACTGTTTACACTCCTACAGCTATATGGAAAAGCTTTAACCATTCTTCACAACTGGAATTATAGAAGAGATTCCACCTTGGGTAGGAGTAGGTCTAGATAACAGAGGTCTCTTCCAATTTGAAGTTCTATGAACTAGGCTAACCAGACATTTCTTAAATATGCCCCCAATATACTCCTAGACCCTGAGTTTGGGAGGCAAATCACTACCAAAGTACCAGAGAGAGTCGTCAGCTTACTTATTGACCCCAGGAGAGCAAGAACAGGATATCCTGCCACACTCAGTGTTTCAACTGCCAGTTTAAATTTCAAGGCAAGTCACGAAAGTGTTGACATGTAAGGAATTACTTTAAAATGCCTTTGATCACTGCAGAGCTTTACGGTGTTATAAATGAATGTGCTGGTTGGGAGGCATGCAGGGCTGATTTTTCTAAAGGGATTCCCGCTGTGAAGATGAAGGCCAGACTTGTAAGATACTTTTCTCAAAAATAAATACCGTTTTTTTTTTCCTTCCATGTATTTCCTCAGGAGTGGGTTACAATAGAACACTGTGCCTTTTACTCACCACCCCTTTATGTCTGCATATACCCTGTTGGATATCCTCTCGGTTCAATTCATAAACTCAAAAAATGCTAGAACTAGAAGAATCTTAGTACAAAGAATATTAAATTATAAAACATAGAATGTTAGAAGACAGAAGGGACTTTAGAACTGGAACACAGAATGTTTGAGGTAGAGAGGACCTTAAAAGACAGAAAGTTGGACATGGAAAAAGTCTTAGAAAAAAAGAATGTTAGATCCTAGATTATTAAAACATAGCATATAGACTGTCAGAGCTATAATGAATATTCTAGTAACAATAACAGCTGATATTTACATAGAACTTCAAAACTCAAGAAAAATGTTCCATACATGATCTTACTTGAACCTCATAATAAATACATGAGGCAAGTACTATGTCCATTATGTCCATTTTACAGAATTAGTAAACTGAAGTCTAGAGAAAGTAAGTAATTTCCCTCAAGTTCCCCCACCTAGGAAGTGTCAGAGGAAAGTTTTGAATCTAAGAGTAACACTCTATCCACTGTACCTTGCTAGGTGTAATGGTTTATATTCTAAGATTTGTTAAACTGTATATTGAATTCTTTATTCCAATATTTGTCGAACTTTTAAAACTGACGTAACAAGGTCCCTTCCAGCATTCACAGTCTATATTCTGTCATTTAACGTTCTGTACTCTAAGTCACCTTCCAGTTCTGATATCCTTTTTTTCAATGTTTATTTGTTGAATTTACAACAAAGAGTGAACAGGTATGCACAAATAATTAACACTGTAGCAGAGTAGTAGTCCTCTTACCCCAATTTTTTCACTTTTCCTTATTCTATATACAGCAATTAAGAATAGTTGTACACATATTGCACTAGTATCCATAAAACATCAAAAGACCCAGAGGGAAGTCTGTAACACATGAAGTTTATCTTCTAGTTGTTACAGAAAAACGCAGAGAAGAATCACACAGCATGGAGAGGTGCGAGTAGGTTATGATCTGCCTTATAGAGGAAGTATCCACTGCAATAAGATCATGGATCAAAGTTAATATTACATAGGCTTGTAAAGAGATCCAACTCTAATACTGTGGTCAAAAAATCTATACTCTGGGATCCATACTAGTATTCTTCCCATCTATTGGCAAAGAGATGGTGGACATGGTGGACAATAGGTATGGAATAAGGTCAATTTCAGATGTGTTCCATGCCTTTTTATTTATTTTGCTTGATGGTACTTACTTGTGACAGTGAGGGTTCTAATGGGGAGTAAGGAAGGGAGGAGGCACTAGAAAGTGACAGCGATGATTTTTTTAAGAGCATCAAAAGAGACAGACACAGGCCCAGAGAAATAGAGGCAGAGGCAAAGAGAGATGACTTGAAAGCTTCTTCTTGATGCTGCCTTGAGAGGTTATTATGGTTGGTACCTGGTTTTAGTACTTATTCCTTAATGTACTTGTCATATGTATTACAGATATCTGTGATGGTACCTTATCCTTTGATTAAACTGTAAGATCCTTGAGAATAAGGAACATGTCTTATGATTAGAACTTACATTTAACGTGGCGCTCTCAGTTTAACCCCTACAAAGTCCTATTCCAATGCCTTGTTCTGGCATGGGAGATGACTTGGAGTTACCAAACGCTTTATCAGTGGAGTGGCTAGCATATCCTACCAAGCTGAAAAGGCTCCAACTGTGGTCCTGGCAATGTACTATGTGTGAATTCCAAGGACTAGCCAACCTAAGTTTGGAGTGGTTTATCATCAATAAGCAGGCTACTTGGGGGATGGATTATTTGGCCACAGCAACTCAAGAAACAAAGAAAAATGCAAAATGGTCCTCAATCTTACATGTCCCTTGCTTCTACAATGACAGTGGGGGGGGAGGGGAAGGGGAGATGGGGCACACTTCCAGAGGGCACTAAGCAGAAGTATGCTGAAATCAAGATGAACTGGCTTTGGAGTTGATTGTTACATTTTCAATGTGAGCATTTACATCTTGGAAACTGGCAAATCTATAAATCAGGGCTTGATTTATTTTGATTGACTAGACTTGAAAAAGTGTAGAGAAAATGTTAATAATTCAGATTAAACTTAAATAAGAGTCTTTTGTACATTTTTTCCATTGCCTACCAGCATTTTTCAGAACCCTTGGTACTAAGAATCTCACAGTTTTTAGACTGCCTATAAATATTGACTTAGTTGTTGGTACTTGAAACACAAAATTCTTATTCAATGACCAGTGAACAGGCATATTATAGTACAAAAAGAACTGAATGGTATTTATCTTGACATTCTTGTTATAAACAAAATTGAACAACACAAGGAAAATGCAGCTAAATGGACAAATTAATGGTTCACAGGTTCTCTTTGAAGTCAGTCAAGAGTCAACAAGCATTTATTAAGCAGCTACTACTACATTCCTGGCATTAAGTAGTAGGAATGTAAAGAAAGGCAAAAATGAAACAACAAAAACTCAGTACCTTCCCTCAAAGAGCTCACATTCTAATAAGAAAGCCTTTATTTCTATGAAAGAGGCAAAATGAGAAGCTGGAGAAATAGGCTTATCAGGTATCCAAAGGCAACAAGAAATCAGATTTCAGGAGATATCTTTGATCAGTCTGACAAGTATTTGCAAAAAAGGCTGTCATGGAGATAACTGCAACTTATGCACCAATATCAGTTGTAGAGAACAAACAAGTACAGAAATTCTACAAAGAATATAGTAAGATCCTCCTAATTAAAGTAATATATAGTTTGTTATTTTAAGACTTTGAGGCAAAGGTCAGAATAGTCAAGGACAAAGAAAAATATGCTGGAAAATATGGTTCAGGAATAATGATGGAGAAAAGCCCAAAACTTGTGTATTACGCAGATCTCTCATGACTATACAATAAAATACTTTTAAAATGAATGAATTAAAAGCATTTATTAAATGCTTACTATGTGCACCAAGCACAAGTGCTAAAGGCAGGGGGTTATTTTGAGTACCAAAAAATCACCAAAAAAAAAAAAATGAAGCAATTCTATTTTAATAGAGAGGAAACAACTTATGATGTAAGAATGCTGTAGGAATCATTCCTGAATTAGTTGTTTGTGTACAGTCAGACCTCTGAATTATTAGAACAAGAATGAAAATACAAAACTAGGAGAATAAAAATGAGAAGATACAGTGTACAATGAAAGCAATTTCAATCTGATCTATTTAAACAAGTAACTGGGGAAGAGACCAGGCTTGTTATTTCATCAGTGTGAGGAGCTCTCTATAAGGAAACTTTCTACCAAAACATATTGGCAACTCTTCTATAATTTATACTCTGAGAGAGGAGCCTGGAGCTCTGAGAGGTTAAGTGATTTGCTGTCAAGAGATGGGATTTGAAGTCAAGTCTTCCTAACTCCTAAGCTAGTTTTCCATCTACTAAGGAGTTACTACTCAAACAAACTACCAACACAGAAAAATAGGAAAGGAATAAAGAAACACTTCAACCACCAATTACAACAATTTCATGCAGAAGTCTAACTGATATAATTGCCAGAAAAGTGGCCCCAAAGTGCCAAAACTCACCTTTGTCAGCAAGTGCTTGCCTTACTTGCCAAGTGGAAAGAAAAGACAGCCAAAGGCAATAGAGGTTTAGAATATAAATTCATTTGAAAAATCATGCTGAGATAGAGAACAATTTATACAATAACAACATTATAAGGAAAAACAACTTTGAAAGACCTTAGAACTCTGATCAATGCACTGACAAAGATCCAGATGACTGAAGATGAAACACACTTACCCATCTCCTGCCAGGGTGGGGATGGACTTAAAATGTAAAATAAGGCATAAATTGTAGGCCTACATAGCCAGTGTAGGAATTTGTTTTGCAGGACTGTGCACACTTGTGATAAAGAATTTTTCTTCTTTTTTATTCAATGCAAGGGGGAGGGAGGAAGGAAGGAAAACATGCTTTTCAAAATAAATTTTAAATTTAACAATCTTACTGAGAAGAATGGGAGATTAAGAGTAGTATCAACCTATAAAACAGCAAGAAGCAGTGAAGAAAAACAATTTAAGGAGATCATGATGAGTGACTGAACTAAGCAAAGTGTTTCTGAGGCCATTTAAGGATGAAACTGGGAGAAGGAAAACAAAAAGACACAAGATCAAAATAATCTGAAAAGATTTTTATTAAAAACAAACAAACAAACCTCCTTTCACCATTAAGGACAGTAGAATCAGCCCATTTGGAAGATTCTAACATCACAATTAGGAATATTCTTGTGAAGTGTGCTAAGAGATAGATTTTTAAATTACATGGAAGAGGAGAAGATGTCAAGACACAAAAAAAATACGACTTTATAATTACCAAAACAAATAAATATAATCAAGAAACCATTAATAACTGATGACTTATTGATGACCCATAGACCTGTTTTCCTATCTACAGAACTATTTTTATGAGACAGTCTGTACCTGAATCAAGGGCATCTTTCATAAGAGTATTATGAGTGAACATGCAGTTTTTGCAAGTAATATTCCAAAAGTAGACCACATCTTTACCATCATGTAATTGACTAAAAGACAAGATCCCACTGCACTTATTGTCTGTTGATTATCAAGCAGTATTTGATTTGATAGAACAAAATGTTGTCCTTCTAGCTTCCAATAATGTATCTGCCACATGTCAAAATTATGCAAAATTCCTTGGCAGATATAGCAACAGAGATAACCTTGTTCTACTATCCTCTGATCATTAGTTTCAGGTAAGGCATAAAAAGGGAGATTTATGCTGGTCAAAGTGTTCAAGGAAAGAAGGGAGGAAGGATGGAAGGTAGAAAAGGAAGAAAAGAGAGGCATTATTAAGGGTCTATTAAGGGTGTTCTAGGTATCGGGGATACAAATACAAAAATGAGGCAGTCCTTGCCCTTGAGTAGTTTATATTCTAAGAAAAGGATACAACACATATCCTTTGTGGTTATGGAAGTTGTGGGTTAGGGAAGATAATTTTTTGTGAGGTGTCACAGAGACACTTGTTCCACAACAAGGGAAGTTGTGGTTAGGGAAGATAATTTTTTGTGAGGTGTCACAGAGATCATGAGTAGAATCATGATCTTTCCTGTAGTAATGTTAGCATTGATTTTATTAATGTTCCCAGACTAAGATCAGGAGGTAGAAAGTGGGAAGTACAGCAGGATTGGTTCACACATGATTGCAGGACCAGATGCAAAGTATGCCCCAGTTTCCTGCTAGATGGCTGGCCAGAGAGGATGTGAAACATGGTCTGAGGTGACCTAGATATATGAGTTAAATGAGTTTTCACTCATTTATCTACCTATGAAAACAGCTCAAATCAGAGATGGATTAACTCCTGAAGAGAAGTGGGTGAAGGAGGCAGAGGGATAACTGGCCTCTAGAGAACTGGTCAGGAAGGTTGCTATTCTAACAGAACAAAAGAGATGCAGTAGCAAGGTGGATAACAGGATACCTGGATAGGCTCTAGTTTCCTGGATGGAATGGAGGATATCCAGCACAAAATACAAGTTAAGGAGGGATTTCCTAGAGAAGGTAAAGTTATCCAGATACTATGGTTTATGGATAAGACTCTGCTGATTACATAAATCTCCAGGAGGTATTATAATACAGTTTACAAAATGTTATTTGGAGTCAGAGGACCTGGTTTTGATTACCATCTCTGCCACTTACTACCTGTGTCCTTGGGTGAGTTATATAACCTCTTCATATCTGGATTAATTGACCTGCAAGATCCCTTCCAGATATACACATACACACATATTATGTACGTGCATGTGTGTATGTGTGTATATATGATCCTAACTTTGCAAAGCCTCCTAAATGAAATATATAATCACTCTAACAAGTTTGGTCTAATTAGCCATACAGGGAAAACTCTATGAAGAATGCCTGTTTTTTGATGCTGATATGCAACTGAATGTGCAACCTATAGAGAGCTCATCAATCAACATGTATATTTTGAACAATATTGCAAATGAACATTGAGTTGGGCCCAGAACTAAATAGGAAGAAGGGAGCTGGGTTGATAAGAAATTGAAAAGTTCTTTTAGAACCCAATAAGCCAAGCTTCTTCCTGATAGAAAGGTCCATCTTTTTTTTTTTTTTTGGAGGGGGGAAGGCAAGGCAATTGGGGTTAAGTGACTTGCCCAAGGTCACACAGCTAGTTAAGTGTCAAGTGTCTGAGGCTGGATTTAAACTTAGGTCCTCCTGACTTTGGGGCCAGTGCTGTATTCACTGTACCACCTAACTGCCACCCATCTTGTTTTTTAAGAATATTTTTATTTTTTTTTCTCAATTACATGTAGAAACAATTTTTAACATTCTTTTTTTTAGAATTTTTGAGTTCTAAATTCCTTCCCTCTCCCTCCTCTCTTTCCTCCTTGAAAAGGTAGACACTTTGACATAGATTATACATGTGCACTCATGCAAAACATTTCCATATTAGCCACGTTGCAAAACAACAATGACCAAAACAAAAAACAGGAAAAATAAAGTTTTTAAAAAGTATGCTTCAATCTTTACTCAGACTATCAGTTCTTTCTCTGGAGACGGATAGTACTTTTCATCATAAGTCCTTCAGAATTGTCTTGGATCATTGTATCACTGAGAATAGCAACGTCATTCAGAGTTAATCATCATATGATAGTATTGTTAGTGTGTACAATGATCTAGATCTGGTTATTTGACTTTGTATTAGTTCATATAAGTCTTCCCAGGTTTTTCTAAAACCATCCTGCTCATCATTCTTATAGCCCAGTAAGGATTCCATCACAATCATACACCACAACTTGTTCAGCCATTCTCCAATTGATGGGGATTTCTTCAATTTCCAATTTTTCCACCACAAAAAGAACTACTATAAATATTTTTGTAGATATAAGATGTTGTTCTTTTTTCTTTGATCTCTTTGGAATACAGACCTAGTAGTGGTTTTGCTGAGTCAAAGGGTATGCACAGTTTTGCCCTCTGGGCATAGTTCCAAATTGCTCTTCAGAATGACTGGATCAGTTCACAGCTCCCCCAAGAATGCAATAGTGTCCCTATTTTTCCACATTCCCTCCAATATTTGTCGTTTTCCTTTTCTGTCATATTAGCCAATCTGATATGTGTGAGGTGGCACCCTAGAGTTGTTTTAACTTGCATTCTCTAATCAATAGTGATTTTATAGCATTTTTTCATATGATTATAGATAGCTTTGATTTCTTCTTATGAAAACTGCCTGTTCCTATCCTTTGACAATTTATCAATTGGGGAGTGACCCATATTCTTATAAATTTCACTCAATTCTCTATTTGAGAAAAAAAGCCTTCATCAGAGAAACTCGCTGTAAATTTTTTTCCCCAGTTTTTTGTTTTCCTTTTAATCTTGGCTGCATTAGTTTTGTTTGTGCAAAACCTTTTTAATTTAATGTAATCAAAATTACCCATTTTATGTCCTATAATGTTCTCTCTTTTGCTTGGTCACAAATTCTTTCCTTATCTATAGATCTGACAGGTAAACTATTCCATGCTCCCCTAATTTGTTTATGATATCACCTTTCATTTCTAAATCATATACTCATTTGGACTTTATCTCAGTTTATGGTGTAAGATGTTGGTCTATACATTGTTCCTGCCAAGCTCCATCTTTTTTAATATTAATAGTCTTCCAATGGTATCATATGAGATTCATGGAACACTATACTCTGAAAAATTGAATATGAGTATAATTCAGATGTCAGAGAGGTACATGGTAGATAAGTCAACTGCAACACATTACAAATAAGGAGTTACAAAGAAACAGTGTAAAGGGTATCATTAGAGAAACATAAAAAAATAGTTTGTTCATACAGGGAGAGCAAAGGATAAGCAGTGAATAGCCTATTCACTCCTTTGGTATTCTTGCAATGTAAAGAGAAAGGTAAGTTTAGATGCTCCCTCAATGTTGGACTAATTTAGCCATCCACATGACTAAAGCATGGAAGGTCATAGAAGAGTTCCAAAAGATGGGTAGGTATGGATGCAGTTGTGATTGGTATCACTAGAGGAAATACCCCATCAATGAAATCACAGGATCATAGGAACCTAAAGTCAGAAGAAACATTAGAGGTCATCTGGTATAACCCCTTCATTCTATTGATGAGGAAACTGGTGCCCAGAGAGATTGAATGACTCAACCAAGTTCACACAAGTGCTAAGTGGCAGAGTAGGTACTTGAACAAGTTCCATAGCTGGAAATTTAGCATTCTTCACTATGCCATCTGTCACTCTATCACAGATCCATTTTAGTGTTTAAGGTTTTTTAAGGTGCTTTTCTCACAACAGTAGTGTAAGATATAGGGTGCAATTATCCCCATTATCAAAGGTGAAGAACAGAGTCAGAGAAGTGAGTTGCCTATCCATGATTACATAGCTGGTAAATGTTAAGTGACCATATTCAAAATCCAGGTCTCTCCTGACTCCAAATCACGTTCTACCAAACCTCAAAAATGTTTATGTCTCCCAGAGTGTTCTGCACAAAGTAGGCTTAATAAATCTTTAATTGACAGATGATAAGGAGAACACTGTAGAAAAGAGAAAGGGGTACATGCTTAAGTAGAAAAAGGGATAAGAGAAAAATGTCTGTTCCAGCAGATTTCATTACAGCACCTTTCTATATTTGGATGTTTGCTTCAGTTCTCTTTCATTAGATCCCCGAAAAGTAATTAGACAGCAAGGAGATTGAATATGAAACAGAGTTTGAACAATTTTTCCATTTCTTTGGTATAGAGGATGGCTGACCCATTTTCATAATTTAACTCGGAAATGAATATCTGAGTCATGAATAACTCTTTCCTCACATGAGATTTGCAGTCTCCCTCTTAGACATCTCTACTTCAGTAAAGGAGATACTCGACAAAAATAAAAATGATTAGACACGTTTAAAAACTATAGAACTTCCAAAAAAGCCCATTATAGAACTGAATAAATGAAAGGTAATCTTTTATTTGTGGTATAATGGAAATAGTAGATTTGGGAGTCAGAAAACCTGGGCTCACTTCTCAGCTCTGCCACCTACTATCTATTTGTGTGACCTGGACAAGTCCCAGGACCATATAAGTAGCAAGGAGCAAAATGACATCCCCTAGTCTAACCACTACCTGAAACAGGAATCTACTTTCAATCCTACTGAAGAAGGAATTAGTCAGCTTACCCAAAGAGCTTGCTACTTTCAATTCAAAAGCTGCCCACACCATTTGCTGGGCAGATCTGAGTACAAGAAAGAATTTCCTAAGACTGAGTTGAAATCTGCTACTTTCATATAGTACTATGAGTCATCTCCAATTGATAAACAGTCAAATGATATGAACAGACAGTTTTTCAATGAAGAAATGAAAACTAGATATAGTCATATAAAATGCTCTAAATCATTATTGAGTAGAGAAATGCAAATTAAAACAACTTTGAGATTTCATACCTATCAGATTATCTAAAATGACAGAAGGGGGAAAATGATAAATGTTGGAGGTGATGTGGAAAATTTGGGACTAATACACTATTTGAACTGCTAATTGATGCAATTATTTCAGAGAGCAATCTGGAATGATGCCCAAAGAGTTATAAAGCTGACTATACCCTTTGAGCCAGCAATATCACTATTAAGTATGTTTCCCAAGGTGATCAAGGAAAAAGGAAAAGAACTTAGGTGTTCTAAAATATTTATAGTAGCTCTCTTTGCAGTGGCAAAGAACTGAAAATCAAGGAGATGACCATCAATTGAGGGATGGCTAAATAAGATGTGGTGTTTGATTGTGATGGAACACTACTATACCATAAGAAATGATGAACTGGTTGATTTTAGAAAAACATGGAAAGACTTGTATGAAATAACGAAGGGTGAAATGAGCAGAATTAAGAGAATGTTGTATACAGTAAGAGCAATATTGTTTGAAGAACAATTGTGAACTACCAAGTTATTCTTTTTTTTTTTATTGCATCATTCATTTCCACAAGATTTTGAGTTACATATTTTCTCCCCCTCTTTCCCCCCCCACCCCAAAACAGCCATCCCAATGTGTCCCCCCTCTCCCAGTCTATTCTCTCCTATGTCACTTTTCGGAACTACCAAGTTATTCTGAGTATTATAAACACTCAAATCAACTACAAGGGACTTCTGAAGGAAGATATTAACCACCTCCAGAGAAAAAACTGATAAATAAAAGTATGCATAGTATTGTTTTACATATATTCATATATTTGTGACAAAATTATGGCCTTCTGTAGCACAGGGTGGGGAAGAAAGGAAAGAGTCGGTTCAGAACTTAAAATGTAACCGAAAAAAATTTAATTAAAAAAAATCGACCTCTTTGGAACTCCCACCCTCCATTGGGCCTACTCATATGCTTTGGTATATTACTTTCACTTCTCTGAGCCTCAACTTCCTCATATGTCAAATAAGTATACCTGCCCTGGATACCTCACAGGTTGCAAGGATCAAATGAAATGATATATTCTTTGTAACAGTAAAGCTCTAATATAAATGCTAGTTGTAACTATTATGTTATTCATCACTCTGGAGAAACAAAATTTTCAAAATCCAGGTCTTTAAAGTCATCTGTGTCTAAGGCAGCAAAATCATTCCTAAACAAACATGTAGAATCATAGAATCTCAGTGAAATGAAATTCAGAGGGCACCACATCCCTGACAAGTAGCCATCCATTCACTGATTGAATTACCTCTGGTGATGCAGAACAACCCACTACATAGAACAGCTCTTCTACTCCTGAAGTTTCTCATTAGTCAGTCCAAATCTTCTTCCATGCACTTGTACTGATTGTTCCTAGCTATGTCTCCTGGGACCAATCAATTAATCAACAAGCATTTATTAACTTATACTGTGCCAGACACTGGGTTAAGTGCTAGAGATGTAAATAAAAAGCAAAAAACAGTTCTTGTTTTCAAATAACTTACATTCTAATGAAGAAAACAACATATATAAATCACAACACACAAGTTAAATTCATTGTAGATGAAAGGCAACCTTAGAGGGGGACAGCACTAGTAGCTGGCAGGACCAGGAAAGACCTCTTGGAGGTAGCCCTTGAGCTGAATCTTAAAGGACACTAAGGATCCTTAGAGTTGGTGGTTGAGTGGGAGAGCATTCCAGGCATGAATATATTTTTAAGGTCAAACTTGTATACTAGTTCTTCTTTTTTAAAAAATAGCTTTTATCAAAGAAATCTAACCCTGGAGATATAAATGCTCATGTGAAAAAAGATCCAAGAATTTCAATGGACTACAAATTCAGTATGAGCTCAAAATCAATTTGACATGGTGCGTGCATGCACACACACACACACACGTTAATGTAAACTTAGGCTTCACTAATAGTAAAATAGTATCCAGAATAACAAAAAGTAATATTCCCCCTATCCTCTGACCTAATCAGACTCCATCTGGAATACTGTGTCCCATCCTGGATGCCACATTTTAAGAGGGACATTGACAAATGGAGTATGTACCAAGAAAGATGAACACACTTGAGAGGGGATTAGAAATCATGTCATATGAAGGTCAGTTGAGGGAACTGAATATGTTTAGCCTGGAAAATAAAAACTTTAATGGGAACATGATCTCTATCTATAAATATCCAGAAGGCTGTCATGTACTTGGTTGCCCCAGAAGAGAGAATTAGGGCTAAAGGATAAAGGGGAAGCTGTACTGTATAGAGAGAGAAAAAGGGCTAATGGATTTGGAATCAAGGTACCTGAGTTCAAATCCTAACCCAGCCATTTATGTTACCTGTGTTGCCTGGATAAGCCATTTTAGCTCATAACCTCTCTTAGCTTCCTCTGTAAAATGATGGGGTTGGACTGGATGACCTCTAAGGTCCTTTCCATTTCTCTATCTATGATCTTATTTTCCTCAACCTATACAAGAACCTCCTCACAATTAGAGGTCTCTGACAAGGAAACAGCCCATTTTACTGAGTAGTTTTACTAGGTAGTCCCATCACTGGGTAGCTCCAAGGAGACACTGAAGGACCATTTGTCAAGGATGTCAATTTGTCAATTCTCACTTGCGAGTAGGGTTTAACTAGTTGGACTGTGAGGGCCCTTCTAGCTCAGCCTGAGATTCTCTGGTTCTACAGACAGAATAGCTGGAAATCATTTTCCTGTCTTGCGCTCAGATGCAGGCTCAGCTACTCCCCTAGAGATGAGATTTCCACATTATGCAGAGAAGACTTTGAGAGATTTCATTTGCCCAGAGGTTCCCACAATCTTTTCCTGAACTACAGCTCCTCAATGCAGGCGCTTTGTTTCAGCCTTCATTATCTGCTACTTCACTAGCCTCAGGCTCCACTGATCTAGGCATTAAGGATGAAGATGATTGATTACACACCCACCCTAGTACAAACAAACCATGGCAGTGGAAATTTTTGTGAACATAGTTTTAACTTTGGCATGAGGCTCTCTGGAAGAAGTTACAAACAAAAGACAAACATTCCAGAATCATAAAATACTTAGAGTTGCAGGGGCCTTTGGAAATAGAATGTTAAAAGTGAAAGGGAACTTAGATCACAAGAATGTTAAAATATGGAAATGAGAATGTTAGAGTTGAAAGTACCTCGCAAATCATCTATTCCAAGCTGCTCTTTGGAGCAAGGTGGGAGGAATGTGGGCTGTGGAGGAGACAATCAGGGTTAAGTGATTTGTCCAGAGTCACACAGTTCATAAGCTTATGAGGTTGGATTTGAATTCAGGTCCTCTTGACTCTAAGGCTCTATCCACTGCAACACCTAGCTGCCTCTCAATCTGCTCATTTTGATAGATAAGTAAACTGAGGCCAAGAAAGGGGAAAAGACTTGCCCAAGGTCACAAAGTGTATTATTGGGAGAGCAAGGACAAGAATCCAGATCTCTTTATTCCCTGTCCAATGCTCACTCTCCTAAAAAGTTATGCTTCACGGAAATCTATTTCTAAAAGGAACATTCAAACAAATTATCTCACCCTCCTTCCCTCCTCACCCTTGCTAGCTGAAGTAAACACTCCTCCCAAGAAACTCTCATAGTGCTTTTTTAAAATCTCTTTTATACACCAAAATTCTTGTGTCTTATTTTTTCCACCATCCTATTATAAGATCTGTAAAGAGAAGAAGCATGTCTTAGTCTTCTCTCTATCCTACACAGCACCTAGAAGAGAGTCATCAACATATTAGGTAATTAATAATGATTGGATAAAATTATTCATTGAGCTGAACAAATTTGAGTGGGTTTTTTAACAAAGAACTGGCTTTTCAAGTTTCAGATATCATTTTCCACTAAACATATTGAGCTGAGCAAAAGCCCCATGTACAAGTGTGATATATCTATGCAGGAGGTGAAGTTCTATTTCTGGAACTACAGTAAACAAAATCTGAAACAGATGGAAAAATGAAGCTATAGCTGTTGCAGCATCTCTACTGGTAACTTTGGATCAAACCACTTCATGTTTTGTAGTTCCCTAAGTCCCCACCTTTAGTCTTTTACTCTCCTCATTATATACCTGGGCCAGGAACAATCTTGAGAACATTCCATTCAAATTCTCTTATTTTATAAAGAAGGATACTTAGACCTAGAGAGATAAGTGACTTACCCAGGACTCTAGGGTCACAGGTCACATAGTGATTACCCAGGACTCTAGGGTCACACAGTCACATAGCCAGCACTAGAACCAGGCTTTTCAACTCCAAGTCCAGAGCTTTTTCTTGTAAATCACATTGCCTCTTCTCAAGAGAAACTATTTCAAATACAAACTCTTTCACCATAATATATACTGTTTTGATAACAAAAACTGTACTTTTCTCAAATACCCAGATGGAAGACCATATGTAAAATCAATGCCAAAGATTTTTTTTTTTATTGGCCATCTGCTAAAATTTCATCTTCACAAAATTTTCCACTGAGAATGCTCTGTGTTTATCCCTGGTGCCACCTGCTGATCACATGTGGGTAGCACTTTCCCAAACTGATAACAGGAAATTGTGAATTTCTCATTTCCTTTCCCAAAATAAATGTAATACCAATTCCTTATAAGAGAGGGGGAACATCAAATTTTAAAATATTATAAGACTTCACAATATACCACAATCTTTAACAAAAATCTTAAAATTGAAACCTGTGCATCATTTTGAATTTACTCTTGACAGGAACAAGTAACAGACTGGTGATTTCACTGATACAGGGAACTTCCTGGTGAGGACACTCCCTCTGGTAGTCAGAAAGTTTCTTAGTACACTGAAAGATTGAATGACTTTCCCAGTTGTACAGCCAACGTGTGTCAGGGGTAGGACTTAAACCCAGATAATTCTGGTTCTAAAACTGGCTCTACCCACCATGCCACCTCACCCTTGAGAGTTTCACTATATTGCTCTAACTCATGCATGATATGTATGGTTTGGGGGAGTATTTGAAGGATATTTTTCTTCACAGAATAATTATATGGAATATTAGAAGTCAAGTCAGATAAACAAACATTTACTAAACACTTACTATATGCCAGGTAATGTGCTAAGCATTGAAAATACAAATACATGCAGAAAAAACAGCTCCTGCCCTCAAGAAGCTTACATTCTAACTGGCAATGACAGCACATAAAAGGAAGGTGCAAAAAGGGGCAGGTTCTACAGCTTAGAAAAGACCTTACATCAAGATCTTAGTCAAGTCATCTAGTCAAACCTTCTCACTTTACTAATTGAGGAAAATGAATCCAGAGAACTTGCCATAGCAAGGGAGTAGGAGAGCTAGGATTAGAACCCAGGTCTCTTGAGCTGAATCCCCAGGCTCTTGCTTCTATACTATGCTGCCACTCTGAAAATATCATTCCCAAAGCAATAGTAATTGCAGACTCCTCGAGTTATAAGGGCCTTTGGAGATTAGTTAAATGTTAAAAAAAAAGTCATCGCATTGAGGAAGACTAAGGTTTGTTCTGTGTAGCCCTAGAGGGCAAAACTAGAAGTCCTAGGTGGCAATCACAAAGCAACAGGTTTTTGTTCCACGTAAGGAAAACTTGCTAACTGGAGCAGTTAAAATATACAGAGCTATAACTTGATGGGTAGCAAGTTCTCATAGAGGCTAAATTACCATTCAGCTCATTTGGAGATCTAGACCAGTTTATTCTAACTTAGAATTTGACTGCTCTTTCTACTACACAAATGTAAAACTATGACAGTCACCTCCAGACTTTTTAATATAAAATTCATTTTAATATAATTCAACAAACATTAATAAGGCACTCAGTATATGCAAGGCCCTAAAGTAGATGTTGGGAATAAAAAATGAAAAATATCCTTTGACCTCAAGGAATTTAACACAAATAACTAATTTTGATATAAAAGAATGTGATAGAGATAAAGGAGTGATCTAGGCAAAATGCTTAAGGAATCTCATCCACTGAAAAGGAGTTAAGTAATACTTCATGGAGAAAGGGGTACTTGATATAAGCTGTTAAAAAAAAAAAAAGGATTTCAACAAGTGGAGATGGAGGAGGAAAGGCAGGGAAATAAGATCTATTCCAGGTATGAAGGTGGGAGAGGGATATATGAGATCAAGCAATAAGCAGTAGCATTCCAGTTTGGCTGGAGCACAAAGTGTTTTAACACTCTTCATGAGAAGCTGTCATTTACTACCTATAATATCATTGTTGTAGAAGAAAGAATGTTGGGCTTAGGATCAAGAGAGACCTAAGTTTGTATCCTTGGCTGCATCTTCATCCAGGTTACATCTTATAACCATGAGTGTCCCAGAGGCCCTATCATGGACCCTCTTCTCTTGTCCATTTATGTTATATCATTTGGTGATCTCAACAGCTCCCATGGATTCTATTGTCATCTCTATGTAGTGAACTAATTGTAGTGAATCAATTCATCCAGTTCTAACTTCTCTCCTGACCTCCAGTCACATATCTACAACTAGCTATTAGACATCTTGACTTGGATGCCCCATAGATATCTTAAACTCAACATGTCTTAAATTGAACTGATCTTTCTCTCCAAACCCCTTACCCTCCTCTTAATGTTCTTATTATTGTTGAATGAATCATCATCCTGCCAGTCACCCAGGCTTAAAACCGAGGTGTCATCCTCAAGTCAACTCACTCTTCCCATACCCAATTAATTGTAAAGTCCTATCATTTTATATCATACACACACACACACACACACACACACACACACACACACACACACACACACACCTATATTTATCTATCCCCTTCTCTCCTCTGTCTAGTTGGTTTCCCTGCCTCAAATCTCTTCCTACTCTACTTCCATCCTCTACTCCACTGTCAAAATGATCTTCCCTAGTCATAGATCCAACCATGACACCATCCCCCCCTCCCCCTTTACCAACTCTAGTGGCTCCTAATGCCTCCAGGATCAAATATTAAATCCTGTTTGGCTTTAAAAGTCCTTCATAACCCTGCCCCTTCTTACCTTTCCAGTATAACATCTGACTCCCCTCAGCCCCCGCCCCAAGCTCTCAGTGTTCTGGTGACACTGGCCTATTTATTGTTCTTTGCATAAGAACCCACTCTCTCCTATCTCCAGGCACTTCCATTGGCTGTCTCCCAGATCTAGAATTCTTTCCCTCCCTATCTCCTCCTCCTGGCCTCCCTGGCTTCCTCCAAGTTTCAGTTAAAATGCTACCTTCTACAAGAAGCCTTTTCCAGTATTCCATTTTAGAGCATTTCCTCTAAGATTATCTTCAACTGCATGTATCATTGTCCATAGTTCTTTGCATGTTGTCTTTTCCATTAGACCAGCATTTGTCAACCTGTGGGTTATGCTTAATTTAAATACATCCTGAATATCAGATATTTGCATTATGATTCATAATAGTAGCAAAATTATAGTTATGAAGTAGCAATGAAAATAATTTTATGGTTGGGGGTCACCACAACATGAGGAACTGTATTAAAGGGTCATGGCATCAGGAAGGTTGAGAACCACTGCAATAGGCCATAAGTTCCTTGGGAGTAGGTTTTTGACCCTTTTTGTATCCCTAGCACTTAGCTTGGTGTGTCTGGCACATAGTAAGTCCTTCATAAATGCTTGTTAACTTGATACTAGCTGTGATATTAGCTTGGTCTGTTGTGAAAATACGTAAAGGATACACAGCTAAAGCTGAGACTTTTCTACTGGCGCAACAGGAAAAAACAACCGTGCAGACAAGAATGCACTGAGCCCTGATATCTTCAAGGCAATCAGTAGTACCAAAAGGCAAAGCAAGCAGGAGAAGGAAGTCAATTGTTTCCATGTTAAAAGTCATAGAAACAGTGGCATAGTGAAAAACTTTACTATGACAATTAACAAAAAACTGAAGCCAACCTCAGTTTTAATGTTGGATAAGTAATGATTTTCAAAATTTTTTAATAATTTAACACAAAAAGATAGAAAAAAACAGAAAAAACATAAATGGCAATGTCTTAGAAACTAACCTATGAGCTATATAAGTCATGATTAAAAGACTAGCCAAAATGGCACAGATCCACAGAATTTTAGCAATACGTGAAACCTTAAAGTACAGAATGTTAGAACTTAAAATACTAAAGCTTGTGAGGTAGTTAGTTTGAGTATTATCCCCATTTTACAGATGAGAAAACAGATATATTTTGGACATAGAATTCCAGAGCTAGGAGGGACTTCTAGTTAAAACACAGAACATTAGGACATGTCAAAGCTGGAAACAACTTTAGAATATAGAATTTTAAAACACAATCATAAAATGGCAAAATTGGAAGGGACTTTACAACACAGAAAGCTGGAATACAGAATCACAGAACTTCAAAGATGGGAAGGACCTTAAGAAGCATTTACTTTAAATCCCTTATCTTACTGATGAAAGAATTGAGACCCAGAAAATTAAGCTACTTGTCCAAGATCAGTTAATGGCTGATCAGTTCTAGGGCTCCTTGCATTATAGCTTACTATTCCCACACTTGTAACCACTTCCTGAAGTGTCTCCCAGTCTCAAAGTGGGGTAATAGGGTTAGAGCAGGAAGGGGTCATCAAGGTCATCTAATCTACTCTTCTATTTTACAAATGAGACCACTACTATGCAGAGAAATTAAATGACTTGACTAAGGTTTATGACAGAGTTAGGATTTGAATGCAGGTCACTTTGCTCCTCTTTCTCTTTTCAATCTTGAGATTATATGTTTCCATATAAGGCAGTACAGTATAGTGAACAGTGCAGCAGACATGGAAATTCATAGAGCCTCCTCTAATCAAGATTCCGTTAAGGGCATCCATGTGAGGCCTATCAATGAGCAGGGAGAGATCTAATATTCCATTAACATCATAAGTCTCTTTGGGAATCAATTTTCCTCCTCTGTAAAGGAGGGAAAATACTTGAACTAAGTACTTCACAAGACCATTGTGAGGAAAAGCTCTATGTAACCTATAAAGCCCTACAGAGGAATAAGTAGTTTTTTTTGTAATGACAATAACAGACTGGCACTTATATAGCCCTTCAAAACCTGCAAAATGCTTTATATCCATTATTCACTTGAATCTTACAAGCAACTTTTTCCAATAGTTACTACCAATATCCCCAATCTTACATATGAAGAAACTGAAACTCAGAGATGTTAAAAGACTTGTCTATGTCATACAACTACTAAGCACTGGAAGTGAAATTTGAACCTTGGTCTAATTAATTACAAGTTCAGTGCTCATGTTCAAATTTGTGTGGTATTTACCTATATTCATGCTTTAACCCCATTATTAGATTAGAAGCTTCTTGAGGGTAGGGGCCAGGCCCTGTTTATTCTTGTACCTTCCTCTAGTTCCCAGTACTATGCGTTTCACATGCATACATAGTTATACTAAATAAGTGCTAGTTGGATGAATTGTCTGTTTGCTAAATGAAAATATGCAAAGATGGTTTTAGAGCACTGTCTCATATTAATAATTATGACCAAAATTGTCACAGACGCACATATAGATCATGACTCTTAACTTTAGAATGTCCTCAGAATAGGATCTACCTGAGCAACAAAGAGTTGGAATTCATCAGGCAAAATCCATGAGCGAGGATAGAAGTTGTACTCCTCAGGAAAGAGATCTTGCATGATTCTCACGGCTCGGCTCAGAGTAATTTTCCGCACCATTTCTGTCATGCCTGGTAGGAAGAGAAAGGAGGAAAGAAAACATTGGAAATGTAGCACTGTGGGGCATCTACAATATCACGGAATCTTAGACCTGAGAACATAGAATATTAAAAAATACAATCTAAAATTTTTTACATTTCAGTGTTCTGTGACTTACTCTTTAAAAATCCTCCACTCAATATATTATTTTTCAAGTAGAATTAAGAAAATATTGAATTTGATGACAACATTGCTTACAAATGCCAAAGAGATCATGAAAAACTAAAGAGAATAAATCATCTTTCTCATCCCATAAAAATAAATGGCTAATGTTAAAGCAAGAGTTATACTTAGTTTGTTACCAATCTCAGAATGGTTTTATTTTATTTAATTCAGGAAGCATGTATTAAGCACCTATGTTGTGCCAAACACTAAATACTGGGGATACAAAGACAAAAATAAAACAATCCCTCTCTCAAGAAGCTTAAATTCTATTGGAAATGAGATGAATGTAGAAAATTTAATATAAAATATATACAAAGTAATTTTTGTAGGGAGGGTACTAGTGACTAGCAGGCTGAGGAAGGGCCTCAAGTAGGATGTGGGACTTGAGTTGAACTCTGCAGGAAGTCAGGAGTGCCAAGCTGCAGACATAAGGAGGGAGTGTATTCACCCAAAAATTATTTTATAGAACTAGAAAAAATAGTAACAAAATTCATTTGGAAGAACAAAAAGTCCAGAATATCAAGGCAATTAATGAAAAGAAATGCTAGAGAAGGTGGCCTAGCCTTACCAGATTTCAATCTGTATTACAAAGCAGCAGTCATCAAAACTGCTTGGTACTGGGTAAGGGATAGAGTAGTGGATCAATGGAATAGATTGGGTACAAAAGACTCAATCATCAATGATTATAGTAATACA
>CM053585.1:245103970-245119156 GCA_028646515.1 Pseudochirops corinnae | reverse complement strand
TATAAGAAATGGGGAGGAGATGGTCTTCATATTCACCTGGAGAGGCTTATACAAACTGATGCTAAGTGAGAAGAACAGAACCAGGAAAAATTTGTACACAATCACAGACACATCATATGTGTGACAGCCAGCTTTGATAAACTGGACTCTTCTCAGCAACACACAGTTATAAGACAACCCTACAAGTCTCAGGATGGAAGGAGATATCTACATTCAGAGAAAGATCTTGAAAGAACAGAGTTTAAATGGAGACTGAAGCAATCTGCATGCTATCGTTCTTTTTCATTTTTGGTTCTCTTTCTTTTTTCCAATTGTTCACTCCATTGGTTACAACTTTTCTATACAACCAGACTAATGTCCAGTGTGAAAGTATTTGCAGATCCTATACTTGATTGCATGCCACCATAGGGGCTGGGGGGAGAGGGAAGGGAGAAAATTTGAAACTCAAGGGATTGTGGAACTGAGTCTTGTAAACTAAAAATAAATAAACAAATCAATTAAAAAAAAAAACAAATAAATGGAGTCTAAATTAATGAAGTTTGCCTAAACTTTTTAGATATGGAAGAAACATAGACTGTTAAAATAACAGCCATAAAGACTAGACATGTGACTTCACTGTATATGGAATCTTCTAAGAGAGGAAAGCTCTATCTACCAAAGATTCTTTGCAACTTATTCTCTTAGAAAGTTACCCAAAGAATTTAGATAGTAAACAATTTGCCCAAGCCCATATAACTTATGTGTCAAAGGCGGAATTGAACCCTGGTTTACCATTTTGATGTTAGTCCTCTAGCCATTATGCTAAGTTGCCTCTACAGAAAGAACATTAATATAACACCCTAAAACTTACAGAGTGACTTATATCAATTATTTCATTCAATCCCCACAACAACCTTGTGAGATAAGTATAGAAGATAGCATTACTCCTATTTTATGAATGAGGATACTAAGTCTCAGAGGGATTAAGTGACTGTCCATTACTGCAAAACTTAAGTGGGGGATGTTGTACTGGAACCCAAGTCTTTCTCTCTGACTCCAAATCTGGCATTCTTTCTGTTACTATGTATTGTCATGTTGGAAATATGAACAAAGACTTAGAATATAAATAAGAAATTTTGTGCTGGACATGACATCATAGATGTCACAGAGATCATTCATTCCAACCACCTCTTTTTATATCAAGGAAACTAAGGTCCACAGGGCTGAAATTATTTTCCTAAAGTAACACAAGTTTCTAGGCCCTGGGAGCAAAAAGTGAATTAAGAAGATAAAGTTTTTAACACATGGAACTTCTTAACTCATACAGTATAATAAACCAAAGCAATAAATCTGAAGAGCAGAGCTTAAGAGTTGTCAATACTTCAGCTCTTTGCTCTTGTTTAAAAGACCGTCAGAAAGGATTAAATAAGAAATCAAGGAGCTTAAAAAGATAGGGTGGCTATAATAAGCTGAACTCTAAAATGAATTCTTCAACAATAGAGACAATTTACTTTGGTCACTACTCTGAGATTTATTTTATAAGAGACTGAAGTCCAGTCCAATGGACAACTACTGCCTTTCCCCCCCAATTAAAACAGAAGTTTCAAGAAAACAGGCTTAGAAGCTAAATAGTGGGTACTGTTATGAGTGAATTAAACAAAATCAAAGTTTCCTAGGCCAGCTTATCCAATTAAACCACCTTATTGGTTTAATTTATGATTCCCAACTTGATGCTCTGTTAAAAATCTCAATCCGATTAAAAACAATATAACAGAGACCCAACATTATACCACAGGTGGAAAAGATAAAGAATCAGAATGTTAGAGTTGGGATCCCAAGACAGCAGCATATGGTCCAACTTCTTCAATTTATAGATGATAGAGACTCAGAGAGGCTATGTTCTTTCCAGTTAGAGTAAAATTAAAATTCAACAAAAAAATTAATAATAATAAAAACAATAAATAATAGAGAGCATCTGTATAGCACTTTAAGGTTTACAAAGCACTTTGTAGACATTATCTCATTTGCTCCTCACAACCCATAAGATATTGTTGTTCCTTTTTTACAGATGAGAGAAATGAGGTTCAAAAAGATTGAATGATCCTCCATGTTTACATAGCTAATACATTTTGTAGGAAGAATTCAAACCCTGGTCCAGCATTCTTTCCATTATGCCAATGGATGCTTTTAGGAGCGGGGAACCTGTGGCCTCGAGACCACATGTGGCCCTCTAGGTCCTTAAGCATGGTTCTTTGACTGAATCCAAACTTCACAGAACAAATCCCCTTAATAAAAGGATTTGTTCTGTAAAACTGACTCCGTGAAAAGGCTCAACCCAAGGCATTGAAAGCAAGTCTTACTAGATATAAGGCACTGTAAGTACCACTAATACAAGGGAAAAGGAGAAAGATACATAGAAATTGCTCTGAAAGAGATTATGATCTTATCAGGGGAAAGGTATGTATACAAATCATCACGATAAAAAGGACAATGGGACCAAAAGCTGAAGTTTATATATTACTTTCAAGTTTGCAAAACATTATCTACATTATCTCCTTTGAGCCTCACAATTAAAAGGCAGGCACTATATTTGATCTTATGGAAAATTTGATCAATAGGGAAAATAAGTGAAAGGACTCAGAAAAGTTAAGTAACTTGCTCTTAGTCTCATAGCTAGTGGCAGTCAAGTAGAAAGATTTCAGGATTTGGAGTTTAGAGGGTCAAATCCTCATACTTACTATCCATGTGACCTTGTGAACCATCACAACCTTTCAAAGGCCTCAGTGTCACCATCTGTAAAATGACGAGCGTGGACTAGACGATATTTAGGGTCCCTTCTAACTCTAAATCTATGATCTTCCATTTTAAAAAACTCTAAATTTCTTTTATTCAATCCTAATCTTTTATCTTTCCATCTTTCCTTACGCCTTATTCCTGTTAAAGCAACTCATTATCCATGACTTCCAATCTCTCTATTTCACCAAACTGTCCCAAACTGTACCCTACTCTAGCTACACTTTCCTCTCTTCCCAAGCCAAGTGTAGAGCCAGTTCAACACGACACTATCCTCTACTCTTAATCCTTTGTTTTTGTCTTATCACTAATCACACCTTGCCAGACCACAACCCTGATTTACTTCTATCTCTCTCATTCACTGCTAAACACAACTGGAGAAAATAACAGAACCATGCTGACTGGATCCACTAAAAATTTATGCTAGCTAATCTCAACTGCGCCCTCAATGCAACAGGGCAATTCTCCTATTCTTCCTCTCTAAATAGTTCCCTAGCCCACTCACCACAGCAGCTGTTCCATATCTCTTCTCTTCTTAAGTCTCTCACACCTCCTGGAACTTCCTCTAGCCCCTTAGCTGGACCTTGCCTTCCCATGCTCTAGGTTTAGGACTTCACCTCACGCTTTACTGGAAAAAAAAAAAAAGAGGCTAAATGAAAGTGCTCTTCTCCCCTCCTTTCCCATTCCTCTAATAACTCTCTCAGTATCTCCTCCGTCATTCCATTCTTTGAGAAGTACCCATCTTTTCTCCAATCCCAACATCCCTGTAAGTACCCTTGACTCTCATCTGTTCCTTTTTTCTACCAGATTGCCCCCTCTTATGATTCTCCCCCTCTTTCTCTCTGTTTCTCTGTCTCTGTCTCTCTCTCTCCCTCCCCTATATCTACTGGTTCCTTCTCTTCCTCCTACCAATACACTCAAATCTGCCCATTACTAAAAAGCCTCATTAGATCCTACCATGTCTTCCAACTATTTTCCTATTGTGTCTCCTCCCCTTCTCAGCTGAAGTTGCAAAAAGACAATCTAGATTTAGTTCCTTCAATTCCTTTCCCCTCCGTCTTTTCCAAACCCTCTGTAATCTGGCTTCTGACCTCATTACTCAGCTGAAACTACTTACTCCAAAGTTACCAGTGATCATCTAATAGCCAAATCGAATGGTGTTTTCTCAGTGCTCATGCTTCTGGATCTCTCTGCAGCATTTGACACTGTTAACAGTCTTCTTCTGAGTCCTCTCTTGCTCTCTGGGTTTTCATCACTGTTCTGTCTTGGTTCTCTTACCTGTCTGACTGCTACTTCTCAGCCTCTTATGACTGATATTCAAGTCATTCCACCAACTGTAGGTGTCCCCCAATGTTCTGTCCTAGATCATCATTTCCTTTCTCTTCATACCTTCTCATTCGGTGATCCCACCAGTTCCCATAGGTTTAATTATCATCTCTATGCAGATGGTTCTGAGAAATTTTTTTTTGTCTAGCTTTAATCTGTCTTCTAAATTCCTGTTCCACATTACCAACTGCATTAATGGACATTTCAAACTGAATAACCCATAGGCATATTAAGCTCAATATGTCTAAAAAAGAAATTATCTTTCTCCCAGAACTCCTCTTCTAAATTTTCCTATCACTGTCAAGAGTACTACTATACTTTTAGTCACTCAGGTTCACAACTTAGTGTCATCCTTGATTTCCATTACTCTCATACACCATTTATCCAATCACTTACTAAATCTTATAAATTCCTTCTCTAGAACAGAGATTCTTAACCTGGGATGTATACGCTTATTTTTAATAATTTGATTATAAAATTCCCATGTCATTGGTTTACTTTGTAATTCTATATATTTTCTGCATTTAAAACATTCTGAGAAGGGAACCATATGCTTTACCAGATTGTCAAAGGGGATTCATGACAAAAAAGGTTAAGAATCCTGCATTAGAATATCTTGCATTCATCTGCTTCTCTCCAGTCATAGCTACCATCTTAGCTCAGGCCTTCATGAGCTAGACTGTTACAATAGCCTTCTAATTAGACTGCCTCCCTCAAGTCTCTTCTACTCCTATCCATCCTGTCCACAGCTGCCAAAGGGATCTTCCTAAAGCATATGTCTTACCATGTTACTCCCCTGCTCAGTAAACTCAGTGGTTCCCCATTATCTCAAGGATCAAATATAAATTCCTTGGTTTGGCATTTAAAACTCTTCATAACCTGGTTCTTTCCTATCTTTCCAGTTTTTTAATTCATTATTCCATTCCATGAACTGTACAATCCAATCACACTGGTTGCTGGCTTGCTATTCCTAACATAGCATACTCTACCTTCCATCTCCCAACTCCATGCCTTTGTCCTGCCTGCCCCCCATTCCCAGAATGTGCTCCCTCCTATCCTCCACCTTATAAAATCCCTGGTTTCTTTTAAGATTGAATTCAAGATGGCCAAATGGCCAGAGTGAGTGAATCACTGGTAGCTATGGCAGTTTCCAGACTTCTCAACCCATAAACACCAAAGAGAAAGTAAAAGATCAGTAGGGAACTCTGTTGGAACTGGGTGGTGATGGCACGGCAGTGTGGCTGCCTCCCGAGCTCCTAGCCTGCAGATCATAGAGGGACCATGTGACCATTCAGAGGGTAATTGATCTTGCTTTGACCTGCTTGGATCTGGGTCACAGTCTTGGGTGGTATTCCTGGGGTGAGGAAGACTAGCGTGCCAGAGCTTGTGGTGGGCTATAGAGGGGGTGCCCTTCTCATAGCTCTGACAATAGCTGCAAAAACCCCAGCATTTTGGGACACAGCTCTCTCCACTCTGGAAGCAGAGTTCTACATGACAAAAAGCTCAAAAGTCAAGTAATTGGCTGGCAAGATGAGCAAACAGAGGAAGCACAATCAGACCATAGAATCTTTTTTGGGGGACAAAGAAGATCAAAACATGGAACCAGAAGAAGACAAAAAAGCCAAAACTCCTGCATCAAAAGTCTCCAAGAAAAATATGAACTGGTCACAGGTTATGGAGGAGTTCAAGAAGGATTTTAAAAATCAAGTAAGAGATGTGGAGGAAAAATTGGGAAGAGAAATGAGAATGATACAAGAAAATCACGAAAAGAGAGTCAACAGCCTAACTGAAGAAAATAACACCTTAAAAAATAGACTAACTCAAATGGCAAAAGAAGCCCAAAAAGCCAATAAGAAGAATGCCTTTAAAAGTAGAATTGGCCATATGGAAAAGGAATTTCAAAAACTCACTGAAGAGACTAATTCCTTCAAAATTAGATTGGAGCAAATGGAAGCTAATGGTTTTATGAGAAATCAAGATACTATAAAACAGATTCAAACAAATGAAAAAATAGAAGGCAATGTGAAATATCTCATTGGAAAAACCACTGACCTGGAAAATAGACCCAGGAGAGATAATTTACAAATTACTGGACTACTTGAAAGCTATGATCAAAAAAAGAGCCTAGAAATCATCCTTCAAGACATTCTCAAGGAAAATTGCCCTGATATTCTAGAACCAGAGGGCAAAATAGAAATTGAAAGAAGATTGAGTTCAACTACCACTTTCTCTAGACCACCTTTTCAGGACTGTACCCACCCCTGCCCCCAGGAGCTGGTGCTTTCCCACTAAGATTTCCTTCAATCTACTCTGTAATTCTCTTAGAGGTATCAATTTATGTGTGTGTGTGTATGTGTGTGTGTGTGTGTGTGTGTGTGTGTGTGTGTACCTGATATATAACACAGTGCCTAGTATATATAAAAACTTAATAAATGCTTGTTGATTGATTGGTCCTTTGACCACAAATCAAACACACTATCTACCATGCCATGATAGCTCTTAATGAGTACAAAGAAGAGGTTCAGCCAAAGTGCCATAAAGCATTTGAGGAAGATGATGAAGTATAGGATACATGAGGGAAGTTTCATGGTAGAGATGTCACCTGATCTGGGCCTCAAATAAAAGGAGGGACATTATGAAACATTGTGAAGCATAGTGCCATGGAAAGACCACTGGACTTAAACTCAGAGGACCTAGGTTCCAACTCTAGTTCATATACTTACTAGCTATGTGAAAAAGGGTAGGTCATTTAACCTTTTTGAGCCACAGTAACCATATTTGTAAAATAAGGATAATAATACTTGTAACTGAGTAGTTGTGGGGAAAGCAATTAATAAGCTTTTAAAAAGTCTGTATAAATTTGAGTTATTAGCAAAATAACAATCAGAAAGTTGAGGATGGGAATGGGTAAGGGTTCATTTTCCCATAGCTAAAATATTGTTTAAAACAGTGATTAAGTTCTAGATCAGTACAACTTAATCCATAATAATAGTAGGCTGAACTAGAGTTCTCGTTGAGCCTAATCATTATTTATAAAAGACTTACAAATAAATAAACTATGAGAATACAACTAGTTGGGGATAAGTCTTGGATTTTCTAAAAGCAAGGTACATTTAAACAAATTCTTTTCAAAAAAACAGTTTCTTTAGAATCCTCCATTAAGATATTATACTAGTTTATATAAATGAGCCATAGAAATTACCAAAGTATGACATGATAACACAAATACAATGATTGCCATATGTGGATACAACTCCGTTTACTCAATATGCAAAGTATTGATCCTTGCCTGGAATTTCCATTGGAAATAACTGTCAATGATATAAAATGTTTGGTGGATATGTTTTTAGAATATTTGAATATGTGGGCAATTCATAAAATTTAATCAGAAAAATGTCTGAACTGAAAGATACCTTGGAAATAGAATGTTAGAGCTACCTTCTCAGCACTAGGATTTCATCAACCTCAGTAACTGACATGAATTACCTTCCCTAACAGTTGCGTTCTCTAAGAGAGAAGCCAGTCCTCATTACTAGCAGGAATTCATATGTTTTCTTAAACTTCACCCTTAAAAATGCTACCTTCAGGTGAGAGTAAACAAAAGTGGCATTAGATTTGTTTGGCACAGTACCAGGAGACAGATCAGGGAACAAGAATAGCGGCAGAGAGGGAGAGTTCAATAGCTAACAGAAAACTTCTTAACAATGAAAGCCCCAAAAGTGGAATGAAATGTCTCAGGCCTAGTGTGTACCAGGCATTGTGCTAAGCACCAGGTCTATTGGTTGCCCCCGCACCAAATGAAAGGAAACAAGTAGTTCCTGACCTAAAGGAGCTTAAACTCTAATAGAGGAGATAACACATACATTCGTGAACTCCCCTGGACTGGTTTGTTGCTGTTTAGTCATTTCAGTTATTTATAACTCTTTGAGACCCCATTTGGGGATTTCTTGGCAAAGATACTAGAGTGGTTTGCCATTTCCTTCTCCAGCTCATTTTCCAGATGAGGAAACTGAGGCAAATAGGGTTAAGTGACTTGCCTAGGATCACACAGTTATTAAGTGTCTGAGGCTAGATATGAACTCAGGTCTTCCCGACTCTAGGCCCAGCACTCTATCCACTGCACCACCCAGCTGCCCATACCTATGATCTTAGACCTGAACTTCATTTTTTTTCCTCTCTAAAATAAGCATAATTATAGTCCCACTACTAACCTCTCATAGGGATTGTTGTGATTAAAGGCCACATATTATTTCTATGATTCAAAAGGTAAAAATCATGCTATTACAGAAGTGACATCAGACTGGTAATGTTTGCCTTTCATAATCATAGCCTCTAGTCTATGAAAGCCTTAGTGGTTTATAGCTTGATTGTATCGCAGATTGCATTTATCTCCCAAGATAACCTGAGAGGAGCTTGAATATTCTACGTGCTAAGACTCCATCCAGCTTTAACTCTAGATGTTCTTTATTATCAGGTCCCTTTCACTTCTACATTCTTTAGTCTGTGTTCATAATGAAATTAAACCAGTACAATTCATCTTTTTGTGTTTCTGAGCTTCTAGTCTATGAAATCTTAAGTCTGCATCCTAAGCACCTTTTTTCCAAGATAGCCTGATAAAATTCAGCAATGAATTCCATTTCAGAATCCACAAGTTTTGAGTTTTGAGACCTGCTGTGTTTTTATGATATACCTAGTAAACCTCTTAATAAACAGCAATGCCAATTGGTACCTGGGAACTTGTTCACTTGACCTGAGAGTATGTCACTATCGTGAAAGGAAACTCCATGCCAGTAGATATCACAGGGCAAGCGACGACCAAAAGGAAACTGGAAGAAATAGAAATAAGAAAAAAAAATTAGGCTATTACTTTCATTCTGTTCCCATGAACTTTTAGTTGCAATTGAAGGTTCAAGCAAATTTGGTAGTGGGAAATTTGAATAGCAATACACTTTTACCTAAGTTGGTTGTTTGGGTCTTAAAGATCAAGAAGATAGCCTTTTAAAACCTGGACATATTCTGTCTCCTATTTCTTTTAATTGTTTCATCACATAAATTCTTTTTTCCAACTATACTATCTTTCATGGAGAGTACAGATCAATCCCACATTTCTTTGGTATTATATCATAGAAGACACAGGACTAATACTTCTTGAATTCCAAAAATAGCTAGCTTTAAAACCTCATGCAAGTGATTTTCCCAGTCTGACTTCATTTTATAAAGGGATATAACAAAATGCTATCTAAGATCCCTTCCAACTTTAATGTTCTAAGTTCTCTGTTCTAACATTAAATGTTGGGTCTTTTCTATTTATTTTATTTATTTATTTCTATTTTATTTTTCCTTTTCTATCATTTTTCTTTTCTATCATTCTATTTTCTATGGTCACATTGAAATTACACTAATATCATTTGTTCTTTTTATGTTTCTGAAATTCTAGTCTATGTAATCTTTACTGATTTTTATCTTTTAAGTTCAACATTACCCCAAGGTAGGCTGATGGCAGCTTCAACATTCTATTTTCTAAGATTATCTTCTAGTTCTAACAATCTATGCTCTAAAATTCTGTCTTCAAAGGTCCCTTACTACTGTTGCATTCTATTTTCATACAAGTTTGGAAAACAGAAAGTTAAAGTTAGGAGAAATATTTAGTTTACACTCTCATTTTATAGATCACAAGATAATAGATTTAGAGCTAGAAGTAATCTAGTTCAATTCTTTCATTTTACAGGTGAGAAAACTAAGGACTACAGGGACTGTGAGTTCATCAAGGACATACACTATTAAGTAGAAGAACTAAGACTCAAAACTACATCTCCAAGCTCCCAGACTAATACTCTTTCTACTACTCTATGCTGCTTCTTCAAGCATCCCAAATTGAAAAGGAGATAAAACAGAATCACACCTTTTAAATAAATTATACTAATTTAAAAAGGCATAACAAAACAAGACATATGTTATACATTTTATAAGCATCAACAATTTGGCATTTATAATTTATAGCATTTTCAATCATTTTATTTTGCATCAAATGGACTGTAGGTTATTAATTCAGAAGACAACATGAAAACAAGGAGAAGAAAACATATGTCATTTTCTTCCAGATGTTAAATGCTACCATTTAGGAAAGGAAAATAAACAAACCAAAAAAA
This sequence comes from Pseudochirops corinnae, assembly GCA_028646515.1. Lineage (NCBI taxonomy): Eukaryota > Metazoa > Chordata > Mammalia > Diprotodontia > Pseudocheiridae > Pseudochirops > Pseudochirops corinnae. Next base: position 245,108,909 of record CM053585.1, on the reverse strand, counting down.
CCAATATTCAACCTGAATCACTTATTAATAAGCCTTAAAGTTTACAAGGCACTGTGCTTAGTATTAAAGATACAATGACAAAATATAATGAAGAACCACCCCTCAGGGTGTTTATCTGATAGGGTGGAGGTTAGGGGACACAAGTACACAACATATAATACAACAGAGAATGTTCTCATCCAAATTCACCTCAGGCCTTCTCCCAAGTCCTACTCTGGCTAGTCTTGTCCATACCCTTGTACCCTCTGGACCCCATTCTATCCAAACATCTCTTAATCCTTCATCTTTTCTACTCCTGTTCCTTCACTTCTGGCACTTGGGGACCTGTCTCCCACTAGAAGACACTACTTCACTGGCCATCTTCCCTGGTACTAGATACTTCTTTTCATATGCCCCTGCTCTCCAAAATACTGGAACAGAACTATGAACAGCCACAGTCTTCCTTGCTTTCAGACCCTCTTTCTGTTGCCTTCACTCAGCAACCTCTCATTTAAGGTCGACTCTATTCACTTTGATCTGATTTGGGTAGCAATTATCTACGGTCTCCAAGGTTTTGCAGCCTCCTTTCTTGGTTCTTCAGTACCTGAATCACAGTAGTTCTCTCCCATCCATCCATGGGACTTCAATATGTGATGATGTTTCCTCAAACACCCTGGTCTCAATTCTCCAATCTGCTCAACTCCTATTACCAATAATTTCACTTCATCTTAGCCATACATGTGAATATTCAAACTTGCTGTCATCATTATCTATAAATGTTCCACTTCTATATCCAAGAACTCTGAAATCCCTCTATCCAACAAGAAACTCCTATCATTTCATCTCTCATTGTATCTCATTCCTAAATCTATTCTTTATCCTCATCATGACCTCCAGTTCCTCTTTCTATCAATTCTTTCTCAGGCTATCACCCCTACTCTGGCTCCAATTTCCCTACTTCCTGGTGGTAACCCTATGCCTAACCAACTTTATAGTATCCTCTACTTTGAATCCTTTGGCCCTGGTTTTATCCTGGTTCCTCCTTTGCCAAACCCCACCCTACATTACCCTTCCTACCCCCTACTTCCTATGATATTAGAGGAAATTGGCAACCACTTTGACAAGGCCCACTATAGCTATATTCTCTATTTTCAACTGGGCATTCAATGCCTCAAGGCAATTCTTTTACTCTTCCCTAAATTGACTAAAGTATCTCCAACAACAGTTATTCCAGCCCTTCTTTCCTCAAGCCTCCCATACCATTCTCTCTTTAAAGAGGACTTTGCTTCAAACTTTATTTAGTAAATAGGAGTAGTTTCTCATGAGCTCCCACTTCTCTCCTATGCTACATCTCACAATTCACAATTCTCTTCCATTATCCCAGCCTCTGATCCAGAGGTGACTCTTCTCCTCTCCAAAGCTGATCCTTCTATTTACACTCTTCCTACCAATCACCTTCCATCTCTTTGAGTGCTAACCCAGTCAATAACTCTCTTTCTCCTTTTACCCTTCTTTCCCTTCCTGCCCCTAACTACCTAATTATTGGCTCCTTACCTTCTCCTGGCAAATATGCCCAGGTTTCTTCCATTAAAACAAACAGAACTCTTCAATTTGACACATACATGCCCCTCAAGCTATCATTTAATATCTTTTCCCATTTCACTAACAAACTCCTCAAAATAGCAGTCCATATGACATCTTTTTAGATATGGCCAATTTGGGAATTTATTTTGCTTGACTTATACAGACTTATAAGAGTTTTATTTTCCTTCTCTTTTATCATGGAAAGAGGAGGATGAGAGGTGAGAGCAGAGGAAAACTGCTAGTTCTAAATGCTGTGATCCTGAGATTTTAGAATTAAATTATTCATTCATTCAACAAACATTTGTTAGGTGGCTATTGTACACAATGCAACTTTTGTTAGTGGGAACCTGTGGCCCTGAGGCCACTTCTAGGTCCTTAGATCTGGCCTTTCCACTGAGTCCAAGTTTTACAGAACAAATCCTTTTATTAATGTGATTTATTCTGTGAAGTTGGAATTCAGTCAAAGGTCCACACTTGAGGGCCTAGCACAGGTTCCCCACCCCTGGACTAGGGATATACAAAGAAAAGCCAGTTTACTCTTCAGGAATTTACAGTCTAGTAGGGGTAGATAAAACATGAATACAATACTAATATATTATACTTATATCCTAAAGTGCTTTGACATCAGAAGAGAGAGATGCCTTCTAAATGTTGTTATCAGGGAAGACTTCATGAAGAAGGTGGTATTTGAGCTAGGCCTTTAAGAAAGCCAGAACAGAGTCCTCTGCAACAGCCAGTTAGTGGGTATGACCTGAATGAAGATCCTGCAAAGGAGACAGAGGAGTGGTCAGAGAGGTAGGAGAAGAACGCAGAGAGAGTATTACTGAGAAAACCTAGAGAGAAGAGAATATGAAGGAAATGAGGGCAATCAACAGTGTCAAAGACTGCAAAGAGATAAGAAAGGATGAAGATCCTGAAAAGCCATTGGATTGGGCAATGAAGAGATCTATGAGCAACTTCAGTGAGAGCTTTTCAATGAAATGAGGAGATTAGAAACTAGATTGTGGGGGGTTAAGAAGAGGGTGAGAGGAAATGGAGGTACTTATTGGAGACAGCCTTCTCAAAGAGGTTAGCCACAAAAGGCAGAAGAAATATATGAAAATTGTTACTTGGGACAATGGCTTTTTGAGGATGGGGGAGACATCAATATGGTTATAGGCAGTAAGGAAGCAACCAAGAGACAGCGAGAGATTAAAGATAGAGTAGGGATGATAAAGGATGCAATCTGTTAGAGAAGAGAGAACAAAATGGGATCACTTGTACAGGTAGAGGGGTTGGCCTTGTTAAGGAGAAGGGCCACTTCTTTATGTGAGACAAGGGTAAAAAAAAAGGAGAAAATGGCAGAGGCATTTGAGTGATGTGAGATAAGGAAGAAGTCAGAAGATGAAGTACTCAGTGAATGGCCTTAATTTTTTCAGCAAAATATGAGGCAAGGTTCTCACCTGAGAGGATGAGAGAAGGGTAGGAATAGGGGTTTGAGGAGGGATGAAAAGGACTGGAAGAGCCACTGTGGTAAGTAGACCAATGGTATAGAAAGATTGTATAGTAGCAATGATGGTCTGTTAAGGTTATGTAACAAATTTATAGTGGACCCAGTTATAATGGTTGCATGATTTTGTTAATTTTCATTCAACACCACACAGTAGATGGTGGGTGTGACCCAAGGCTGAGGCTTGGCAGGACATAATTGGTGATATGATGAGGGGTAAGATAAACAAGAGAAGAGGACAGTGTAATTTTGAACTGGTTTAACAAGGGGTGAAGAAAGTAAAAGGAAACTTTAGCTAGTATAGGGATAATAGTCTGGAAAGGAATTGAAGGGCTGAGGATTTGAAGGTCACAGCATAGATGAAAAGCAGGGTTTGGGATTAGAAGGGAGAAAGAGGTAGAAAATCACTAGATTGTGATCAGATAAGGGAATTTCAGAGTTCATGAATACATTTGTGAGGGGATGGCAAAATCAAGAGTATTGCTATCTTTATGTATGGCTGACGTGTGATGGAGGAGTAGGTCTTGGGAAATGAGTAGATTGAAGAACTAGGAGCTTAAGGTATTTGTGGGAGTGTCAATATGTATATTGAAGTCCCCCAGTATAAGGGCAGGATTTGGGAAGGAAAAAAACGTTAGTGAGCTAGAAACTGAACTCATTGAAGAAGAAGGAGGAATGTCCTAGAAGTCTATAGATAACAGCTACTAGGATTTTTAATTGTGTGGGAGATGTAGAGAGTGTAAGCCTCAAAGGAGGAGAAGTTACTGAGTGATGGTGGTGGGGGGAGAATCTGAAGAGGATAGGGAACAAATATTCCAACTTCCCTACCTCTACAAGTAAGGTAAAGGGAATAAGTGAAAGTGCAGTCAATGCTGGAAAGAGTGGCCAGGAAGGTTGTGCCATTAGGAGGGAACTAGGTCTCAGTGGCAGCCAGAAAATGAAAACAATTTTGTTGCCTATGAAGCAGGCACTCCAGAGGGCACAGGGAAAAGGAAGGGTAAAATTTAGTTCAGACTTTGGGGTGGGTAGATTGAGAAAGATAGAAACAAGGAATCAGGTAGTGGGTAAATAGGGTTTGGATAACAATCTACAGGGGTATAGAATTACTGGGATGTGGAGGGTATGACCAGGAGACAGTTTGTTCATCATTAAGTGAGTAAATTTATAGCAAGTTTCTCTGACAAAGGCCTAATTTCTCAGACATATAGAGAACTGAGACAAATTTATATTAAAAAAAAATAAGAGCCATTTCCCAACTGATAAATTGTCAAAGGATTTGAAGAGGCAGTTTTCAGAAGAAATTAAAGACATCAATAGCCACATGAAAAAATGCTCTAAATCAGAGAGAAATTAAAGAAATGCAAATTAAAACAACTCTGAGGTACCACCTCATATCAGATTAGCTAACATCACAGAAAAGGAAAATGACAAATGTTGAAGGGAAATTGGGAAAAAATGGGACATCAACACACTCCTGGTGGAGTTGCAAACTAGCCCAAACATTCTAGAGAACAATTTTGAACTACATTCAAAGGGCCATAAAATTGTACATACCCTTTGACCCAGAAATACCACTACTAGATCTGTATCCTAAAGAGATCAAAGAAAAGGGAAAAGGACTCATATGTACAAAAATTCACAGGAAATCTTTTTGTAGTGGCAAAGAATTAGAAATTGAAGGAATGTCCACCAACTGGGGAATGACTGAACAAGTTGTGGTATATGATTGTGATGGAATACTATTGTGCTATAAGAAATGACTAGCAAAATGGTTTCAGAAAAACTTAGGAAGAAATATGAACTGATACAAAGTGAAGTGAGCAGAACCAGGGGAATATTGTACAAAGTAACAGTAATATTGTAAGATGATCAACTACAAAAGATTTT
>CM053585.1:245087006-245103870 GCA_028646515.1 Pseudochirops corinnae | reverse complement strand
TTTATATTCCTTATATATCAAAATGTATATGTTTGTTAAAGTTTATTAAATTCATAATAAAAATTTTAAGGAAAAAGATTTCAGAATTCCTCACCATTATGAGGTATCAGAAAAGTTATGGGAAAATCTGCCTCTTTGAGTGCTGATGGGAAAACACTGGATTTGGAATTGAGACCTAAGTCCCAGTTCTGAGTCTGGATGTAACATATTGTAGTAGCTAGATCAAGTCATTTTTCCTCTCTTGACCTCAGTTTCCTCATTTTTAAATTAGAATATAGAACTAGATTATCTATCTCGAGCTTTTCTTCTAGGTCTAATATTTTGTGAAAAGGAAACTCTAAGACAAAGAACTACTGTAGGCTATGCCAAATGAAATATGAGCCATAAAAGGAAATTGTTGTTCATTCTCTTGCCTGAAGATAAACCACATTCTTAAATTTTCTTCTATGTTTCCTATTTTGTGGCTTACCAGTCTTCCTTTTCTAAGGTAGTTCCCCATTAATAAGAATTACAAATATACATTCATCCTCAATGCTACAGTCTTCATAATACAGTTCAAATACTCTATTTACCAAATAGTCTCATTTTTTTAGTTCATGCTTTTCAATTATCTCCATTTTTTAAAATCTTTCTAAATACATGTTGTCATTTTGAGCTATTAAAATAAATTTGAATTTGCTTTCATGCTATTTAAATGATTAACAATGATAGTTTTCCAAAACTGTCATGAATGTCAACAGTAAAAAAAAAAATCACATTATTTATACTTGTGAGAAAAATTTATGCTTGTGAGGAAACAAAGATATTTGTGTATGTTAAAGCCCATGTGAAGGAACTGGTGCACTTATAAACTATCCAAGAGATGGGAAATGACTTACTCTAGCACCCATAACATATTACTTCCAGAAACAAAACTAAGAGCTGCCTAATGTACAGATAATCTTAGTTAAAGTCTTTAAAATAATAAAATGGGGGTGGCTAAGTGGCACAGTGTACTAGCTGTGTGACATTAGGCAAGTCACTTAACCCCAATTGCCCTGCCTTCCCCCCTCCAAAATGCAAAAATAAAATCAAATAAAATAATAAAATGAATAAAGAAGGATCAATTTCAAAAATTGTGAGTTCAAAGACAGCTAATGCAGAAACCAACCTTTAATAGTGATTTTGAAAATAAAATTAATTTTAAAAACTTTATATTGAATTCAAAACACATTGAGACTTTCATTAACTTTAACTAGGTTTTAAAAAATTCACCACTTTTCAAACTTAGTCATACACACACATATGTACATATATGTATATATTTTATTATGACCTAGTATACTGATCCCTTAGTCATTCTCCCTCCTTCCTCAAGGACTTCATCATCTGGCTCACTAGCTTCCTCTCTTCCCCAACTCCTGCTTTTATACCAGGGAACTTTAGCATCCACATAGATGCTCTCTCAAGCTCTTTAACCTCCCAATTCTTCAGCTTCCTTAAATACTAATACCTATTCCACTCCACCTCAGTCACACATAGGAATAGATGGTCACCAGATCTCACCATAACCTACAAGTGTTCCACTTCCAATGTCCTATTATTCCATCTCTCCCCATGGTTCACTCCCTCTAGCACTATTCTCCCAAAATATGAATTACCTGTTCTGACTTCACTTTCTTTCCTTTCCAACTTCAACATTATATTTAGCTAATCAACTCTGTACTACCCCGTATTCTTGAATCTATTACCCCTTATCCTAATGCAGTTCATCTCTTGCCTACTCCCAAGGCAAATTTCAGACCTAAATTATTCCTACCCTCTACCTTCTCCATCCCTCCCAAGCAGATGGACCAATCTGGAGGAGGTTTCATAACCATGTTGACCGGACAGATTAAAAATTCATGTTATTTGACTTCATTTGAAGTAAAACAATCTTTCTATTCTTCCCTAATCAATTTCCTTTCTCACTCTTCATGGAAGCTATGTCAAAGCTCCCTGAGACACATATTCCTAATCTCTAAAGGGAGAAGATCAGAATGGGAGGCTTCTAAGGTTCCTACAAAGTCTAAATCTATGATTCTATGGTGCTACTAAGAAGTTAACAGTGGAAAGGTATGGTGTGCTAAATTCCTGAAGGCAGAGGCCTGAAAGGCAGAAATGAAAAGTAAAAAAAAGCACAATTTTGATGAAAAATACAGGTTGCAACCATTAGAAAATGTTTGAAAGTTGAAGAGTAATAGAAGAGGAGAGTCAAGGGTTGCATACTAAAGAGAATGACCAGTTCAGAAAACGGAAACTTCAGGAATTACTGAATGTTAGAGCTGGAAGGGATGCCTTAGAGATTATCTAGTCGAACTCCCTCCTTTTATAGATGAGAAAACAGGCCCCAAAATGAGAAGTGATTTGTTAAACATCACAAAGTTAGTTGGGCTAGAATCATGTTTCCTAGATCAGTCAAGGTTACTTTCCGCTATACTCTGTTGCCTCCCTAACAAAAGGTCCTAGGTCCTGGAAAGACTCCAGTAATGAAACTGTTGAGTCAGCATTTGAAACACCATGTAAAGAGTAACTTTTACTAGGAATTGAAGGCTGAATTTGAGGATCAGCTTAAACATCCTCAATAACCCTATGACCTTGGTTAAAAGTTTAAGCCAGTTGATTAGCAGTGAAACCTAAAGTAATGGTCACACATACTATAATAATAGCTGACATTTATATAATCCTTTATGGTTACAAAGCACTTTTACATCCATTATTTCATTCAGTCCTCACAACAACCCTCTGAGCTAGGATGAGTAGGGACAGAGATACCCATTTTACACAGAAAGAAATGAGGTTCAGAAAAGTGATTTGTCCAATCTCATACAGCTAGCAAATGGCAATCTGCATTTAAACTCAAACAACAAAAGTTAGAGCTAGAAAAACTTTGGGAATCATCTAGTCCAACCTCCTAACTTTATAGATGAAGAAAACCTAAAGGTTTGGAGTGACCTGAGTGGCATTACATATATAAAGACCTTGCCAGTTTCAAACTCAGGTTTTCTGATTCCAAATTCCATGTTATCTCCACTACACTGTTCTGCAGACCTTCTATCTTTTCATGCAAAACCAAATGTGTTATGTTTAAGGTAACTGAATATCCACATCTACCTTGACCAAAGACAGAAGTGAAAGCTAATGTTGTAGCCTTAAGGAAGAAATCTGTGGAATGGTAAATATAAAGTGATATTATCTCTAGAGAGTTTGAATTTGATTTAATTTTGCCTTACTCATCAATAAAGTTGAAATATATCATTGGTGGCCTAATGGAGCTTCAAGCAATGAAGCCTTTATTAAATATCAGCATGATATTTATGAAAATGATAATGTTAATGAAACTGGTACACCAATAGTTCCATATTGCTTTGTTAATGCAAAATTGCTACTTTTCCCTAATGCCTAAATCACTCCCTAGGTATAAGGTAGGTGTCTCGGGAAGGTGCAGAATCATAAGAATACTGAAATGCTAAGCTAAATGGTCTCTTAGGAACCTGAAAGACTGAAAGTTTCTCCCTAATCACCTAGCTTATTAGCAAAGACTGATATAGTCCCTAAGAATAATAGAGCCCAATGGGTCCAATTCTTTCCCTCACACTTTGGCCCCTACTGTCATTCCTCTGCTAGAGTAGAGACTGTACATGCAAATCATACTGAGAGTGTTTATCAATACGTTTATTTTACATCAGTGTTTTCATCATGGCCACACAACCCTACATGGGAGTATGAGCAGTGTGATTTGATACTAAAATTATTACTTGCCTGATGTTCTAAACATTCTACATTATACTAAGCTCCCCTACATCTTTAGCATTCTGTATTCTGGAAATCCTTTACAGATCAACATTCCACGTTGGCCTAGATATCTCAAAAGCTTCTGACCCTTTGTTCTAACATTCTATAATCTAAAGTCTCCTCTAGCTCTCACTCTATAATTCAGGCAATACAAAGCTGTTCTACTGGTGTGTTTCTCAGCAACAACTTTATTGATCAGACTTTGAAATGGCATAATGGGTCAGTAGCAGAAAGCTTATAGGCTTCAAATGGAAGGGAAAGGGAAGAACACAAGGAAAAAACATCTTGGGTAGAGAACAATATAAAGCCTGAAGGACAATTTTTAATTCAGCAAATAGATCATAGGTCTTCAAGGAGGTGGTAGGTAAAGGATTCCTGGCCCTTCAGTGGATTTATTATTCTGGGGTTCATCTGCCTAATTGCTGTTTTTGCACTAGAGCACCATAAACAAATCCCTGAGTAATTCATTAACATTTCTAGCTAATATGTTCTCTAGAAATTAAGTGGAGAGATGTGGAGAAATGGACAGATACAAATTCATGAGCTTGGAAACTGTATAATCCCAATAGTTTAGGCATACAAAGGAAGGCTATAAATGAGCTATAAGATCGAGCTAAAAGGGAAGATCAATGTGGACACCTATTTAAATAGCAAATAATCTAAAGCAAAGAAGTAGAAAGGACTTAGAAATGGAACATAACAACCGTATACTATCACTATGGTTACAAACATCAATAACAGAAAAGCTACTGCTTAGTCACAAAATATTAGATGTGGCTGTGAAAGAGCCCTTCAAGTTCACTCAATTCAATCCAATCCCTTTATTTTATAGGTAAGGAAACTGAGGGTCAATAAGGCTAAGTAATTTCTCTCTTCTTCCTATAGCAGAATCATAGATTTGGAAGAGGCCTTACAGGTCACCTCTAAATTTAACTTCTCACTCAATACAGGAACCCTACCCCACTTCTACAACAACTCAGTGAGAAATCATCCAACATTGGCTTCAATACCTCCAATGACAGGGAACCCCAAAGACAAGGAACTATTTAGGCAGTTTATCCCACTTTTTAAACTGTCTAATCATTAGATGGGAGGAGTTTCTTACTTATACTGAGCCAACATATGCCTTTCCAGTTCCACTCATTAATCCTAGTTCTGACTTCTGGGGCAATATAGCCCAAGGTTATAAGACTAGTAGGTGGTAGAGCCAAGACTTAAATCTAGTCTTCCTCACAAAAGATGAATGAAAAAGTATGGCATGGTCCTGTAATAGTAGCAGGAGTACTAGAGCTCAGAATGAGCCAAGGCTGATGAGGAAAGATAAGACAAACAAAAAGGATTATCTTGTTATTGTTTAATATCTATATTAGAAAAAGATAAAAATCAAAGAAGGAAAAGGACCATTCAGTGTGAACAGAAATATAACTGACAAGAGATAAGGATGAGTTGTTTAACTCTTATTTCACTTCTGTTTTCTCTGACTATGAGAATGATCTTTGGTCTGGAAAGCACAGAGGAAATGTGGCCAATAGTGAGTTGATCCCTAGGATATATAAGAGATAGTAAGAAAACACTCAATCACCCCTCAGGAATCCAAGTTATATCATCAGATACTGAAAGACCCAACAGATGTGTTAACTGAGCCTCTGTCAGTGATATTTGGAAGACTGGAAAAGAGGAGAGTCAACATAGCACTAGAGGAGGGGAATTTTTTCTAATTTTTAAAAAGGCAAAGAGAATGGAAATCTAAAAACTATAGTTCAGTGAGCTTGTTTTGTTTCTGACAAAATTCTAGGATTAAAAAATAATAAACTTCTAAAAAAAAAAAAGTAGCAGTGCTCATAAAAAAGCTCCATTATGGCTTCATCCAGAGTAAATCATACCAAATTAACCTTTTTTGCACTTATTGACAGAAGTCCCAGATCAGAGGAATCCTGAATCAAATCTGAAATCAAGGGCTTTTTACTTGTATTATTTGGTGTGGTAGTAAACACGGACATCATAGAAAATTCATTATTGACTGACTGAGACAGACAAAAGCTAACTGAGGAGAAATAAGCAAGAATTGGAAGGAATTATCCATTTAAGTAAACAATACTTTCCAACAAAGTCAAAATCTCCTGGGGAAGATGAAACTAGTACATATAACAAATTTTGCAAGGACCCCTGAAATCACAAGGAAACAACTGCAAGAAACTCCAGAATGAGTGGGGAAAATTGGAGGAACAAGGGAAGATATCAAAGAATAAAGACGTGAATTAGAGCACTAAAGGAAGAAATCAGTGTAATGGTAATAGAAATTTGAAAATCTTCCCTGCCCCTTAAAAAGCCTAAGGGAATTCTCTGCTTTGAAGATATTCCCTGCCCTGAATAGGCTGAATGTAATCACATGGAGTCTGTGGTGGGAGGAGTTTGCTGAAGGGTGGACTTAAATCTAGTAGGAAGCTGGGAGTCACAGCAGTTAGCAACGGAGGGAGGAGAGAATGCTCCTAGGGAGACAGCTAGGTTTGTGAGTGTTGGTTTGTAGGAAGGCTAAAGGACGGTGTGGTCCTCTGTTGAGTTGTGGTGTATTAACTTCTATGTTGCTATGATGGATTCAGTTTCCTGGTGTTGGAATTTGGTTTTCTTGTGTTTGAACAAATGTTTTGCTTCTGTCTTCTATATGGAGAGTCTGTTATATTTTGTGATCGAGCACTATGCTGGCATATTTACAGTCACCATTGGCACTGTGAATATTGTGTTGGTGCTACAATCAGTGAGTCTAATGAAATATTACAGAAGTTAGAACAAAAGATAAAAATATAATGCAAAAGAAATGCAGAGACATAAAAGAAAAATAATCTCACAAAGTTTAACAGAACAACAAGATTTGAAGACCCTATGAAAGTTTTACAAGAATCTTGAACTTGAAGACAGTACATGAAGAGATAAACTGAGGTAACTGACATTACAGGTCTTTTTTTTTAATCAAGAAAAAGAAAACTTAAATACTATACTCCACATAATCCCACAGGAAAAAAAAATGCCAAGAGACATTGGAAAAAAATAGCAAAGTTCAAACTGAGATGATGATGATGATGATGATGATGATGATGATGATGATGGTGATGATAAATCCCAGGTTTGAAATACTGAAATACGCGTAAGGTGGATTTTAATGTAAGGTGGATTTTAGTGTGTGTAAAGTAGATTTTTTGTTATTATTTCTTAAAAATTCAGTTTCCCAGGATCCATAGCTATAACAATCTCTTGTTCCCAGGTATTGGATATGAGTTCTCACAATTACAGTTCAAACTATCTCTACCATGCTTGTGTAGCATTATATAATGATAAATAATATAAACATCCATGGTGGCTGTGCAGTGAGATACAGGGATGGGGTGATGTAAATTTGTGAGGCTATTGCTGGCAATATGCTTTCTTTGTCTGGTGTCCCTATAAAGTAGGTGGTCATTGATCAGTGACCAGAGAACCTTCGGGGAACCTTAGGGTTGAATACACAAATGTTGTGTGTGCCTCAACTGGCCCCCATTGAGGTTTAGGGGGAACCTTAGGGTTGAGTGCACAGATGCTGTGCGTACCTTGATCAGCCTCCATCAAGGTTTGGGGGAATCTGTGTTTGCCTCAACTGGTCCCCACTGAGGCTTAAGGGGATTTAAAGGATCTACAAGTTGTGCCTGTCTCGACTGACCCCATCAAGATGTAGGTGTAGTTGCCTCCCCTTCTTGCTGGCCCCTGTGAGAAGGGTGATTAGGGAATGCTGTAGGAGTTTGTGCTCCCATTATCAGCAATCCTCTTCTGAGAAAACTAGACTAAAGTAAGATTATTAACCCCTTCTTGGTGTCTTTCCTGTCTGACAAGATCAAGAGTGAACCTGTGCTAGTCGTCATCCTGTGTGCTGTGTTTATTTGTCTTATGCCAAGGAACACTATAGACCAACTTCGGAACTACAATACATAACACCAAATTTTACAAGCAACAAGGAAAATACTTTTTACATACTAAGGAAAAATAATCAGAATAACATATAATTAACCTATCATAACAAAAAAATCAAAGGAAAAATTATAATATAATATTGCCAAGATTAAAAGAATAGTTGACACTCCAGAACAACATATCAATAACTAAGCATTCATTAAAAGGGAAAAATGTGAATTACTTCTTTTAAAAAACACAGATTGATCAGAGTATCAACTTGCAAAATGACCAAACAGTAGAAGTTAAATAATTTCAAGTTGTAATACAAGATTAAGAAATGAAATATTTCATCTTCATATGTAGTTAAAGATAGGCAAAGATATTAATGTGTGTGGTGAGGGTAATACTTCTACTTGTTTGATTTTCTCTTTAAATATATATACACACACAAACACACAAAATAATAGTGAAAAGGCAAGGAAAGTATCATGAGCTGAAGAATGCAAGGAGTAAAAGGTACAACAAGGAAAACCAGCAGGATAGCAGGATAGAAAAATTAATGTGAATTAACTTTTTGATAGAGAGAAAAATCTCATTCCCTGATTAACAGATTAATACTATAGATGGTGAGGTAATACAGAGGAGTACTTCCCAGCTGAGTTCAAATCCAGCCTCACACACTCGACTCTGACTACCTGTATGACCTTAGGCAAATCATTTAACCCCAATTGCCTTGCCTTCTCCCCTCCAAAAGAAAAAAGAAAAAAAAGAGGAGTACCTCTCATTGTAAGAGGAAAGAGTGAAACTAGTAATGAGTGGTCAGGATTCTAGAGGAGAGATAGAAAAGAAGCTTTCAGTTTTTCTTCCCACCTTTGGAAGAATAGGACAGAACTATGAGATAGAACAGGAAAGGTGAAGTGGAACTGGAAATATGTCCAACAGAGGGATAACAACTAGGTAGCAGCATGAAGTTGATCCCTCAAAAAAGGGTGGAGAAGCCGTTGGTGAAATAATGAACCAGGCCAAGGGGGATTTGGACATTTAAGGAAATCAGCTTCTACAAGATGTCCATGCTGACTCCCAGTAGGGGCAAGAAGTAGCTGGGTATCCAGGATGGCAAGGCTCAGAGAGTGCAGAAAAGTTCATAAATTCAAAGAGAGGGTATAATGATATTGAAAAAAGAATCAATATGAGAATAAACAAAGACCAGGATCAAACACCCTGGAGTAGGGTGCAAGAATATTTCCCATACCCTGTTGCCTCCATTTAGAATTAACATTCCTGGTAATACATCCTAGATAATCCCAGGAGGGGTAAGGAATAAGAAAGAAGGTAGAAGGAAAATAACACTTGTTGCAAAATTATATTAAAATTAACTTTACTGAAACAGACAATGGACACGGAGGTACAGTACAATATGGAAGAAGCATTAAAGAGCAGAAGAAAGAATAACAATAAAAGTAAACTGTGGGAGCTTGGGAGTGGGCAGGACAATGGGATGAGGGACTTGGGATGAGCTGGGATTCGTATAAGCAAAACAAGGGGCAGAGACTAAATGTTCATTTATAAGAGATACATCATATACTCAAATATTAAAAGGAATCTGTGATTTTATTGATTTTGATGTTACCTCAAACCATGCAGATCACAATTCATTCATAGCTACCCATCCCATATTAATTTTTCCATTTCTTCCCATATGTTAACCACAGGGTGTTCTAACTAAACTTCTGGGTAGCTTCCTTGACATTTCCTGATTTTTAAAAATTATTTATAATAAATTTTTGTCTTCTGTTTCTTACATCATCATAGTTATCCCTAATATCTTTCTATCTCCCAGAGAGAGATCCTATATAACAAATAACATTTTTTTACAAAGGAAAAAAATCAGCATAAATGATCAATATATTGAATAAGTCCAAAACCATGTGCAATGTTTAACACTTATGGACCTCCCCCCTCCACCAAGGAGTGGGTTGAGGTATCTTCTCATATCTCTTCATATATTTTATCTTTATAATTTTTGTTACACTCACTTTTGATTTTTTGGTGTGTGATAGTTCTTCATTATTTATATTGTAGTTACTGTGTATAATTTATATTGTAGTTTATATTTATATTGTTGTAGTTACTGTGTATAGTTTTGGGGTTTTTTTCTGGCTCTCTATACTACAGTCTGTATTCATCTTCTTTGTCTTCATCACACATATCATTTCTTACAACACAATAACATTCCATTACATTCATGTACCCCAATTTGTTTAGCCATTCATTTCCCAATTCACAGGCATTTACTGTTTCCAATCCTTAGCTATCACAGAAAGTGCTGCTATAAATACTTTGGAGAATATGGGGACTTTCTTCTTATTTATGGCCTCCTTGGGGTATAAGCCCAATGATGGAGTCTCTGACTCAAAGGGCATGTATGTTTTAGTCACTTATTTGGTATGCTGTTTGTATGATGTGTTCTTTGACTCACCCATTATTTAGGACTTCATTATGTTAAGCCTTCATTTAGACCTGCATTTTTTGGTTTTTTGTAAATCATGGTTTATATAGGATGTATTGACTTTTGTCTTTTTGCCTTTTCACATTTGTTTGCAATATCTCTGTGCCCTAGTACATGGTCAATTTTTGTAAAGTCAAGTTCCATGTGGTATTGAGAAATACATATATATTCTTTTGCAGTCCCATTTAGAAGATGCCATGGTCTTCCAACTTTAGTTTCTCCAGCAATTTGTTTGGTTCCATTTTTTTTTTCCTTTTGTTTATCTTTGTTAGACTTATACAAAACTGAGAGAGGGATATTGAAGGCTTCTATCACTGTCTTAATGTCTTCTTGCAGCTGAGATGTTTCCTTGATGAATTTCAACACTAAGGCATTTGAAGCATGGAAGTTTATTGGTTTGCTATCTATGGTTCCTTTCAGCAAATGTAGTTTACTTGTTTATCGCTTTTATTTTTCAAATGTTGGTTTCTGCATTGTCAGGTAGCATAATTGCAACTCCTGCTTTTTTGAGATGAATTTTGGATTTTTTAATGCATTTTGGATTTCTGGACTTATATTTGACGTACTGATGTAGGAATGAAGTTCAGAGGAGAGACTGTGACTAGACATAGATACATATATACATACATGCATATCATTATATGTGTCTACATATATATTCATATATGTAGTATATTATGCTTGTTTATAAATGAGGTCATCAACACAGATATGACAGTTAAAATTCAAGGAGCTGACGTGGCTACCAAGAGAGAGAATATAGAAGGAGATAAGAAGAGGGCCTAAGACAGAACCTTGAGTAACATCCACAGGCAGGGGATATGATGTGAATAATGGCCCAGCAGAGAAGACTGAGAAGGAGCATTTGCACAGGAAGAGGAGGAGAAGCAAGAACAGTGACATGAAAATCCAAAGAGGACAGAGTATCCAGGAAGAGAGTATGGTTAATAGTGTCAAATGCAGGGCATAAGTCAAGAATGATCAGGACTGAGTAGAGATCATTATTCCACAATTAGGAGATCATTGGTAACTTTGGAGAGTTAAAATTAGAGTTAGGGTTTAGTTAGGGTAGCTGAATGATGACGTCAAGAACAACATTTCAAAGGTTTGAAGAACAAGTAAGAGGAAATGAGGTGGAAATAGTGAGTGTAGAAAGTTGTATTTTTTTTTTTATCCCCAGAATTTGGCTGAGAAAGAGAGGGGAAATCTAGGGTGATAGTTTGAGGGTATGACAGGGTATAGGTAAAGTTTTATTTTTCTTTGTAAGGCTAAGGAATGCTTGAACATGTTTGAAAGAAGTAGGGAAAGAACCAAAAGAAAAAGAAAGGTTGAAGATTGAAGAAAGAGTTTGATTCCAGGTTACAATCTTCTGGAGAAGAAGGGATGAGATGGGATCAAGAGGACATGCAAAAGTGTTGGTCTTAGCAAAAGAAGAGCCACCCGTTTTATCAGAGACTGGGGAAAGGAGAAAAGAGTGGGGTGATGTCTAAGGGTCTCAAGATGAAGAGAAAAAGAAAAAAGGAAGTTCCTTTCAAATGGCCTCAATTTTCTCAATAAAGTAAGAGGCAAGGTTCTCAGTCAAGGATGAGGGAGGGCAAGTGTGGAACAATTGACTATAATAACAGGTAACATTTACATAGTACTTACTAAGTGCTAGTCTCAGTGATAAGTGCTTAACGATTACTATCACATTTAATCCTCACAAGAACAACAGAGGTAGGTGCTATTATTATCTTCACTTTACTGATAAGGAAACGGAGTAAGTGACTTGCCCAGGGTCATACAAGTAAGTGCCTGAGGCCAAATTTCAACTCAGTTCTTCCTGATTCCAAATCTGACACTCTATCCATTGAGAGAATAGAAGATTTCAAACAGCTTTTTGGGGGGAATGGAATAGATAATCAATTAAGTAGTAATAAAAGGACTGCCTTTCTATATTGAGGGCCCAGCTGAGGTCTGATAATATGAATTTGTAATGTAATGCAGTCAGTAGGATTGTGAGACTTCTTCCAGCCAGGTTCAGCAACTTAAGAGCATGATAGGAGGAATCCAGTGTTGAGTTTGGGCAAGAAGAGCCTGGTAATAGGACAAGATGGTGAATAATGGATAGCGTAGAGTTGAAATGGTTAATGATAGGATCCAGATTAAAATGAAAGGAAAGGAAAGTCAGAGCAGGGGTACCGGCCTAAGAAAATACTGAAGGGTCAGAATGAAAAAGAAGCATACTTCTGGGAGGGATGAGGCATAGGGAGAGATGGAATGACTGAAAATGTCTTCAAGTATTTAAAGGGCTACCACAAAATGGAATTAGATTTATTCCATTTGACGCCAGAGGAAAAATCTGGGGTGGAAGTTGCAAAGATATTTATGTCAGAAAAAACCGAACCATAAATTCCTGACCATTAGAACTATCTAAAAGTGGAATGGACTGCCTCAAGTAATAATGAGTTTCTCCCCTTCACTGGAGATCTTCAAGCAAAAGATAGATGCCCCCTTGCCAAGCACACCATAGAGGAGGATCTTTTTCAGTACAAGTTGGACTAGATGACCTCTGAGTCCCTTCTAATTACATGATTCTGAGAGGCAACTAGGATTAGAGCCGAGTCCAGAATCAGGAAGATTTGAGTTCATATCCCTTAACCACTGCTTCAGTTTCCTTGTCTACAAAATGGAGATAAATAACAGCACCTGAGAGAGACATATTTGATAATATGTAAATGAAATCATATTCATAAAGTGTTTAGCACTAGGTCTGACACAGAGTTGGCATTTGATAAATGTTTATTCCCTTTCCCCCTTCCATTCCATCATCCCCTTTACCACTCTACCACAGCTGCTTCTGTTTTCCACCTATTTAGAAATAAGTTTAAGAAGATTAAACTTGATCCTGTATCATTTTCTTATTGATCCTATTTACAATTAATTGATTTTGTCCTGTAACTGATTTTGCCCTGTAATACCTTAAGTCATGGTTCTTTCTTTCTGACCTTAGTTCAGAGTTCAATTGACTCATAATGGGTTAAGTTTAAAACTTCAACTCTTGTTGCTTCAAGAAATTTAACTGACCTTGCATAATGTGTGTAAAAGCAAGGGAGTTGAGCCTAATATCTTTACACCACCAAGCTATCCTTTAAGGATGTCTGGTTTGCTGTCTAACAGTCTGGGCCACTGTCTTGCACCTGGACTCAAACAATGAGCACTTCTTACCTCAGGAGAGGAGAAAGGGGCGGGACTGGGGGGTGGGGGGGTCATTGCTAGGCCCTATTACCAAACTTCTAACCAATTATGTTGTTCCCTGCACCTCAACTTTGTGACCAGTCATTTGTTTCCAATCTCATGATGTCATTTACCCTGTTCTTTGCTCTGTACTCCCCAAAACCTATAAAAGGGGAACTATTCTTTTGCTCAGGATCTTTGGCACAAATAGAGGCAATCCATTGACTCATTTATTGACAGGGTAGAATGCCCCTGCTAATAAATATTATTTTGCTTGGAGATCTGCCTCAATTATCCTTAGTTAAATATCAATTGTGACAGGTTCTTACTACTATCAGTTAATTACAAAACACAAAAGGAGATGACTGCAAGGGCTTAAAAGCCCCAAATTCATTATGGGTTCTTAGTAACATGGTGTCCTTGAAACATCATTAGATTTGTCACCAAAGTATTCCAGGCTGAAATCCTGCCTCTGTGACCATGGGCAAATCACTTCACTCCTCTGGGTCTCACTTCTCTCATCCATGTAGAGGGGGATGGAGGGAAGGGAACAGTACCTGTTCTGTGCCAGGTACTATACTAAGCACTTTTTAACAAATATTACTCATTTGATCTTCACAATGATCCAATGAAATGGGTACTATTATTATTACCATTTTACAGTTGAGGAAACTGATACAGAGATTAAGTGGCTTACCCACGGTCAAGTTAAAATCCAGGCGTTGAGCTAGGTGATCTCTAAGGTCCTTTTTAGATTTAAATTACATGATTTCATTGTGCTTTCTAGAAATATTTCTATTTGCTTTACTGAAAAACCATTGCATAAGCTCTCAGAACAACACCTCTTGGTAACCAGCTTGAATATGCCACACTATTATACTTCAGGGACCATTTCCCTCTTCTTCTGTTCCCTGGGCTATATAATTTTTTCTCCATGGAGAATGATGCAGGACCAAAAAGGATACACAACTGGGCCACACTACTGAAAGAAAGTATCTGCAAACTATCTGAAAAGCCCTCATGTATATAATAGAGTCATCTCCAAGAAAACATAATTGAGATATAATAAAACTAATAAAATTTTCACAAACTATTTGAAACAGCATTTGGGACTGATTTACAAAGTAACAAGTCCTCTGGTGAAGGGAATGTTATTGATGGAAACTAATCCTTGCCAGACTTTCCATAGTCTGTAAACACTATGTTCTAAATTTCAGAGACAGAGTTGCTATAGTCAGAAAAAACACGTTCACTGCCTGGAAGCACACTTCATTTCTCATTAAGGGAAACTATTTTTATCAAGGTAGATAGAAAACAGAGCACTCTACAACCAACTACACAACAAATCACATGTACATACTGTTCTTCCAGTTATAAATTCAGAAAGAAAATCAGAGTTCTAGAGCAATATGGGCTGCAGGACACAGAACTGAAGGAGGCATATAGAACACAGAATGTTGAAACATAAAAAGTAGAAGAAACTGAGAACATAAAATGTAAGAATGCACATTGTTAGTGTACAGTCATGAAATATTCGACCCTGAAGGAAATTTAGAAATAATACTCATTATTCTCTCATTTGATAGATGGATGGTAACAGTGAAGTTTGGAGAGGACAAATGACTAGTCCCATTTTACGAAGATAAATAGTGGCAGAGCTGTAACGAGGACTGAGATTTTCCTAACTGCTGTTTCCAGTGTTATTCCTATTGTATCACAATTCTCTGAAAAGTAGATAGTTCATGCTTGAGCAAAAACTTAGCAGTGCCACAAATACTTGTCCTTAAATTCCCTCAGGTCAGAGATCTACTAAGTATTGCATAGTTAAAAACAGAGAAAAACTAAAAATATTTTATTCTTATGCTAAAATGTTAACTTGATCATCAAAAAACTGATATAAATCTATGAGGTTAAATTCTAGCTAGTATTTATAATCAGATACAACTTTAGTGACAGGAACTAAATCAGGAGAACCATAATGTGGCACAGATCTCTTTTAGAGAAGTTGTATTTGTTTTACTCTCTACTACAGCTCTTTTAAGTTTGTGACAATAAGCACCTGGATTCAAAGCAAACTCCTGCACTAATGACTTAAGAATACAAATGCTGCCTTCAGCTGATTCAGCTACTTGCCAAGTGCACCTGAAATCTGTATTCTGGAAAACATGAGAATTAGGGGAAAGAAGATCAGGATCCTCAAATGTCTGGAAGCCTGGTATATTGGAAGGGGGATGAGAGATTAGACTTGTTCTGCTTGGCCTCATACAACAGAACTAATGATGAGTGAAGCATATTTTGCATTTCAGTACATTTTAATGCAATATAAAGAAGACCTTTATAATATTTAGAAAAGTAAATTTAAAATGGAAATAGGTTGCATTCAGTGTTCTTCAACACTGGACGAATTTAAGTACAAGCTAGATAACCACAATGCTCTAGAAGTTATGCATGCTTTAGGTAATGGTTGGACTAAATGACTGTGGGGTCTCTTCCATTCTTTAGATTATATGATTCAGGGATGACAAACATGACTATAACAATATCTTGAGAATAAGAACTATATTACATTCGTGCTCGTTGCCACTGCCACAATTAATAGGAAAAATACAAATATAAGGAATGTAGCATGAACTAACCATTGTTATATTCTGATCATTCAGGTCATCACACTATGACTACAGGGAAGTCTTTAAGCAGATGCTGAATGACCACTTGGGAGTTTGGAAAATGGTAGTTCAAGTATGAGTTTAACTCTGAGGTCTCTTCTAACTCAGATTTATGCATCTAGAAGTATACATACACATATACACATATATACACACATACATATGCATATACACAGACATATATACATATATATTCATATGTACATATATTGTTCTGAAGGGTTAAGATGGAGCCCCCCAAAAAAGTTACACATAATTTGACAAAGAAAAAAAAGATGACACATTCACCCTAGAGTGGTACAATAAAAAGGGCCCTTGGATTAGAGTCTGAAGATAAGACTGGAGTCTAACACTAACTGTATGACCACTGAAAAATCATTCTATCTGGATGAGCCTCAGTTTCCTTGTCTTTAAAATGGCAAAAGTTCTACTTGCATGATCTATTTCTAAGGTTTATGAGGAAAAGGTTTTTTTAAACCTTTAATGTGCTTTCAAAAAATGTGAAATATTACTATTTATTTATCTGTCTTTTGCAAGAAAGGGGAAGGGAGAAAGGTTGCATATAAAGTAATAAAGGATATTTTAACACATCACCAGTAAGAAGATATGAGTATACCCATTAGTTGCATTAAAAATTACAACCCATTCAGATCACATTAGTAATGATAATTATTCACCCAGCAGGAGAAAATTGACATTCCTAGGTGAATGAAACAAAAGTTCCACAAGGTAATTAAAA
>CM053585.1:245065484-245086506 GCA_028646515.1 Pseudochirops corinnae | reverse complement strand
GCACACACTTCTGTAAAGGGACAGGGACAAAGTAGAGAACAGAACAAGTGGGGGGCGGATAGGAAGGAGGGAAATATAGTCAGTCTTTCACAATATGTCCATTGTGGAGATGTTCTACTTAACTACACATGTACAGCCTGTATTGAATTGCTTGCCTTTTCAGTGGGAGTGGGTGACGAGGGAGGTAGGGAAAGAATCTAGAATTTAAAGTTCTAAAATCAAATGTTAAAAATATATATGTGTGTGTGTGTGTATAATTATTATTATTATTTACATGTAACTGGGAATTAAGAATTAAGGAGATCCATCTTGCCCTACCAGAAAGTCAGAGGGGTGATGGGGGAGGATATAGGAGAAAGCAGATTAGGGGAGGGGGTAAACATGGGATCACTGTTTTGGGGTGGTGGGTAGAGGAAAGATGGGGAGAAAATTTGTGACTCAAAATCTCGTGGAAATGAATGATGTAAACTAAAAATAAAGAAAAGTTAATTTTAAAAAATTCTAGAGTATTTTTAAACTGTCTAAGAAATTAGTATAGATGATAAAGCTGTTACACCATACATTGTCATTCAAAATTATAGTAGTTATTGATTGTGATTTTTAAGTACCACTCATGTTTAACTTATGGAGAAACAATTTCAGTAGATGATTGGCATTAAAGCATCATATCTACTGAAGTAGATGATGAAGTATAAAGAGGATGTAAATTAGTGGTAAATCATACAGCTTTTTAAAAAATAGTAAGACCATTATGTCAAAGTCACTAAAAGCCTGGGAAGGTTAAGCTACATGACTAAAGAAAATCTGTTAACAACTCTAACCTGTGACTAGCAAGACATGACTCAAAAGTCAACTCGAACCAAATGTTTTCTCATTCAACAAGAATGTATTGACATTTGTTTTATTTTAAATTTTCCTAGACAAAATAGTTCTTTTTATCTCAACAGAAGAATATAAGCTTCTTGAGGTCAATGATTATTCTTTTTTTTTTTTTTTACTTTTCATAATCTCACAATTTATCAAACATTTGTTCAATTGAATGAAATAATTGATTTGGGCTTAAAGTTTGGCTCCAATAATTACTGACTCTGGCAAGTAACTTCCCTTGTTGGAGCTTCACTTATCTGTAAAAGGAGGGGCTTGGAATGCCAACATTTTTTGTTCAATATTTTCCCTTTCTGGGGCAGCTAAATGGCACAATGGATGGAGCAAAGATTCTGGAGTCAGAAGGAACTGAGTTCAAATTTAGCTTCAGATACTTACTAGCTGTGTGACCCCCTGGGGGAGTGACTTAACCCCAAATGCCTCAAAAGAAAAAAAATAAAGAAAAAAATTCTCTTTCTCATTCCCTCCTAGTGTTCCCTTTTTTTCTTTCTATTTAAGTAGAAAATTGTAGTCATATTAACTACCAATAAAGTTTTAAAAATTATTTTTATAAAACTAGATGCTTTTTAATAAATACTGGCTACATATCAGCCTTCCCAATGAATATTCAAGTAATATTACTACACTCTAGTCCCCACTCCTATAGTCTATCATGTCAGAGAGAGACAGAGAGAGAGAGAAAGCAAAAGAAGATTGCATCTCTTCATTTTGCAGATACAATGGTTTGAATTTTGACATTGTTTTGCTAATTTGCAATCTTTCCATCCACTGGTCTTATTTAAATGTTCCTGCTGTTAACTATTTTGTATTGTGAAGTGAAAGTAAAATAGCAATAAATGTGAAGGGAAGAGTTGAATCAAATCCCAATGGTTGATTGGATATTATCTAAAATGAAATCATCTAGCCCTCTTATGAAAGAGAAGAATGAGAAAAGAAAGATGAATTTACACGTACAGTGGCAGGCTTCTTCCCAAGTTCAATCGCATATACCTAGAATACTGGTTGCTCCTCTAAATAAACCTGGCATTGGATTTGACCTGTAGCTATTTAAAATGACCTGTTTTTGTTCTTTAGAACTTAAGTAACATCAAATAAAATGAGTGCTTCCATATCTATATAATAGAACAGAAAAAGAAGAAACTGTGAATTTATATTATGTATAGCTTGCTTTTATTTTTAAATATGTAACAACTTTAAAATATAACTTCCAAATTATAGCTGTCCTCTTTTTTTTTTTTTTTTTTTTGGTATTCCTTCTGTTCTGGTTCATTTTTTAAAAATGCTTCAGTGACCTTGTTTTCTTTATTTCTCTATTCTATCTCCTATCCTTTCTGTCACCCTTTCCCCATTGAAAAAAAGGGGAAAAAAAACCTCTTATAACAATTATACATAGTCAAGCAAAACAAATTATAATCATACTTTAATTGAGACCTAGTAGCTGTACCACATTGGCCAGGTCAGAGAATATATCTTACTGTACATAAAATTACTTGTTTTGTTTGCCCCAGGCAGCACCTTTAAGGAACATAAAACTCCATAAAAGGAGCACAGTCATAATTTATGGTTTGGATGGTGTTTCTGGCCTTAAATCTTAGCTGTACAATTTGATGACCATCACCTCAGTGTATGGGATCGTAAGACTTATAACTGAAAAGGATTATGGTCCAGTAAGTCATAGATTTACCACTTCAATTTAAAGATGAGGAACCTGAGGCCCAGACAAGAAACTGACTTGTACAAAGGCAGAAGTAGAAAGGAAAAGAGCTGAAATGTAAACAAAGATCCTCTCTGATTCCAAATTTAATTATCTTTCCACTACATCACAGAAACACTACTTCCCCTAAAATCAACAAAACACTACAACTTTCTAACACCAACACAAAACTGAACGACTGCCTAGAACAATGACACCCCTTCTATTACCCACATCCTTGGGAGATACAAGATCATAGAATATTAGAGCTGGAAGTGGCCCTTGAGACCATCGACCACTAAACTATAAACTCCTTGAGAGCAGGATCTATATTTCCAAGATCACTGCCCCTTTCTCCCATCACCACTATACATCACACAACGTCTTCTTTACAGCAGGCCCTCAACAAATGTTTTTAATTGAACTGAATCATTTTTTTCAAGTGGAAACCACAGAATGAAAGAGACCATAGAACATAAAACATCAAAGTGAGAAGTGAAGCGTCATGATATAAAAGTAGGAGCTGGTTTTAGAGTTGAGGACAAGGGTTCAAACTCCATTGCCTCCAGACCTTGGGCAAGTCACTTAACATATCTCTGGGTCTCAGTTTACTCATCTGCAAAATGGAGTTGGCCTAGAGATTTATCTAACTTTCTTATCTAGCTCTAAATGTATGAACATAAAACCATCACGGTTGAAAATGATTCTTAGAAAGTTTTGGGTCAAAACTGGAAGAACAATTAGTTTGAAGAAGGGCTATATAGCCTGTCAGTACTGGACACCTTGAAAGATAGAACATCAAGGCTAGAAGAACCCAATTAAAAACATTTCAAGAGAGAACACAGAATTTCAAAGCTGGAACTGACTTAAAAAATAAAATGTTAGAACACAGAACTTTAGTGCTGGAAAGGACCTCCTCCAAATCGCCTCCTTCCCCCATCCCTTAAAAGAGAGAAACTGGAGCCCAGGGAGGTGGCGTCTGTCTTTGACCCTGATAAGGTCAGGAAGGGTGGTCCTGAGTTCTGGAGCACCAAGAGTTTGCCTGGGTGTGTGGAAGGAGGGCTGGTTCTCTGAGACCACCTCGCCCCTTCCTGGGCAGCGAGGCAGAGGCCAGAGGGGCGGGATGGAGGGGCTCACCTCCCTCCACTTGAGCTGCCTCAGGCTGATCTTGAGGGCGTCCAGGGAGGTCCTGGCCTTGGAGCTGTCCACGGTGACAGTGAGAGGCCGGAGGCTCCGGGACTCGTCGGGCACGCGCAGTCCGGCGGCCTTCTTGCCTTTAGTCTTGGTCTTGGTCCTGGTCCTGGCGACGGGGCGGGGGCGGCGTTCCTGGGTGCTGACGTCGCCTTGCTCAGCCGAGTTGTGGACTGTCAAAGGGGCTGAGGAAGGGACCTGGGTCTGGAGCTCGGCCTCCGCGGGCCTTTCGGACTCGGGCTCGGGCTCGGGCTCAGGCTCGGGTTCAGCGTCAGGCTTGGGCTCCGTGTTGGGCTCGAAGTCGGCGTCGGGCTCGGGCTCAGTATCGGGCTCCCGTTCAGTGTCGGGCTTGCGTTCATTGTTGGGTTCGTACTCGGGTTCGGGCTCTGGCTCGGGCCGCCGCTCGTTGTGCTTGGCCTTGGGGTCGGGCTCCCCTTTTGCGCCGGGGTCCTCCAAGACCGGCAGCTCCGCGGGCCCATCCCCGCAGGCCCGCTGCATGGCGCTCAGTGTTGCCCCTGCTTCCCCGGCCCCCGCAGGAGCAACCCCCACCCTCCCCACTGAGCCCCGCGCCCGCCCGCAGCCGTAGCCGATCCAGCAGCTCCAGCCGCCTGCGCTCCGGCCCGGCCGGTTGCCATGATCGCCTCTGGTTGACAACCGCGGCCGCCTCGGGACGGGGTGCGAGAAGGGACAATCAAGAGCCCAGCCCAAGACACCTCATAGGAGGAGCATAATCACGTGCGAGCCTGTCACAGAGGCTCCCGGCACCATGTTTGAAACGGGCAAGCGAGCCCTTTTCTATCTCTTCTCTTTCTTCTTTCTCATTCTTTCCCTTCTCCTTCCAGCTGTCACTCTGCCCCTCTTTGTGTAGTCTTCTTTCTCTCTCCCTTTCCCCCTCTTTTCCTCTCCTTACTTCCTCTGTTTTCCCCTCTCTCTCAAACTCAGGGCTCCTACCTACATTCCCACGCTGCTTCCATTTCCCAATTTAGGGGAGTACTTCCTTCACCACCACCTGGTGAGGCAGTTAGTGCAAGGAGTATTGTCTCCGCCTTACAGAGGAGGAAACTGAGATTTAGGGAAGGAAAATAACTTGCCCAAGTTCACTTAAACACCATCAGGTCTCAGAGGATAGAGCACAGAGCCTGGAGTCAGGAAGACTTCAGTTCAAATGTGGTCTCAGACACAACTTCGTAACCCTAGGCAAGTCACTTAACTGCTGTCTGCCTCAGTTGCCTCATCTGTAAAATGGGAACAATAATAACACCAACCTCCCAAGATTGCTGTAAGGGTTAAATGAGTAATAGTTGTAAAGCCCTTAGCCTGACACATAGTAATAGCTATATAAATGCTACCTTTAATTATAATCATTATTGCTAAGATGTGTGACCCTGGGCAAATGATTGAACCCCAGTCTGCCTCAGTTTCCTCAACTGCAAAATGGGGATAATAATACCACCTACCTCCCAGAAATGTTGTGAGGATCAAATGTAAAGCACATAGTACAATGCCTGGCACATAGTAGGTATTATATGTGTGCTGGCTATTTTTATATTTTTATTACTTTCCCCTTCCATTTCTTTATAATAATATTGCATTAGGTGCTTAGGAATAATAATATTGCATTAGGTACTTAGGAAAATAAGGGAGTTTAGAGGCAAAGTCCAACCACTTCCTAAGTGAAGACCCTGAGAGTCAGAGGTAAAAATTACTTGTCCAAAGTTGCACAGCTTCTTATCGTTGCTGAAATTTGAACCCAGATCCTCTGATTCCAAATCCAGCACAATTTCAGTTGTGTTACTCCTATGCTGAATTGAATGTTTACATTGTATATGAGAAAGAGTGACGGATTTGGAATCAGAGGTTCAGCTCCTTGACCTTGACCTTGACTAAGTAATTTAGCCCCTCTAGACCTCAGTTCCCTCATCTATAAAACTGAAGAGCTGAATTAAATAACCTAGTCTAAGTCTTTTCCAGTTTTAAATCTATAATTCTAGACTCATATATTTGATTCATACTTTCACAGGAACCCTTGGAGATGATCTAAGTAGTATGAAACTCAAATAGAAATAGATCCCTGCAGATCAGATATTAACTTTAGAAAACTGCAAATCAACACTCTCTGTGTTGTATTGTATTTTTGTTTGTTTTGTTAAGCATTTGTCAATTGCATTTTAATCTGATTCTGGCCAGCTGCCAGGCTATAGGTTTTCTATTTTATTTTTCCACATAAGCAAGTAAACAAATGAAGTATATTAATTCTATAGCCATGGCCACAACTTTTTTTTTTCAAAAGATCATAATGACTTTTGCTAGAATCCATTAAGACCTTTGTTTGTTTTGTGCTTTGTAATGTTAGCAGCTGTCATTAGTTTTTTAAGGGTTCTTGTAAGGCTGATGAGGAAAAAAGAGCATAGAGGAGAGTTTAGAGGGGAAAAACAATATAAACAAAAATCGACAAAAATAAAGAATTCTAGAAATCTGGTTGAATCCCAGGTCTGACATCTAATGTGACCCTGTTCAAGTCATTTTATTTCTTTGAGTCTTATTTTCTTTCTAAAGTGGGGACAACAACACTTGAACTCCATATCTTGTTCTTGTAAGCATCAAGAAAGCGCTAAATGGGAAAGTGCTTTGGAGAGAGGCAGAGATAAGAAGGTCGAGTAGCAAGAAGTACAGCTGAGCTCCCCAACCCAACTCCTTCACAAAGATTTAGAAAAACCACCACACTAGTTCCTGGTGGGGAAATCTAGTAAAATATGAGAGTAAGTTATATTTCTAACCAGATCAGCATAGCAAGACAGAGAGGTTTGCAGACATTGGGGATGGGGTCTAGCCAGCAGCATACTGCACAGAGCATTCCAGCACATAGGAACTGAGAAAGGACGAACACTGTCCAATCTGAAAAGAGGAGGTCCAAAACCCTTACAGGATGGCTGATCTCGTACAAGCTTCAAAAATAGCATGGCAGCTCTGTTCCATCACGGATGCAGAGCACACTGAGGAGGGGAAATGTGCCTGTGGGTGGCATTCCCGAGAGAGAAAGAGTTGGGGAGCCGTAGGCTGTGTATTGAGCAAAGAGCAGACCTTAGTATGGAGCAAGGAACAAGTTCAAAAGGAGACAGCTGTGTGACTCTGACTCCAGGAGTTGAATGGGGATTTCAATTCTACCATCCAGCCCAGTCAGAAGCCTGGAGGAAAATAACAAGGACTGAAATCTCTGGCCTTTTCTGATCTCTCACTATCGCTAGAGCCTTCCCTCTAGGCTACTGATTATCTCCAGTTTATCCTGTATATAACTTATTGGAACATAATTGTTTGCATGTTGTCTCCCCCATCAGGCTGTGAACTCCCTGAAAGCAGTCTTGTGCCTTTCTTTGTGCTCCTAGCAATCAACACAGCGCCTGACACATAGTATATACTTAATAAATGTTTATTGACTGACGGATCAAAGGAGAGTCTGCAATCATGTCTCTTTGAACCTGCAGAGCTTTCGAGCCGGCTGACAATGGCCGAGTCCAACAGTATCCTACCAGAACTTGCTCCAAGTGCAAGCTCACAGGTATACTGCCTGGACCCAAACCCAGGTAAGGAACGTGCAGCGCTCAGACCAAGTGAGCAGTAATAAGATTTTGCCTTGGATCAGATCACTTTCAGAGCCCTGAAAACTTGCAGATCCCCAGCCTGAGCTGGTCTTGTGAGCCTGCAATAATGCAACACTCAATACCCTAGAAAAGCGGCAGAAGAACCCAGGAGGAAGATACAAGCTTAAGCCAGACATTTGCTTACAGCACCAGCCCTGGAGTCAGGAGGACCTGAGTTCAAATTTGACCTCAGACACTTTACACAAAAATTAGCCATGTGACTTTGGGCAAATCACTTAACCCCAATTGCCCTCTTTAAAAAAAAAAAGCAAAAAAAAAAAGTGTTCAGAACATGACCCTAACATAAAGTCTGAAGCCAGGAAGTAGGCTGGGAAAATGAAGGGAAGAAAAAAAAAAAAATCTCAACAAAAAGTTATTATAGTGATGGGGATGCTCAGGACATAAACCCAGAAGAAGAGAATGACTCCAAAACATCTACAAGCAAATCCTCAAAGAATACAGCTTGAGCACAACTTCAACTAGAATCACTGAAAAAGATGAAGCAAGAGTTTAAACTTTTTTTTTTTTTCTTTTTGGAGTGGGGGGAAGGTAGGGCAATTGGGGTTAAGTGATTTGACCAAGGTCACACAGCTAGTAAGTGTTATATGTCTGAGGCTGCATTTGAACTCAGGTCCTCCTGACCCCAGGGATGCTGCTCTATTCACTGTGCCATCTAGCTGCCCTAAAGCAAGAGTTTAAAAAAAAAAAAGAGCTAAAAAGTATTTTAAAAAATCAAATGAGGACACAAGGAATAATAAAAAGTTATCAGAAAACCCATGGAAAAAGTTATTTGTAACCATAAAGTACTATTTTTAATAAGCCTGAATTTCCTAATCATGTCCAGTTAAAGGGTTTTGGGGGTTTCTTTTTTTTTCTAGGCAAGTCTCACGGAAATGTTTTCCAAATGCCTTTAGTAAAGCCTTTCTTCAGTGAAACCGTAGGACTGCGCAGTTGGGAAAAGAAAGGGGTGAAGGAAGAGGAAAAATAGGGCCACATATAATAGTGTCATATTAATGTGACGCTGGTTTTCTTGTGGTATTCTAAGCAGTCATAATTGACTTGTATGCTAAGTGTACAGGAAGGCAGTGTGCCACTATTCAGAACAAGGGGAATGCAATATCTCACTTGACCACCAAGTGGAGCTCTCCTGGAGCTGAAAGCCCAGTGAGCCTATAGAGGAGATAGTCATCCAGTGCGTAGTAGTTTCTAATATTGCTTTAAATTTCCTCTCTGTTGTGAATTCACTTTTATTCATTTTTTCATTTTGGTAATATAATTCTTCTTTCTTTTGTTCTTGATCATGTTAGCTAAGGGTTTATTTAGTCAGTTAACAAACATTTATTAAGCGTAATGCTAAGGGTGGGGATACCAAAAAAGAGGAAAAAAATATTTGCCCTATCCTTTGTTACTTTTTTAATTAGCATCTTAAGTGGTCTTTTAAAAATGTTAATGTTTCTGAATTTCTCCCCTAACTTTGAAGCTTTTTTGTATTTATTCTGCTTGCTAATTTGTTTATTTTCTGGTCTTTTAAAGAAAATACACAGTTCATTGATCCTTTTCCTGTTTTGTTAATATTAATTTTCAAAACTACAAATTTTGCTTTGAGAACTGCCTTATTGACTGACTGAACAAAGAAGAAATTGCAGTCCAATCACTATGAACCTACAGTGTTAATTGTTTCATAGGTTTTGGTATATTGTCTCATTGGTATATCCCTACATTTTTATTTGAATTTCTGTTTTTATCTTTCGCTTCACATCATATTCATTTCTGAATTTATATCTTTATCATCCCTTACCCAGGGAGCCATCCTTTGTAATAAAGGGGGCGAGGGGGAAGGGAAGGAAAAGCACTTCAGCAAAACGAATACATCAACCTAGTCTGACATTATATATAATATTCCACACCCAGTGACTCCAACCTCTGCAAACAGAGGAGGGGGATACATATATGCCACCCTCGCTCAACTGACATTGCCATCACCCTGGTGCAGACCCTCAGCACCTTACCCCTGGAATATTGCAATGGCTTGCTGGTTGGTCTCCATGTCCCAGCCTCTTCACCACTCAAGTCCATACCAAGTCCACTTAGTTGTCCAAGTGATCTTTCTAATTCAACAAACTCTAGAGGTTCCCTCTTGCCTCCAGGATCAAATGTGAAATCCTCTGTTTGTCTTTTAAACCCTCTATGACCTGGCCCCCTTTCCACCCTTCTAAGTCTTCTTATACCTTACTTTCCTCAATATGCTCTATGATCCAGTGACTTAACCTCTTTGCTGTTCCTTGAACATGATACTGAATCTCCCGGCTTCATCTTTTTTTTATCGACTTTCCTCTATGCCTGAAATTCTCTCCCTTCTCATCTCTATCTCCTTGCTTCCCTGGCTTACTTCAGGTCTCAGCTTAACATATCACCTTTGACAAGGAACCTTTCTGAATCCCCCCTGGTGCTAGTGCCTTCCCTCTAGGATTGGTTCCAGTTCATCCTGTACATATCTTGTTCATACAGAGTTGCTTATATATTGACTTCCCTCTGAGATGGTGAGTGCTTTGAGTACAGGAACTGCTTTTTTCCCTCCCCCTCCCCAATGCGTAGCATAGTGATTGGTGCATAGTAGGTGCATGATAAATGCTTGTTCACTTATTAACTTTATATTTCTTCATCTCTTCTCCAAAGAAATCTTGGTCATTATAAATAAACAACGTTCAGGGGTTTGTTTGGTTGGTGTTTTGTTCTTTACATTTGCATTGTTGAAGTTACTGGGTATATTTTATTTTCTTGCTTTACTTTATTTTTTTAAATTTTTTAAATTTTATTTTATTTATTTATTTACTTCATCAACTCATGTCTGCCCATGTATTTCTGAATACTTCTTACAGTGCAATAACATTCTTTTACAAAATTATATTTTTTCATTCAGTAAAAAATCTATCTTTTCTCCCTCCCATCATTTGAAAATGAAAGAAAATTGTTTCCCCTCTAATCATTTGCTAATAACGGTTTCTCAGAATGATGTGAGGCATGCCTTAAAACCATAAAACAAAATAGGTTCTCTCCAGCCTTATTAAATTAATGTCCATATAACAACCTCATTGGAGTTGTTTCCCCGCTACTGATCAATACTGTTGTTAGAAGGTAGGGTGAGAATCAAGAAATAATACTATTTTGAAAATATTTCACCACTCCAAATCTATTCTCTTAACAAAATGACTTTTTCTGCAGGACATATTCATAGAAATGTTTTCATCGCTCTAGGACCTTACTCCCTTTGATGGGCCTCCTTAGATCATTTAATGATTAAATTATTCAGGGGTAATAAAAGATAAGTAACTACAAAAAAAGTGAGAATTAAAAAAACTTAACTCCTGTTACAACCAAAACATATTTTCACATTGGCCATATCTCCTTCAGTTCTATGAGTCCTTCACTTCTCTGTTAGGGGGAGGCAGCAGGCTTCATTATTATTTCACTGGCATGGTGGTTTATCGTTATGTTAATCAACTATCAAAATGGTTTGTCTCTACAGAACGTTCTCCTGGTTCTGTTCATTTCACTCTGCATCAATTCCTCCAAGTCTTCCCAATTTTCTCTGAAACCATCCCCTTCATCATTTCTTACAGTATAATAGTATTCCATTATATTCATATGCCATAACTTGTTCTGCCATTTTCCAAATTATAGGTACCCCTCTCAGATCACCATTCTTTGCTACATTATAGGGGGTATAAATATTTTTGTACATCCTTAGCTACTGTTTGTTTTGCTTAAAATACCTTTCTCCCTTTATCTAACTTCTCTCTGATTTCCCTTTTCCCTTCTCCCCTTTTCCTTCTATCTCCCTGTTGAATGAAATGTATTTCTGTACCCAATTGTATATTTGTGTATTCTTCCCTCCTTTGACCAATTCAGATGAAAATGAGGTTCAAGCGTCACTCTCTCCCCCCACCTTTCCTTGTTTATATAGATATCTACTTATTCACCCTGCTTATGTGAGATAATTTCTCCTAACTTTCCTTTCCCTTCCCCTCACTCCAGTCCGTACATAGTATATTCCTCCTCTTCTCTTTCCATCCTTCTCTTAAGACCATCAAGACATAACAGAGCTACTTCAGGCCTTGTCTGTGACCCCTGTTGATGATAGGATTCAAGAGAGCTAAGTGGCACAGGATAAAGCACTGGGCCTGGAGGTAAGAAGATCTGATTTCATATCCAGCCTCAGACTAGATGTGGGGCCCTGGCAACTCACT
Source organism: Pseudochirops corinnae (assembly GCA_028646515.1). Classification (NCBI taxonomy): domain Eukaryota; kingdom Metazoa; phylum Chordata; class Mammalia; order Diprotodontia; family Pseudocheiridae; genus Pseudochirops; species Pseudochirops corinnae. The sequence goes on along the minus strand of CM053585.1, from coordinate 245,074,852 downwards.
TAACCTCGGTACCTCTGTTTCTCGACTATAAAATGGGGTTTGTTAAAACGCCTGCCTTCCAGGGTTGTTGTAAAGATTAAATGCAATAATATTTGTAAAGTGTTCAGCAAAATGCCTGGCATAAAGTAGGTGCTTAATAAATGTTTATTCCATTCTGCTCCCATTCAAAGAGGCAGGTGTATCATATCCCCACGTTAGAATGTAAGCAGTTTATCCTTGTTAGGTCCTTTATCATTGTTCGTTTTTGTTACCTTTTTATATTTCTCTCAACTCTTGTGTTTGAACTTTAAAGTTTCTATATCGCTTTGCTCTTTTAGTCTAGAAGGCTTGGAAGTTCTCCAGTCTTACCCCTCTGGGATTATATACTCAGTTTTGCTGGGTAAATTATTCATGGCTCTAAATTTATATCCTTTGCCTTCTGGAATATGTTATTCCTAGCTTTCTGCTTCTTCATAGTGGTGGCTGCAAAATCATGTGTAATATGAACCGTGGCTCCTTGGCATTTGAATTCTTCCTTTTTTTGCTGTTTGCAATATTTTTTCTTTGACCTGAAAAGCTCTGGATTTCAGTTATTAACATTCCTTAGAGTTTTCATTTTCAGAAAGTGATCAGTAGGTTCTTGGGGTTTTTTGTTTGTTTGTTTGCGTTTTGTTTTTGTTTTTTGTATTTCCATGTTGCTTTCTGGTTCCGGTTTTCTTTTATGATGTCTTGAAATATGATGTTTTATCTCTGTTTTCAGTCATGGTTTTCATATAGTCCAATAATCCTTAAATGTTTTCTCTTCAATCTGTTTTCCAGCTCAGTTGTTTCTGCTATAAAATACCTTACACTTTCTTATTTTTTCAGTCTTTTCACCTTGTTTTAATGTTTCTTGTCTTATGGAATTATTGGCTTCTATTTGGCCCATTCCAATTTTCAAAGGGTTTGTTGCTTGGTCAAGATTGTATACCTCTTATGCCAAGTTGTTAATTCCCTTTCAAATTCTTTCTTTGTAATTTTCATTTCTTTTTCAATTTTTTGCTGTTATCCTCTCATTTTATTTATAAAAACATTTTCAACTTTTTTAAGGAACTTTTAAAAATTAACTCTTGCTTCATCTCTTCCAGGAATTTTAGTTAAATTTGTGCCTATGTTGTATTTTCTTTGAGACTTTGCTTGTAGATGTTTGGGGATCATTCTCTTCTTTTGGGGGTTTGCAGCTTTAGTTTCCCAGCCACCATAACGACACTTTACACTGGCATTCTTTTGTTGTTGTTGTTGTTCATTCTTCCAGCCTACTTCCCAACTTTGGTCTTGATTTTAGAGCTGAACTTTGTACAATTCTACGGGAAGGTCTGGGCTAGTCCTATTGCAGCTCTCTTGGAGCATTGAATGTTGTTTTCCCAGGCTCTCAGGACAGCTCAGGCTAGAGACCTGTAAGATTTCAGGGCTCCCAAAGTGGTCCAATCCAGGGCAAAGTCTGATTACTGCCCTCCAGGTCTGAGCTCTGCAAGCTCCTGATGTGAGTCTGGGTCTAAGCAATGGTACACTGCTATTTGATCACCAACTATAGAAAGTGTTGCTGGTTATGAAACACAGAATTAAGGGCTCACCCTTGGTCTGAGAGTCCTTCCTGTTTCTTCCTCGAAGACTTCAGACTGGCCTTAATAGCTAGAATTGAGACTCTGTTCTGGTTCTAGGGTCAGACTCACATAATTGTTATTTGCTTCTGAACTTGCTCCTCTTAGTCTAGGTCACAGTGGTTCTCAACCTTCCTAATGCCGAGACCCTTTAATACAGTTCCTCATGTTGTGGTGACCCCCAACCATAAAATTATTTTCGTTGCTACTTCATAATTATAATTTTGCTACTGTTATGAATCCATCTGATATGTAGGATGTATTTTCATTGTTACAAATTGAACATAACCCACAGGTTGAGAACCGCTAGGACCTACTCCTGCTTCGACCCCAGAACGCCACCTCTGAGCAGAGCTTCCCTTCTAAAGTCCACCCTGGATCTGTGACTCAGAATTGGGTAATGGGCCACAAAGTTGCCAGTTGGCACCTATGTGGTGCCCCTATATGGGAAGGAGATCACTTATTACTTTGGTTCACAGCCTTTCCCTAGGTGCTGGAGTGGTCTGCTGCTCCAGGCCAGACTTTGTCCCATGAGTCCAGACTTCGTCCCATGAGTCCAGACTTCTCTGTCTCCTGTAGACCAGGACTTTAAAAAAAAGAGAAAAAAAGACTATGACTTTTTCTTGGATTCCCCCATCAGGAATTAATCTAATATATTTTCCAGATTTGTCTGGAGTTGGGGGTGGGGAAGGGAGAAGAGTTAACTGAACTGACTTTTGCTACTCCGCAATCTCAACCTTATCTTCCACTAATATTATGTTAAATTCAAGTAATAACTGGATAGATTTGCTTAGTCATCCTCTAATGTATGGGCATCTATTTTGTTTCCAGTTCCTTGTTACTACTAAAAGGGCTGCTATGTGTATATTTTAGTATAATATGAGAACTTTCTCTCTGTCTTTGAACTCTCTTGGATATATACCTTAGCAATATAATCTCTGAGTCAAAGATTATGGATATTTCAGTTACTTTTTAAAGCATAATTCTAGATTACTTATCAGAATTATGAGACCAATTCACAGTTCTATGAACAGTGTATCATGATACGCTTATCTTTCTTCAGTCCCTCCACCACTGATTATTTCCATCCTTTAGCAACTTAGCCAATTTTTCACATGTGCAGTGAACCCTCAGAATTCTTTTGATTTGCATTTCTCTAACTATTAGCAACTTGGAGCAGTCTTTCATAGATTGTTCATAGTTTGCAAAGCTTTTGAAAACTGTTCATTTTCTTTAGTTATACACACATATACATTGGAGAATGACTCTTGTTATTATGTTTCTTGTTCCATATATATCTTAGATATCAGAGATATTCAAGCAAAGATTTTTTCATTCATTTCTTCCGTTTTGTACAGCAAAAGTTATCTATTTTATCTTTTATGATTAACTGTATCCATGGGGTGTGCTGATGAATGTTTAACAATTTACTCTGTAGGAAAAAATGTACATAGGACACATTTTTAAGTTTAGATTGCGTTATTAACATTTTCTCCATCAGTTTCTTAACCTAGACAATCAACCAAAGAGCAAATCAAGGTCTGATTTTTAGAGTTTGCTGATTTCTGAAAATTTAACAGTTGGTTCTTGAGAGTTGGTGTGAGCTAGCTCCAGAATACCTCTGCTGGTATTCTTTGGTTAAGGACCAATTCTCTCACCCTACCCCAAATCTGCACGCTAACCATATTTACAAAAGGTACATGGTCTCGTTTTTTTCTTAAAAAAACTTTATGCAATGATTTTTAATATTCCATTCATAGTTTATTGTGATATCTAGTTGTCAGCTGCTAAAGTCAACTTAATTTCTGAAAAACTCCTTTCTAGTTTTCTTAGCAATCTATATCAAATAAGGAGCTTTTTGCCAAGATATGCTCTCAGGATTATTGAACATTGGGCTATTAATTAGATTATTTCTGGTTCTTTCTTTTTTTTGCCTTCTTGACCTGTAATTTGGGAGAATTTTCAGATGAGGAAAATTCTTGTACCTATGCAGGTCAGCACTTCTTCTACAATTGATAGTCTTAGAGAGTTCTAGAACTAAAGCACTCAGAGGTTAAGTTACTTACCAAATGAAAAGGTATATGACAGGGCCTATTTTTTAATCAGTAACATACAGTTTCAGTGGTTGCTGATTTCTAATATAATTTGAAGCCTGGAAGTGTTTGTTCCCCTTTCGTTCCTTCTTGTTGTTTTTTTTCTCGATTATTTCCTGTGAGATTTTAATTCTTTTCTTCCTCCAAATGATTTTTGTTATTATTTTGTCTAGTTCTATAAAGTATCCTCTTGGTAATTTGAGTGATGTAGTATTAAATTTGTAAATTAATTTAAGTAGTATTCTCATTTTTATTGAACAGCCAATCTACGAACAATGAATGTCACTCCAATTACTTAAGCTGTTCTTTATTTCTTTAATGAGTTTCATAATTGCATTTATATGTCTTCAGTGTGCCTTGATAGGTTGACTCCTAGATATGTCATAAATTTTGTGGTTATCTTGAATGGAATCCCTTTTATGTCTCTCTTTGTTTTAAATGTATTTCTCATATGTAGCAAATCGTTGGGTTTTGTTTTTTTAATCTATGCCTTTAATCCAGCCTTAGACACTTATCAGCTGTGTGACTCTAAGCAAGTCACTTAACTTCTGTCTACCTCAGTTTCCTCAACTATAAAATGAGGATAATAATAGCACCTACCTCTCAGGGTTGTTGTGATGATAAAATGAGAAGAGATTAGTAAAATGCTTAGGAAAGTGCCTGGTGCACAGGAAATGCTATATGAATGTTTATTTGCTTTCTCTTTCTTTTCACTGGGGAATTTGATCCATTCACATTTAGAGATATAATTGTTAGTTTGTGTTTTCTTCTATCAAACATGTTTACATTTTGTATATATATATTCATACATGTTTCCCTCCCTCAAGTAAAAAATTCTTTTATTCACTTTGTTTTACTTACACTATATTTCTTCCTGCCAAATAGTTCTCCCTTCTGTTACCTGTTTAATTCTAATCTCCTTGAGTTTACCTTTATTGTTCTTCTCTCTCTTCCTTTCCTATATCCCTTTTTCTCTACCTGCCTCTCTCCTTCCTATCTTACCCTTGTCTTTCCCAGATCAAATAAAAATATATTGCTTTTATTTTGAGGGCACCTCACTTCCCACCTTATCAATTGTTTTATTTCAGCAACATTAGTTTGTAGTGCTCATTTCTAAGAAGTGTTGTTTTCCTTCCACTTCCTTTCTTATTCCTTTCCCTTTCTAGAATATTTTTCCAAGAATGTTAATTTTCTATGAAGGCAATGGAGTACAATGGAAAATAGTTTATCACCTGAGTATATTCTTTTGTCTTTTCCCTCATCACTTATCTCTTTAGATGCCATGTCACTCTCCCTTTAGACTTAGTCCCCACTATTTGACCTTCTCAAAGCCATACCTCCTCTGGCCCCCAACTACTTCCTCCCCACTAATTGGAGTTATTAATGAGATGATCCACCCGACCTTGCAACACCCGACATCTTGAAGGGTCCACATACACACCCTGGAGAGCCGTTTCAAGGCCCTTTACTCACTCACTCCACTCTAACTTCCTCTATGAGGTCACTTCTTAATACTGCCAGATCATTTCCTTTTCTACCCCAATTTCCACTCCTTATTCTGTAATTTGCTCCAAATGTCCTATCTTTACTCTTTCACCACTGTAAAAGCAGGGAAGGACATTGAAAGTATCTATGCTGTCTCTTCTCTTAAGTCTGCCTACTTCTCTCTCATTCTTTCTTTTCCCTGTCTGAGGGAGATTCTGAGAGAAATTCTTCTGTATTTTTTTCACAGCCTAAAATACTGATTTACTAATATGGAATGAGATTCCCTCCCTCCTCTTGGAATAATCACTTTATTCTCTTTCTTCTCCTGACTTTTCCTATTATAGCTTTTAGCTTTAAAAATATAGTTTAGATTTTTTTAAATCCTCTCAACATTTTCTTGGCCTTCTCAATATTTGGTTTTCTTTTAAAAAAAAAAATGGCAAAGAGACTCCCTAAACCCCCTGGATTCATAGCCTTTCCTAGCCCTAACCACATGAAAACAAATATTTTATTCCTTAGTCTTTCATTGTTATCTGAAAATACATTTAATTTTCTGCTGTTTGGTCAACTTTTATATTTAATATCCTCACTTCTGAATTCATATTCTGAATAAATAATTCAAATTCTTCTAACTTTTGTGGGAGAAGACACAGGAGTAAAAAAAAGAACTAGAGTCAAATCAGAAGGAAATAGTGTATGTGATTTGGAGGGATTTGAACTGGAGAAATATATTAGAGGTTTAATTTGGGGAGAATAAATGGGGAAGAATTTAGAGAAAATAAGGTAATTTGAAGGAAGTGATCTTTAGGTTCAGAAAGTGGTCCAGATTCTATTTCTGGGTTCAAAGAGGTATAGTACCAAGGATAACAAAGGAAGACATAAAAAAAATTTAAGGAGGATTCTGTAGTAGAACTTGAGGATAAAAGATTGAAGAAGGAAATGGAGAAAGCAATTACCAAGGCAAGGGAAGTAAGAAAAAGCAAATGGGACAATTATAGGGTAAGTGGATTGGTGAATGGAGTATGTTGGTGAAGCAGATAGAAAGTCGATAGTAGGGTAAATGAGAGCTGGGTGTGGCCATGGAGTTATTGAGAACAAGGAAAGGAAGCTAAATGGGGTTGTCAAGTTATTAAGAGTGATAATTGCCAAGTTTTAATCAAGTGCTTAGGAGTAAGGTGCAAACATTCACATGTGGTTTAAAAAAAAAAAGACAGAAAAATCTCAACCAGTGTGGAGAGCAGGGAAAATCGTATGGTGACTTTCATCAAGTGCTCCATGTTTGCATTCTTCCACAGCTGAGCCCATTATCTGTGTTCCGAGTATAAGATCAGCCTCTCCTTGGAGGCTAAGGTAAGGGACTTGAAGAATGTTTCTCCACACTTCAGATCATTAGAATGAATCATTCCTCAAGAAAATAGAAGTGAGACTTACATGGGGGAGGGGGGAGTAGGCAGGAAACTGATCTGAGGTCTAAGAGAGGAGACTTGAGCCAATATCTCAGGATATTGGAAAGTCGAAGTCTATTCCACAGAAGAGAAAGGGAAGGAAAAGGATAACTGTACTAATAGAACTTAAAAACAGATTTGAGACTCTTCTCAAAAAGGAAGGAGATGAATGATCTGACGAGGAAGAAGCTAATTGTCCTCCAAAGAATGATATACTATAGTAGAGCCAAAGAAGCTATCACATGAGAGATAGTCCAGTAGGAGTCAGAGGCAAAAGAGAAGAGTAGATGTAGTTTATGACTGGGGGGGGGGAGGAGGAGGGTGGGAAGGTAGGGATGGGAGAGTAAGTATGGCAACTATTTTAAATAGATTTTTATTAATATCTTTTGCTTTTACATCACCTGGCTTTCATTCTGTATCCCTTCCCTCCTAAAGTGCCATCCTTTAACAAAGACTTTTTTTTTTTTAAGAAAAAGAGAAAGGTAATTTAGTCCAGCCCATAAAGCAAGAACTTAAATCAAGTATTGAGAAGTTGTGGGACTTGCCCAGTGTCACAGTCAATATATGGAAAAGGCAGGACCTGAATCTAAGTTTTTCTGGCTCTAAAGTCTGCTATCTCCACTATGCCTTAAGTAGTTCTCAACCTTCCTAATGCCACGCCCCTTTAATACTCATATGTGGGCGGACCCGCCTGGAGACCAATAAAAGAGCAGTGTCTCAGTTCCTAAGACCATCAGAAATCTGTGTTTTCTGATGGTCTTAGGCCATCCCTATGAAAGGGTCGTTCCACCTCCAAAGGGGTTGCAAACCCACTGGTTGAGAACTGGTGCAGAAGCAGCAAGGGTTTAACAGACTCCAACATTCTGAGGTTTTATCTAACCCTAACATTCTGTGTTCTAAGATCCTTTCAACCCCTAACATTCTTTGTTATAGGGATAGTAGCTAGCCTAGAGTACCTAGCTCACAGGGTTGTTGTTGTGAGGTTCAAATAAGATAATTCATGAGACACTCTTTGCAAACCTTAAAGCATTCTTTAAATGTTATTCTGTTCTGCATTCTAACATTCTCTGATCTGGGGTCCTGCACAGCTCTTACACTCTATATTCTAATAGCCTGAAACCTCCATCTAGCCCTAGCATTTTGTGTTCTATACCTTAACATTCTATGATTCCAAAGAAAAAGGAATGCATGATATCCTTATGAGTTGGAAAGTAAGACTACAACACTTAATTTGGGAAGCAAGAAGGTAAAATAAAAACGACCAACAGAATGTGCAGCAGAATGCAAAGGTCCCTCAGATGTTCTAGGTTAGATCTAGTGGAAGACCAGCACATGGAATTTTTAAATGGTTCTTTTTAGAAGGTCAAGAGAAATTGAAAACCTCTGTATGGACCCTTCCCTTAGAAAACTGTTGCGGTATGAAAATATTTTTTTAAAGCAATCTGTATGCAATCAAGGAAAATTCCGTGTCTAGTTTAGAAGCTGAGTGCTGCCATAATTTGTAAGTTGCTGGCAAAGAAACACTATTGAGAGTTCACTTTTAACCTTAGCTTAAAAATAGAAAAGAAGAAAGAAATTCTCATTTTTCCCAGGTGGTCCAATTTGGAAAGAAATAGTCTTAACATTTGGTTTAAAGAGTGTCTTAAAAGGGGAACGTTTGCCTCTGGTCCCCATAGGTTCCACTTTTATGTTGGCTGCTTTTGTTTCTAGGGCTCCCACTTGACTAATGAGGCTCCATATTCCTTCTCTGACCCAATTCAATTCAGGAACAGCAAAGATTTATTAAGTGCCCAGTTTATACAGGATGGCATCGTGGAGATAGCCAACTTTAGAGCCAGAAAGTCTTAGATTCAGGTACCGCCTTTTCCATATGTTGACTGTGATACTGGGCAAGTCCCTTAACCTCTCAATACTTTTAAGCAGCAGAAAAGGCAATGATGTACAATAAAAAATGAAATTCTTCACTGGGAGTCCATCAGGAAGCAGTCGTTAAGTGCCCACTATGTGTCAGGCACTATGCTAAGTGCTGGGGTCACAAAGAATGGCAAAAGACAGTCCTTGTTCTCCAGGAGCTCATAGTCTAAAAGGGGAGACAACATACAAATCACTATGTACAATTGAGATATATGCAGAATAAATTGGAGATGATCAAAATGAGGCACTAGAATTAAGGGAGTTGGGGAAAAGCTTCTTGTAGAAGGTGAGCTATTAGCTGGGACTTGAAGGAAGCCATGAGGCAGAAATGAAAAGGGAGAGATATCTAGGTTTGGGGAACAGACAGTGAAAATGCCCAGAATCAGGAGATAGAGTATCTTGTGAGAAGAACAGCAAAGAGGCCAGTGTCACTGGATTGCAGGGTACATAGGGAGGATTAAGGTGCAAGAGGACTGGAAATGTAGATTATGCAGGGTTTAAATGCCAAACAGATTTTACATTTGATCTTGGAGATGATAGGGAGATGCTTAGGTTTATTGATTAACAGTGGGAAGGTGTGATGACATGGTCAGACTTATGCTTTTTTTTTTTTGGAAGGGGGAAGGCAGGGCAATTGGAGTTAAGTGACTTGCCCAAGATCACACTGTAAGACCCCAATTTCGAGCTTCCGTTACAACCCCTCCCCAGAACGTAGGAGACCAGTTTGATGTAAAAAACAAGAGGTTTTAATTCAGAGCCGATGCATCGGGGTCGCACTCATAACCTCAGCGGGCCAGAGGAGTCCGACCCCC
>CM053585.1:244980505-245064984 GCA_028646515.1 Pseudochirops corinnae | reverse complement strand
AAGAGGGAAGTGGAAAATTGGGAAAGAATTTTTACAATCAGTGTCTCTGATAAAGGCCTCATTTCTAAAATATACAGAGAATTGAGTCAAATCTATAAGAATACAAGTCACTCTCCAATCGATAAATGGTCAAAGGATATGAACAGGCAGTTTTCAGAGGAAGAAATTAAAGATATCTATAAGCATATGAAAAAATGCTCTAAATCACTATTGATTAGAGAAATGCAAATCGAAACAACTCTAGGTATCACATCTCACCAGTCAGATTGGCTAAGATGACAAAACAGGAAAATGACAAATGCTGGAGAGGAGGTGGAAAACTTGGAACACTAATTCATTGTTGGTGGAATTGTTGTAATGGTAAATTTGAAGATCCCTTTTTGTTATGTCAAGTAAGCAGGTACTTAGCCCTTAGTAACTAATCAAACCTCTGTGAAAGAAACAGAAGATGTGAACTCTGTCTCCTGTTGCTGACATAACAGGAAGGGGTTGGGTGAAATAGGAAGCCAATGTGTGTGTGTCTATAAAAAAAGCCCCAGAGAAGCATATTCAGAATTTTCTCCTTACAAGATCCTGGTGGAAGAAGCTGTTTTGCTGAGAGATCTGGTGAAGGCTGAAGTAGCTGCTGGGAAGACTGCCTAGAAGCTGGAAGTGGCTGCTGCCACCTGGAAGGCTGAGATTTCCTCTGGGTCCTAGGGCCAGCTGAACTGCTGAAGGACTGAGGAAGCATGACCCAATGCTAAGACTTTGTTTGTGGCTTGGTTGATCCTTGAATTCCCAGGAACAGAAATTCTGAAGGTTTTGAGATGTACTGGACCCTGTGAACTTCAGTGTGTAGCAGGAACTGCCTAGAAGACTGCACAAGGATCAGGGAGCTGTCTGTCTCTGAATCCAAGTGACTGTTTGGTGGATTCAGGTAGGAGCTGGGACCATGGAAGGGGATTCAGGGAATCTGAGAGACCACCCTGAGTCAAGATGAAGAAAAGGCCTCTCCTTGGGTACTGAATGCTGTGAAGAAATTGAAGTTTACTAGAGACTGAGGGGTGGAGGGTTTGTGTATTTTCTAGTGATTGTACTTAGTGATTAATGATATTTAGTAATTGTGAATCTCAATAAGTGACTGAATAAGTTAACCTAGTTGCCCCATGAGTGAAAGACTGACTTGTATTCTGAGATGATTGAATGACTAAGTAAGGAGGTAAACCTCCTTAGAGATACCAGATGATCATTCTTTTGTTCTTTGTTCTAGATGCTCTGACCACTTTGGTGAAAACTATGTGGCCATTTTAATGATAAGCTTTTGTGAACACTATATTGTGATTTTCTGTGATAAGATGTAATGTTGTGAATACTGTATCTTGATTTGTTGTGAATGTTTTCCTTTGATTTGCTCTTGAATAAATAGAGTCTTCACTAAACTGTGTAATCAGAACCTTAAAAGCTGTCCACAGAAGCATTCTTTTGGGAAGTTGCTCATGCATGGCATTACAGTTGTGAACTGATTCAACTATTCTGGAGAGCAATCTGGAACTATGCCAAAGGGCTGTAAATAAGTGCATACCCTTCAACTCAGCAATACTATTTCTAGGGTTGTATCCCAAAGAGATCATAGAAGTGGGAGGAAGACCCATATGTACAAAAATATTTATAGGAGCTCTTTTTGTGGTGGCAAATAATTGGAAATTAAGGGGATGTCCATCAATTGGGGAATGGCTAAACAAGTTGTGGTATATGAATGTAATGGAATACTATTGTGCTATAAGAAATGAGGAGCAGATAGACTTCATATTTACCTGGAGAGACTTATACAAGCTGATGTTGAGTGAGAAGAGCAGAACCAGGAGAAATCTGTACACAATTACAGACATAACATACATGTGAGGACCAACTTTGATAGACTAGTACTGTAACCAGCACAGTTATATGGCCCAGCAACCAGCTGAATAAAAGAGAGAGATGGGGATGTATTCAATAGTATGCTAATTACACAACCATTTCATATAGAGCCAAGATACAAGAAAATCATAAGGCTTATATTCCCTATAGCAGAAATTCTTACATAACCAGAATGCAAGGACCCTCCTTTGGAATCGACCACTCCCTACCCCAGCCTATGGCTAATTATTCATTAGGACTTCATCCTAGGACCATGTCTAGAGGCACAAACAAACAGGGAGTTACAAACAAGACTTGCTAATTAGCTACCCTGAATTTTCTTTAGTTATTCATAAAACCAATGAAAGCATCCATCCAACAAGATTATACTCTTTCTGCATATCTGCCTAGTGATCTCATAGAAGAGGGGAGCATTTCCTTAATGGGGCCAGGGGACCCCTGAAAGTCTGGTCTACTACAGACTGGAGTCGACTCAGCAATGCAAGGTTGTAAGACAACTCCAAAAGACTCATGATGGAAAGGGATGTCTACATTCAGAGAAAGAACTTACAGAGTTTGAATGCAGATTGAAGCAAACTACCTGCTCTCTTTCTTTTTTTTGTTTGGTTTTGTTTCCTCTTTCCCATTGTTCATTCCATTGGTTATAATCCCTCTTTAGAACCTAACTAATGTCCAATGTGAAATTTGCAGACCCTATGCTTGATTGCATGCTGCCATGGGGAAAGGGGAGGGAGGAGAAAGAGGGGGAGAAAATTTGAAACTCAAGGGATTGTGGAACTGAATCTTGTAAACTAAAAGCAAACAAACAAATTAATAAAGACAAAAAATAAAAAAATAAAAATAACTTTTTTTAAACATTCTTTTCTTTTTATTTTGAGTTCCAAATTCTCTTTCTCTCTCCCTTCCACTTCTTACACCTCATTAAACAGGCAAACAATTTGATGTAAGTTATACATGGAGAATCAAGCAAAGCATCTTTCCATATTTCTCATGTTGTGAAAGAACAGAAAGAACAAAAAAAAACTCCTAGAAAAATTAAGTTAAAAAAAAGTTTGCTTCAATCTGCCTTCATATTCCATCAGTTCTTTCTCTGGATTTGGACAGCATTTTTCATCATGAGTCCTTAGAATTGTATTGCTTAGAATAGCTAAGTCATTCACAGGTGATCATCATACAACATTGCTATTATTGTGTACAATGTTCTTCTGGTTCTGGTCACTTCACTTTGCGTCATATCATATAAGTCTTTCTAGGTTTTTCTGAAAGCATCTTTCTTGTCATTTCTTATAGCTCAATAATATTCCATCACAATCATATACCATAACTTATTCAGTCATTCCCCAATTGATGGGCATCCCCTCAATTTCCAGTTCTTTACCACCACAAAAAGAGCTGCTACAAATATTTTTGTACATTTAGATCCCTTTCTTTTTTTTAAAATCTCTTTGGAATACAGACCTAGTAGTGGTATTGTTAGGTCAAAGGGTATGCACCATTTTATAGCCTTTTGGGCATAATTACAAAGTGCTCTCCAGAATGGTGGAATCAGTCCACAACTCCACCAGCAGTGCTTTAGTGTCCCAATTTTCCCACAATCCCTCCAGCATTTGTCATTTTCCTTTTCTGTTATATTAATCAATTTGAAAGATGTGAGGTGATACCGCATAGTTGTTTAAATTTGCATGTCTCCAATCAATAGTGATTTAGGGTATTTTTTTCATATGATTATAGATAACTTTGATTTCTTCATCTGAAAACTACCTCTTCATATCTTTTGACCATTTATTAATGGGGGAATGATTTGTAGTCTTAGACATTTGACTCAGTTCTCTATATATTTGAGAAATGAGGCATTTATCAGAGAAATTTGCTGTAAAAATTTTTCCACAACTATGTTTACTGTTGTATTTCCCTCCATCCTGTTTTCCCCATCTATCCTTCTCTCTTTCTCCTTTCACCTTGTCCCTCCTCAAAAGTGTTTTCCTTTTCACTACCTTTCCCCTGAATCTTCCCTTCCTTCTGTCAGTGCCCCCCCCCCCCTTCTCTTATCCTGTTTTCTTCCTACTTCCACTTAGGATAAGATAGATTTCTATACCCAACTGAATGTGTATATTATTCCCTCTTTGAGCCAATTCTGATGAGAGTAAGGTTCAAGCATTTTCTGCAACTTCCCCCCTCCCTATTTCCCCCATACTCTCTTTTACACTCTTCACCTACAGAGATAGCTCTTTTATACCTTTGTTATATGAGATAATTTATCCCATTCTCCTGCTTCTTTTACCCTTCTTCCAGTGGATCCCTCTTTCTCATCTTTTAATTTTATTTTTTTAGGTATCATCTCACCATACTCATTCCCCTTTCTTATTTTTTCTCATTTTATTTTTTATTTTTAATATTTTATTTTCCCCTAATTACATGTAAAAATAATTTTAACTTTTTTTTTTAAGTTTGGAGTTCCAAATTCTATCCCTCCCTCCCTTCACCCTTCCTTTATATTTTTCTCTTGTTTATTCTTCTCTCTCTCTTAACCTTCCACTTTGTCCCTCTTTGCAAGTGTTTTGTTTCTGACTTCTGCCTCCCCCAATCTGCCTTCCCTTCTATTAGTCCCTTCTTCTTCTCTTATCCCTGTCCCTTTTTACTTCTCTATAGTGTAAGATAGATTCCTATATCTGAGTGTGTATCTTATTCCCTCTCTGAGTCAATTATGATGAAATTTCAAGCACTGCCAACCATCCCACCCCCATTTTCCCCTGCACTGTAATAATTCTTTTGCCTCTTTTTGTGAGATAATTTATCCCACTCAATCTCTCCCTTCCCTCTTCTCCCAGTGCAACATTCTTTCTCACTGCTTAATTTTTTGGATATCATCCTATCACAGTCAACTCACAACCTCACCCTCTGTCTATGTATACTGCTCTTAACTGGCCTAATAATGATAAAGTTCTTAATAATAGTGAAGTTCTGTAAATATCATCTTCCTATGTAGGAATGCAAACAGTTTATTGAATCCCTTATTATTTCTCTCTCCTATTTCTCTTTTTATACTTTTCTTGAATCTTGTATTTGAAAGCTGGATTTACTATTGATTTATGGTCTTTTCTTTAGGAATGCTTGAAAGTCCTCTATTTCATTAAATACCCATTTTTTTCCCTCAGTGGATTATACTCAGTTTTGCTGAGTAGGTGATTCTTGGTTATAATCCTAGCTCCTTTTCCCTCCAAAATATCATATCCCAAGTCCTCCAATCCTTTAATATAGAAGCTGCTAAATCTCGTGTGTTCCTGACTGTAGTTCCATGACATTTGAATTATTTCTTTCTGGCTGCTTGCAATATTTTCTCCTTAACCTGGAAGTTCTGGAATTTGGCTACAATATTCCTGGGAATTTTCATTTTGGAATCTCTTTCAAGAGGTGACTGAGGGATTCATTCTATTTCTAGTTTGCCCTCTGGTTCTAGGATATCAGGGCAGTTTTCCTTGAGAATTTCTTGAATTATGATATCTGGTCTCTATTTTTTTTTATCATGGCTTTCAGGTAGTCCAATAATTTTTAAATTATCTCTCCCCTGGATTGATTTTCCAGGCCAATTGTTTTTTTTTTCCAATGAGATTCAGCACATTTTCTTCTATTGTTTCATTCTTTTGGTTTTGTTTTATTGTTTCTTGATGTCTCATGGAGTCATTAACTTCCACTTGCCCAATTCTATTAATTATTTTCTTCAGTGAGCTCTTGTACCTCCTTTTCCATTTGACCAATTCTGCTTATTAAGGTGTTCTTCTCTTCCATGGATTTTTGTGCCTCTTTTACCATTTCACCTATTCTGTTTTTCAATGTGTTATTTTCTTCAGTATTTTTTCTCTCCTTTACCAACCTGTTGACTTTCTTCATGATTTTCTTGTGCCACTCTCATTTCTTTTCCCAATTTTTCCTTTACCTCCCTTATTTTATTTTTAAATTCCTTTTTTTTTTTTTTTTTTTTTTTTTTTTAGCTCTTCTAGGAATTCTTTTTGGACCTGAGACCAAAAATGTTGAGGCTTTTCATGTAGCTGTTTTGCCTTTGTTATTTTCTTCTGAGTTTGTGTTTTGATCTTCCCTGTCACCATAGTAACTTTCTATGGTCAGGTTCTTTTTTGTTATTGTTGTTTACTCATTTTCCAGCCTATTTTTTGGCTTTTAACTGTTCTCTAGATGTAGTGGGCATTGTCCCAAGCTTCATATTTTTCATGCTGCCTTTTTCAGAGTTAGTTCTGTGGGTCTATAAGTTTTCAGTTCTTTTAAGGTGGTATGATCTAAGGAGAGGCATGGTCACTGCTCTCTTGACATGTGCTGTGGTCTGTGAATAATCATGAGCATTCCTTACCACCATGGAACTGTGACCAGGGCCCCCATACCCTTGCAGCAGCAGTCTAGTATTTCAATGCTCCTCCTCCTCACCCTGGGACTGTGACCTGGAAATAAGTATAGGCAATGCAATAGAGTTTTGTACCCAGCGAAGGATTCCCTGTAATGTCCCTCTGAACAGTTGTCTGATCTCCTTATCCTCTGTAGGATGAGAGCTCCAGAAGCTGTAGTTGCTGATTCAGTTGTCCCCAATACCTGCTGCTGGTATGCTGGGGTGTGGCTTGTGCTGGCAAGGTCCAAGCTAGACTAAGCCTCACTCTTACTCCAGTAAGATAGAGCTTTCCTTATGACCTTCTAAGTTGTCTTGGGCTGGAAAATTGTTTCACATCATCCTTTTGTTTGTCCTGACCCTCCAGAATTCATTTTGAGACATTATTTTAAATTTGTTTGGAGGAGAATTTAGGAGAGCTCAGGTGAGTCCCTGCCTTTACTCTGTCAACTTTCAAATATTAAGAGATTTTGCTGGAATTTCCATTTGTAGAATTCCACTTGTAGAAGTGGAACACTTGTAGGTGATGGCAAGACCAAAAGTGTATGCTGAGGTGGAGTAGAGGAATAGCTCATTGGAGTTGAGCAAAAAAAAGGAATTTGGGGGAGGAGGAGTTAGAGTGTTTGAAGGAACACCAAAAGGTATGTATGTTGACATTCCCTAATATAGGCATGAAAAGAGGGGGAAAAAAGAGGGAAAAGATGGGAGAATAACCTCAGAAAGGGGAGGTAGAAGAGATAACTAACACTAAGATCTGGACAAATTTGCATAGACTAAATTTCTAAGGAACCTCAAGTACTGGTAATAGAAAGAGAGTCTAGAAGTGGAAATAAGCAGAAAAAAGAATTCTGACTCCCCTCTCAACACCAGAGGGCTAGAGCATGAGAGAAAGTGCAACCAGCACTGGAAAGAGTATATATTTTTTATATTCACTAATCTAATAAAACAAAGAAGTCTAATAACTAATATCTATATAATGCTTTAAGGTTCACAACACACTTTACCCTACATTAATGTAATTTGATTCTCACAACAGTGCTGTTGTTGTTGTTCAGTCATTCAGTCATATCCAACTCTTCATGAGCCCACTGACCATAGTATGCCAGGCCCTTCTATTCTCCACTATCAAACACCAGAAAGACAAATCCATCCTAGCAACCAAGAACTTGGTACACATAACCAATGTAGCAAGCACCAACATCTCCAAGCCTTCCCTCTGTCAGGCCTTCAAAACAAAACAGGCTCCCTTAACCAAAATACTCTCTCTCACTCGCAGTAGCTGCTCTGCCTCTACTCTGGCTGCTCTCAGCTCTGCTCATGCTCTCCTCTGCTCCTTCTTGCTCCGCCCTTCCTGTTCTACCCTTTCAGCAAGCTTCTCTCATCATGGGCTACATGTGATTACATTTGGCCTATTAAGGGCAGGGAAGGTCTTCAAATTCCCATTACCATTACAGTATGCTCTCCAGATTTGCCAAAGCTTTCCTTCCAAGAAATAAGAGTCTTTTAATTTCATGGTTACAATTGTTGTCTGCAGTGATCTTTGAGCCCAAGAATATAAAATCTGGTACTGTTTCCATTTCTTCTCTCTCTATTTGCCAGGAAGTGGTGGGACCAACTGCCATTATCTTCATTTTTTTAACGTTAAGCTTCAAAGCCAGCTTTTACACTCTCCTATTTCATCAAGAGGATGAAACCTCATCAAGAGACTTCTTAATTTTTCTTCACTTTCTGCCATCAGAGTAGCATTGTCTTTGTATCCAAGATTGTTGATATTTCTTCTGGCAACCTTAATTCTGCCTTTTGATTCATCTAGCTTTGCATTTCACATGATGTATTCTGCTTTTAAGTTAAATAGATAAGGTACCAATATACAGCCTTCTCATACTTCTTTCCCAATCAAACTGATCAGTTGTTCCATATTCAGTTCTAACTGTTGCTTCTTGACCTGTATACAGGTTCCTCAGGAGACAAGTGAGATGATCAGGTATTTCCTTTCTTTGATACTCATGAGGAAACTGAGACTGAGAGAGATTAAATCCCTTTCCAAGCTCACATGGCTAATAAATGTCTGAAGCAGGATTCAAATTCAGGTCTTTCTGATTCCAAGATCATCATTCTACCACTTTGCCCCCACCAGTAGAGCAACTTAAAGAACTGCTCCAAGTAGCAAAATGAGACAGAACAGCTGAGTCAATGACATCTGGAAATTACTTCCTACCTTTCAGTTGTTAGGAGTAGTCCTTCTTCATGGATGACTTGTGTTGAGATATCTATGACACAAATGAACTGCTTTCAGCTTATGAGAGAGCTTCCCAATATACTGCAAAGAAGTTTTTACCAACAGACACATGGTCCCTCACCATGTGAGTGTTGATGCCTTTTTTGCTTAACAGGAGATGCCACAGCTTGTACCCTTTTGGCAGAAACTTCTATGACTTAGAGTCGTCTCCATGTTGAAGACAGTGTTGTAGCTGAAGATTTAGAGGAGATGGCTAACGTATGGAGAAAAAGAAGGGTGAGGATGGTGAGGGGAAGAAAGGGACAGAGAAGAGAGAATAAGGAGAGATGAGAGGGAAGAAAAAATTACAGGGGAAGAGAGAAAAAAGGAATAAATAACTGGTATTTTCTGAGAGTAAAAAAAGAAAGAACACAATATAATGGAAAGAACACTGGATTGGGAGACTGGGGACCTGGGATGGAGTCATTGCTCTGCCAGCAACTTGATGGTTAACCTTGTTAATAAACTGCATGATCTGCATTTTCACTAACTTGGGCATAAAGGGCTGAGTCAACCCTGCAGTTTTAAACCTATTATTCTAGAGATACTGAGTATTTTAAATCTAATATGCAAACCACTAAGTCTTCCATACTAGCAACATTTGAGTGGCTAACCACTGTGGTATACTTAGATATATTTCAAAACTGAGGTTCATAGTTATAAACAGATTGAATTTTAACCAAATTGAGAAAATAGTCTCTTTTTTGCCAACTGACAATGATTTGATCGTGAATTATATAAGGTCAGATCTGGAGGACACTCTAGAATACAGAATATTTTAACTAAAAGAGACCTGTAAAAATCCTCCCTTATTTTACAGATGAGGAAACCAAGTACCAGAGATGTAATATGACTTACCTAAGTTCACATGGCAAATTAGTTACTGAACTAGAAATAGACCCCAGATCTTCAGATTTCCAGCCCAGTACTTCTTGCTCTTTACATTGCTTCCCGGTTACTCTCCCACACCTCTGCCCACACAACATTTTGTTCCAATTTGGCATTAGGAAATGAATACTTATCCTCTGCTCCCTTTAGAATAACAGGTCTTAACTATAATACCTCCCTGCTATGTCATTGGCTATCTTCTAAATCAATGGTTCTCAACCTTCCTAATGCCGCGACCCTTTAATACAGTTCCTCATGTTGTGGTGACCCCCAACCATAAAATTATTTTCATTGCTACTTCATAACTGTAATTTTGCTACTTTTATGAATCATAATGTAAATATCTGATATGCAGGATGTATTTTCATTGTTACAAATTGAACATAACCCACAGGTTGAGAACCACTGTTCTAAATGAATAGTCACTACACATTTCTATGGTATTCATAAGAAAATATAGTGCTCTTCTATGGGACTGTTTCTCAGAGAACTTCAATGATAATACCCAGAAAGGGACAGCCTGATAGCACATAAGGCAAATGGCAATGTGGTAGACATCTTCGTATCCATGAGAGTCGCTATCTGAAATAATAGTGATGATAAAGGTAGTATTTCAAGGACCTAACAATTTCCTGTTAATTTTTCCTCTACCAACATACATTAAAACCCCTTTAGCTTAACAGATGGTCTTCAAAAGTTGCTGATGGTATAAAAGTTGATCACTGTCTGGCCTATGTAGTGATGAACCTCTCTGATCTTAGCTGATCTTTGACCAACAGACCCCTCACTGTGGTCCCTCACTGTGTGAGGGTTGATGCCTTTCTTGCTTAACAGTAGATGGCACAGTTTGTGCTCTGTTTGGCAGAAGCTTCTGTGACCTAGAGTCACCTCCATGTTGAGGTTAGGCACAAAATGAGTGAAGGAATAACAATGATAATAAGTAAATATTAGGGTATATTGTTTGGGGATGAAGCTTATGGGGATATAATAAGTTTTTCACTTTTCTTGCCAAAAACCACCAAGAGTCACAGAAATAAACATGTCATTTGTAAAAGAGGAAACAAATTTGGCATTTTGCAGATGGAAATTAAGAACATTAGATGACTGCCTTTAAGTATCTGGGCTGATAAGATTGATTGACCAACAACAGAAAAATATCTGGGAGAAATGGGTACTTAAACACAGCAGCGATAGAGTCTGGGGCCATTACTCAGATAGTCCCAAATTTTCAGACCTGATGTGTGCCTTCATAGACTCATAGAATTTTAAGGATGAAAGGGAACTTGATTCCCTGGTCATAAAGGCCAATAGCGTCAAACTCAAGTAGAAACAACGGTCATTTAACTATAAATAAGGATCCCTGTAAACCACATATTGCCTTAGAAAACCACATATTAAAACACCAACACATTAAAATTGGATAAGAACTACATTTTAATCTGGTTCAAGCCACACTCAGAAATGTTGTAAGGCACAGGCAGCCCACGGCCCACATGTCTAACACCTCTGATAAAGGGGAAAAAATATTTAATACATTTTCAGTGCCATAAATAAGGATCCAAATCTTCCTAAGTCAATTTGCTTTAGAAACAAAAGGACAAACATTATGCTTGGAAGGAAGGGGAGGAGATGAAACAAAATCTGTTGATGTTTTTAGATTGTGTCCTGAGCAAACAGAAATCATTTTTTTGGTGATTGCCCAACTCTAACCTGACTCTGAACAACCCAACTGTAATTCAGCCTATTCTGGATAGGCCACAATAACTACCTCTCAAAGTAAATTATGTTTCAATCAACAAGCATTTATTAAATACCCACTATGTGCCAAACATTGTGTTAGTCAATGGAGGTGTAAATAAAAAGTGACATATTCTCTATCCTTGAGCTTAAAATTTAGTAGGAGGGAGATGAGGGACAACATATACCTATAGAAGTATATATGATAGAAATACGAGATAATTTTGTGGAGGGGAGATATTAGCAACTAGGGATATCATGAAAGTCTTCATATAGAAGGTGAGGCTTGAGTTGAGTCTGGAAGAAAACTAGAGATTCTAAGGGGCAGAGGTGAGGAGGGAATACATTTTAGGCATGGAGTACAGTCAAGGCAAAAGCATGGAAATGGGAAACAGAGTGCCATGTATTATTCGAGGAAGAGTAAGAAGGTCAGTTTGGCTGTACCACAATATGTGTGAAGGGGAGGAATATGTAACAAGGATTTCATTAACACCTACTGTGTGCCATACTCTACTAGGTGCTAAGATACAAAAACGTAAGTAAAATCATCCCTGGACTCAAGGAATTTACATCAAATATATTGGGAAAGACAACATGTATGAATCTAAGTAGATATAAAAAAAAGACATAAAACAAATACAAAGTAATTTTCTGGATGAGACACTGAGGAGAGATGTTTTATGTAGGAAATAGCTTTTGAGCTGAACTTTGGGTAAGAGGATAAGGTGGTTAAAGGGTGTGCTCCAAAAGCACTGAGATAGGAGATAGAATATCATAAAGAACGATTTTCCCATTCATCTTTCACAATACTGCCAAAGTGATTTTCCTTAAGCTTAAATCTGATTATGCCACTCTCCTATTCAGTCAGCTCCAATGGCTCCCTACTGCTTCTAAGATAAACTACAAATTCCTCTGTACAGATTTTAAAACCTTACAACTTGGCCCCAATCTATCCTTCCAGGTTTATTACACATTATTCCCCCTCCTGTACTCTGTGATCTAACCAAACAGCTATTCACTTTGTCCTTTATATCTTCACACTATCTCTCTTCCCTTTGTGCTAGCTGTCTTCCATGATGGGAATGTACACCCTCCTCACCTCTACTCACAGAATCCTTCTTTTCCCCCAAGATTTAGATCAATCAGCATCTTCTGCATGAAACCTTTTTATACCTCTAACTACTAGCATTCTCTCTCCCAAATTACTTTGTATTTAATTGTATTTATTATCTTGATATCTATTTTGTATGCACATACTCCGGAATTATCCTCCGAATGTCCAGTTGTACTGGAAGACTGAGTCTCCACAGCCTGATTCCTACATCTCCACTCAGTGTACTAAGTGTACTGTGAGAAGCTGGCAGCAAATTATAATGCTATAGTTCATGATCCCCCACCAGTGTGCTTTACTTCATGATTATTAGTTGATATCAGTCAGCCAGAAAGTCTTTAGTAAGGAGTTTTTTTACTGAAGTGCTATAATAAGAATAATTGTTATAAAACATTCCCCTTAAAGTCTCTGATATACTTTCCTACTTACATATATAGCATATATATATTATATAATATAGAGTAAAATGAGCTCAAGTTTAAAGAGCGCATGTGGCAAAATTCCTACTGGGAAGTCCTTTTGTTGGAGACCTCTAGCTGTTCCTCTTAAGTAGAGGGTAGCTGTTCTGTTGAGTTATCATTGTAGAGCCTTGAATCTGCCTTTCCTTATCAAATCTAATCTATCTTAAGCTCCGATGTAGACACTGCCATCAGCTATTACTGTTCCAGGGCTGATGTTAGGATACTGGTTTAAAAAACAAATTATCTGGTCCTCCAAAGTTCACAGTTTCCTCCTCTGGCTGGGGGATGGAAAACTGGGGAATATTGGGTCTGAGACCAAATCTGAGGCTCTCTTCTCCTACCCAAATAATTTCTTCAAAGGATCTTGGCACTCTCTCTTTTTTATGCTATATTAGAATTGTCTAATTGGAACTAGTTCACTGTTATTGGTTTTGTTCTGTTTTGTTTTTGCAAGCCTCACAGGGCATGATCAAGTCACTTAACCAATCAGGATAGACTTTCTGTATAACATTACTACAGTTCATCCAATGGCTTCTAAAGACATCTAGTTGATCAAGGACTTTTCATATTTTGCCTAAAACCTATGATTGATTGATTGATTCAACAAAGGTGTCTGGGTCTTGTTCATACCTAGTGAACGACTAAGCTGTGTTTCAACTTTGTCACTTACTCTAAGCAAAGTAGGATCATTGTTGTCTAGGCGGATCCCTACCATTACGCTCTCTGCCCAATTTTAATATTTGCTCTCCTCCACAATTCTACCAGAGGGAATTTGGCAGTCTTCAGTCTTAAAACATGGATAGCTCTTTAGTGACTTGGAAAGGTTTTATGCTATCCTTTCTATCTTATTTGGTCTTCACAACAATCCTGCCAGTTAGCTGCTGTTATTATCCCTATTTCACAACTGAGGAAATGGAGGCAAACAGAAGTTGACTTGCACAGAGTCACAATGCTAATAAGTGTCTGAGGTCGCATGTGAACTCAACTCTTTCTGACTCCAGGCCCAGCACTCTATCTATTGTATTTAGCACAGTGCCTGGCACATAGAAGGCACTAAATAAACACTTATTCCCTTTCTCTTCCTTTTTTGAATGCCTTCTCCAGTGCCTTGTACTAATGATTCTCAAAAAAACTAAAATAAAACAAAAGCTTACATAGCCCATTTCATAATAAAATTTAGAACTGAACACCCTCCTTGATTAAATACATGGTAACATAATTTTAACATATCAATATCATTAAACAAAGTTCTAATAAGTCACCTCCTATTTTGGTATCTACAAAAGTACCTTCTTCAACCCAAAACAACATGGGGCAGGGGGAAGGAAAAAAAATCAAACCTCCCTTCTCAGAGGGAAAGCTTAATTTCATGCAAGTCTTCCTTGACCACATGGGGTTCTCTTCACCACAACCAGATACATTCAGCTGACTGCTGGAAGCCACCTGTCTCACCCCTCAAGTGAGGAACTAAACTTTCCTGAATCATGGAATTCCTGATGGCATCCAAATCTCCTCAATGCATAAGGAAATTTGACTGGGATCTGGACAAATTTTAGAGGCGTCCCTTTCTAGACAAGGCAGATGCTTAGATGACCCTTAGAGGTCCAATCTTTTAGTAAGAGATATTTGCATATGTATATATGGATCTCTCCCTTTAAAATGAATAGATGAAAAATCATTGAGTAAGTACTTACTACATGCCACGCACTGTGTTAAGCTCTGGGATAGAAACAGAAAAGCAGAGACCATCCCTGCCCACAAGGAGCCTACATTCTAATGGAGGAGACAACACATTCATATTTCAGCAGCAAGTCTGATGGAAAAGTGCCATAGTCCCTATAGCAGTGAAACAGATGGTAATGCGTCCTCTTTCATATCATTTTCACTGACAAAATCATATTTGTTTCTGATTCTGAACAATTTGACAGGGCCAAGGACTTCGGTGCTCAGAACTTTCCAGATTTTCATCGTCTCTGGCTGCTGAGGAAGAAGAGGATGAATGAAACACCTTCCTATTGGTAGCTGGTCACTAGCTAGAGGGGTCAGAAAGTGCAGCTTCAACTAAGCTGGCTTCCCAACAGGTGGCAGTGGGTGGAGATGTCCAGACCCCTCTCCAAAAGGTGGCTTCCCTGACTTATGGTTTTGACGGTTGGGCTGGAATATAAACTTGATAAGAGTAGTTCTTGTTTCATTTTTTCTATTTTTCTTTTCAATACCTAGCATAATGCCTGGCACATAGTAGGTACTTAATGAATTCTTGTTGACCGAAGATCACTTGGCCAAAGTAAAGAGTACGAAGTTAATAAAGCTGGAAAAACAGGTTGAAGTTTGCATCACAAAGCATAAAAGAGACGGGGGATAATTTGCTGACTTTGCCAGGTAAATATTCCTAGAATTCTAAAAGGCTGGACCTGGAAGAGACTTTAGAACAATATCTGAGAACGAGAAGGAAATTTAGAACATCGAACTTTAGAGCTGGAAGGAACTTTAGAATATAGAATGTTAGAGTTGGAAGGGTCGTTAGAACACTGAATTTCATCTCTTGTCACCTACCTCATTTGGGACTCCTCTCTACAGGGTTTTTAATGGGTGGTCACCCAGCCTCTGTTTGAACGCTAGGAAGGACGAGACTCTCCCTATCTCATAATAAGGCAGCCCATTCCACGGGAGATGCTTTCATTGTTAGAAAATGTTCATTACACTGAGAGGAAATCTGCCTCTCCGTTTGTTAATGGTCTTTGTCTTGGACCTCCCGGTTCTCCGACCCTCCTCTCCCTGCTCTTAGCTCTAACCTGGGAGCGCAGCGCAATCTAAGAGCCAGAAATCAGGCCTCTCTACCGAGGCTGGGACGGACCTGCTGGTGGGGCGCGTAGAGGGTAGTGTGGGGTGGGGGGTACTGCAAAGCTGGAGGCTAGCAGGTGCTCAGCCCCGCACATTAACGACAGTGGGAGGCGGTAGCCTCAGCCTCCGGGTCCCACGTGAGGCAACTTTGGGCCAATGGGGCAGCGGCTGCGCGGGGAGGGCCCGGCTAGGCGGCCAGGGGGTGTAGGGGGCTGAGGCTCTCATTCAAACCCAGCGGGCTGAGAAGGCGGGAGGCGACGAACCTTACCCCTCCGGGTACCGGGCTCAGCTAAAGGCCTCTGCACCCCTGCAAAGCCCCATTTCCCCGATCCCCCGGGACTGGGAGACTGAGATTAGGATCGGGATCGGGCAGGCCGGCGCTCGATCGGTATCTGGGGATGCTCTGGGCATCAGAGGAGACTGGCGACGTGTGAGGGCGCGGGAGACGACGGAGCTCGGGCTGGTGGACAAGAGGGCCACAGCTCCTCCTCTGGGAGCGCCGCCACATCCATCCCACAGGAGCAGGGGGTGGGCTCCTCGGCACCCCGGGACTTGAAACGGCCATGCCCGTGAAAAACAGATACAACCTGGTAGATGAGGGTTGCGATTCACGGCTCCCGCTGCACAGCGAAGAAGCGTTTCAGCACGGGATCCAATTCCAGGCCAAGGTAAGGCGTTGGGGCGTGCCTTGAATGGCAAAGCGAGACAGATCTCAGAACTCAATGTCAGAGGCGGCAAAGGTTCAGATGTAGAATGTCCACGGTGGAAAAGATACCTGCTTAGAACACGGAAACGTTAGAGCTAAAAGGGACCTTTCAGGTCATCTTGTCCGAACCTTTATTTTACAGATAGGAAAATTGAGTCATATAGAGAATGGTATTTGCTTCCAAGGTCCACAGGGAGCATTCCCTGCCACTATCCTGG
Source organism: Pseudochirops corinnae (assembly GCA_028646515.1). NCBI lineage: Eukaryota > Metazoa > Chordata > Mammalia > Diprotodontia > Pseudocheiridae > Pseudochirops > Pseudochirops corinnae. The sequence goes on along the minus strand of CM053585.1, from coordinate 245,048,458 downwards.
TTTGCTGGGTCCCTTACCATCTTACTTCTTCTGTCCCTTTCCGTTATCACCACCACTCTCACACACATCTGCCTTCTGTCCCCCTGCTCCCAAACTACCACTATGGGTTTCATTTTCCATTCTCTTTCTTACTTTCTATTTCCTAGATTAAGTGGGAAATTGAACTCCTAAAATCATTTCCAAAGCCCATTCCAGTTCTGACACTGGGTTCTAATGTCCCTTGAAGCTCTAACATTGTAGAAATATATCTCCTTCTTGATCTTTCTTCTATTCCCTCTCAGCAACTCCACAGCAACATGTCCTCTTTTGCACTAGACCCTGACTGGTACTCTTCCTCTTCTCCAGTCCACCTGTCACCAGCCAGCTCTGCCCAGCTTGTCTTTCCTGTCCTCTGTTCTGGGATATGGTGTCAATTAAGGCCAGTTGGCATGGTCACTGCCATACTGCAGATGATCCTAAATGAATGTCACGTCTTTGGGCATTCTCAGTAAGGGAGGATTTGGGATTTGGGTGTATGTATGTTTCTCAATGGTCTGAAGGACATTCCAGGAGACAAAAATCCAACATGGATAAATGAAGTCAACAGATTATTTCAAGTGATTGTTCCAACCTTCTCCCAGCAAAACTGGCTTGAGATTTTGCTTCTTTTATCTTCTAGAGAGCTTTCATGGTACAGCTGGGTTTTGGAATCAGGAAGATTTTGGTTCAAAGTCCTTGACGTTTAATTTACTATGTGACTGTGGATAGGTCACAACTTTTCTGAATATCACAAAACCCTCTAAGACTTAACCACTAAGTTATAGAAAGGTTGAATCTCTTGGTGGAGAGAATTTCATACCAATAAAATCACAGATCCTTGACATATTGAATTACTTTTCCCTAGTGGAGGTGCTTATGACTAACAAATGAGAAAAAGAAGGGACAAGTTCAATTATATAAACTAGAATGTTAGAGGTCAATGGGATTCCTAGCAATTCAGCACCCTCATTTTACAGATGAGGAAATTAAGGTCCAGAAAAAAAGAAGCATAAGGATAGGTTGTTAAAGGATTTAGAGTTGGAAGGCATGTTAAAGGCCATGTAGTCCAACTCTGATCTCCACTATACCTCAGATCACTATGAACTGAAACAGTCCTATAGAGAGGGGCATATAGAATAATGGAGAAAAGCTTCAGTTTGGGAAGTAGAGGACCAGGACTCTCAAATCAACTCTGTGATCGTGGGCAAGGCAATAAACTTCTATGAACCTCAATTTCTTCATCTTTAAAATGGGGATAGTAATAGTTATATTGTTTATCTCAGAGTCATTGTAATGAAAGTGCTTCATATATCTCACTGCACTGGGAGTTTGAAGATGTATAATTTAATCTGGATGCTGCCATTAACTTGCTATGTAATCTCTCTGAGCCAGAGTTCTCTCCTCTGTAAAGTGAGGGATTTGGATGAGATGAGCTCGAAGACTATCTTTACGTAGTATGTTTCCTAACATTCTATGTTCCAAGATTCCTTCCAGCTCTAATGGATGCCAACCAGGGAAGGCTAGAGAGAGTAATTAGGAAGTTTCAAAGAAGAGATAGGGCATGAATGGTGGGTAGACTTTGTGGGGAAGGGTAGGCTGGATTTGCTTGAAAGAAGGAAAGGACTTGGAACCATGAGAATTTCCCTTCAATCATGTCCCTTTTCTTTCAGAGTTCTCCTGGGAGCTGTTAGAGGGGCTATCTCTGAGCACTGGAGGGCTCTCTTCTAAGCGTTGCCACTGGCCTGACCTTTTTCTTGTTTGGACAGAGCGAGGAGTTAAGTGCTTAGATTTGAGTGCTTGACTCAAATATCAGATATTTGCCAGTTATCTGACTCATTGTAAGTAGGTCAGACTTAGCAGGTGGAGTTTTCCCAAATAATTGAACAGTCGCAAGTAAGCATGAGAGCTAAGAAGAAAACTCCAAAAGGTCATACATATTACCTTTGGCTTAGATTAAACTGGGTTCCCCCCAAACGGCTTTTGGTTAAGAAAAAAAGATTGTAATTATCAGATTAATGTATACAGTTTGGGAAGGAACAGGTACCTTGGTAAGTTGAACTTCAGGAATTGCTCAGCTGCTAATAACTCCCTGTGTGATCTTAGGCAAAGGAGTTGTAGATGATGAGTCCCTTCTGGCTCTCTAGATTCTATGATGTTACTACTTCCCTGAGCCTCAGTTTTGTCATCTGTAAAATGAAGTGTTGAACTGAATTGTCTCATACTTTATCCAATTCTAATATTCTTAGATCTGATGTTCATTTCAGCTCTAATGAATGATATACACTACAAGAATGTTAACTCCTTTTTCTTGTTTGTGCATTGTGACCCCTAGGCCTAGGTGGAAAGGGAATTTGTTATAGTGGATAAAGGGTAATTGGTTTACAGGGAGACTAGAGGTTGTCTCAAAACCTGAAGTTTCAGAATCAGAATTCAGTGATGATCTTGGGATAATAACTGGTTTCTTCTGCCTGGCATTCAAGGCTTTCCACAGCCTCTCTTTTCAACTAACTTTCCAACCTAGCCTGTCTTACCACATTCCTACTTAAACTCAGCGTCTACCAAATAGGTCCACTTACCATCTGGCTTTTGATTTTAATCCCAGAAAATGTGAAAACAGGAAAGGGCCTTTGTCTCACTCTTTCACTTGACAGAGAAAGAACCTGAGGTTCCGAGAAAGGAACTTGTTCAGAGTCATATAACTTTAGTGACAGAGTTTTCTCAGCCTAGTGTGGCCACCTCTCTACTTTCTTTTTATTAAAAATATTTTTACTTAAAGTTTTATTAATACATTTTGTTTTTATGTCATAGCTATTTCTAGATATGCCACCACTCTCACCCACAAGAACTTATCTCTACCTTGCACCAAAGAAATGCAATTAAGCAAAAATAATCAACATATTGTCCATGTTTGACAAGGTCTTCTACCTTCATAGTTTCCCCTATCTCCACCCTGACAGGAAGGAAGTGCATTTCATTATTGTTTTTTCTAGGACAATTGTTGGTTTTTCAGTTACTCATAGTTTGATTTTCTTTTTTTTATCTTTCCACCTGCACTGTTGTCATTGTGTTATATATTTTTCTGTTGCTTTCATGTGTTTCACCACGTGTCAGTTCAGACAAATCTTTTCATGTTTCTCTGAATTCTTCACATTAATTTCTTACTCTACAATAATTTTCTATCACACACACAGACCACAATTTGTTCAGTCATTTCTCAGTTATGGCCACCTACTTAATTTCTAGTTCTTTATTACCACAAAAAGTGCTACCATGAATATTTTGTTACATATCAGACCTTTTTGATTTTAACTTCCCTGGAAGTACTTCCTGTTTTTTTCAAATCCCACCTTCCCCCCCCCCCCCCCATTTTGGAAGATACTTACAATACTGTGCTAGGCACTGGAGATACAAAGAAAAAATGAAATAGTCCTTGACCTCAAGGAGCTTACATTCTATTGGAGGAAACAACATATATCTACATAAGTGTGTACAAAATAAAGTAAATATAAAATAATTTGGGAAGGTTGGAGGGGAGGGTCAGGACGATGCCTTATATAGGACATAGTACTTGAGCTGAGGTTTAAAGAGGCCTAGTGATCCTGAGAGGCTGAAGTAAAGGGGGCATATGCGTTATTGACATGGGAGTGGGGTTCGGACAGCCTGTGCAAGGTACGGAGATGAGGGATAGAATATTGTATATGCAGAAACACAAGCAAACCAATTTGGCCAGAAGACTGTCTTCCACAGTCCAGAATGAACTTTCCTCTCTCAATTTCTATATCCCTCAGTGTTAGTCCCCCAGTAGAGTCCTTACCTCCTGCTGTTTTATAACGTCTCTAAATATTCTTACCCAAAATATTTAGCTCTTATATTCATTTTTTCATGTGTGTTACTCTTGTCTCTTCAACTAGATCATGAACTACTTGAAAACAAAAATATTGCCTTAATTTCCCTTTAATCCACGTACATTATAGTCTCAAATCACCTCATAATCTTGGTCCCCTTCCTATTGCAGGGATTTCCTCTAAGACATCCCTCAAAGGTAAATCTCTTTAATTGGATACTCCCAAGGATGGGGAAGCAGATTGATCTAGTAAAAAGAGCACTGGACCGGGAAATATGAGAGACTTGGGCTCCAACCCCTCCTCTGATACTTACTAATACTTATAGGCAAGATGTTTGACCTCTCTGGCCCTCAGTTTCTTCATCTGTAAAAAGAGGGATTTAGACCAGATATGTTCTAAGGTCCCTTCCATTTCTAAATCTATGATTTTATGATTATCTCTGTCTCATCTGGAACATCAGCCACAGGTCATTACACCTAGCAGATGCTCCTCAATACCTATTTAATTGAAGAATATAACCCTCATAGCTTGAAGGGTCTTCAAAGGTCATCTTGTCCAACCTATATTTAAACTTAAATCTTCTTAAAGCTTCCTGACAAGTGGTCAGCCCTCTTGACTCCACTTGAACACCCCTGGGAAACTTAATCCCTCTCAATGTTGGACATGTCTGATCATTAGGAAGTTCTTATTTTGAGACAAAATCTGCCTCCTTGTATCTTTCACACATTTGCCTAATTTGTCCCTTTGGGTCTAGTCAGAACAAACCTAACCCCTCTTTTGTAGGACAACCCTTCATATACTTGAAGACAGCAGTTGTGTCCCTACCCCACCCCTAATTCTTCTATTCTCTAGATTAAACATCATTAATTCCTACAACTGGTCCTTGTTGATCACAGGCTCCAGTCCCCATCACAACCCTGGTAGCCTTCCAGCTGCTGGAATTTCCTCTCTGACATCCCTGACGGGCATGCCAGCTTCTGCCAGGATACTCTCAGCAGCATCATGTAGATTTGGAGTCATCAGGAATGGCTTCAAATCCCACCTCTGCCACTCTTACTACCTGTGCAACGTTGAGCAAGTAACTCTATCCTCTTCTAGACTTCAGTCTCATCACTTAAAATAAAGTGGGGGAGGGGGGCATGGCTAGGTGGCACAGTGAATAGAGCACCAGCCCCAGAGTCAGGAGGACCTCAGTTCAAATTCCGCCTCACTTACTAGCCATGTGACCTTTGGCAAGTCACCTAACCCCAACTGCCCTGCCCTCCCCCCTCCAAAAGCAAAAAAAAAAAAAAGGGGGGGGGTGTTGAACATTGCCAAAAAAAGGGAGAGGCATTGAACATTGCTAAGGTTGCCTCCCACTCTAAAATCCTCTGTTCTACCTCAACAATAGCCTGTTTTGCTGTTGGACAGCTCTCAACATGAAGAAGCTCTTAGACTGAGGTGAAATCTGCCTATTTGTAAAATCCTCTCAATTGCTCTTAATGCTGTCTGCTGAATGAATCAAATAACTCTACATAACACAGCCTTTCCAATAAAATGAAAGTTTTCTTGTTTGGTATTTAATGTCTTTCACAATCTGGTTCCAGCCTTCCTTTCCAGACTTACTGTATGCGGCTCCCCTCCACTCACTTTACATTCCCCTCAGACTGGCTCAGTTTCTGCTCTTCATACACCACAGTACATTTCCATATCTGTATGTTTGAGGAGACTCTTCTCAGGCCCTGGAGTGCACTCCCTACCCCTTTGCCTTTCTTTATGAAAACCTCTAGCTTCTTTCAAGATTCAGCTCTATAGTCACCTCTCCCACAAGATCTGTTCTGCTTTCCTGATCACCCAGATGCTAGCGTTTCCCTGATGCTCAAAATTATTTTGTATCTATCTTCTATCCACATGTCTATGTATATGATATTTCACCTCATATTGAACATAAGCTCCTTGAGGGAAAACATGGTTTCTTTTTTGTCTTTGTATTCCAAGCGCCTAGAATGGTGCCTAGCACTATTAATTATATTATTTAGGAAATACTTGTTGAATGAATGGATTTGAAGTTAGAGATAATTTCATCTGTAAAATAAGGATGTTAGAAATAAAGTTTCTTGGCCTAGGATCCATGGACTCCCCAAGAATTCTGTGAAGAGAGAGTCTGTGATCTTGGATGGGGACACAATTACATATCTATTTTCATTATTTATTTATTTCACATTTATATTTATTGTTATTTTTTATATTTCTTTATTATTATATATTTATTTCATTAACCTCAAACCAAAATTCAGTATTTTCTTCAATTATTTAAAAGCATTATTTTAAGGACTCTATGACACAAAAAAGTTAAGAAGACCTGCTCCAATGCCCTTATCTCCATTCCCATTCTTCACATAGCATGGGACTTTAGGGATATCTGAAAAGGAGATTCCTGTTCTGGATAAGAAATCAGACTAAACAGTCTCTAAAGTTCCTTCCAACTTTGAGATTCTGTGATTATAAAGATGCCTTCCCATTCTAGTCTCCTTTTTCTGGACTATTTTAGCTTTCCATTGCCCTTCCTATAATGTACAACCTGGAACTGAACACAAAACTCCAGATGCTTCCTGACTAGGACAGAACAAAGCAAAATTATTACTTCCCTTGCTCTGAACTTAATACCTCTATTTGTTCAAATGATGATTGCATTAGCCTTTTGCCAGAAGTTGACTCATCGAAAGCCCAATATCAATCTAATTTGTCATCTGTAATTGGCTTGAGTACCTTAAGAGAACTTGGGGATCTTTCCAATGAAAAGCCATACAAAAGAGCTGTTGCCTTCCCAACCACTTGCTGAGAGTGCCAACGCTGGTTTTTTTCTTTTGGTGGGGGAGCTAAAAATCAGTTAAAACCAATGGAGCTGTAGCTTCCCCCTTTCTGTCCACTCTTTTTCCTCTTCCCTTTTTTAATGACCAGTTTTCTTCTTGTCTCCTTTTTCTAGTACATTGGGAGTTTGGATGTACCCAGACCCAACAGTCGCATGGAGATTGTGGCCACCATGAGGAGGATCCGGGTGAGTGTTAGGGGTAGGGAATCCCAGGAAGAGTTTTTTCTTGACTGGCCCAGATCCATGGGGGAATGTTTTTCTGTCAGTCAAGCAACTAGCATTTGTTAAGTACTGACTCTGAGCCCTAATACAAAGCACTAAGGGACACAAAGAAAGGTAAAAAAAAAATCATTATTATGGTTTTGCAGGGAACCATAATTATAACTCAATATTTTATAATAATGATTATAATAATAATATTGTTATTGGGTTATCATATCATGGTTACATATAATTATCACCTACTGGCACCCTCCTAAAACCTCATTGCACATGGAACTGTGGAGGTTACCCTGACTTCTATGAAACTGTATTAACAGAGTATAAGTATCCACTAGGCTGGTAGTCTAGTCTTAATAAACTGAGAAGCCTTCAGGCAGAGGCCTGTTAAAGGAGAGTGTGTCTGCTAAGAAGGAATGTTGGAAATAAAGTTTCTTCGCTCAGGACCCGTGAATTCCCTAAGAGGTCTGTGGATCTTGGATGGGGAAACAATTACATATTTAGTTTCATTATTTATTTATTTTATTATATATTTTCATTGGGAGGAATAGCCTTGCTAAGAGCAGGGAGGCTCATCACCCCAAGTGATTAATTTCAGGTGATGAATTACATAAACGTTCAAAGTAGATAGAAGGGCATCTGAGAGGCACTAGTGGTAGAAAGTAGTAGAAAAGGTCTCTTGCAAAAGGTGGGATTCAAGCTGGGTCTTAAAGGAAGCTGAGAGTTGGGGTTGTGGAGAAAGAACATTCTAGGCACTGGGAAGAGCCAGTGAAAAGTCAGAGTTAAGCAATGGATTATTGTGTTCAAGAAACCTCAGGTAGACGGTATAGCTGGATCATAAAATGTGTAGAGGTGAGGGGTAAGCCACATGAAGACTGGAAAGGTACTAAAGGGGCCAGGTTATGAAGGGCTTTAAGTTTCAAATAGAGGTTTTCCAAAGCTAGTTAAGCTGGTGCTAGAGATGTCACATGGGCAGCTAGACTCATCATGAATTCAAATCAGACACTTACTAGCTGTGTGACCCTGGACAAGTCACTTAACCTTGTTTGCCTCAGTTTCCGCATCTGTAAAATGAGATGGAGATGGGAATGGCAAACTACTCCAGTATCTCTGCTAAGAAAACCCCAAATGTGGTCATGAAGAGTTGGACATGATTGAACAATGAGATATCAGAGAAGCAGACCATTTGCAACATATACTCTAAGCCATTTTAGTTAGCTGGGTAAGAACTGCCAAAGCCTGTCCTCTGCTAGCCTCAAATTCATGACTTTGAGTTATCTCCATGCTAGTATCAGTGATGGGATTGAGTGGAAGACTGTTAACAGCTGACTTTTCTACAGTGTTTTACTGCTGTGATCTCCTCTGATCCTTACAACCACCCTGGGAACTAAGTAAGCAAGTCAGTGTTTGTAATCTCAATTACACAAATCAGGACACTGAAGTGACTTGTTGGGTCCCACAGCTAGGAAGTGGCAGAACTGGGCCTGGAACCTAGTTCTTTGGACTCTCAAATCCTTTATGTTTATGTGTGTTTTTGTGTATTTATCTACATATGCACATGCACACATAAAAAGTATATACACATTTGTTGACAGGTACATCTAGAGAAGATTTTAAATGGAAATCAGGTTATTATCATCATCATTGAATTCTAGACCAGAACAACTTGGATCCCTTTAAAATTGGTTCTGAGATTATAAATGAGGCTCCTCCTACTCCTTGCCACTCTCCATCCTGAAATTTCACATACGTTTATGCCTTTGACTTGGTTGAACTAATGGCTCTTCTCGCTTTGCTGGAAATACATACTGTGCTGCCACGGATTTCTTTACCTTAGCCATCATCCTGCCTGGCTTCACCTCATGTGCCCCAAAATAACAATTAAAATAAGAACTATTCTTCTGGTGCTCTAAGGTTTACAAAAACCTGCTTTACAAGATCTCTATGAAGTGGCTAATAAAGGATTGTTTTTCTCAATTTACAGATTAAAAAGTGAGGCTTAGAGAGGAGATGTGACTTGCCCACAGTCATGTGGCTAGTAAGTGTCTGGGCAGGGCAGTGAAGCCCAAGCCTTCTGAACTGCCAGGTTAGCACTTCCTTATACCACATTACTTCTCTGTTCTCAGAATATAGTCTCAAGATAAAGTGTGATTGAATTAGGCTCAACAACTTTGCAGATGGGTTTGAAGTCTTCTAGAAGATTTTCTGAGGTTTCTTCTTGTTCATTTGAAAGAGAATATGATTTCTGCTAAGTTAGGTTTCTTTTATGTCCGGCAGCACATGGAGAGGTTCCTGTATTTATTTCCAGCCAATAGCAAGAGTGAACTCTCCTCTTCTGGCTTCCCAGAAAAGCCATTTACATTTCCCCGAGATAGGAGCAGAGCTAGTTCAGACCCAGAACTTTCCTGATGATCTTCCTATAAAAGATAGAAGCCAGAGGAGCCAGGCCCCGCAGGAAGTTAACACGGATCTCATGAAGTCAGTGGGCCTTGTTGGTCCTAATGTTGTATCACACAGACAGAGTCGAGTTTCAAGTGCCTTTCATCTTAGATGAGGAACATTGACCATTAATAGAGTAGCGTTTACTACCTTTCTCATTAAATAATGATGGTAATAGCCCTTATTTCTTGCCTTCCTTATCAGGCTTTCCTTACAGTAACCCTGTGATGCAGGTAGAACAAGTACTATCATGCTCATTTTACAGATGAAGGAACTGAAACAAGAAGGGCAGCATTGGTATAGTGGAAAAAACACTAGACTTAGTGGGCAGAAAACCCTCCCTGGGACAACTTGGATTCATCCCTAGAATGAGGAGACGGGAGTAAATGGTCTTTCCGTTAGATCTCTTCCCTCTCAAGATTCCAGGATTGTTTTACTCTAAGAAGTGATTTGCCCATAGTTAGTCACACAGATAAGAACTGGGGCTTAACCTTCACCCTTCCGCTCTGGTCTTCGTCCCAGGACGCAACACTCATTACTCACTTTGCATCTTTAAACACTTTGCTCATCCGTTTTCAGGCAAGGATACATTAGCTCTGAGATCATCATGAGTGTTTTCTCCAGTCTCTATACCGTGCTAATTTTTTTAAAAAATAAAACCGTGGTCAGTAGCAGACTCTCTCCTCCCTGTCCTTTTCCTTGGTAGGCAGAGGGGGCTCAGAGGAAGGAGAATGAGTTCCAGGTTTCCTTAGAACCATGGCCTGAGTGAGACAGGGAGGCTACAGTTCAAAGCATGTGTGATGGGGGAGGGATGGCTGGGGCAGGCTGTCTACTTAACCTCTTCCTCGCTGTGTCTTTGAGGCTTTCTCCAAGCACTTGCTCTGCCCTTGGAAGCAGTGCATGGGACTAGTGGCCAAGGACACCATTCATCCTTACTAATGGCTCCCGCCATTCCTTCCTTCCGCTTCAGAATGTAGGAGCCGCTCTGCCTAAGGAATGGTGGCTCTTTACCCAGGCTGTCATTTTGAAGGGAAGGATCAGGGAATAGGAGGGAAAAAAGGCAGTGTATCTCACACTTTCATGGCAATCAATAATAGCATTTATTCAGCACTGGGGACTACTAAATGGTGCAGTGGATAGAGCACTGAGCCTGAAGGGAGAAGAATTGAGTTCAGATCTAGCCTCTGATATTTCTTAATCTGGGCAAGTCACTTAACCTCTGTTTGCTTCAGTTTCCTCATCTGTAAATTGGGAGACCCACCTCCCAGGGCTGTTGTGAGGACTAAAAGAGAAAATCATTGTAAAGCATTTAGCACAGTGACAGGCACATAAGAAGCACTAAATAAATGTTAGCTCTTATTATCATTATTATTCATTAGAATACAAATCATTCCATCTACTGTACTTGCCAGGTTTGTGAGGATAAAATGAGATATTTGTAAAGTCCTTTGCAAATTTCAAAGTGTTTTTTAAATGTCAGCTATTATTACTATGATTATGCATGCACATATTTGTTGAGGTTTAGGGTTTAGGGGTAAGACCCCAAAATAGCAACATACTGGGTGCTGCCGAATGAATTTGACTTCTTCTCTCAGCCAAAGTAAAGCAAAGTTTATTAGAGATTTGCCATAATGGGTAGGTATCTATGACACTTGTATTGGACAAGTGGGTCAGAATAATCTGACACAGAATGAGTCTGCACTAGGTAATTCTCGACAGCCTCATGGAGGCAAGATGGAGCTTATATCCAGAAAGACCGTAGGAAGATTTAGAGGGGGTCTAGAGGAGAAGTTTGGGAAGGGTTTTAAGAATCTTAAGGATTAAAGGTGGGAAATAGCAGAAGGCTACCTGGAGATGACAGACAACGGAGGGCTAGGCTAGTCTCAGGGAGTATAGATATTTTGAGGGGATTAATGGTGAGGGGCTAGCTGGACACTGGAGGGCTAGGCTAGTAACAGAGATTTGGGTGTAGGGATAATGAAAGGCTTATGGCCTCAGCAAATTCCTCATCAAGTGGGAAGATTCAAGGAGAGTTCAAGGGGGTTCCCAGAGCCTGTACCCCATCAATATTCACATACATATATGTACTTCATCATAAATACATTTTCGTATTCACTTTCATCGGTGTATTCACATGCATACATACTCTCACTTTTATACACATTCAAATCCAGGTGGGCACACTCACTTTCACCGAAACACACATGAACATATATGCAGACACTTAGATTCTCACACTTTTGTATTCCCACAAAGGACTCTGACACCAACTCACACACATATGTATTTGCATAAATTTAGGTACAGAGTCAGTGAGGTCCTGCAGAGTGAATGAGTTAAAAATAAAGCCCTTATTAAATGTTTACTATATGCCAGACATTGTACTAAGCACTAAGGAAGCAAATACAAAAAAAAAAAAAAGAGTCTCTGCCCTTACTTTCTAATAAGAAAGATTCCTATGCACCCCAGCCCTCACCCTACTAATATACCAGTTGGTAGCCACCCATGAGACAAGCAGGCAGATCATCCCAGCATCTGCTCACTTCATTCTTGCTCTCCCTGAACCCAAGGTGACCCCCTGGCATGGACTGCCAAGTGCAGATGGATTAGGCTTCTGCCACTGAGGTAGAGTGGGGAGAGGGAGGGCCTGTGGGATGGCAAGAGCACTGGGAGAACAGATGAGATTGCCTGTCTGACAGTTTTTCCCCCAACTCTCCTCCCCTACTCAGATAGGAAAAGAGACTCTGGCAGGGTTTCAAATTTTATGCATTTGGCCTAGTTAGCATCTTGAATACATTCCATGTTTCAGCTGTAGCACTTTCTTGCTTTTTTTTTCTTATGTGTAATAAGAAACAGGCAGCTGAAGTTTTCTTTTCTTTAAAATAAGAAGGTTAGACTAGATAATTTCCAAGTTCTAGTTCTAATACTCTTTGTTCTATGTAATAATATTCTGTATTATAAGCTTTCTTCTAACTCTAACAATCTATGTCCTAAGCTCATTCCTAGCTCTAACAATCTATGTTCCAAGTTCATTTCTAGCTCTATGATCTAAGCTCATTAGTTCATTCTAAGTTCATTCCTAACTCTAATAGTTTATGTTCTAAGCTCATTCCTAACTCTAACAATCTATGTCCCAGACTGATTCATAGCTCTAACAATGTCCTAAGACCATTTCTAACTCTAAAAGTCTATGTTCTAAGCTCATTCCTAGCCCTAACAGTCTGTTCTAAACTCATTCTTAGCTCTGTCTGTTCCAAGCTCATTCCTAGCTCTTACAGTCTAAATTCATTCCCAACTCTAACCGTCTATGTTCTAAGCTCATTCCTACCTCTAACAGTCTGTGTTCTAAGATCTTTCCCTGAGGTAATGGACTGTCACTATCTAGAATTTTCAGTGTCTGCCTCTGACAAAGCTAACAGCAGGCATGTTGTTAAGTGGGGATCCTGGTTGATATTCAGTGTACCTAGGGTGGCCCAACCAGCCAGTTGCTTCCAAGTGATAAACATCTCTTTCCCCCCCAGTGTGAATTCAAAGCAAAAAACATTAAGAAAAAGAAAGTCAGCATCGTGGTGTCTGTTGATGGTGTGAAGGTGATTCTCAGGAAGATGCAGAAGGTAAGTATCTCTTACTCTCCCTTTTTTCCAAGGAGAGGCCCCTTCCTGGATTAGAATCTTCCAGAGAAAGTGACCATGACCACACCACTTCCTTCCTACCCTCTAGTACTAAGGTGGCCTTAATAACAGCTTCCCAGATGTATCAGGCCACAGGACAGGGAAAAGCCTTGACCTTAGGAGTTCCTTGAGGTGAGACTGAAGGGGAAAGAAAGGAGGGAGTAGGGCTGACAGCAGTGAAGTAGTGGTAAGAAAAGACATTGAATTTAGAGTGAAAGGACCTGAGTTTGAATCTTGACTCTTCATTTACAACCTTCATTTATGATCTTAGGCAAATCACAACTTCTACAGCTTCAGGCAGATTAGATAAATAATCTCTTTTCCTTTCCTGCTCCAAACCTTATATGTTTGACCCTTAGCATAAGGCTGCAGGGACATTCAGGGGTTGGCTTGTGCTCTCTGTCTTTCCATTGCATCTGGCCTTCTCCCTTTCTCAGGCCTCCATTCCAGTTCCTCCTTATTATCTCCTCCCTGGTTTGCTACATCAGCTCCAGTCTCTCTCCCCTGGGTCTTTTCTTCACATACTGCCGGTCATCTATTCACAGTACAGCTCTGATCACATTCTTCCCCTGCTCAAATGCCACTGGAGTTAGCAGAAGGAGTGCTGTATCTGTAATAAGAGGACCTAGGTTTGAATTCTTATTAAAGCTATTTACTTTTTTGTATAACCTTGAGCAAATCACTTTTTCTCTCTCTGGGTCTCAGTTTTGTCATCTGTGAAATGAAGGGGTTGAATTGGACAATCCCTAAAGTCCATTATTCTAAATCCTCTAAGCCTGTGAACTCCTCCTTCCTCTCTGAATCCTCTTCATCCCTCAAGGCTCAGCTCGGGTGCTACCATCAGGAACTTTTTGTGACTTCTTTCCTCAGAATCCCCATAATGACAGCTCTGCCCCCCTGAGTCAGCTCTTGAATCAGTCCTTAAATAATCGTAGAATTTAAAAACTGGAGGGGACCGTAGAGATCATTTCAACTAATGCCCTCAACCAATGCTTCACCCAATCCAGGGGATTGCACCCAGATCCTCTGACTTTAAATCTAATGGTCTTTCTACTATACCATGCTTCTTCATGTGTTCCACATTCCACCCATAGACTGGAAACTGTTTGAGGACAGGGACCCATTGTCTCCTTCTATCTTCCTGATGCCCTTATTTGATCAGCGCTGTGCTAAGGCCTGGTATTTTTGTTTTGTTTTGTTTTTTGGGCTTTTTTGTTTTGTGGTTTTTTTTTTTTCAGGAGGGGGAATTGTATATGTATATGTGTGGTTGTTTTTTTTTTTTTTTCCACTTCTCTGCAGAGGAAGGAGTGGGCCTGGGAAGAAAGTAGGACACTGGTGATGCACGACCCTGTCTACAGGTAGGGATTGTCACCCTTACTACCTCCTTTATCCCACTAAAAATGACTGGTGAGGCATGGTCATTCCATCCATTTGAGCAGGAACATCACTACCCCCATCCCAGATGTTATTGTTATTAAGAAAGACCAAGATAGCCCTGAACCCTGTGCCTTGTGCTGCTAGTGAATATCTGATAACTTCAGGTGCCAGTTGGGATAAAGAAGGGATGTAAGGGTGGGAGAGGATGCTTAGTGATGAGGACAGAGGGAAGGTCTGGAAGTAGAAGAGAGAAGCAGAGAGTATGCCTACTCCTCCTGTCAGTCCAGTGTGTCAAGAAGCTTGAAAGAAGGAACATCTAGTACTAGAGAACATGGGCAGGGATGTAGTATCTTCTAGAAGGATCCAGGTTTCCATCAGTACAAGAAAGAAAATGTGTGAGTGGAAAAGGTCTAGGATAAAGAGAAATTTGTTAACAATGGAACAAAATAGAGCCTGTGGAGGGGAAAAGTAGAGCTAAGTGGGAGTGATGACAGAAGGGATTTTAGGCTACTCTGAGTCACTGATAAAAAGAAAGGTTTGCTAGCCAATCAGTTGGGTTCTCTCAACTCTATCCCAAGATGATGGAGGGTAGTGCAGTCTGTTCCCTAAACAACAAGGAACAGAGGATAGAAGGAGCAGGAAGATTGGGTCTATGAGAACCAGTGACCAGGTCATCAGCATAGCATGCATTCAGCTCCCAGTTGGGCTAAATGCCTGGAGTCCTGGTCTTGGACAATTCTGGTAGTAAAAAGCTGAGCAGCTGGTGTCTGAGCATTTGGTGGTTATACATGGCTTAGGTGGTGGTGGTTTTGCCAGTTAGGTCAATGAAATGGCAGAGGAATTAGTCCACATATAGCAGCAAGTTCTAGGTTATGGGGGTTCCCTAAATACAGTTCCTGAGTAGTACTGAAGTTGAAGTCCCATACCCCATGTTCCAGTGATAGGGAAAGAAAGATCAGGTACTGGGTATGGACCTAGGCCCCCACCTACATGGACTCTCTGTGGCACTGTTTTTTAGAAAGAGCATTGTGCCTCTACAATATGGCATCCTACTGCCACCTACCCGATCCCATCCTAGGATGCCCAGTGGTAATGAATGACTGAGGTGCTATCCTTTTCTCAGATAGATTTAATGGCATGAGACAAAATAGCACCTCCATATGGTCAGTTGTCCTAGGGCAAGAAGGCCACCAAACCTAGTCTCAGACAGGGGACCCGCACTCCTGGATTTCAGAAAATTGAAGGAAAACATAGGTCCCAGAGAAGGATCCTTGGTGTCACTAGTAGCCACTACCCCACCTTGGGCACCCAGTGATAACGGAGTACTTACAGACGATTGCTTTCTCAGTTTGCTATATTGACATGGGACATTTCCTCCTAGAATCTTCTATGTGTCCCATGACTCTCAGGATTTGAAGATATTCAGCTACATTGCCAGGGATGGGACCAATAACTCCTTCCGGTGCAACGTATTTAAATCTAAGAAGAAGGTAAAGGATTGCAACATCCATTGCCAACACATTCTTTGTTCCCACCCTGACCCTCATCTCCCTAACCTAAACTAGAGGTCGTACCATAAGAAGCTCCTGAACCAGGGGTAGGGAACCTGCAGCCTCAAGGCCACATGTGGCCTTCTAGGTCCTTGGGTATAGCCTTTTGACTGAGTTCAAATTTTACAGAACAAATCCTTTTATTAAGGAGATTTGCTCTGTGAAGTTTAGATTCAAAGGGCTGCACTTGATGACCTAGAGGGCCACATGTGACCTCCCAGCTGCAGGTTCCCCATTCCTGCACAGAAAGTTCAGAATGGGTGGTGTAGTGTGTACCTTTCCTCAACACATCCAAAATATGATTTTTTTTTTCAGAGCCTAGGGTACCAGGCTAACTTGTATTGAGGGATCAGTCCATAGTGGGATTAGGGGCTCGGCTGAGGCCTACATGGTGGGTATCAGTGTATCCTTTTGTCCATCTACATGTGGGCAGAGCCAGGCCATTCGAGCAGTGAGGACAGTGGGCCAGGCCTTTGAGGTTTGCCACAAGCTGAGTCTACAACACCCTCTACCCAGTGCTGATGCAGCCACCCGCCAACCTACAGAGAAGAGGCCTCAAGCAGGTACTCCGTCCTCACCTTTCTTTCAATCACTTCCACCTAAACTCTACCTTGCTCAGGATGTCCCCAGGATAGCCATCAGGCCAAGGCAGGGGAGGGTCCTAGGTAATGTGCTATGATACAAAGAACACTAGTCTTGGCATCAGATGATCTGAGTTAGACTCCTGGTTTGGACCTTTACCAGCTGCTTCATCCTGAGCAAGTCACTTCTCTCTGCCTCAATTTCCTCCTCTATAAAATGGGAATAACAATATTTGTACTGATTACCTCACAAGGCTGTTGTGAGGAAACTATTTTATAAACCTTAGAGTGACACAGAATTTATAATTATTGTTGTTTATTATTCTTGGAATTCATTCCCTAGAGTGACATAACTCCATGTGCCCCTCCATAACTCCATGGGTAAATGAAAGTTGATATGTCTCAGTGTTACAAACCCAGCTCCCAGACAAGACTGTCCCTACCAGAACTAGGTGTCCCTGAGAGTCTAGGGCTATTAGAAACCAGATGCCTCACAGCAGAAAAGTGTGAGCCAGAGTCAGATTTTGAGTCCTACTTACACCAAAGCACACAAACTCACAAAGATGCTAGTGTGTATATAACTGGGTATGTTCACCACTCTGTTTCACTATTTCAGTCTCTTTCTACCAGATCCAGCCCTTCTTGAGGTATGGCTGAGCCAGGCCCCCATGAACTACTCATTATGCCTCCTCTTCCCTTCTCCATCCCCAGGTATGCCACTGTGTCCAGGATGTTGGAGCTGGCTCTGCCCACCCTGCCAGTGCTCCACCATGGCCACCCTCGAGAAGCCTAGACTCCTCCCCCAAGTCATCAGCCATGCCAGTAACACCCTTGTTGACTCCACATTGTACTCGGCTCCTCCACCACCAGCTTCTCCAGCAATGGCAGCAGGCCCAGGTAGCCACTGCCCAGGTAATTTTCCTCCCCTTTTTGTCCTTCCCTAAGGAGAGCTCCCCATGGGCTGGGCTTTCCTGGGTAGCTTTCAGAGTGACTAAGGGATCATGGACTTTTGCTCTCTGTATGGACCTCAGCTTCATCCTCTGCCATCACTCTATGTCTGTACTCTTGGAGTCATTAATTTCCTTAGGTTCTTCTGGTCTCACCATAGACTCACCCCTTCCTTTCCTGCAGAAGCAGTGTTGATATGTTGGAAGAGGCACTGAATGTGGAAACAAGGAGGATCAGATTTAAATCCTGGCTCTCTCATTTATTAGGTGCATGACCTTGGACAAGTCACTATTATCTCTCTGGGGCTCAGAAAAAATGAGGGTAATGGAATATGTGTTACTTTTACCATCTATAAAAGGGATATATTACTATAACAGGTCTGTTATAAGGCTCAAATGAGATACTCTCAAGTGCTCTGGAGGATGCTAAGCAGCATCATTCCTTATTTTAAAAAAAAAGTCACTTGAAGCAGAACCTATATTTTTCTTTTTGTAAAAAAAAAATTATTATAAACCCAGCCATCAATGAAAGCAAATACGTATGTGTATATGACCAACATAAAAATTTTAAAATATAGTGTTACATAAAACCATTTTATTTAGACTAGACCTGTGATTTCATTGGTGTAGGAAACTGCCTCTGTGGATGCCCTTTACCAAGGCAGATCAGCACTTGGTTGATAACATATAGTCCTAGAGCAGCGGTTCTCAACCTGTGGGTTATGTTCAATTTGTAACAATGAAAATACACCCTGCATTTCAGATATTTGCATTACGATTCATAACAGTAGCAAAATTACAGTTATGAAGTAGCAACGAAAATAATTTTATGATTGGGGGTCACCACAACATGAGGAACTGTATTAAAGGGTCGCGGCATTAGGAAAGTTGAGAACCACTGTCCTAGGGAGTTGCCTAGAGTAGAATTGTGAGCATGCTTCCTACCTGGACCCAGGTGGCCCACAACACTACCAGTGCAGCAGAAACCTGATTAAAATGTAATTGGGAAATATGTAACAAAATTCACAAAAATATGATAAAACATAGATAATGTTTCTATGTGATTCTCCAAGTCAGTATGTGCCCTTGGGGATCTTTATGTATGTTTTAGTGGCCCCCATTTCTATTCAAGTTCATATCACTGGCCTGGAACCCTGAGAGGTTGAGATTTGCCCAGGGTCACACAGGTGGTATGTATGTCAGAGGCAGGTCTTCTTGACTGCAGAGTCAGCTCTCTCTCCCATTGTGCCATGTTGCTTCTCATAAAGCAATCCGCATTTCACAAAGTAAAACCAAATGAATGGCCAACAATATGTACTTGCTCTGTATCTTTTTCATATCTTTATGAAGTTGCATTATTTGGGGTTTTTTTCTTTATTTTTTTTCTTTATTTTTTAAAAATATGTCTTTGTAATCATATGTTTATAATTCTGGTTCTACCAATGTAAGTCTGCAGAATCAGTTCAGATTTACTAGCTTCAGGACCCCCAGCTTACCTAACTTCCTGAGCCTTTGTTTCTTTACTAATAAGTCAAAATAATAACAACATTTGACTAACAGAGTTGTGGGGAGAGAATGCATGTAAAATGCTGGTAAACATTAAACCCCTATACAAATGAAAGTTATTTTGGTCATTATACCCTTTACATTTATCATTTTATGGTGCTACAATATTCTATTATAGCAATATACCATATTTTAATCATTCTTCAATCATTGAAATATAGGTGGCTTCCAGCTTCTTGCTATTTAAAAAATAAGCAAATAGGTTCTGTTTGCCTATTTTTATACTTTTAGGGAAAAGTCTTAGCAATGGTATCACCAGGACAGGGGTTAGCATTAAGTTTTGTCTCTTTTTTTGTTCTCCAAAAGACTTGGACTCATCTATAGATAGTCCAAACAACCATGTAATGGAGTGCCCATTTCCCAGCAGCCCTGGTAACACTGGATGTTTGTCTTTGCTAATTTAGTGGGTATAAAGTGGTATCATAAGCCTTTCTTGATGTGTATTTCTCTGATTATGACTGGATTGAAGGAGATTCATGGCATACTGGATAGATTTCAGGACTTAAGGTTAGGAAGATCTGGGTTCAAATCCTACGTCTGATACTTACTGGTTTATGACTGTGGACAAGTCACTTACTCTCTCTGAGCCTCAGTTTTCTCATTTGTAAAATTAGGGGGTTGGATTAGATGGACTTTAGAATACCTTCTCACTTTACCACCATCCTTACCTTCTTGTTACTCAATCCAGACCTTGGTAACAGTTAGGTCCCTGTCTCCAAGTAATTCTCCCTCTTTTCTCAATGAGTTCAGTGCTTGGCTCACAGGCTTCTTCTCCACCCCACCTTCTTCCCTCAGATATCCCCTCAAATATCCCAAATCCCCAATTCCCCAAGCTGCTCAATTCCCATGACTTATTCTTCCGCTCTACCTCAGCTTCTAACAGGGATGATTCATGCCTTTGATTACACCTTTGAAAGTATTCCGCTTTCATGTACAAGAACTGGATTTTTTTTTTTATCCGAGCAAAATATTTTATCTTTCTATCCCTTTTATGCCTCATTCTTCCTAACCTCTTTATCCCCACCATGACCTCCAATTGCTCCATTCCTCTCTATTATCGGCCATCAACCCTGCTCTGGCTATATTCTCTTCCCTTCCCAACTGATGAGCTCGTTAATTTCTGTACTATTCTTTACTCTTGAATCCTTTGCTTCCTTGTCCTGTCAACAGTCATGCCTCATCAAACCGAAATCCTGGATTACTCCCACTATATGCCTTCTTCCTTCCTACTCATATTCTGCTGAATGAAACTGGAAGAGATAACAAAACCTTGTTGATTGGATTAATCAGTAAACATTTATTAAAAGCACTCATGGACAGCTCTGATTGTCAGGAAGTCTTCATATCAAGCCAAAATTTTCCTCTAACTTGAACCCAAAGCTCCAAGTTTGTCCCTTTGGAGACAAGCAGAACAAGTATAATCCTGATTCAATATAACAGCCCTTCAAATATTTGAAAATAACCACCATGTATCTTTCCCCACCCAGGGCTTCTATAGGCTAAACATCCCTATGGGTTTCCATCAATGTACCTATATGCTCTGTAATTTGACATTTTTGTGCTCCTTGAATTAAATTACTCTTTTCTTAAAATACTATTACACTGTAAATTCTATGAGGGCAAAGACAATATCTAATTAAAATGTCTTCTATCCCCCACACCTAGCACAGAGCTCTCTACACAACAGTAAATATTTGTTTCATATTCATGAAAAAATGAATGTTAATAAACTCAAGAAAGATTATTGTTTGTCCTTCATTCTAAAAGTGGACTAATGACATCAGAAAGGGATGTCCAGACTTGTAAGTGAGGCAGGATTGTACAAAGTCATCAGCCTCACTCTCTCCAGGGTCATCTGAGTCCAGTGGTGAGATATAGGTCAGGAGAACTGGAGATGACCCCAGATGCAGTGGGAAACCTTGTCCTTTTTACACTAAGGTCTGTCCCAGGTCTCAGTTTGGCTGAGTGATTTAAGGATGGGTAAGAAATGAGACAAAGGATGGCCTAGTTTGCCTACTCAAAACAAAGAAATAAAGAAATAAAATTGGGAGAATACCCTTAGGGTTCCTGGCCAGAACAGAAATAATTGCTGTTTACACTCGTTCTGAGCCATCAGAACCCAAACAATGACCAAGTGAGGCTTAGGCTGGGATCTATTATCAGCCAATCCTTGAGAGCCCGGGTGATTTGGGTTTAAGATATGGTCTCCATTTGACTTTCAATGGGATTTATCAAAGCCTGGTTTTTCAGAGCTCTATTTCAAGAAATTAGAAATGAAACTACATGGGACAAAAGAGTTAATTATCCCTATTTTTAAAAATGATAGGATAAATAAATAGGGAAGAGAAAAAAACCTAGCCCCCCCCCCCCCCCAAGCCCCAAGATATCTTGCAATGCTTCCACTTACAAAATTTATATTCCTTTGGGCGGAACACCCACATTTAAAGGGATGATTCCCCATGTGAACAGAGGGAGAGGAAGGGGGAAAGGGAGGAAGGAGGAGAGAGAGAGAGAGAGATAGAAGAGAGAGAGAGAAGAAAAGAAAAGAAGGAAGAAAGGAGCACTGCCCAACTGGAACTAGCCAGTTGGATCCCCAGTGGGGCAGCAACTACTACTCATGGATTGCTGTTTGTCCTTTGCTCTTGAAGAGCACCAATGACATAAGGAGGATGGTGTCTTTACTTGCAGGTAAATTGGGTTTAAGTGAGGAAGGCTGTGCAAAATCATCAGCCTCACTCTCACTCAGAAGAGAAAATGCATAGAGATGACAATCCATGAGAGCTGATATAAGGTCACATCTACTTTCTCTCCTCTCACTGTTTCCCAAATGCTCTACTATCTGACTGCCTTCAATTCAACTGAAACTTTTCTCTTTGAAGTTACCAGTGATCTTTTAATTGTAAAGTCTAATGGCTTTTTCTCAATTCTCATCCTTTTGGGCCTGTCTGTAGTATTTGACACTGCTGACTACTTTCTCTTCCTTAATGTTATCTCCTTTCTGGGTTGTCATGGCATTGCTCTCTCCTGGTTCTCTTCCTACCTCTCCAATGACTTCTTCTCAGTCTCCTTTGTTGGATTTTCATCCATGCCACAACCTCTAACTTTTGAGTACTTGCTAAGGCTCTTAGTCCCTCTTTTTCTTTATCTCTATAGTCTTGGTGATCTCATTTGCAGATTCAATTAGAAACTTTATGCAGATGATTCCCAGATTTCTGTAGCTAACCTTAGTCTCTCTCCTGAGTTGGTTCCACAGTATCAATCGCTTATTGGACAATTAAAACTAGAGTTCCTGAAGGCATTTTAAGGACATGTTCAGAAAAGAACTCATTATCTCTCCCCCCAAATCCACCCCTCTTCTGAACTTCCCTACTGTTGTTAAGGGAATCACCATCCTTCCTATTGTTGAGGTTTAGGTTTAGGGGTGCTCGAGACCCCAAAATACCAACATGTCGGGTCCTGCCGAATGAATTAGACTCAAGCCTTCTCTTAGCCAAAGAAAAGCAAAGTTTATTAAAGATTCACCATAATGGTTATACTCTTAAGGAGCCTAAGTATTTGTGATACTTGTATTGACAAGTGGGCCAGAGCAATCTGACACAGACTGAGTCTGAGGTAGATTGAATCTGAGTCACTTCATGGAGGCAAGATGGATCTTATATACAGAAAGATTGTGGGAGGGATCTAGGAGTGGTCTAGAAGAGGGGTTTTGAAAAGGAATCTAAGGAAGATCTTGATGAGAGTGAGGTCATACTCCAGGAACCGAGAGAATGGGATTTTGATGGGATCAAGGGTGGGAAACAGTCAGAAGCAATCCAGAGGTAACAGATAGTGGAGGGCTAGGCTAGTTTAAGGGTAACAGATATGGTCATAGATATTTTGATAAGATCAAAGGTGAGAGGTAGCTGAAGTCTACCTGAAGGTAACAGACAATGGAGGGCTAGGCTAGGTTAAGGATAACAGAGATTTACTCATATTAATAATGGAAGGCTTTTGGTCTTTGGGGTATGCCAGATCAAGTGGGCAAGGGGTTCCCAGGGTTCCTGGGGTTCTCAGATATACCCCATCACTATCACCCAGGTTCACAACCTCAGCATCAACCTTGATTCCTTTCTCTCACCCCACATATCCAATCTGTTGCCAAACCTTGGTAAAAAAAAATTCTATAACATCTTTCACATATGTTCCCTTCTTTCCACTTACAGAACCAGCACCTTGGGTCAAGCATCCTCACCTCTGTCCTGGACAATTACAATAGCCTCCTATTTAGCATCCAGTCTCAAGTCTCTCCTCACCCTAATCTATCCTCCATTCAGATACCTAAAGCATATGTCTGACCACATCAACCCCTGTTCGATAACTCTGTACCTTGTCTGTCTTCTTATATTTCATTCCTCTCCATGCCGACTACAATGGAGCCATGCTGGCATACTCATACTCTATCTTTTTGCCTATGCCTTTGCACTAGCTGTCTCCCCATTCCTGGAGTGCTCTCCCTCTTCACCTCAGCTCCAAAGAATCCATGGCTTCCTGTAAGACCCTTCCTGGAGGGAGGCCTTTCCTGGTTCTCCCAGCTGCCACTACCTTCCTCTCTAAGCTGATTCTCTCTCCGCTCTGTGTTTATCTTATATGTTGTCCCCTATTTGAACATGAGCTCTTTAAGATCAGGGACAATTTTTAAAAAATTTTTCTTTGTATTTCCTGCATTTAGCATTGTCCCTGGCACGTAGTCAGTGTTTAATAAATGCTTGTTGGTTAAGCATCTTTTCATGTGTTATCAGCGTTTTTCATCTTATCCTTCAGTAGTTTTCTGTTTGTCTTCTTTGACCATTGCTCCACTAGAGAGTATATTACTTTTAGAGAGATGCATTCATTCTTTAGAGATCTGTCTGTCATTCAACAAGCATTTATAGATTCTGGAAACCAGACCTTTATCTGTCATATTTACTGCAAATATTCTTTTCCCAATCTGTTCCCTTTTTGTTGTGCAAATAGAGTAGGTTTTTCAAAGGATGTTTCCTAGCATTTATTTTCTCATTCAATAAATATTTACCATGTATCTACTGTGTTGAAAATTCTGTGCTAGGTATGGGGAAGACACAATTTTTTTTTAGATATGTTCTCTTGGTCCCACTTGGAGCTTACATTATAATAGTATTCTAGGAAAAGAGATTCACCTACCAATTTGGGGAGTAGAAAAATGGCTGTTGAAGAAACCTCGTGGAGAAATTTAGCCTAGAGAAGATCTTGGTCAGTAAGGAGACACATGATAGCTGTTTTCAAAAATCTGAAGGGCTGTCCTAAAGAAGAGGGATTCTACTTGGCTGGAGGGAGGGAAAGAATAAACACTTATACAATTTATTATATATGAAGGCACTGAGCTAAACACTTTACAAATATCTCATTCATGGCAAACAGGAATTCAGTGACTTACTTGGGCTCAAACAGATATTAAGAGTATAAGGTAAGGTTTGAACTCATGTCTTCCTGACTCCACGACCAGCACTTTATCCACTGTGCCAACCTGTTTGAGAGGGAAGAGCTAAGGGCAATGGGCTCAAATTACAGAGAAGCAGATTTTGGCTCGATGTGAAGACTGCCTTCCTGACAATAAGAGCTTCCTATAAATGGAATAGGCAGCCCAAGAAGCAGTGAGCTCTATGTCACTGTAAGTGTTAAGTAGAAAGTGAATGAGTAGTTGCTGGTAATGTTGGAAAGGAGATCCCATGCTCAAGGCTAGTTTGGATTAGAATAACATATGTGATTCCTTCTGACTTGGGAATCTTGATTCTGTGATAATTTCACAATGAGAATTAAGTGGTAGAGGTGGAGGTCAAGAATAACCACAAATGGGGTAATGATGGGAATTCTCTAGGTACAGCTTCTCACAGACCAGCTGGCCGCAGAGACAGCTGCCAGAGTGGAGGCCCAGGCCAGGATCCACCAGTTGCTGCTGACCAACCGCGACCTGCTCCAACACATGGCACTGCTGGGTCGGCAGCTAAGGGAGCTAGAGGAAAGAGCTTGGGGCCGGCCTAATGGTAAGGAGGGTTCAGGGCAAGATGGGGAGCTGGTGGTAAGGGGAGGTGGCTCAGGACAGAGAAGGGAGCTAGGGCTGGCCTGTTGGTTTGGGATTGGGGGAGACTGGGAGTCTCATGTGGCCCAGGTGAAGCTGAAAAGAAGAGATGATGTTGGTCTAATGATGAAGGATTCCAGAATTGTAGGGGTATCCTGGGCTCTCAGTACAGTGGGTATGAGTATGGGTGTGTGTTGAAAATTACCATTTGTTTTCTACATAGTACTAAATTATGCCAAGATTTTGAACTGGTTTCACTGAGATTTTCTTTTTTTCCTTTCATAGAGTATAGGATGTTAGAGCTAGAAAGGACCTAAGAATCCATGCTCTCATAGTATTTCACTGGACTTCTCCTGCTGTAAGTTCAAAGGGAAGAGGTCCTGCAGTTATCACCTGGAGGAAGAGCTAGGGAAGGCAAAAGGAGACCCTGACCTATCCTTGCTCATGACTCAAAGAACAAAGAACATAGAATGTTGGAATTAGAAGAGACCTTAGAACAAAAAGACCCTGACCTGTCCTTATTGATGAGATAGAATGTCGGTACAAAAAATGAAGAATGTCAGTATGAGAAGGGACCTTAGAACAAGAGTACAGGAGTTGGCTATTGCCAATCTCTGAGGGCCTGCCTGGGAATCCTTAGCAGTAGACTCTTGTCAAAGACTTTATGTTCTCTTTTTCCCTTCTTCTGCCCAAACAGGTGGCCAGTCTCTGCAGAGCTTCAGCCTTAGCCTGGACCGGGCCTCTACCCTGGGTTCCAGGGTCCAAAGGAGCCAGGACACTGTGGGAAAGGTTAGCCTGACTTTGAGAAGTAGGCATCTGCCTGGGCTCAGCCAGAGAGAGGAAGACTCCAAGGAGACTGAACAGGGAGGGAGTTCTTCCAGTATCACAACCAATAAGGATAGGTCAGTGATCCTACTGCCTTCCTGCCCTCTCTCCTGAAGGTAGTCAAAGTGCCCTCTTCCTCATAGTCTTAGAGAGACATAAACACCCACTGGAGGGCGTTGTACCTTCTCTAGATACTGGGGGGCAAAGAGTGATAAACTAGGAACCAAGAGACCTAACCTCTTGTCCTAGTTCTGTCCCTAACTCAACCCATTCCATATATTATAAGCCTCAATTTTTCCTTCTGTAAAAAAGGGACAATCAAATCTAGACTACCCCTTTCACAGATTTACTTTGAGGATCTAATGAAAAGACTTCTTGAGGCACTTCAAAACACCAAATAATATAAAGGATTATTATGATTAATAGGATCATAGGGTTTAGAACTAGAAAGGACCTTTGAGTGAGTCTAGCCCAACCCCTCGGCACAGACAGTAAGGTTGCAGAGCTGAGATTCAGACCAAAGTCCTCCAGGGTGAGTTCCCTTTTTACAACACTCCTGTACTTCCCCATGATGGCCTGGGACCCAGAGCCCTCTCGTAGCCCTCAGAAATGGAATCAGAGCCCTGAAGAGAGAGCCCTTCCTCATTCTGCTGGGTTTGAGGCAAAATGAAATGAAAGCAATGGGGAGGAAGCCTTCCTGTAAATTACTGTAGCTAATCCCCTACATCCCAGCCATATGCCAGCTCACAGGAAGGACAAGGCAGGCAACCAAGAAAGCATGAGATCATCCCTCTGTCCCCAGACAGGCCTAGCTCCAAGTGATTTATGAAGCCCTTTCCTCATAACAACCCTGATGTAATTATCCCTATTTTTTAGATGAGGAACCGGTTCAGAAAGTTAGAAAGGGTTAAGAATGCAGGAATAATCCTGACTCTAGGTACTGTATTTTTTCTACTCCTCCCCTTCCTTCCTTTCCTAATCTCCTGTACTGTTCTCCAGACTGCTGATGTCACCATCCATTCCCAAGCTTCACCCTCCTCCCCCTACTCTCAAGAAGAGGTTGACCAAGACTTCCCTCAGCCTGGACTCGGAGCCTGATCCGGGACAACCGTCCTCCTTTGGAACTGCAGACTCAGTGAGCAATGACACCCTGGAGGAGGCCAAAGCTGGGGCCACTCAGTTGTACCTCTCACCCACAGCCTTCCCATCTGAGGCCAATGACACAATCCTGCACATCAGCTTCTCTGATGAGGATGAGGAGGATCCAGCCATTGAGGCTCATGTTCCTGCATAAACCCAACCCCCTGGCTCTCTCCTCCCTTCCTTTCTTTCCCTTCCTCTGGATCCTACAGGGGAAAGCCCTCCAAGTTCACCTAGAGCTACCCACCGTGTACCTAAACTTGAGCGTAGAGCAGAAATAGCCTACTATAGTGTTAAGAGCACCAGACTTGGAGTCAGATAACCTGGGTTCAAATCCTGGATCTGCTCCTTAGCCATCTGTGTGTTGCATGACAAGTCACTAAACTTCTCTGGGCCTCAACAGCATCATCTGTAATTTGAGGAGGTTAGACCAAATTATCCGTAAGTTCCCTCCCAGCTCTTGATCCTATGACTATTTCTTCTAAAATGTTATGGTGTAATGGTGAGAGCATGGTCTTGCATTCAGAAGATCTAGATTTAAATCCCACCTCTGACACTTAGCTGTGTGAACTTGGGCAAGTTGTTTTACCTCTCTGAGCCTCAGTTTCCTCCTCTGTAAAATGAGGAAAGAAATCCTTGCACTACCTACCTCATTGGCTTACTATGAAGAAGGCACTTTGTAAATCCCAAAGTGCTCTAGAAATGTGAGCTTTTTTTGTTGGGGACTGTCTCACTCCTGAGTTGCTTTACAGGTTTGTTTATTTGTTTTTTTAATAGGTTAACCATAGCCTTAACCAGCTGAGCAATTAGAAATAAGATTTATCAGCTTCCTGCAGCCTGCCCCCCCCCCCCAACCCTTTGCTAAGATTTCTGCTTCTCTGAGGGCATTTCTCCTTTCTAGACATTAGCTTCCCCATCTATAAAATGAGAATGAGACTAGGTGACCTCTAAAGTCCTTTCCAGCTCTAAATCCTATGATCCTATGGTCTTTGCTCCCACTTTCTTCCCAGGCCTGGAATGGCCTTCCCCCTTCCTCCATTTTCCTCTGGTAAAGTCTTTCCCATCCTTCAAAGCTCAATTCAGCTACTCCTTCCTCCATGGAGCCTTCCTTGAACATCTCCATTCCCTTTCTCTCCCCAGATGAAAGAGATCTCTCTCTCTCTCTTTCTCTCTCTCTCTCCCTCCATCTCTCCCTCTCCCCTTGAATTTCTATGGTATTATGGTACTTTGAGGGAAGCTCTGTTTTACTAATGTTACATTTTAACTTGTGTTATATTTATGTGTGTCTATGGTATTCCCTTCCCTCTGCCCCTTACTACTGTGGGCTCTAGAAGGCCAGGGACTATCATTTTCTATCTTTGTTTTCCACATTGAGGAAGGTGCTAAGTCATAGCCTTCATGCTGGAAGGGACCTCAGAGGTCACCAAATCTAAGCCTTTCATTTTACAGATGAGAAAATGGAAGCCCAGAAAGGATAAGTGACTTGCCTCAAATCATACAACTAATAAGCATCAAAGGCAGGGTCTGAACCCAGGTTTTCCAGACTCCAATTCCAACACTATCCACCATACCACAGAAGCTCGTGTAGCATAGTAAATGTTTGAGGTGGATAGAAATATGAAGTTCTATTCTCCTGGACATGTCACACCCCAGTTCTTGTTTTGTGACCCCTTGGCTGGGCCTCCATCATGACCAAATGAGAACCTGTGTCAAGCACTTTGCAAATCTTAAAGTGCTATACAAGTGTGAGCCCTTATTGCTTCAGGACCTTAAGAAGGTCCTTCCTTACTCTTGGGGTCTGACAAGCCTCTGTCCTTGTAGAGCTGGAAAACTCCTTCAGAAGCATCACTCCCTGATGTCCTCCATGGGAAAGAATTCATTAAGACCTTTTGGAGAGCTAGGAAGAGTGGAGGGAGAGCAGTGAGACCCTGAACATCTGAAATTGGACTTTGGGATGGAGAAGAGGGATGACAGGGTAGACAGATGTCAGTGATGTCACATTTTGGCCACAAGCCAAGAATACAATCTATATATGATATAGAATCCCTATATCTATAACTGTCTCCAGCTTTTAAAGCACTTTCCTTGTAACCTGTGAGGGAAGGAATGACAGTGTCATTGTTGATATTTTACAGATGAGGCCAGATAAAGGGATGTAAACTACTTATGCTTACACAACTAAAAAGCTCCAGAACTGGGACTCAATCCAGGTCTTCTAACTCTCTGGCTCTTTCCACTACCTGGTGCTTGCCCTTAATTCTGGGGCCTCCGTACTCTACCTTCTAGGCAATAAGACTTCCCCAGCTTGGGTACTTTGAGTGCGGGTTGCAGCCTCCTGGAGTCCCTATAGCTTATCCTCCATCTGGGATTGTAAATTCTCAAGTAGAGATGGTCAATATCCCAATAAGTCAGAGTCCAACAATGACTCTGGGGATATATATCCCTTTCCCTACCTCATGGTGTCTATCCCAGTGTCACACACACTAACTGTAAGAATGTGAGAGATTCCTCCTTTCCCTTACCCCCAGGTCAGCATCCTATAATTCCTCTGAAAGAGATGTCAGCAGCAAGAATGGGGCATGAGCATGGCAGCATTAGATTGCATGAACTTTTTAAGAGGAAAGATTACTAAAAGATGGTGTCTGAGAAATGGATTTGGAAGTAGGGAGAAGTGAATGTCCTGACTGACTGCCTAGCTCAGTGAGTGGGACTTGGGCAAAGGAGCAAGCCTCCCATGGAGAGGTGGCAAAGTGTGTATAAGAGAGATCAAGGTTTCTGTTGATGCAAGATGATAAATGGAAGGATCAGAAGAAAAGGTTGAGGTTAAAGGGAAATGTATGTTTCCAAAGTGATTTTTAAGGTATCCAGTAGAAGGGGATGGGAGAGTAATCAGCAAAGTGAGAAGGCCACATCCATACTTACTAACTACTTATCAAGGAATAGAAAAGAGATAGGGGGTGGGCAAAGGTGTGTTCATGATGCTTTCCTCTATGGAAATTCAGAGAACTTTTGATTTTTTAATTCCTTTGCCTATTACACAGGCAAAGAGTTGAATCCTCGGTTCCATTGGTGGATCTGTCACTTCCTGACCCTGTTCCTCTAGATAAGTCACTTGACTCTTCCAAGTCTCACATTTGTATAATTAATAATCACACATCTATATATTGTGTTGTAGTGGAAAGAGCATAAGGCTTGAAGTCAAAACGTGTGGGTTCAAATTCTGGCAGTCATTAGCTGTGTGACCCTGGCAAGCCCCACCCTTAGTAAATTGGGGATAATAATCCTCTTCCTGAGGGCAGGAACTCTTGTTTTTTCTTTGTATTTCTAGTACTTAGTAAGCACTTAATAAATACTCATGGATTGATTGAAAGTCTTCATAACCCTTAATACAGAAGAGCAGGAGTTCTTAATCGGGGATCTGTGAATTTTAAAAAAATATTTTATAACTGCATTTCAGCATAAGTGACTTCCTTCATAGTCCTATGTATTTTATTTTATTCATTTAAAAACTTTATTCTGAGAAAGGATCCATAGGTTTCACCAGACTGCCAAAGGTATCCAAGATACACAAAACATGAAGAATTCCTGCCATAAGAGTAATGAATTATCATACGGCACTTTATTCTCACAAAGTGCTCTTACATGCAGTATCTCATTTGTCCCTAATAATAGCCCCGGGGAGAAAAACAGGGCAGGAACTGTTGTTCTAACCCATTTTATGGAGATAGGCCAAAGAAGGGAAATGCCTTGCTCAAGGTCACACAGCAAATCAATGGCAGTCAGAACTAGAACCCAGGTCTTCTGACTTTCACTTCAGGATAGGTTGCTGTACAATTCAGAAGTCTGGAGGTAAAAGGAGTGATGTGAACCAGAATCAACTAGGGCTAGTGATTTGGTGTGTGCTTATGGGCTGGTTGGTCAAACAAGCAGTAAGCCCAAATGGCCTGGTCTCCTACTACCACCTTGTGGCCATCTGCAGGATTGTCCTAATAATAATGCTTGTTTCCCAATCTAGAGCTCATAGAGAGTGGCTCCCGGGATGGAGCAGAAGACTTGTGCCCTCTGTTCCACCACTGTCTCTGACGAATCCTTGTCCTCCATCCCAGCATTCTATATCTCAAGAGCTGAGGAGGCCTAGGGAAACGGTTTGACCTTGACTTTTCAGAAGGTCAAAGACGGGAAGAACCACTGTGGGAGTGAAAAGGGGGTGAAGGGAGAAGAGGGCAAGACTATAGCTTTTTGAAGAACTGCAGGGTGCTGAAGAAAGGTCATGAAATGTGGATCTAAATCCCATCTTTGCTGCTCACTGTGTGACCCTGAGCATGGTACCCAAACTCTTGGTCTCAATTTCTTCATCTGTAAAGCGGGGTTTGTATTGGATGGGCTGAGGTCCTGTGTAGCTCTCAATCCAATGATTCTTTGAATTGTGACTCTGTTCCCTAGTATCTCCTTAGTATCCTTAGAAATCTTGGACAAGTCTCTTCTCTCAGGGTCTTAGTTCATCCATCTTTTATAAAATAGGGTAGTTACATTCATTCTTCCTACCAGGGCTGTTGCAAGGATGAAGTGAGATAATTGAAGTAATATACTTTATAAACTATGACATAGTAGAAAAATGCCAGCTATTACAGATTCTCCCTCCACCCCCTAGGACCATAAATTTAGAATTGAAAACTTTAAGGGATCTTAAAGTTCATTAAGTCTAAGCCCCTCATTTTGCAAATGAAGGACCTGAGACTCAAATATAGGAAATAGCTTGCCCAAGGTTATAGTAAATGGTGGAATTGAGATTCAAAGCTAGGTCCTCTGGTTCTGAATCCAATGCACCTTCTGCTGTATCGAGCCAAATCATCGATTCCATTTTCTATTAGTTGGTACAACAGAGTTGATACCAACCTCCCCTATCCTGAGTTTTATATCTTTATTATTTCATTTCATTCAATAAACATTTATTAAGTAACTACAGTGTATAGAAAGCTGTGCCAGGGTCTAAGGGAGATGAAGGGTTTAGATAAAAGGAGGCACTGACCCTCATGGAATGTAGTCTAGTAGGGAGGGTTATTTAAATGCAGATAGCCTCTGACACCCACTATTATAATTAACTGCATCAGAGAGGCATAAAACAAAGTACTATGAGTATACAAGTTAATATACTTAAAATAACACCAAATAAGCGATTTTAATTGTCTCTAGAAGACCCTTATGCTAATACTCCAGTGTGGCCATGCTCCTATATCCTGTCTCTCCATTAGTAGATAGGTACACTTTGTTCATCCCTGGGAAGATAATGGTAATAAGCATTTATTAAGTACCTGTTATTTATAAGGCACTATTAAGCCCTGGAGATAACAAAGACAAAAACTAAACTTCCCCTGATCTCGAGAGACTTACATTCTACTGAGGAAGATGATACATAAAAACAGATAATTTACTACGAAATAATTTGAGGAGGGAAAGTAGTATAATTCAAGAGATCTAGAACTTCTGAAAGGAGGTGGTATCTAAGGTGAACCTTGCAGAGAACCAAGGATTCTGTGAAGCAGAGATGGGATGGAGGGCATTCCAGGTATCTGGGACAGCCAATACAGAGGCACAGAGATTTGAATGATGTGCTTGGGAAGCTGCAAGTAGAGGCCCGTTGAGGTGGAACTACTGCATAAAAAGGAAGGAGTGTGCAATGTGTCCATAAAGTGGTCTAGGGCCAGGATGGGGAAGGCTGTAAGTCGGAAGCTGAGAAGTTGCATGTTATTCTCTAGACCAGCGGTTCTCCCTGGGGTCTCAACCCCTTTGGGGATTGAACGACCCTTTCACAGGGGTCGCCTAAGACCATCGGAAAACACATATTTCCAGTGGTCTTAGGAATGGAGACACCTCTCCTCTATCCATCTCCAGACAGGTCCGCCCACATGCAGATATGCTCACATATGAGTATTAAAGGATCTCGGCATTAGAAAGGTTGAAAACCACTGCTGTAGACAATGGGGAACTATTGGAGGTTTTTCAGTAGGGGAATAACATGAACAGACTTGTGCTTTAGGAAGATGATTTTGGTACCTCCTGAGGAGGAGGAAGCAGAGAGAGGAGAGACTGTGGAAGAAGGGAGACCAGTTATGCTATTGTTAATAGTTGAGGCAAGCAAGAGGGATGAGGGCTTGAACTAGGTGCGGGCTGTGGAGGCGGAGGGAAGGTGATAGAGAACAAGGGTGTCAAGGAGGTAGAAGGGAGAGCCTGGCCTGGAGGGAGGATAAGTGAGAGGCAAAATGTTTTTTCCCATAAGGGTGAGATGAGGTAAGTGTTATTATTCCTTGCAGATAATGGGACCTGAAGCTCCAAGAATTTAAATGACTTCCCAGTGCTCTTACAGCTAGAGAATTTTAGAGCTCTGAGACCAGTCTTGGTGCTGGTTCACTCTCCCATGCTTGCCCAGGTTTGAATGGATGAGATGGGAATGGGAAGGAAGAGATGGCAAGGGCCAAGTCCTGACAGGTTGAGCAGGGCTGGAGTTAGTAGGAGATCAGTGCTAGAGCTGGCAAACATCTCACAAAATAAGAATCATTACTTTATTGTAGCTTAAAGAGCAATATATGGGAATTTGGGGCTGCTGTTTGCTGACCACTGCACTCAGTGATCTCTAATTGCCTGCCCAGGTCTTCTGTCTTCTAAGACTCAGCCCATTTGGAATAGCCTCTGAGAAACCCTTCCTCCTATCTCCAGTGACTTAAAACTGTAGAATCCTAGCAGGCCAGAGCTGGAACTATCCTGAGAACATAGAAGGTCAGAGCAGGAAGGAGCCTTAGGAAACTAGGCCAAGCCCCTCATTTTACAGATACAGCCACTGAAGCCCAACGAGATTTAAGTGACTCCTTCAAAGGTCATGGGACTAAGAAGAGTTGGAGATGATATTTGAACCCAGGTCCTTTGACTCCCAAAGTGCCCTTTCCAGAGGCTTGACCAATATCACATGGTTAGTAACAGAGCTGCAATTAGAACCCAGGTAGGACTTGAAATCTAGTATTCCTCCCACTATACCACATTACTCCACATAATAAATAGGCTGTGTGATGGTGAATAAATCATTTCCTTTCTTTCGGCCTCCCTTCCCTCTTACAGTAAATGAGGGATTGATCTAGAAAAGCTCTAAGGGTTCTCTTCCAATACTATTTGTCCAGTCTGTCTCCATTGCCACGGAGGAAATCACTCTTCACACCGGGTGGAGGGGCCAGACTCAGAGCCCTTGAGAGGAAGGTCTTCAGGGAATCCAAAAAGGCCAGGCAAGTTCTGGAAGGAAGCTGTCTGCAACACTAGGAGTGAACACCAGGGGGCACTGCTATCCAATTCACTGCTACTCCTAAAAGCAAGAAATTTAGACTCGGTTTGTGTCAGGGTTGACTGCTCTCCTTTCTTTGAGGAATGAAGGGGCAAAGAAGGTGCCACATCTTGTCTGGGCCAAGGAACTCCCCAGCCCAGAACTATTTCCCCAAACCCATTCAATCTCTTATTCCAGGTTCCCTGCTCTGCTACAGTCTCATGGAATCACAGAATATTAGTGTGGGAAGGGACATTAGAATATAGGACACTATCAGGTTTGGGGGGGAAACCATTAAGATCAACTAATCTACCCTCCTTGAATTTTATAGATTGGGAAACTGAGGCTTAAAAAAGGTAAGTCATCTAGCCCAAATCACACAAGGCATTAGTGGCAGAGCTAGAAGAAACCAGGTTTCCCAATTCAGTTGAGAGGCTTTCTGTGTTACATAGTAATGCCCAAGAGATAAGAGAAAGGATAGGGGAATAAAGGCCCCCTCCCCCCCCTTTCCTTAGCCCAGCCTCCTTGTCCTTTAGTCTGGCCTAAAGGTAAGGCCAGAAAGGGGAAGAGGTGTGAATATGCAGACTGATGCAATTTTTTTAGAGCTAGAAGGGACCATATTTATGTTTATGCATATATATATATGATTATATGTAACAATGTAAAATTGTCAAGAACAGGGACTTTTCATTTTTTATCCCTAGCACCTACCTTTCAAACAGTAGGTGCTTAATAAATGCTTGTCAATTGAATTGTGTGAGGAGTGGATGCACATGTATATAAATGTGAAGAAAGAAAATATGAATATGTGTGTGTGTGTCTGAATGCACACATCAGTGTATATTGGGTGCCTGTGCCTATACATTTAAGGGTAAATGTGTAAGAGTATGCATGTATGTGTGTTAGGTATATGTATAAAGGTATGTCATCATAAGAAGGGTGTGTATGGAATATGCATCTGTATGTATATAAGGGATGGTGTCTTTTTTATATGCTCCTTATATTTAAGTATATTTAAGAGTATATGTATACGTGGTTGTATTTGTGGCCATATGAGTGCATTCTCTAAGTCTCCACTCAAAGGTGTCTCCTTCCCAGGTCTCCTTCTCAACTTTCCCTCCCTTTCTCTGAGACCCCATTTTCTCTTCTTGTTTCCTCCCAGGACCTCTTTCTCAAGTCATTTTTCTCCTCAAGTTTAATGACTCCCCCAACGTCTTCAGAGTAGCTCCTTCTCCTATCCCATGGCATCAACACAAACACTTATTCTAGCCCATAGAAGCCTTTCTTTACTACTACACATAGATAGGATTCCTCTGGGTGAAGATAAGAAAGAAAGAGACCAAGAAAAGGTGCAGTAGAGGGAGCTAAGGATAACCCAACCTGCCCTAGAACTCAGGGGACTAGAGTTAGGGGTCCAACTCTGCCATTCATTTCACCCCGCTCTAAACCTCAGTTACTTTAACTGTGAAATAGGAATACCAATTGTTGTCAGGCTCACCATTTTATTATGTAGGTAAAATAATAATAGATGTGAAAAGGTTTTTGCAACTATAAAGAGGCCAACTGTAAATATCAGCTATTATGAGCCCATTATTCAATGATTCACCATTGCCTATGAAATAAAGTCTATGGTTGCATTGAAAGAACCCAAGACAGAGAACCAAGAGATCTGAGTTCAAGCCCTAACCCTATCACTACTTAGTCCAGTCCATTCGCCATCCATCATCACAGTGGTTTTCCTAAAGCTCAGGTCCAACCATGTCATTCTCCAACTCAATCAGCTCCAATGTGTCTAGTCTCAAAGAGCAAACATAGTCACCTATTTGGTATGTAAAGCTCTTCCTGACCTGACTACTTCCTACCTTGCCAGTCTTCTTACCTTTTCCTTCCTTCCATGTGTTCAATAGTCAAGCCATGCTGGTCTCCTTGCTGCTGCCCCCACTTGATGTTCCATTTCCCACCTTGATGCTTTTGCATT
Organism: Pseudochirops corinnae; assembly: GCA_028646515.1. Taxonomy (NCBI): domain Eukaryota; kingdom Metazoa; phylum Chordata; class Mammalia; order Diprotodontia; family Pseudocheiridae; genus Pseudochirops; species Pseudochirops corinnae. The sequence continues at coordinate 245,012,072 of CM053585.1, read as the reverse complement.
GACTGTCCCCATGCTTAGAATGCTGTCCCTCTTCATCTCTTACCAATCCCTAATTTCTTTCAAGACTCGCTCAGGTGCAACTCTCTTCAGGAGACTTTTCCTGGTACCTGCAGCTGTTGGTGCCTTCCTCTCTAAGGTGACTTTGTATATGTCTTGTATATCCAAATGTATGTACAGGTTGTCTATGCCAGAGGTGTCAAACATGCGGCCCGCAGGCCACATGTGGCCCACAACACTCTCAAGTGCCACTAAACCAAATTAAAATGTAACTGGGAAATATTGAATAAATAAAAATACAGTAGAACATAGATAATGCTCATATGTGGTTTTCTAAGTTAATATGCAGCCCACAGTGATCTTTAAATATGGTTTAGTGGCCCCCATTTCTGTCTGCGTCTGATGCCACCGTTTTATGCTATTAGAATATAATAGCTTTATATTATAAATAATATATATGTATAATAGCTTTTAATAGAATATAAACTGTAGGCCAAGAACAGTTTATTTTAGGTCTTTATATCTCCAGGATATAAAATGCTCCACAGTGCCTGGAGCAGAGTAAATGCTTAATAAATTACCTGTTTGATTGATCCTGGGTGAGTCACTTCCCATCGCTGGGGCTCAGTTTGCTCATGTCTAAATTGGGGAGATTAGACTTAGATGATCCTTCTAAAGCCCTTTTCTGCTCCAACATTCTTTGTCCTCAGGTCCCTTCCAGCTCCCACATTCCATGTTCTAAGATCCTTCCTGGCTAACATTCTATGTTCAAAGGTCCCTTTGTCGAATTGAATTCTAATGTGTTGATATTCAAAGACCCCTCCGTTGACTGAATTCATACATTTTATGTTTTAAGGGTCCTTCTAGCTCTAAGCCTCTGGGATGCTAAGTCCAAACTCCTCCTGGTATTCCAGACCCTCCACCATCTGGTACCAACTTACCCTCAAAGCTAAGAGGAAAAACTGGCCAGTTCCAGGCCTCTGGGCAATCCCAGCTCCCATTGCCCCTCACCCACAGGGCCTGGTCCCTGGTGCCAGTGTTGAATCAGGGGCCTGGAGAAGCCTGGCAGTGGGGGGTTGGGGAAGGAGGGAGGGAGAAGCAGTTAGCATTTTTACATGTTTGTCATGCTGACTGTTCAGGAGAGGAGGGAAAAAAAACAACTTTTCTTTTCTTCCCCTTGGATGTCTGGTAATCAGGCTGGACGCAGGTGGTAAAGATCTCTATCCGTCAAACAATGCAGTGCAGTTTGTAACCTGTGACTAAATTTGGTGTTCGTTTTAATTTAGAGTCTGCGTTGGGCTTGCCTGTTCATCTCTATGCAAAGGAGATGAAATGAATATGCAACTTTGGGCCTGTAATTGTACCGCTTCAATGCAGCACTATAATTTTCCAAACAGGATCTTGCAATCAGGCCTCTATTCATTAGTGTATAAACAATTTTGTTTCTCGGCTCTTCAACTTGCCAATCATTTTCCCGAGAGGGAACATCTTTGACCAAAAAAAAAAATAATCTACCACAAAGTTTCTTTTGTGCGGGTGGTGGTGGAAAGTTGGTGGGGGAACTTCTGCGGACTTTGGGCCCTAGTGGGTGGTTTGGGATCCCAAAGCCCCAGGGGTCTTGGGGCCCTCGGTCTCAGGGGCTAGGGCTCATTGTACTTTCCTTGCCCCCAGCCTACTTGGCCTACCACAGGCTGGGTCTCTCTGGAGGGAAGATTATGGAGCCCTCTTCACTGTGGAGTTTTGGGGGGATTGGGTTAAATCCCTGGACTCCCTGGGGGAAAGAGGCAGTACCATACCAGGAGGGCCTCAGCTAGTCACTAAGGGAAGAAAAATTGCTTCCCAAGCTGGGAGGTTAGAATCATGGATAGGGAAATTAGATTGCTAGATGGGAAGGACTTTGTCACATGCAGAGCTAAAGGAGGAGCTCCTTTTATTGTAAGTTTTGGGGTCACCCCATCCATCACCAGGGACTCAACCTGTCCCCCCAACCCACTGTGACACAGGCAGATTCTCTGTGTCATCTCTCCTCAGTTACAAAGATGGGTGTGTGTCTTGTGTCTGCCTCTGCATATTTTTGTGTATCTCTGTGCCTAAATGTATGTGAGTGACTGTGCCATGTGCAAGGAGAGACAAGCTAAAAGGAGCCTTAAAATAGCTCTCTCTGCATGTGTGAACGCACATGTGTGTGTCTGTACATTCATTTAGTCAGAAAACATTTATTAAATACCTATTTTGTTCTAGGTTTTATGTTCAGCATTAAAGGGGAAGGAGACAAGATGCAAAGATAGAGAAGATTAAATCCCTATGACTCCATCTGTGTGCTTGTTGATGTGCCTGAGCGTGTGACTCTGTGTGGGTGTGTAAGAGCGGTATTGTTCTTCATAGTCATCCATGCCTGCATCCGTGTGTAAATACTCTCTATGGTGATGATTTCGGATTTGTAGTCATTAGATTCAAAAGACATTCATTAAATCTCTTTTTAAATATTCACAACCCTCTACTTAGCATTGTGCACTCAAAGGAAAAATAACAGCTCTTGCCCTCAAGGAACTTACTGTCTAATCATAATAATAACCACTCACATTTCTGTAACATTTCACGGTTTACAAAGCAATTTCCTCACAACATTTCTTGAAGGTGTGAACGTGTTATCTCCGTTTTACAGAGAAGGAAACTGAGGTCCAGGAGGGGTAAATGACTTGCCCGGGTCTGTAGAGTGGGAAAAAAATGCTGGATTTGGAGTCAGAGGAGGAGGGTTGGAATCCCAGCTTTTCGTTCTTCCCACCTGGGTGGAACGACAGAGTCTGAGAGTTGAAAGGGATCTCGGGTCAGAGGTCTTACTGTCCTAGCCATGTCTGAACAAGGATACGTTCAGAAGCACACACAACAAATGATCGACTTGTTTTTGCTTGAAGACCTCCAGGCAGGGGAATGAGCTACCCCCGAGGTCCCTGTTTCCACTTGGGGTAGTTCTGATGGTTAGCAGGTTCTTTCTGACATCGAGCCTAAATTTGCCTGTATGCAACTTATGCTGATTGCTCCCAGTTCTGTCCTCTGGGGTCAAGCAGAACAAAGCTAATCCCTCTGGCTGGTGACAGCCCTACGAATACTTGAATATAGCTATCATGTCCGGTTCCTCTCCTCACTCCACCCCCAACCATTCTTCTCTTCTCCCACATAAACATCCTTTTCTTCGACCCAGCCTTAAGCAGCATAAGTCTCTTAATTCAATTCAGTTCAACCGATAACATATTTATTGTTGTTCAGTCACGAACTGCTCTAAGTGACCCTATCTGGGGTTTTCTCATCAAAGATTCAGAGCAGTTTGCTATTTCTTTCTCCAGCTTATTTTTACAGATGAGGAAACTGAGGACAGAGTTAAATGACTTGCCTAGATCACACAGCTAGTGTCTAAAACCAGATTTGAACCCAGGAAGATGGGTCTAGCTGACACCAGGCCCAGCACTTTATCTACCGGCCTACCATTTATTAATTGCCTACTATGTAAAAGGCACTGCTATCAGGGGCTAGGAATAGAGAGATAAAGCAAAAAATAGTCCTTGCTCTCAAAGAGCTTATATTCTACTGAGCCTCATTTCCCCCTATTCATAGAACAAAGGAATTAAATACTAAAATCCATTCTATTTCCAAATCCTCTGATCCTATAATCCTATGGGTTTGGGGGGAGGGGAGAGAAGGGGCAGAGAACTGGCATGTTATATTCAAAGGTCCTCGTTGAATTGAATTCTAACATTTTATGTTCTAAGGGTCCTTCGAGCTCTAAGCCTCTAGGATGCTAAGTCCAAACTTCTTTTGAGTATTCCAGACCCTCTACCATCTGGTGCCAACCTACTCTCAAAACTAAGAAGAAAAGCTGGCCAGTTCCAAGCCTCCTGGCAATCCCAGCTCCCATTGCCCCTCACCCACAGGGCCTGGGCTTCTGACACCCTGTCCTGTCCTACACAGACAGATATACTCTGTGTTACAGTCAAACCATGTTATTCCCATTTCCATGGTCTCAAACCATCCTTTCTTAAAACTCTTTTTTTTGCTTATAGCATCACACATAAAGTACCTGAAATGGATTCCCCTTGTATCACTTTCTATCCAAATCCTTTCATTTAAGGTCTGGTTCAGGTACCATCTCCCCCATGAAGCTTTCCCTGCTTACCTACACCCACATCCAATGGAAGGATTCTCTCTAAACAAATTTAATCAGAACATTTTATCTATTTTTCTCCTATTCTCCCATTATATTTTTCCTTATATTATACTTATATGGCACACAACCATATACCCCCTGGTGGAGTATAAGCTTACTGAAGGCAGGAACTGTATCATTTTTTTTTATCTCTGTATAGCACTTAATATATATTGTTAGATTGAGTTGATAGAAATATTATGATACAAGTTAGACTGTAAGAGCATAGGAGAAAGCAAACATTGGTGTGAGAACCAGGAGAGAGGCAAGATCACTTGTAACTGGGGACAAGCTGGGGATAGGTGGTGGGGGAAGACTTTGAGTAGGAGGAGTCATTTAGCAGGGCCTTGAAGGAAGGGATGGATTGCACCAGGCAGTGATGTCTGAAAAAACCATTGCGGTCATGGGAGAAGTCACAAGCGAAGACAAAGGACATGGACAGTATGCTGGAAGTGACCTCAGAGTCTAGCCAGTCCAAACCCCTCATCTTACAGATGAAGAAATTGAAGAGCAGATATCCAGGAACAGCTTGTTTCAACAGAAAATAGAGTGGGGTGTGTGTGTGTGTGTGTGTGTGTGTGTGTGTGTGTGTGTGCGTGTATGTGTGTGTGTGTGTGTGTGTGTGTGTGTGTGTGTGTCTGTAAGGGAATTAAGTTTATGATAGGTTGGAGCCAAGTTTAAAGAGCCTTGAATGCCAAGCTAAGCAGTTAGTATTTTATTTGCCAGACCCCTAAAGAAGCTAGGTGGTACCATTAACCCCATTTGCCTCAGTTTCCTCATCTGTAAAATGAGCTGGAGAAGGAAATGACTAACCACTGCAATGTCTTTGCCAAGAAAACTCCAAATGGGTTCAGGATGAGGTGGACATGACTGAAATGATTGAATAATGAGAGAAAGCTGCTGAGGGCTTCTAATCAGAGGAGTACTGCTACCAGATCTATGTAATACAAATTTAGCGTGATGTAGTACCACACAGATTCAGAATCCAAAGCCCTGGGTTGGATTTTAGCTTTACTACTTTTTACGTAATGTTACACCTTGTACAAGTTATAACTTCTCTCTTCCATATTTTTCTTGTATATACTATGAACAAATTGAATCAGAAAATTTCCAAGATCTCTCCAAGCTTTAAGATCATAAGATAACTCAGACTGGTGAGATAGACTGGAGAGGGAGACAGTGCAGGCAGTGGCTAGGATGTGCATACACAGATGCTCATGTAGGGGTGGGGAAGGATGGAGTGCACCTGTGGCTGGAGCTGCATATTCAGCACCTGCTGGTTCCTACACTTTGATGCTTTCACAATCCAGGAGCCTGTGGGAAGGAAAGAGAGGGGAACAGGGTGGTGCCAGGCCCCAGGGAGAGAAGTCCCACCTTCTACAGAGACCCAGTCTTGTTTCCCACAAGGGAAAGTGACCGCTGGACAGGATGCTCTCCTTGCCCCCAACCCTATCCAACAATCCTGGGCTTATTTCCCCTTGGATCTTGCTGTGTCTCCCCAAAAGGTGGGGAATGATTTGGAAGGCCAGCTGACTCTGTATTGTGACCTCTGATCTTCCTTCCTACCCACTGCTTTTTTGATTTCTCTCCAGGTGGTCCCAGCCAGTGAATGGGGCACTAACATGAGCTGAACCTTCAAGCCAATGAAACTAACATAAAGTATTAGAATGTTACCACATAGAACATAGCAGGTTAACCCTGCAAGGGACTTTAGAACACAAAATTACAGAACCAAGAATGTTAGAACATAGAATGATAGAACCGAAAGGGATCTTAGAACCAAGAGCATTCAACGTGGAATGTAAAGGACACTAGATTTAGAGTCAAAAGTCCTGGATTTGAATCCTGACTCTGGTTCTATTTACGTAACTTCCCCGAGCCACTCAGACCAGACCCTTTGGACCTCAGTTTCCTTGTCTGTAAAATGAGGGCATTAAACTAAGTGGCCTCTATGGTCCCTTTCACATTTAAGTCCTATAATCCTAGCGATGATCTAATTTGACCTCCTCATTTTACAGGGAGGATCCAGAGGCCAGAGAAGTATCTGTTGTGTGTCCTTTGTTTTGGAGAGGACCAATGACATCACAGGGTAATGCCTTGTCTTGCTCATGAATGGGATTTAAATGAGGCAGAATTGCACAAAATCATCAGCTTCACTCTCTTTCCCAGAGTCATCAAAGTCCAGTGGCTTGTTCTTATTTGTCCTTCATTCCCAAAAAGGACCATGACATCAGGCAGGTGATGCCATGACCTGCAAGTGAATTGGATTTAAGTGAGGGAGGGCTGTGCAAAGTCACCAGCCTCACTTTCTCCTCTGAGACAATTGGGTCCAGTGGCAAGATATAGATCAGGACAACTGGAGATGACTCTGGATGCAGTGGAAAACCTTGACCTTTTTAAGCTAAGGTCTTTAACAAGTCTGTTTGACTGAGGTAATGCCCCTTCAGTGATTAAGGCTAGGTAAGAAATAAGGCAGAGAATGGCCTCTTTACCTAGTAAAAAAAAAAAAAAAAAGTCAATCTAGGAGGGGAAGACCCTCAGGGTGTCTGGCCAAAAAAGAAACAATTGCTATTTACTTTCACTCTGAGCCAATCAGGGCCCAAACAATGAACAAGTGGGGCTTGGCCTGGGACCTATTGTTGGCCAATCAATGAGAGCCAGTATGCAGTGGATGACCTTGGCATCTTTGATGTTTGACAAACTCTGTGTTCCGCAGCACCTGCTCCAACTGCCTTCGTGGCCATTGGAACAAATCATTCTCATTCACCATTCCACGAGGGAAGTCTTCACATCCACCTAAATTACCAGTGGATCTGAGGTCTGTTGGGTTACCCTCTGCCTGGTTTAGCCCATCTGCAGAGATGGTTCTATCAGGATGCAACTGCTGTACATTCTATAGCTTCTTGAAATCATAGATGAGAGTTGGGTGACAGGTGGACATTAAAGGTGGAGGAGCAGCCCCGAAAAAGGCTTAGCAAGCCCTCACAGCAGAAGTACTAGTTCTCCCTGAACACCCCATACACCCCAGAGAAGTATACTGATTTGCCCAAGGTCATACAGTAAGTTAATGGCATCACTAGGATTTGAACAGAGGTCTTCTGACCACCAGACCAGAACTCTTTCTAATAATAACTGACCTTTTTATATAGCACTTTAAAATTTACAAAATGTTTCATATACGAATTATCTCTTGTGGTCCTCACAAGAACCCCTGAGAGATAGGTAGCACAGGCATTCCTATCCTCAGTTTGCAGAGGAAGACCCTGACTTGCCCAAGGTTATAGAGCTCAAAAGTAAGTGCTGGAAGCAGTATTTGGACTGAGTTCTTCCTGACTCCAGCCTCAGGGTTCTTGTCTGGTATGACGCCCTCCTTGCTTTAGGTCCCCATCAAAATCCCCCTTTTTAGAGGAAGCCTGTCCCAACCTCTCTTGACTCAAGTGCCCTCTCTCTGTTAATCATTTCCCATTTGTCCTGTAAACAGCCTGCCTTGTATGTATTTGCTTGTTGTCTTCCCCTTTAGATTATAAGCTCCTTGACTGTCTTCTACCTCTTAGCACTGTTCCTGGCACACTGTAGGCATTTAAGAACTGTTTATTGACTGATTGAGTGCCTCAGTCCCCTTTTAGCTGCCAACCTGTTTTTCTGGAGTACTGACTGACCACGTGCCAGAGCCTGGCCAAGCTTCAGTGAGAGATAGGGAAGACATTCCTTGGCTCAGAAGCTCAGAGTCTAGGGAAGTGGCAATGGTGTCGGACTCAAATAGAAAAGGCTGCCCCCCCTCCCCCGCCCCCAGTGGCTACATGTTGATTTAGAAAATCACAAATTAGCATTATCTATGTTGAAGATTTGCTGCAGCAAGTTTGGTACCTCTGGTGTAGTGGAAACAATACTGATTTGCAGTCCAAAGACCCGCTTTCAATTTTCTGTTTTGCCCCTTAGTGTCTGGTTTTCCCTTTTTTGGGCCTCAGTTTCTCTAGCAGTAAAACAAAGAAAGTTGGACTAAAAGATTTTAAAAGTACAGTCCAGTTCTAACACAAATTCAGATCCCTGGGATATTATTTCCTTTCCACAAATAGCAGGACCCTTTTTCAGTGATGGGCAATATCTGTAGGCAAGCCCCTCCCAGCCTCCGGAACTTCCCCACCTGATTGTCTCCAGCTCTCATACTCCTGTATTCTTTCCCCACACAGTCCACAAACCCCCAGTGATCTAGCTCCATCCTTCTACACTGGGCAATAACAGACCAGAGGCCAAGTGATCTATTTTTAAGGCCGCTGAAAGGGATTTTAGAGATTATGTGCACTATTTATTTCACATATGGGGAAACTGAGGCTAGGTCCACTTGGTGTGAGGCCTTGACACTCCAGTGATCAGACTCTGATAATGAGTCCAGCCCAGACAAGGGCAGTCACTTTAGGGACTACAGCCTCCTCTGGGTTGAATAAGACACTCCCCAGACAGCTCCAGCCTGCAGCTGGCCAGCAAACAGCCCTCAGCTTAATTATTTCCTGCTTGACTGCCTGGGCCACCCACAGGGTGAGTGCACAGGGCTCAGCTTGAGCAGGGGCCCTCTGAGCAGAAATGCCCTCCCAGGCCATCCTGAGGGGACCTTCCTGGTATCTAGGACAGGACTTAGCTGAGGGGGGCAATCCCATGCTCCAACCAGGCCAGCTATCCTCCTTAACAGTATTCTAATCAAGGGGTTCTTTTAGTCACAGAGTTAGCACAGGCACTGTCACTAGGAATTTTCATGCCCAGGGCAAGTACCACAAACCATGTCTAGGGTAAGTGGTATGATGCATGCCTTCATTTGGGGTGAGGGGCCCCTATCCTGTGGGAAAATGGCACAAACTACTGCTGGGAAAAGTGTGGGGGGGTATTTACTACCTCTCACCACCTGGTGGCTTCCTCAGTTTTTCTTGCTAAGTGCTAAGCTCTGTTGTTTCTAGGCTACTAAAGAATTACAAGTGTTTGTCTCAATTTAGCACTTTGGGGCAAAGCCCTGGTTATCCAGCCTAATTATGGTACCAGGGAGCATCACAGAAGAGCACACATTTACCTCTATGTAATTCCAACCCTATCTTGTCAAGCCCTGATGCTGAATGTTAGAGGAAGCAATATGATATAATGGGAAAAACAGCGCTGGACTTTAAGGGACAAGAACAGGGTTCAAGTCTTTCTTCTGCCTTTTTCTTAAGTTGTATGACTATGAACAAGTCACTATAGCTCTGTTTCCTCATTAATAAAATTGAGATGAAAATAATTATACAGGGGGAGGCTAGGTGGTGTAGTGAATACAGCACAGGCCCTGGAGTCAGGAGGACCTGAGTTCAATTCTGACCTCAGACACTTAACACTTACTAACCATGTGACCTTGGGCAAGTCACTTAACCCTGATTGCCCTGCCTTCCCCCTCCAAAAAGCAAAAAACAAAACAAAACAAAAATAATTACACGACCTACCTCACAGGATTATAGGGAGAATACTTTGTAACCTTTAAAGTCCTCAAGAAATGGGAAATATGATTGGGGGCTAAAGTCAGAGAGAAGGTCCTCATGGCCCACCCTGCCCCCAACCCATGTAAGTCTTAACACTAGTAACTGCTAATTTTAAGAGCATTTTGGAGTTTACAGAGTGCTTTCCTTTTAATAGTCCTATAAGGTCAATAATGAAGAAAATGAGGCTCTGAACCAGAAGGGACCTTAGAAGTCATCTAATCAAATCTCTTCCCTTTGGAGATGAAGAAACCGAGGCTCTGAAAAGTCAAGTGACTGACCTCACTGAGGTCAGAAGCAGCAGAACCAAGCTTTGAACCCATATTTCCTGATTTATTTCCACCACATCATACTGAATAATAATAATAATAATTTAATGTTTAGGGGTGGCTAGGTAGCACAGTGAATAGAGCACTGGCCCTGGAGTCAGGAGGACATGAGTTCAAATGAGGTCTCAGACACTTAACACAAAAACTAGCTATGTGACCTTGGTCAAGTCACTTAACCCCAATTGCCCTCCAAAAAGCAAAAAAAAAAAAAATCTAATGTTTATATAATCCTGTAGTTCACAAAGTGCTCTATCACAACAATCCTATGGGGAAAGGTAGCACAAATAGTGTTTTTGTTGTTCAGTTGTTTTCAGTTGTGTCTGACTTTACATGACACCATTTGAGGGGTTTTCTTGGTAAAGATGCTGGAATGGTTTGTCATTTCTTTCCCCAGTTCATTTTACAGATGAGCAAATTTAGGCAAATAGGGTTAAGTGACTTGCCCAGGGTCACACAGTATCTGAGACAAGATTTGAACTCATGAAGTTGAGTTTTCCTAGCTCCAGACCCAGTACTCAGTCTACGTAGCTGCACAAATATTATTATCTCCATTTGATAGATAGACCAGAGAGTTTAAACAACTCGCCCAATATCTCCAAAGTAGTAGTTGCACAGGCAGAATTCAAACCCACATTATCTGACTCCGGATCCAACACTTTCCATTTCAATGCTTCAATGGCTTCATGATCTCATAGATGTGGGCACTCCTTCTCCCAAGGAAGATGGCAACAACCCTGCCCTTTCTCATCCTGTGTGATTCTCATCCATGCCTTTCCATCAATACTCTATCAAAGATCCATTCCCCTCTCTGAAGGTCTTCCTTAGCGTCTGCTGTCATTCCGTGGGGCCAGTTTGTCAGCTGGTCCATCTACAGGTTACCTTTTATGCGTAGTACGTGACCAGTTACCTTTTCCAGATAATATCCCATTGGGAGTATGCCATAACCTACTTAGAGCCCCCTCAGTGACTCCGTTGTCTTTTCATTGTCCAGAAAACCTTTCTGTGTAGAAGTCTCCACCCCACACTGAAAAAAATGCCAATAATAACAATGCTAATAAAAGCTCAGAAAGGGAAAGCGACTTAGTATAAATCTAGGATCTAGTTGAGCCAAGACTAGAGCCCAACTCTTCTGACTCTTCCGTACTTTCTATTATTCATGATGAAACAAAGGGGGATAGATAACCCAGAAGATGGAAAGATAGAAAATCTGTCTCTTGCTCTATAGGGGAAAATAGGGACCATGAGGGCTCTAAGTTTCACAGAAATACTCAGTCCTGAAGCCAAAGCTCCTGGAGCTGGCCTGGGTAGCTGAGCATAGAGACGAGGGGCCTGACCACCTTGCCTAGAAAGGCCCTGACCTTGGCGCCTGCCCAGCCAAACTCTGAGTGACTGATCCCCACCCCTGCACTCCACAAACCCACTCGACTGTTAAATGTGTCAGGAAGGACTTAGTGATGAGGAGATAAAGGCCGGAGGCTCGTTAAACATGTGTCCCATGTCCCATTAACTTCCCCAGGAGGGTCCCTGGAGGCCTAGGGAGAAGAGACAAAGAATATGTGGATGTTCCGGGAGCTCTGGCCTCCTGTCCCCAGGCCAGCCAGCCCTCCTTTCCACTCTCCCCAGCAGCTATCAATCTTCTCCCGGACACCCACTTCACAACTTGCTTCCCTGCCCGGATGCCCAACCGCCCACTGATTACCCCCCAGCGCCCTCAGCCAGGAAGGGAGGGGGCCTGAGGAAGAGGTGCTGATAACAAGAAGGGTTTTTTGTTTTGTTTTGTTTTTTAATGTAGTAAAGTACAGTGTGGACTAGAGAACAGGAGAAATACTTTATAGCCTGTAGACCACAGATCCCCGTGGGTTTGGCCTCTCCCTCTTTGGAAAGGGCAGTAAGCCCATAGCAAATCCTTTTGCTCCAGTTCAAACAATGCCCTGGGCCAGAATCCTCATCAGAAGGGAGGATACAAAATTAGCCAGGGCCCTCGATGGCCAATAAGACTTTAAGGTATAAACTCTTACAATCCAAACCACTCATTTTACAAATGAAGAAACAAACGTCAGAGAGAAGTGACTTGTCCAAAGTCACACAGGTAGAAAAGAAGAGATCCAGGATTTGAACCAAGGCTCCTAATTTGAAAGCCAGGGTTCTTTTTACCATGCCATCCTGCCTTAAGGTGGTCCCCCAGACAGAATAACTTCTAATTCAACCCTGATAGATGGGGTCTCTGTTCTTAAAAGTCCTTTTTTTTTTTGAGGTAATTTAAGTGACTTGGCCAGGGTCACACAGCTATGTGAGTATCTGAGGTCACATATGAATTCAGGTTCTCCTGACTCCAGAGCCGGTGCTCCATCCACTGTGTCACCTAGCTGCTCCTCCTAAAAGTCTTAAAGTCTCACTTTAGGACCATCTAAGGAGGTCTAGCATAGAGATGCAGAATCCTAGAGGAGACAATGAGGGCATCATATTCTGGGCCTAGCTGCCAAAGTAGAAAATAAAGCTTCAACATTCTCCCTCAATTTCCCACCTCAGTGTTTCATCCCACCAATGATCAAGAAATTATTCTTTTTTCTCTAACTCAGATGTCTCCGCTTTTAAACAGCCCATTCTTTCAGTAGACTGTCCTGTCCTAAAACAGGGGTGGTGAACCTGTGGCCTCAAGGCCACATATGACCTTCCAGGTCTTTGAGTGTAGTCTTCTAACTGAGTCCAAGGTTTACAGAACAAATCTTTTTATTTAAGTGGATTTGTTCTGTGAAATTTGGATTCAATCAAAGGGCTGCACTTGAGAACCTAGAGGGCCACATGTGGCCTTGAGGCCACAGGTTCCCTGTCCCTGTCCAAAACTAACAACAACAACAACAACAACAAGACCCTTAGACTCACAGACCATAGAATCACCGTGCTGAAAGGGGCTCAGAAGTCATCTAGTGCCACCTCCCAGCTCTGACGAGACCCTCTCTACAGCATTCCTGACAGGGCACCCTTCCCTGACACCAAGAAAACAGCCAGCTCATTAATGACTCCTCCTCTCTTCTCTAATCCCTTCATCCCAGTCACAGCCCATCTCAGGTATCAGGGGCCAGTTCTGGGGTCGTGTTTTGGAGCAGTGTCTTCCATTACAACCAACATGTGTAAACTAGAATTTATCCAGAGGATGTATTCCTCAGGATTGAGGAGACTTTTTTCCCCCAACACGGTCTATATATCCCAAGGGATTCTGGATTTATTATCAGGAGACTTGGGTTCAAACACAAGCTTTGCCGCTTTCTGCTGTTTCTTCATTGCTTACCTGAGAGACAGTAGAAATAGGATGAGAGTGTTGGACTTACCTACCTCGTAAGGCTGTTGTGAGCATAAAGGGAGGCAGCGTATTTGAAATGCTTTGCAAGTCCTAAAGAACTACAATGAACAGAAATATTAGCTACTATTTGTGAATAGAGAAAAAAATGACCCTTTCACCTCCAGAAGAATGTTAGCCCCTTGAAGGCAGGGACTGTTCTTCATTTTGTCTTGGTGTCTCCAGTGCCCAGCAGAGGTCCTTCAACCTAGCGGGTGCCCAATAAGAGCTGATTGAACAGAAATGGAACTGAATCAGTCAAACAGTGATAATAACACTAACACTAAGTCGTTCTGAAGAAGGCCCTTTGTTAACCTTAAAACACTACACAAACATGAACTATTAATAATAATAAGTTACATCACTATCACCACCACAATCTTACCAGGCAGACAGTCAACTACCTGCTGCCTAAATAAACAAGAGCTGGTCCTTGGTTTAATATCCCTCTATGGGACTGGGAAGGCCCTGCTGGGTTTCTTCCTCCACCCTAGATCTGTCATTCATCAGCACCCCCCTTCCCAGGGCTCCTGCCTGTCTCCAAAGGCCCTCCAGCCCCACACAGTGGTTAATGAATAAATGGCCCCTTTCGCAGTGTTGCAAAACTTATTGTTTGGATAATACAGAGACTGAGGCAGCCTAATTACAGGTTAATCAGGAAATATTTGTTTTAGTGCAAAATGATCATTCGTACTCATAGGAGATATTTTCATAAGAAGATGGGGTGGGGGTAGAGATGGGAAGGGCGGGAGAGTACGGCTCAGGCTGGCAAGTCAGGAGACTTGGGTTCTACTCCTGGCTCAGCCTAGGTATGTGTGTCACCTTGGACAAGTCACTTTCCTTCCTTGGGTCTGTTTTCTCACTTGTAAAATGTTAAACTAAAGGATCTTTAAGGTCTCTCCAAGCTTTGACACTCTCCATTGCGCAGTCTAATATTCTGTGTCTGAGGGCTCCTTCTGGTTCTCCCAAACAATTTATATTCTTTTTTATTTTAAATATAAATGTCATTGTAACTCCCATTGACAAATACAGGTAGTGTAATTAACTACATACAAAAGCATAAGAAAAGAAGAATGAACATATAAAATGAAATATTTTAAACCCCAAGAGACTGTAAATGCCTATACATGTGTCCTGAACTGTTTTTTGCCAATTCTTAAGTCCACCGAAAAATGTGTATTATTGACTTTAACCTAATAGTGCCCACGTCACCTTTGTTTTGTGTTCTTTTCTGACCTCCTTCTCTGTGTAGTTAATGCCAGTGTATATTCTAAGCTTTCATCCAGCTCCAACCAGCTCTAAGGTTCTAGCATTCTATATCCTTTGTTCTATTCTGAACCAGCTAGGTGGCCAAGTGGATAGAATACTAGGCCTGGAGTTAGGAAAACTCAAGTTCAAATCCTGCCTCTGATACTAACTGTATGACCCTGGGCAAGTCACTTAACCTTTATCTGTCTTCGTTTTCTCAGTTGTAAAATGGTGCTAAATAGTAGCACCTACCTCTCAGGATTGTTGTGACAATCCAATGGAATAATATTTGTAAAGTGCTGGGCACACAGAAGGTGTTTAATGAGTGCTTGTTTCCTTTCTTCTGGCTTTGATGCTTTATGTCCAAACATTCTAAGGTCCCTTACAGATTTAACATCCCATCCATTTAGTCACAAAATATTTTTCAAGTACCTACTATGTAAAAACTATTTCAACAAGCTCTGGGTGGGGGAAAGATAGTTCAGATAAAACAGAGTTCCTATTCCTGTGGAAATTGCAGTCTTCTAGGGAAATAAGACTAAGACATGGCAATACATAACATTTCATGACTAATACATCTGAGAAATATAAAATAAAATAACATGTGAGGTTCATAGGGAAAAATCACTGCTGGAGACAGTGAAGGAAGAATCAGAGAAGGCTTCATGGAGGAGGAGGTATTTGTGTTATGCTTTTAAAGATGGTTAGGCCTTTGAGTCCATGCTGCTAGAGAAGATCACATTTACTACTATACCTACTGGGTACACTACAAACTCATGTTATTTAGTCTCACTGGACCTTCCACTGCAGGGAAAAATATTTATTCTTCCTTGACTGACTCTCTCCTCCATCCCTTCGGTAGCTGTCCTAAACCTTCTCTCTTCAATTCCAGAATGCTTCCTCCACTTCCACTCTATCTCTCTCAACAGATGCCCCAGCCTTCTTCTACTTTACTGAGAAAAGACAATCCATCTATTGGGAGTTCCAACTTCTTTCCCACTTCCCCCTCCCTCTAAATCTTCCTTCATGGGTGACTAAAAAAGAAGCAGCTTTTCTCTTTGTCGAAGCTACTCCCTTTTTCTATCTGTCGTCGTCATCCCAGCCCTTCTGGTGTTTTAGGATAATAGATCCTGAGCTGGAAGGGATCTCAGAGGCCAATTAATCTAACCTCTTCATTTTATAGATGAGGAAACTGGGGCCAGAGAGGTTTAATGATTTGCCCAAGGTCACACAGGAAGTAAAAGATTGCTCCAGTAATTATTCCCTCCCTCTCATCTTCTATCTCTCCCCTACTGGCTCTTTCCCGGAAACCTACAAATACGCTAATGTCGCCCTCCATCCTTTAAAAACAAAAATAAAACCTCATTCTACCCTGCCTTCTCCTCAAGCTTTTGCCTTCTATTTTTTCCTCCTTTTCATTGCCAGACTTCTAGAAAGAATCATTGAAATGTGTTTCTCTCGCTTCCTCACCACCTGGTCACTTCTCACTCCTTGGTAAGCTGGCTTAATACCATTTCACTCAATTAAAACTACTCTCTCCAAAGGTATGAATTTTTTTCACATTCAAAAATGTATGTCCTGTACTGCACCTTGAGTCTATCACCCCTCTGGAAGAGGATGTGTCACATTCTTCATCACTGCTCCTCTGGAGTTATTAATGATTTCTTAACTTCTGAATCTAATGACATTTTCCCAGTCCTCATCTTCTTTCATCACTCTGGAGTTCGTCTTTTTTTTAAATTTTTTTTCAGTTTTCATTTTCATTTTTGACCAGCCTCTAGTTTGGATAAATTTTTTTCACTTATTTCCATGACACTGTTCTCTTGGTTCTTCTTCTCTGTGCAAAGCCTCCCCTCCTTCTTAGTCTCTATCGTGGTATCAGAGTCCCTCTCATACCCTTTTAGTGTGGGTGTTCCCAAAATTCTGTTCAGGGTCCCTTTTTCTTTTATCTCTGAAACCTCTAGTTTGAATACCTCATCAGCTCCTATAGGTTCAAATATGATTTCTTAAGCAGATGAATCCCTGATCTATTGTTTTAGCCCTAATTTTCTCAATTGAACCACAAATTCAGCAAGATAGGAAGCGAGAAAGAGGAAGAAAGAAAGAAAAAGAGAAAGAAAGGAAGGAAGGAAGGGAGAGAAATAGAGAAAGAAAGAGAAAGATGGAAAAGAAGAAAGAAAGAAGGGAGGAAAGGAGGAAGGAAGGGAGAAAAGAAGGAAGGAAAGAAGAAAGGAAGAAAGGAAGGAAGAAAAGAATGAAAGAAAGAAGGAAGGAAGGAAGGAAGGAAGGAAGGAAGGAAGGAAGGTTCTATTCCTGCCCTCAATTGGTTTATAGTCTTTCAAAGGTCTTACATTCTGTTGGAAGTCTGAAGGTCTCCTCTTCTTTGAGCAGTAAGTTTTCTCTACCAATTGCAGAAGTTTAGCTTAGGGGTATATAAGGGTCAGGGGGAAGAGGGGACCAGTTTTCTCTAGAAGCCATAGAAACCTGTAGTACTAGCTCCCTACTCCAGTCAGGGGAATCCAAACCGCAGCTTCCCTTCCTCTTTACAGATCACCCACAGCCCGCTGTAGCTTATACATACATCACACAAAAGATACATATGCAAACATGTTACATACATAAGCACACATTGACACACATAGTCATATTCACAAAGACATGATAAACTCACATCCACACATACTGGCAACACATAGTCACACAATATGGATATATATGTCACATTCATATACACAGTCATACTAGCACAAATTTAAGCATCTAAACACAAGCAATCACACTCATACACAATATATTTATAATACATGCTAAAATATTTATACACAATTGCAAACAGAAAACACATGAACATGCACACACAGGTACATGCTCCCACATATGTACATACTTTTTTTAAAAATGATTTTTTCCCAATTATATGTAAAAAATAATTTTAATCTTTTAAAAAATATTTTGGGTTCTAACACACATATACTTTTTTAAAAGCACATGTGAACACACACATACACACACACACAGAGGTTCTTTTTCTCCCCATCCCAGAAACCCTGAATGTTACCCTTGACCCCATTCTCCCCTCTAAATTATTTATTCCCCTGGAAGCCTAGATGCAACTATTACCCTTCACATACACCCCTAACAGTCAGATTTCTACTTTCATCTCCACTGAAAATAATTTCCAAATAATTCAGAGTGAAGCTGCCTGATTATACTTCAGACCTCTAGAAACTTTCCCTAACTTTCCTTCAGTACTTTTTTTTCTGGATTTTTTTCTACACTTCATCCCAGCCCCAGACTCCCCAGCTCTGTCCTTCCAGAGGGGGAGGGCCATCCAGACCTGAGCATGGTTGACCAGTTGGCTTTTCCTCGCCCACCCCCAAGGGGAACCTAGCAAAAGATGGAAGGCTTCCATTGGAGAACTAGGGTTAAAGGTGAGACCATAATAAGAATTTTATAGCATAGTAGAAAGAACACTGCACTTGGAATCAGAAGAACTGGGTTTGAATCCTGGCTCTGCCACTGACCACCTTTGTGATCTTGGGCAAGTTGTTTTGACCTTTCTAGATGAGAGATCATTCATGGGGAAGCCTGAAGTGTAAGAGGAAGGTTAAAATCAGAGACTTTTGAGAACTCCTACCAATCACTTTATCTGTCCTCTGCTTAGGGTTTCCTCTAATCACCATGCTACATAGGTGGAAACCTAATGGTGATGATAATAAAAATGTTTTCAATTTCCATAGTCCTTTAAGATACATGAATATTTTTTTTACAACAATCATATGAGGCAACTATTATTCACCCTATTTTACAGATGAGGAAACTGAGGTTCAGAGAAGTGATGTGATTTAGGATCATAGGACCTACAGCCAAAAGCAATTTTAGAGATCATCTAATCCCATGCATCCATTTTACAGATGATGAAACTGAGTTCACCATGGTAAAATGATTTACCCAAGATCTCACAGTTTATGAGTGTTAGAGCCAGGGCTTGAACCAAGGTTTTCTGATTTCAAATCCAATGTTCTTTCCACTACAACATGCCATGTGAACATCTCCATAATGCATGCCCATTACATGTGTACCTTTGCAAATATGCACACAGACACACAGGTACATGTCTATATTTTGAGATCCATTGCCTTCTCTACATTTTGTGTACTCATTCAATTGATACACATGTACCCCCTAAATAAGCGTGTTTTCACCTACTTAAAAAGTCATTCCCCTTTCCTGGATTTCAATGACCTTATTTATGAAATAAGTAGACTGGATTGATGTCTACTAAGGTCCTTTCTAGGTCAACATTTTGTGTCCTATGATTTTATGCCTGGAATATGCAATATCCTGACAGGTATGTGGATGACTGCATGAATATACTTACATATGTACCTAACCTCCAACCCCAAATTCTCCTAGCATCTATATTAAGCCTATATTGCATAAGCCCACTTATATCATCAATTCATACTTTCCTCCCACCCCCAACCAGCTAGTTGGCATAGTAGATAGAATATTATTCGAATTCAAATCCTTCCTCAGACATTAACTAAATGTGTGACCCTAGGAATCTTAATCTCTCTCAGTAGCAGCCTCCTCATCTGTAAAATGGGGCTAATAGCACCCACCTCCTAGGGTTATTGTGAGGATAAAAAAAATAATATATGCAAACTTTAACAGGCTATTCTATGTTAGCTATTTTATTATTGTCCACATTATATACACCCATATATGTGGGATCATCTCATATGTACTCAAATCACTGGTATACATCTATGTTATAACCACTCACGTACATACACTCACAGATTAGATTTAGTTACATTTTTGCAAGCATACAGCAATAGGAGGATAGACTGGGATCATAGATTTAGAACTGAAAGGAATCACAGAAGCCATCTGGTCCAAGGAAAGATTTTACAAATGAGGAAAATGGGCTTCAGAGAGCTTGCACAATTTGTCCAAGGTTCACAAAGGTAGTACAGTGCAAAGCCAAGGTTCCACTCTATTTTTGGACTCCAAATCTTGAGCTTTTTCCATTGCACTGCTCAGTATTGAAGGATTAATGTACATACGTGTCATGTTTGTGCATCCCACATACATGTGCACATACACAAAGTCTGTATCTAGTCACTGATGCTTGCACATGTTATACCCACACATAATGCATGCCCTCCCTCCCATACATGCCTGTGTGTGTGGTCACATATAGGTGCTAGCCCACTCCTACGGGCACGGTGCCCCCCACGGACATGGCCAGACACGTGCCCCGCACAAGACATCAGGGGAACGCTGCTCCTGCAGTCCAGGGTGGTTGGAGTGGAGTGGGAAGGCAGCACACGCTGACCCCAGGTATGTTTTGCCTTTTAGAATCCGATGTAACAGGAGCAGCAATTCATGGAGTTACCATGGCAACGGCCGGAGCCGCATTTACATATTCCTCTTCCCGTAATCAGCAGCAGGGACAGCGCCGCCGACTCTCAGCCCGCCTTGTACATAATTCTTTGTTTAGTTTGCTAAACAAGAGCCCTAATTCCGGACTGCTTCCTACTGTCATTATCTCCCCGGGGCTGGCTCCCAGCGGCTCTCTAATTGGAATCCTCAGCTCCTCCCCCCAAGGAGCGGGAGGGAGGGAAATAGGCCTAGAGGAGGGGGCTCCCACCTCCCTTCCCTCCTCTTTTCCTCCAAGCTGAACTTCACAAACTTCCCCCTGGCTCCTTCCCCTTTCCATTCCTCCTCGCTCGCCACCTACTCTTCCAGGGGGACATAAGAATCAAAGGGGACAAATAACAGTCATAGAATGTAGGGATTTAAAGAGACTCGAATTTCGAACACAGATCCTCGGAAATGCGAGGGGCCATTAGGGATTACTGAGTCCAGGGCTCTCATTTTGGAACTGAGGACTTGAACCTAGATCTCCTGGCTCCTGGTCCCCCAGTCATTCCACTACCCAACATTTCGGAAATGAAATTACAAAAATATAAGACCATTTTTAGTCATAGATAATCAAAAGTGGACAAAAATGAGATCTCTCTAGCACTGACTTAGGAAGTTCTACCAATTACCAGGTTTACAAGAGCCCTGCTAACCCAACTATCACCAGGAACGGGAGAGGCCCTGTCCTCCCCAAAACTCCTGAGTCAGCAGTGGGGACCACCCAACCGGGCACCCTGCATAAAGGCCATATAACCTCACCAACTCTCAGCCTCCTGCTCTCTGACTGAGGACAAGGGCCCAATTCACACATTCCCATGAATCACTAACTCACTGCAATCTAGCTGCAAGAAAGAGATGCTAGAAGCCAATCAGAATATGTAAGACAAGGCAGTATGCTGGAAAGAGTTCCGAGTTTGGAGTAGAGGTTCAAAACCCAGCTCTGATACTTCCCATCTCTGTGACCTTGGCTTCTCTTGGCCTCAGTTTCCTCATCTGTAAAATGAAGTAGTTAGACTCAATGATCTCTATAGTCCCATGTAGTATTTCAATAAAGCCTCATCTCATCTCATGTGGTTATTCCCTTGAAATGGTGATAACATCCTACCCATGCCTTCTCATCTCCAGTGATTCTTGGCCTCTTCTGAACTCTACCTAAAGGAGCCGCAGGACATGCTGAGGACCTTCCTGGAGGCCTTTCACTGTTATCTGGGGCCCAGGGCTGTGCTCAGATTACCAAGCTTGTATAAAACCTGAGTTCATCCTGTGCTTGAGTTTTCTTTTCAGGGTATGACGATATAATTATTTTCCTCTCAAAAATATCTCATTTGGGAGGTGTGACCTATATTTGGACCAATATGGTACAGTTTTTGCATCATCTTAAAACATGAACAATAATAAAAGGTGACATTCCTGTTTTAAGGCTTATGATGTATTATTCCCCTTCATCTTTACAACAACCTTGAGAGGAACATAGTTTAAAGGTTATTGTCCCATTTTACACATGAAGAAACTGAGGCCCAGATAGATGAAATGACTTCTTCAAGGCCATATAGCTCATGAGTTAGAGAAGTAAGATTTGAATACTGAGTTCATGGTGACAAGTCCAGTGCTTTTTCTAGTATACTTTGCTGCCTTCTCAAATGAGAGAGCAGGAAGGCAATGGAAGGCCAGAGGGAAACTCTCCAGGGAAGAGGGTGTGTGTGTGTGTTTGTGTGTGTGCATGTGTGTGCGTGTCTGTCTGTCTGTCTGTCTGTCTAGCCACTCTCTACACACATAGCCAAATAAGAGTGCTTACCATTTCTTGAACACAGGCTGGGCTGCCTGGCTTCCCTATTTTTTCCAAAGCCTTTCTCTGTGCCTGACACATCCTTCTCCCAAATTATATCCATCTACTCAACTTTTAGAAGCTGAAACATCCATCCTTTAAGGTCTAGTTCTCATGACAACTAATCATCAGATCATAGGGTCATAGATTTACAGCTGGAAAGAACTCTAACGGCCCTCAAGTCTATCACTTTCATTTTACAGATGGAGGAACTAAAGCATGGAGAGATTAAGTGACTCAATGCCTCATACAGCTAGTAAGGGTCATACAACCAACAGGTGTCTGAGGCATTATTTGAATTCAGGTTGTTCTGACTCTAAAACCACTACTCTATCTGCTACTTACTAGCTATTCCAAGAAGTCTTCCCTGAAAAGCAATGTTTAAAAAAGATGCTCTAGAAATGATAACCAAAGTTATTCTCTCTCTCTTCTCTGAATTTTTGTTCAGAAGCACTTTGTTTCTTTCTTTTGGCATGGCCCTCCTTTTCTGCCATCATCATGGTGGAAGAATGTGGAGGGAGGAAGAGAAGGAGAGAGAGGCAACCAAAGGATAGAGAATGGACGAGGAAGGAAAAGACGAACAGAAGTGGGGAATAGAAGGAAGACCAGGAAAAGGAGAGGGAGAGAAGAAGAGAAAGAAAAAGAGAAAAAAGGAGAGGAATGGAAAAGAGGAATAGAAGGAGAGGAGGAGGAACAGGGAAAAGAGGAAATGAAAGAGAAAAGGAAGGAAGAAAAGTGAGAGAAGGAAGAAAAATGAAGAAAGAAGGGACTAGGCAAAAAAGAGAGAATATAAATAAAGAGTAGAAGAAGGGGAAGAGAAAAAGAAAGAGGAGGGGAAAAGGAGAAGGAGAAGGAAGAAGAGGAAGAAGAAGGAAAAGGACAAATGAAGAGGAGGAGGAAGAAGAAGAAAAAAGAGGGAGAGGAAGAAGAACCAACCTCAATTATTGACTTCCATTTCATTGTGTGAAGACAGGTGGGTTAAACAATATGTTTGGAGATAACTCATTCACATTTCTATATTATTCTTAATATTTATGATAATATACTATCTCATTTG
Source organism: Pseudochirops corinnae (assembly GCA_028646515.1). Classification (NCBI taxonomy): domain Eukaryota; kingdom Metazoa; phylum Chordata; class Mammalia; order Diprotodontia; family Pseudocheiridae; genus Pseudochirops; species Pseudochirops corinnae. The sequence goes on along the minus strand of CM053585.1, from coordinate 244,989,150 downwards.
ATTCTCATAACAACCTTGGAAGATACATGCTTAAAGAGGTTAAGTGACTTGCCCAAGGTCACACAGCTAGAAAGTATTCGAAGTCCAATGTGAACTCAGGTCTTCCTGACCAGGCCCAGAGCTCCATCCACTGCTCCACATAATTGCCCCTACATTTGAATGTCTCTTCACAGTAATCCTATGAGATATTGCTACCCTCATTTTACAAACTGAGTCCCAGAGAGTCTATACATAGCTAGTAAGTGACAGAGCCAGGATTCAAGTCTATATCCTCTGGTTCCAAATCTAGTGTCTAACTCTAGAGCAAAGAGAACTGTTTTTTCCTCTATGTGATACTGCTCCTTTAATCCTGCCTGTCACTCTCTCTCTGGTCCTCAATTTTTCCATCCCTACTTAGAACCCCTACTCTCTCCCTGGTCCAACCAGGTGGATTGGAAGATGTACTTAGAGATCCTCCAAAGAGAAGAAGCTCACTGGAAGGATTCTGGGCAAGAATCTTCAAGAAACATATCTTCACATGGGTGATTTGAAAGAAGGACTCAAGGGATGAGAAACCCAGGGCCCTCTCTCCCAAGGGGCCACTTCCCCCCGCAGCTGGAAGGTGAGCCCACCAGGGACCAGCTCGGCTGGAGCACAGGGCATATCAGCTGAAAGCAATTTACTCTGAACCCCCAGCTGCCAGCAGGATAAGGTTTTCCTGCGTCCATCCGTTTATTCCAAAATGCTTTGCTAAAAGCCAAAATACACAAGGCGGCCAAATTGCTGACATGTGTGTCTGCTTGTTGCTCAAAGCCCCCTGCATTCTTCTCTGCTCTCCTGGGCTGAGCTCCACGGCTGTTTATTTAGAGTACGGAGAACACTTTAGCGGGATCAAGAAAGCCCAGTTAAGAGTCCATGGAAAAAAAAATGCTTGGGGGGGGGGGAGAGGAAAGAAGAAATAATAGCTTGGATCCATTCTTGTTCATAAATGTGTTTTGCCTACAGTCTCCTGCCCACCAGCCCACACCCTCTCTTCCACTGCCTGACGACCCCACATGGGGTTAATGAGCCCTGGGACTTAAGCTGGCCTGTGGACCCCACAGAGTGGAGGGGGGGGGCACAGACCCCACGCAATGGTGGGGCTGCTTTCTCAAATCCCAGACCCTGATCTGTAACTAGGTACAGTCCCACTATTCTCTCAGAACAGGTCCCTACACTCATTCCTCTCTCTGGTCCTTTGAAATCTAGGGACTTTTACCTAGAATCCTAAAATGTTAGAACATGAAATGTTAGAAGATAGAATATTAGCATCAGAAAAGACCTGAGAACAATCTAATACAATTTGAAACAAACAGCTGTTAAGCACCTATCGCTGGACTTGGTGCTAGCGACAAAAGAGAAAAATTAAAAAAAAAAACAACAACTTAGCCATTGACCTGAAGAGGCTTGATTTAGGTGGGGGTGTGGGGGAGGGGAAGGAGAGGGAGATACAGCATGTGAATTTATCCTATTAGTGATGATGTAGAGAGAGAGAGAATGATCACTGACAACCAGAGGAAACATAAAATTCAATTTTAATTTGGGCATTATTGAAAATCTACCATGTTCAAAGAACTGCACTATAGGCACTGAGTATACAAGAAGAAAAAGGCCAAATCCCTGCCCTCAAAGAGCTTACTGTATCATATCTAAGGGATATGGTATGCACACAGATAAGCATAATATTCGGTAGAATGTGACATGAGCTGAAGAGAGATTCAGAATAATAAGTGCTGTTTATATAATGCTTTACATACATTATCCCATTTTCTGCCCACAACAATGATGTGAGGACTTAACAGTTATTATTATCCCCATTTAACAGATGTAGAGACTGAGATGGTAAGGTTAAATGATTCACCCATGATCACACAGTTGAAGCAGAATTCAGACCTGAGGCTTTCTGACTTCAAGGACACTCTATCCATTTGGATGCATTGTCGACAGGGATTTCAGGAAAATTTAAGGAAGAAGATATTATATTGAGCTGAAGGGATTAGAGAAGGCTTCATAAGGTAGGTGGCAACAAAGCTGAGCTTTAAAGAAAGAGGAGCAGTCTAAAAGGTAGAGATGAAAAAAGCATTCAAGATATAGGGAAGAGCCTGTGCAGATACTTAGAGGTGGAAGACAAGTTGAGTTTGGTGAATAGCTTGTACTTGAGTTAGGATGGAACATAAAATGCACAAATGGATAGAATGGAATTGATTTGAAAAGGCTAGGGGAGAGTATGAAATAAGGCTGATTGGATCTAGGGCATGACAGACTTTAAATACTAAGTTAGGCAGTTTCCATCTTATCTTGGAGACAATAGGGAGCCACTGAAGATTTTTGAGCAGGAAAATAACCATGGTCAGACTTGGTACATTAGGAAGTTTGTTTAGTGAAAAATGGGTTGGAAAAGGGAGAAAGTAGAGGCAAGAATACCAACTAGAAAGCTCTTACAATAGTCCAGATGAAAGGTGAGGAGGACCTGAGCTAGGATGGTTATAGAGAGAAGAGGACAGTGATGGATGCACAAGAAATTGTAGATAAAGACTCAACAATACTTAGCACCTGATTGGATTTGGGAGCGAAAGAAGAGGGAAGAGTCAAAGGAGACTCCCAGGTTTTGAGCCTAGGAGACTGGGAAGATGGTGATGTCATCTACAGAAATGAGGAAGTTGGGTCCAGTTTTAGAGGGAAGATGAAGAATTCAGATTTGGACAAAGTAGTTGTACTTGAGGTACTGGTGGGACATTGGGGTTAGAAAACACAATAGTACAGAACTTAGAACAGAGTGCTAGAACCAGAAAAATACTCAGAGTGTAATGATAAAACATTACACTTTACATTTTTGTTGTGAGCATCAAATGAGATAATGTATATAAAGCATTATATAAACACTAGTTATTATTAGTCCAATTCTTACCTTTGCAAACAGCACATTCTGCCTTGGTTGTTATTTATCTGTGTACCTGCCGTATGATACAGTAAGCTCTTTCAAGGAAGACATTTGTAATCAGTCAGTTTTATTCCCTAAAGACTCAGAATAATTGAAAATAGAATTGACAGCTTTTTTTCTAACTCAACCCAAGCTTAGTTTCTTCCTGAAAGTTCTTCAATATTTCATTCCCTGTATCTTGACTCTACTCTGAAAAGCCAACAAGATCCTAAACATTATAGAACTTTAGCCCATTATTTCTTTCTCTTTCTTTCCTCTCTTCTCTTCTCTCCTCTTCTTTTCTCTCTTCTTTCCTTTTCTCTTCTTTACTCTGTGAGTATATGCTGTTCCCCACCCCCATCACCAATGGCTCCTCACTAAATTACAAATCATCGTGGTAACCCCGGTTGACTTCTGGGGACCCTCACTGTAGGAATGTTCTATCATTTACTCATCATGAGATGTAGTAAAAAGAGCACTAAGCTTGAAGTCAAAGCCCCTGGATCTGAATCCTTGACCCTAGAGGAAAAGTTTCTTGAAGAAAGTAGAATTTCAGCTAACTTAATAGTAACTAATATTTATATATCACTTTAAGATTTGCAAGGTACTTTATAAATATTATGTCATTTTAACCTCACAATAACTGTAGGAAGTAAGATATTATTATTAATCACATTTTACAGTTGAGGAAACCAAAGCAGCCAGAAGTAAAATGACTTACATAAAGTCACACAGCTAGTAAAGTGTGAGAAATCAAATCTGAACTCTAGTCTTCCTGATTGCAGGTCTAGTGGTCTAGGTCTATCCACTTTATACACTGCAACACCTAACTGACTTGAAGGAAGCCAGGAGGCAGAGACTAGGAGGGAGAGCATTCCAGGCATGACAGCCAGCTAGTGAGAAGGCAAGAAGGCAGAAGATGACAAGAAACTGCAAGGTGGCCAGTGTCCCTGGAGCAAAGTGTAAGAAGACTGGAAAAGAGGTTGTAAAGGGCTTTAAAAGTCAAAATGAGAATTTTAAATTTGATACTAGAAGTAATAGGGGGTCATTGGAGTTTATTGAGTGGGGGGGAGTGTGGAGGGGTGATATAGTCAAACCTACACTTTAGGAAGATCACCTTGATAGCTGAATGGACGATAGACTAAAGTGAGGAGAGTCATGAGGCAATGAGACCAACCCAGAAAGCTACTGCAACAGTCCCAGTGTGCAATGATTAGGGCCTGCACCAAAGCAGCAGATGGAAGAGAGGAAAGAAGAAAGTAAAGAGGAGAGATGGGGGGTTTTTTTTTTGCGCTTTTTGGAGGGCAATTGGGGTTAAGTGACTTGCCCACGGTCACACGGCTAGTAAGTGTGTCAAGTGTCTGAGGTCGAATTTGAATTCAGGTCCTCTTGACTCCAGGGCCAGTGCTCTATTCACTGTGCCACCTAGCTGCCTCAGAGAAATGTTTTGAAGGTCAAATTAACAGAACTTGACAAGAGGTTGGACATGAGAGTTGAAAGAGAATGAAGAGTCAAGGATGCCATGTAGGTTTCAACCCTGAATGACTGAGAGATTGGTGGTACCTTTTACAGTAATAGGAAAAGTTGGGAAGAGGGAAGCATTTATGAGAAAAGATGATGAATTCAGTTTTGAACATAGTGAATTTAAGACATCTCTAGGATATTCAATGTTTGAGATGTCCAATAGATAGTTGGAGACATGGGACTGGAAGTCAAGAGAGAATTTAGAGCTGGATAAATAGATATGAAAGTCATCTGCAAAGGGATAATAATTTAATCCATAAGAACTAATAAGATTACCAAGTGAAAGAGAAGAGAGGGAGAAGAGAAGGCAACCCAGGACAGAGCCTTGAGGGACACCCCTGCCTTCAATCTGATTGAAGGTCCAGAAAAGAAAATTGACATTACGTGTGTATCAATGAAGCACACAGGTCGGCTCTTGATACATGACTAACCCATTCCTTTTCTGGTTATGTATCTTTTTAATGATTTTTTTTACTCAGCTCTTTATATTCAAAGATAATATACTGTAGCCTATTTATGTCCCCCTTGTGTCTCCCTCAGTCACCTCTTGGGAGAGCCATAATTTTGATTCTTCAGAGATTGAGATGTGACATGATTTGTAGCCCTGCAACCTCACCAGAAGAATGTTAGTATTAAAAAAATGAAGTTAATGTTTTAGGGATAAATTTGGGAATCATTAGAAGCACCATACAATTTCCCAGAGGCAGAGTCTAGCCTCCTCTCTTCTTTCTATTTCTGGACAAAAGCCATTGTCCATCTGTAGTGTCTGCTCAAAATATATGTACTGATGGGTCATCCTTCCAAATGCTTGTCGTAGTCTGGACAAAAGGCATTCTACATCCACTCAGTTTTTCCTGGTGGATAATTAGGGCTAATCCTTTTGAGTGATTATGGATTCCATCTAGGTGGCTCTGCATTGCTCCAGGGCCTTATTCAATCAGCACAAAGTCAACCACAAATAGAGTCATTTGGAGGACTTCATCATTTTGAGGAATCTCTTTTCCAGTTGGACTTTATGTTAGACATTCTCCATGACAGCAGCGGAAAACTTGGCAAGCACAAGTACCTCAGTGATGAGACACATGTCTAATGATGAATTTATAATTTCTCTCTCAATCTGCTACGTATCCCGACTTTCCTATTTTTGTTGATGGTACACCATTCTTCCAGGCATTCAGGCTCAATACTTCAGTCATCTTTGACTCTTCCTTCTCCTTCACCACACCCATATCCACTCACCAAGTTCTGTAAAATCTGTTTCCACAAGCCCTCTCAAACCCATCCAGTGCTTTGCACACCCCCTGTGACTACCCTAGTTAAAGTCCTCATCAGTTCTCTTGAATTTGATCCAGAACGTCAAAGGAAGAGATTAAAGATAACTAGACTTACCTACCTCAAAAAAATCCTCAGAAAAAAAGTAAATAAACAAAATTATAAATTAAAAGAGCAATAGAGTACTAACACCCTGTCCCCCACTCCCATCTACTTAATCATGGAATAACTGAATTAGCCAGAATACTAGTAGGAATGGAGACGGAAAAAGAAACCATACAGTATATCATGAGAGATCCTCAAATGGAAAAAAGATACATTCTCTCCTAAAGTAATTTCCACTTAATTGGTCTCTCTGCTGCCAGTCTTTCCCCCTCCAATTCATCCTATTCATGATGCCCTTCCCTCATCCACTTGTACCTAGGAGAAATGATTTCTTCCCTGCTTAGAATTCTTTAGCTCTTTGTTCACATTTCAAATGTATCACATCTTATTTTGCATTAGAGTTAATTGTGTACTTGTCTTATCTCCTCTCCCACTAGATTGAGAGCTCCATGAGCACAGAGACAGGTTATTACCTTCACATTCCCCAGTGTCTTGCACATAGAAGGTTGTTTTTATTTTTGTTTCATTTTATTTCTGACAACCTGTGATTTCTTCAGGGTAGGGAGTTCCTCTGTGAGGAACTTCTCTTGGTGTGGGTCAGTACCTTCTCTGCAATTCTTAGTCTTAAAGGATTGACTGGGAAACTGATGGGTTATGTTACTTGCCCAGGGTCACACAGCTAGTCTATGTCAAATTCAAGATTTGAACATAGATCTTTCTGCCTTTGAAGCCGGCTCTCTATCCACTGCTTCGTACTGCCTTTCAGGTGTTTAATGAATACTTGCTTAATCAAATTGAGATAGCAACCAGGTTGCTAACATGTACACCAGATCCTCCTACTTGTGAAGTAATCAAAATAAGTATTAGTATTTACATTTTGCAGATAGATAGAGACCATCTATCCTGAGCTCCTTCTTCTACACCTCAGACCCCCTTTTACTTATTCCCCATTCTGTTTTCCTTTGATCCAGTATCTAATGAAGAGGTCAGTTTTCTCCTTGCCAAGGCTAACCCTTTCACTTGTACTCTTGATTCTCTTCCCTCCCTGCTCCTCTGGTAGCTTGCCCCTCAGTCATTCCTTTACTTTATCTTATCTCTAGTCTCTCCTTATGTACTGGCTCCTTCCCTGACACTTACAAATACATTTAGATCCTCCTTAAGAAAGGATTTTAAATCTCTCATTCCCTTAAACTGTCATCCTATATCTCTTCTTCCATGTGCAGCCAAAAATCCTAGAAAGCATTATCTATATTTATTTCATCCATTTTCTCACCTCTCAATCCTTTGTAATCTGACTTCTCACCCTACCATCCTTTGGAAATGATTTTCTCAAAGGTTACCACTAATCTCTTAACTGTTAAATCCAGTGACCTTTTATAAGGCTTCATTTTATTTAACTTCTCTGCAGCTTGTAACATTGTCAGTCTCCTGGGTGTAGTTCTTCCTTGGTTTCTGTGACACTGATCTTTCTTGGTTCTTACTGATATGATCACTCCTCAGTTTCCTTTGCTGGTTCTCTCTTCCATCCACCAACTACGAATGTTTGCCAAGGGTCTGTTCTAGGCACTCTTCTCTTCTGTCTTTACACCTTCACTTGATAATTCCATCCATTCCCAAGTATTATTGAATTCATAATTCAATTAGCATCTGTAGGCAGGAGACTGAAATCTAGGTATTCAACCCTAATCTCTCTCCTAAACTCCCATCCCACATTACCACTTCCTGCCGAACATCTTCACCTGGATGCCCCCCACAGAAATCTCAGACCTAGGTAGAAACCAGAGAACTCCGTGGCTCCCCCCATAACCACATCAAATACCTATAAAATATGACTCTAAACAAATTTTAGAGCTCCAGAACTCATAAAATGACAAAGAAACAAGGCTCCTGCTGAAGGCAGCCCAGCAGACAGATGGAAAGAGCTCATCACAGGGCGCTGGGAGCAGAGCCCAGCCCCATGTAGTTTAAGCCCCAGGCTGTCCAGGAGAAGCCCAGGCTGGAGCTTTCAGGAGAGCGGATCCACCGACAGCTATGGCGGTTTCCAGAATTACCAACCCATAAGAGCCAAGGACAAAGGGAAAAGGTCACTGGAACTCTGCTGAATTTCGGGGAGAGGGTCCTGCCGACTGCCTTCAGAGCTAGAAGCAGTCTGAAGCAGTGGCCCTGCAGCTGCCTCCATGTGGCTGCTTCAGAAGCTCCCGGCCTACAGATTGCAGGGGGGCCAAGCAATCATTCAGAGGCTAACTGCTCTTGCCTTAACTGGCCTGGATCGAGATCTTGGTCTTGGGTGGTGGTCCTGAGGTGCGTTTTCAGTGAGCCAAAGTTGGTGGGGGCTGCAGAGACTGCACCTCTTAATAGCTCTGGCAGCTGCAAAAACCCCAGTGATTTGGGACAAAGCTCTCCCTCTGAAAGCAGACTTCTACTGTGGCTCATAAATCAAAGTAATTGACTGGCAGCATGAGCAGGCAAAGGAAACAAACCACGCTCAGTAATTGTAATAGTAATCAGTTTAGCAAGATACTTAGCACTTAGTACTTTGGGTCTAAGTGTGGAAGGTGCAAACTCTGTCCCACTGTTGAGAAGGCATGAACTCCCCTGTTGATGTGGAAGAAGGGGATTGGCTGAGCCCCTGTTGACGTGGAAGAAGGGGATTGGCTGAGGTGTGTATCTAAGCAAGAATTCCAGAGACAGAGAGACAGAATTGGAACGCTGCTCCTGCTGAAGGAAGAATTGTGGAGACTGAAGCCAGCTGAGAGAGAGAAAGAGAGAGAGAGAGAGAGAGAGAGAGAGAGAGAGAGAGAGAGAG
>CM053585.1:244934011-244980005 GCA_028646515.1 Pseudochirops corinnae | reverse complement strand
CACAGTGCCTGGCACTTAGGAGGTGCTCCGTAAATGTTTATTGGCTAACTGTGCCTCTGGGGACAGATTCCCTTTATAATTTGTCTTTCTCTATTACAACATAAGCTCCTTGAGAGTAAGGACCAGTAAGGACCTTTTTGGCTTTTTGTATACCCAGTGCTTAGTACAGTGCCTAGCAAGAATGATAGCTCACATTTATATTCACTGTAAGCCAGATACTGCGCTAAGTGCTTTGCAATGATGATATCATTAAGCAGATGACCAGTTGTCAGGGATACTCTAGAAAAGATATGCTTTGGTTAAAAAAGGTGGGGGAGGGGAAGGACCTACAAGTACAAAAAATACAGCAGCTCTTTCTGTGGTGGCAAAGAAATGGAAATTGAGAGGATGCCCACCAATTGGGAAATGGCTAAACAAGTTATGGTATATGAATGTAATGGAATACTATCGTGCAATAAGAAATGATGAGCAGGCAGATTTCAGGGGAAAAAAAGCCTGGAAAGACTTATATGAACTGATGCAAAGTGAAATGAGAAGAACAAGGAGAACATTGTACACAGTAACAGCAACATTGTGCAATGATCAACTATGATAGACTTAGTTCTTCTCAGCAAAACAATGATCCAAGACAATTCCAAACAGCTCATAATGGAAAATGCTATCCACATCCAGAGAAAGAACTATGGAATCTGAATACAGATTTAAGCATACTATTTTCACCTTTTTGGGGGGTCTGTTTTCTTTCACAAACATGACTAATGTGGAAATACGTTTAACATGATTGCACATGTATAACCTGTACCAGATTGCTTGGCGTCTTAGGGAAGTGGGGAGGAAGGAGGGAAGGGAGTGAGAGAATTTTAGAACTCAAAATCTTAAAAAAATTAATGTCAAAAACTATCTTGACATGTAATTGGAAAAAGTACTATATTTTAAAAAAGAAAAGATATGTTTTGAATAGAAGTTAGAATAGACCATAGGATGATAGGTTTGGAACTGGAAGGTACATTAGAAACCGTCTCTGAGTCTACTCCTATTATTTTACAGATAACTGAGGCCCATAGAGATTAAGTAACTAGCTCAAGGTCACACTAGTAGCATTTTCCCTGAGTGCAGAGGTCATGCACTCACTCTCATTAAGAAACTCAGAAAAGCACCAATGCTGCAAAATGGAAAAAAAAAATCCTGCTAGAAAGTCACATAATGCATTCCAAAGCCAAGTAAAAATTACTGTTGGATCATACCCTTGTATAGACAATGAGACTATTAATATGCTTCATTTTATGCAACAGATGTATTCCTAAAATTTTGGCATCAATCATATCATAACTTTTTATAATCAAATAATTTAAAGTTTGTGATAGAGGAAGAGAAGAATATTCTGACTTGTCCCCATAGAGATTTTTGAAAGTCCAAAGGTACAAGCCTATGAACTATGAATTCTAGAAAGGAAGGGAGCTTGGAAAAAATAGAGAACTCTCATGAATGAAATTCTTGAGATGCAAAGAGAAAATTCCAAGTAGAAAAAGGGGGAGTTGTTTAAATAGACTGATGTGAATACACAGAGAACTCAAACAACCTTGTTGTTGTTCAGTTGAGTCCGATTCTTCACAACCCATTTTGCTTTTCTTGGCAGAGATCCTGGAGTAGTTGGCCATTTCATTCTTCAGCTCATTTTATAGATGAGGAACTGAGGCAAACAGGGTTAAGTGACTTGCTCAGGGTCACACAGTTAGTAAGTGCCTGAGGTCAAATTCAAATTCAGAAAGATGAGTCTTCTTGATTCTAGGCTTGGTGCTCTATCCATTGCACCACCTAGCTGCCCCCTCTCCCCCAATCAACCTAGATCTTTTAAAAGGCAAAATACTGAAGTAAGGACAGATAACAGAGGAAAAATATGAAAGAATGGCACTGTCCTGTAAGAACATTGTTAGGACTTATGAATCTCATAGCTGAGGCTGAATAGTTGAGGATGGGAAAGAAAGCTAAGGAAAAAACAGAGGGTTGTTGTGGTTTTTGATTTTTGTTTTTTAGCTATCTTGAGGAAAAGAAGAGATTAAAAAATGATATAATACTTCTCAGGACATATGGGATAAAAACAGATGACAGAATGAAGGCAGGAACCACTCAGTTTTGCTCTGTCTCCTCTCTCCCTCTCTCTGTCTCTCTTCTCTCTCTGTCTCTGTCTCTCTTACATGTATATATGAGTGTAGTAAATACACACATATATATGAGATACATATTTATGAAAGATACTCACATCATACTTATGTGTATCTGTGTATTTATATTATACATAATATCTATAGGTGTTTGTGTGTGTGTGTGTATATATATATATATGTATACATAGAGAGAGAGAGAGAGAGAGAGAGAGATACACATATACATATATACACACACAGAGACAAAGACAAGAGTCAGAAAAGCTTCTGCTCAAGTACTGCCTCAAACACATTCTAGGTATGTGACCTTGGGTAAGTCATTAACCTCTCAGTTCCCCAGGTAACTCTTTAAAACTAAAAATTTCAGAGTGATTGCCAATCTAGGTTGGTAGAGGGAATTTCTTCATGAAGCATTCCCACTCTGATGAAATCACAAGTCAGCCTCCATATCCCACCCTGCAACCCCCCAAAATACATTTTTTGCATATACTGATTTGTTGTTTACACCATAGAATGTAAGTTCCCTAAAGGCAGTAATATTTCATTTTTTGTCTTTGGATTCCCAGTGCCTGGCATATAGGAGGCACTTAATAAATGTTTGTTGATTGATTCGGTGAGAAGGAAGGGGAAATGGCTTGCCCAAGGGCCACCCAAGGAGTAAGCAGCAGAGTAGGAGTTGGAGCCCAGGTCGTCTGGCTCCAAAGCTGGCTTTCTTTCTCCTGCACCACTTTGTCCTTTCAAGCTTTAAGATGTTATGAGTGCATACAAACAGGCACTAGCTACCCCTCCCATTAACTATTCTTACTCTTCCCACAATCTTGGCTTCAGCCTCCTGGCTCAAGCTGAGGGAAGGAAAGGAAGATTGAATTAGCAACCTCAGAGCAGAGTACTCTGGGGATCCTGATCAACAGGCACAGCTCAGAAACCACAAGTCCCCTGAGCCAGTTCATGCTGAAGGGGAAAGACTGGGGCACTTAACAAATGTCTGGACACCCCATAGCTAGTTAGTGGCCCTGTTCTGTGTAGCAACTAACAAAATGACGAAATGGGCTGAAAAAACTTAAGTTGTATGACATCAGCTTCCAGTATCTATAGAAGTATATTCACTAAAGGCTACACTTACTCCCATCCTACCATTCTTCCCTTTTTAAAAAATTTAATTTTATTATTTTTTTCTGATTAGCAAGCATTTCTTTTCTGTCCCTCCAACCCCACCCCTAATTGAACAATGAAGGAGAAAGAAAACTCTCATAATAAATAAGCATATTTGAATAACACACATTCCCACATTGGCCATGTCCAAAAACATACATCTTATGCTGCATTTTCAGTCCATCCTGGCAAGAGATGGGGAGCATGCTTCATATTCAGTCCTCTGCAATCTCCACTACTATTTTTTTTAAGTTTTAGTGGTGTTTTTTGTTTTGGTTTGGTTTTTACATCACAGTCATTTTCTGATATACTTTCCTCCCACAACTGCCACTGCTCCACCACCCCTGACATGATGAACTTTCCCTTGTAACAAAGACAAAAAATTAGGCAACATGAACTGGCTCAGGGACCAAGTCTAATAGCACAGACCAAACTTCATGCCCACAATCCTATGCTCCTCTAAGTCTAGGTCCTCCCATCATTTTTCACAGACTTTTTTTTCTCATCTCTTTTTCCTAATTCACTGCATCCCAACTGACAACCAAACACAAACCATTAGGATATGGTAATAAGAAATGTAATCACCTTTGAGTTCCGTTGCATTCTAACAAACTCTACTCTAAATTCCATTTCAGCTCTGACATCTTATGTTCAAAGGTCCCTTCTAGATCAGTTCTGTCTTGCCTATTAGAATGTAAGCTTCTAGAGAGAAGAGACTGTTTTTGCCTTTCTTTATATTTTCAATGCTTAGTCCTGTGCCTAGAAAATGTGCCTAAGAAATGCTTGGTGTTCTGTCTTACATCATGCACTCTAAGCACATTTCTAGCTCTAACATACTACATTTTAGGATCCTTTCCAGTTCCAGCATTCTACGTTCTAGGTTCCCTTCCAGCTTTAACATTCTGTGTTCTAACCTTTCTCCTCATTCTTACCTTCTATGTTCCAAGCTTCCTCCCAGCTCTAACATTCTACACTCTAAGACCCCTTCTAGCTCTAACAATCTACGTTCATGAAAATCTAAGATGTCAGAGAGTTTCTTTTGCTCTGCATTTACAAGGAGATTGGAAATAGCTTCCCTCTGCTCCCACAGTGACCTCTCTTCCCTAAATTGGGGGATTAGGACTCACACCAGAACCTTAACTTCCCCCACTTTGCCAAATTCTCAAGTAGCACAGCAGGTTCTACTTACTACATTCCCCAGTGTGGCAAGCGCCCATGACATTGGCCTGCAATTTTCTGACACTAATTGTTAATTTCATGCACGTGATTACAAGCTTGGGCAAAGCCGAGGGCTCAGACTCTACCAAATAATGCTTTTCTTGCTGCCAGCAAAGAACCTCTGGGTTGAATTTTTGAGTGTCTGCTCTCTATCTGCCAAGGAACCGTCAAGATAAATTCCTTAGAGATGGTTTTATGGTTTTAAGTGAAACTTGACATTGGCTTGTTCTAAAATTTCCAAGAAAACATTACAGCTCCATGTGAGCATTGTGGATTGACTAAAGCAATGCTCTAATAGTGAACAGATATGTCTGCATATTGAACATTAATCCTGAGGGGCCCTCAGAGGGACACTAATAAGATGCAGAGCTGGACCACAGCAATCCCAGGGCAACTCAGGTAGGGAATAGCCTCCCAAGAGGCTTCTTCTCCTTTCAGTTAAAAGAAATCAGAACAGTCTTTTGAATAAGACCAGCTCCTGATGAAGGGTACAACAAAGGAGGAAGAAAAGGGGCGTGGAAGAGGAGTAGATGGGAATCATGACATTGGAGTTCAAGTCCATGGGACATAATCTGGACAGTCAGTGTTTTTTTATCTGAGCTCATATTAGATCTGTTCAATGTCCATATGACCTTGTTTAGCATCTTTGGGGCTCAGTTTCCTCATCTGAAAATTGCAGGATTGGAATAGATGATTTTTAAGGTTGCTTCCAGCAGAAATATTCAATGTTCAAAGGTGGGTGGTGATGGTGATAGTGGTACAGAAAATCCCATAATCATTTCCACATCTAGACTATAAAATTATAGTTTGGCTCTTGTACCCCCTTTCCATTTAAAACCAATTCCCAAAGTAATCTTGCTTAAGCAAATCCCTTTACTAAAATCTACTCCCCTCCCCCTGAAAAAGACTGATAAGAAAATCCTGGCAATAGAGTGATATGCTGGTTTTTTTTTAGAATTATAGAATATTAATGTTGAAAGGAACTCCAGAACATAGAATGTGAAAGCTGAAAGGGGCATGAGAGCATAGAATGATGAAGTCTGAAAAAACCCTGGAACATAGAACAGGGGTGGGGAATCTGGGCCACATGTAACTTTTGAGGTCCTTGGGTGCAGCCTTTTGAATGAGTCCAAGTTTTACAGAACAAGTCCTTTTATTAAGGGGAATTATTCTGTGAAGTTTGGATTCAGTCAAAGAGTTGCACTTGAAGACCTATATCCCTGACATAGAATATTAGAACTTAATATAGAATGTTAGAGGGGTAAAAGACTTGAGAAATCATCTTAGTCCATTTCCCTCATTTTATAGATGAGGACACTGAGGCTTCTAAAAAGGGAAGTGACTTGCTTAAGGTCACAGGGCAAGTTAATAATGGAGCCAGAAGTAGAACCCAGGTTTCTGGGCTAGTGCTATTTCCGTTTTGCCTTACTGCCTTCTATGTTGGAGTACAAAAGAACGATCTCAAACACTTTCCCAAGGATGCTTAATAATTTTATGGAAAATCTTATGGCTTCAAGTCATTAAAATCACATTTACAGAATGTTGGCATTAGAAGGAATCTTAGAGATGATAAAATCAAACCCTCTCATTTTATAAAGGAGGAATGGAAGCCCATGGAGGCCCACCTTCCTAGATGATATGATTTGCCCCAAATCACCTAAGCTAACAAGAGGCAAAGGGAAGACTCAAGCCCAGGTCTTATAACTCAAAGTCCAGTGATTTTTGCATTATACCATACTTATTATAAGGAACAGAAAAATTTCTTGGAAATTCCAATTCTAGCTTAACAATATGTATGTTGAATATTTTTTAATATTATAGATTTTAAAACCATTTAATAAAATAGAAGTTTCTGTGCCTTTAACTCTAGATACTAACCATTTTCCTTTTCCTTTTCAACTCTTTTTACTGGAGATGCAGAATTCATTAAAACAAATCTTACAGAAAGGGCATGACTGGCTAATTTGCATTATGCTCTCAAATTAAAGGAATACCATTCCGTAATTATATTTCTTATTTACCATTCCCTAACCTGACCTTTTCTTTTTTTTTCCCCCACAGCTCTCAGATGGTATGTTTACTGAGAATGCTACAGGGAAACCACAGGGATTTCAGTAAGATTTGTTTGCTTTTTTCCAGATCAAAAGAAAAACTGTGAAAGCATTCTTCCTCCCCTTTCACTGTTTGCTCCATCAAGGTAGAAAGAGAAGTCTTCTCTGAATAGAAAAATACCCTCTTATTCATTCTAAAAGGAAGATTGCATATTTAATTCTCAACTCAGTCTATAATCTTCTGGGGAAATAGAGACACAGAGAAATCAATAATGTGAGAGCTGAAATGTACTTCAGAATTCCTATATGACCTTGTCAAAGTCATTTGACCTCTCTAGACCTCAGTTTTGTCATATGTAAAATAATGAAGTTTTATTATGTGATTCCACATTCCCTTCCAGTTCTACCTCCTGTGACTATGAAATGTTACAAATGGAACATAAAGTAGAGCTGATCTTAGAACATAACAGCTGATAATTCACAAGATCCTTTATATACATGATTTCATTTGCTCCTCACAAGCCATACCATGGAAAAGCTATTATTATGCCTATTTTTCAGATGAGGAAACTGAGGTAAGCAATTTTCCCATTGTCGTACAACTAGTAAATTTCAGAGGTAAGATGTGAACCCGTGACTTTCCCAATTCCAAGCCCAATGCTCTTAACACTGGACTACAATATTCTCTCATTTTAGAGAATGATTGGGCTATCTATGTGCTATCTTAACAATTACTTTACCTCTTTGAATCTCAGGTTAAAGAGGGTGACAATACTTGCACTCCCTACTTACCTCACTGGGCTATTGTGAGGCTCAATTAAGATAATAAAACATGCCAGAAAACCACAAAGTTTTGTAAACTAAAAAGTGAATGTCAGAACTACAAGGGACTTTGCAACGTAAGCCCAACCAATAATCAATCAATAAGGATCTATCAGGCACTTTCTCTAGGCCTGGCAAAGTGCTAAGTTCTGTGAACCCAAAGACAAAAAATGAAATCGTTAATGTTCTCAAGGAGCTTACATAATATTGGAAGAGACAGCACAAATAAGTATAAACAGAGTTGAAATAAAATAAATTCAACTTAGTTTAGAGATGGAGGACGCTAACAGTCAGTGAAGTTTTTTTGTTTTTTGGGGGCGGGGGGTTGGGGTTAGGCTTCATGTAAAAGGTACTGCTTAAGCTAGCTCTTGAAGAAAGTGAGGGGGGCGGCTAGGTGGCACAGTGAAAAGAGCACCAGCCCAGGAGTTAGGAGGACCTGAGTTCAAATTTGGCCTCAGACACTTGACACTTAACTAGCCGTGTGACCTTGGGCAAGTCACTTAACCACAATTGCCTTGCTTTCCACCCTCCAAAAAAAAATTTGAAGGATTCATTAGGTAGCATAGTGAATAGAGTACTGTTCTTGGAGTGAGGAAGACAAGAGTTCAAATCATCAATCTAATAGAGGCATATCAGAATTTTTTATTATAGGTTCCTGGATCTAGAATTTGAAGGGACTTTAGGGGATATCTAGTGCAATTTCTCCTTTTCTTTTCTTTTCTTTTGTTTTTTCTTCTTTTCTTACAGATGAGGTCACCAAGGAACTGAGAGCCAGAGAGGTTAAATGGTTTATCCAAAGTCACATGAATGGCACAATAAAAGATTGGGGTTGAACACTGCTTCTCTGAATCCAGAGTCAGTACTCTTTCCATTTATGGAAATGATGAAATATAGGTTATAACCATCTCCTGTGTGTGGAGAATCATGGCATTTGAGGAGGCTGAGGAACTGGGAGTCTAAGGTGTTTTAGGTACATGAAGTATGTGGAGTTTCTTAGAATTAGTACCCTAATAATTGTAGGAGTAGAAAGGAGTGGAAGTCAACTAGCCCTATAGGTACTGAACTTCTTGATAACAGAGAGAGAGTACCTGGGGGCTTGTAAACAATAGCTACCCTGATCTGGTTTGGGTGATCAATTCTGATAGAGTGAATTTCAAAAGAGGAATCTTTGCTGAGTGATGATGGCAAAGGGTGAGACTGGAAGAGGCAATGAGAGTGGTGTATTCCACCTACAGGGTCAGTGTGGTGGCTGCCAGGTGTGTTAGAAAAGATGAACAAGAGGCGGCTAGGTGGCACAGTGAATAGAGCATCGGCCCTGAAGTCAGGAGGACCTGAGTTCAAATCCGGGCTCAGACACTTGACACATTTACTAGCCTTGTGACTTTGGGTAAGTTACTTAACCCCAACTGCCCTCCAAAAAGCCAAAAAAAAAAAAAAGAAAGAAAGAAAAGATGAACAAGGATGCATTGTCATCTGAGGGAAACCAGATCTTGGTAAGTATCACAGGGCAGCTAGGTGTATAGTGGATAAAGTGGTGGCTCTGGAGTCAGGAAATTTCATCTTCCTGAGTTCAAATCTGACCTCAGATACTTACTAGCTGGGCAAGTCACTTAATCCTGTTTGCCTCATTTTTCTTACCTGGCAAATGGAGAATGAAATGACAAACCACTCTAGTATCTTTGCCAAAAAAACCCCACGTGGGGTCAAAAAGAGTTGGACATTACTGTAAATGACTAAACAGCAACAACAAGGAGCATGAGAGGAAAAGGTTCAAAAGGAAAGGAAGTATGTTATAAAAAGAAAGAAAGTTATGGAATGGGAATTCCAGAGGGCACAGTGGGAAGGGGTGAGTAGAATTGGAACAGGGAAGGTGAAAAGTAAAACTGAAGAAAATGGTGATAAGAAAAGGAAAGGTAAGGCTGGGGAGGAGGGTACTTTACTCTTAGGTAGTCAGAGATTAAGCTTTGGTTCAAGAGTCAAACTATAATTTTCTAGTCTAGATATGGAAATGATTATGGGATTTTCTGCAGGACTATCATCATCACCACCCACTTTTGAACATCAAATATCTGAGCAGGAAGCAACTTTAAAAATCTTCTACTTCAGTTCTGCAATTTTACAGATGAGAAAATTGATCGCCAAATATGTCAGACAAGATCACAGATTTGATATGAATTCAGATAAAAAGATATAGCCCTTGAACTCCAGTGTCATAATTCCCATACTCTATTCTTCTTCTTCTCCCTCTTTCTTCCTCCTTTGTTGTACCCTTCATCAGGAGCTGATCTTATGCAAAAGACTGTCCTGATTGCTTTTAACTGAAAAAAGAAACCTCTTGGGAGTTGCCCTGAGATTGCTGTGGGCCAGCTCTGCATCTTATTAGTGTCCCTCTGAGGGTCCCTAAAGATTACATTAGCTTGGGGGAGAGGATGGTGAGAAGCAAAACTCTTTAGAGGAGGGACAGAGTAAAAGGAGAAAGAGAGAGAAGGATAAATGAGGGGAAATAGGATAGTAATAATAACTGTAAATGTGACTGGAATGAACTCACCCATAAAATGGAAGCAGATAGCAGAGTGGATTAAAAACTAGAATTTGACCATATGTTGTTTATAAGAAACATTCTTGAAACAAAGACACATACACAAAGTAAAGGTAAGATGCTGGAGAGTTACAGGGGGTAAAAATTTGCTAGCCATTAGCAAGTAGCAATGGGTGGCAGCAGTTCCAATGACAATGACAGATTTAAAGACTAGGATGCTCCCAGTCTCAGTGACTCTGTCTCAGAAGATATTAGAGGTGCAAGACATCTTAGAACATAGAATACTAGAGCTGGAAGAGACCTTAGAACATAAAATTTTTAGAACAATACAGTATAGAATGTTAAAGGTGAAAGGGACATTACAGGTGAGCTAATCCAACCTTCTCATTTTCTGAGAGAGGAAAACTGATGACTAGAGAGGAGAAGCGATGTCCCAGAGGTCATATAGCTAGTTAGTAGAAGAGCCAGGAAATGAATAAGTATTTTGATATAATTCATGTGACTGATATATTTTGAGGGGACAGACACAATAGACTATATACCAAACAATTTTTAAAAAAGATTTCATAGCTTAAATAAAGGTCAACAAAGTACCAGGTATTAGGAGTAAGGTTGGAAATACTTTGAAAAGTTTAAAAATACTACCTAGACATCAGATAATATTAACATGATGTCCTGGAAAAAAGTACTGAACTAGGAGTCAGAAGTTTTGAGTTTTACTCACAATCCTAGCTCTGGTGTGATTTTGGAAAAAGTTATTTTCCCTCTCTGAGCCTTTGTTTCCTTATTAATAAAATGATGGAGGTGAAGCCTCCTCCAGCTTTAGCATTCTATATTCAAAAGTTCCTTCCAGCTCTAACAGACTATGATTCTATTGTTATTCTCAAATCATTGGTTTCCAAAACCTCCAGGGAGACTTTCTGCCCAATCTTTGAAGTCTAATTCAATTGACTTATTCAAAGGGATCCTTGCACACTAGCTCCCTATAATCTAAGACCTTTTACCTATTAAAACAAAGGAATTCATTTGCTGAGAGTTAATTCAGAAATTATGTCTTTAATTACTTAGACAAAAAAGGAAATATGTCAGTACAAAAGCCAAAGGCAGACTCCTTTGTTAAATCCATTCAAAGCAAGACTATGGGGAGAAAACAACTATCCAACCTGGGGAAAAGTTAGGATATCCCACAACACCTTAAAGAGTTATTTGTTGGGCCCAGCGTGATGTGGTGGAAAGTGTGATATATTTGGAATCAGAGGAACTGGGTTCACATTTTGGCTCTGCTGCTACCTGAGAGACCTTTGGAAAAATTACTTCTTTTTAAGGTTGGTGTTGGATTTGATGGTCACTAAGGTAGGCAGGCCAGTTTTGCCATTTGACATAAGGAAATTGAATCTCAGAGAAGTTTACTTTCTTCTTTTTTATAGGCTATCTGTTCACTTCAGCAAACATATAAGCATCTAACATTTCTATAATATCATGCTAGACCCTGGAGATGCAAAGATGAAAAATGACAAAGTCCCCCAAGGAGCTAACAGTCTAGGAAAAAGTAGAGGTGAGACAAGACTTAATATAAAGAAAAATAACAATGATACAAGTTAGATTGTAATGGAGGCAAAGGAAAGCCTATCAAAATGCTATGGAGAGAGGCAAAGTCAAGATGGCAGAGTAAAGGAAAGGACTTGAACTCTCCCAAATTCTCCCTCTGAACAACTTTAGAATAACACCTCAAAATGAATTCCGGTGTAGCAGAGCTAAAAAAAGGAAGGGGTGAAACAGTTTTCCAGCCCAAGACAACTTAGAAGGTTAACAGGAAAGGCCTATCTCACTGCAATGAGAGTGGAGAACAGTTCAGTAAAGGCTGGCCTTGTCAAACCAGCAGCAGGGTTTGGGGGGGTGACTGAATCAGCATCTGCAGCTCTGGGAACTCTCAACTCACAGAAAACTGGTCAGAAGGAGACTGCAGGGGACACTTTGCTGGCACAGGGTACAGGACTCTGTTGCATTTGGCCCATAAGGGTCACAAGCTCAGTTTGCAATTCCAGGGCAAGAAGGAACACTAGGACACTAGAACTCACCACTGAAGAATAGCAGGAACCCTGGTTCCTGGTCAGTTCTAGGGTGGAAAAAGGTGCTTGTGGTCGCTCACAGACCAGAGCACTGGATAGAAGAGTAGTAAACACACCCCTCCTTAGATCATACCACCTTGGAAAAACTTAAAACTTACAGGTCACCAGAATTAGCTCCGAAAACATCAGCACAAAAAACAAGAAGTTTAGAACAGTGCCCCCTATACCCTGGGAGCAGAGTCAAACTTTAACATAAAGTTAAATACCAGAAACAGGCTTGATAAATGGAGGAAAAAAGAAGCTGATCAAAGAAAGTTACTATAGTTATAGGGAAAATAAAAATGCAAACTCAGAAGAGGACAACAGTGTCAAAAAAGCTACTTGTGAAACCTCAGAGAAAACAGTGAATACATGTCAGGCTCAAGAAGATTTCCTGGAAGAACTCAAAAAGGATTTTAAAAATCAAATAAAGGAGACAGAGAAAAAAATTGGGAAAAGAATGAGAATGATGCAAGGGAATCATGAAAATAAGAGTCAACACCTTAGAAAAGAAAGCACAAAAAATGGAAAGAGATATGCAAAAATTCACTAAAAAAAAGAACTCCTTAAAAAGAAGAAGTGGCCAAAGGGAAAAGAAGATACAAAAGTTCTCTGAAAAGAATAATTCCTTAAAAATTAGAATTGGGCAAGTGGAAGCTAATGACTCCATGAGACATCAAGAAACAATAAAACAAAATTGAAAGAATGAAACAATAGGAGAAAATGTATACTGTCTCGCTGGAGAAACAGCTGCCCTGACAAATAGATCCAGGAGAGATAATTTAAGAATTATTAGACTTCCTGAAAGCCATGATCAAAAAAAGAGCACAATTAAAAAAATTATAGACACCATAATTAAAAAAAAAATTGTTAAAGAAAACTGTCCTGATATCTTAGAACCAGAGGATAAAATAGAAAGTAAAAGAATCCACTGATCACTTCATGAAAGAGATTCCCAAATGGAAAACTTCCAGGAATATTATAGACAAATTCCAGAGCTCCCAAGTCAAGGACAAAATATTAAACAATTCTAATATCATGGAACCACAGTAAGGATAACACAGGATTTAGCAACTTCTATATTAAAGGATAAGAGAGCCTGAAATATGATAATGCAGAGAGCAAAGAGCTAAGATAACAATCAAGAATCACCTACCCAGCAAAACTAGATAGAATCCTTTGCGGGGGAGGGAGGGAGGAGGAATGGACATTTAATGAAGTAGAGCATTTTCAAGCATTCTTGATGAAAAGATCAGAGCTGAACAGAAAATTTGACATTCAAAGACAAGACTCAAGAGAAACATAAAAAGGTAAATAGGAAAGAGAAATCATAAGGGATTCAATAAAATTAAACTGCTTACTTTCCTACATGGGAAGATGTACTTGTAATTCCTAAGAACTTTATCATTACTATGGAGTATACATAGACAGAGGGTGCAGGTATAAATTGACTATGATGAGATAATATCTAAAAAAAATTCAAGGATGAGAAAGAGGGGTACACTGGGATAAGGGGGAAGGGAGAGATAGAATGGGTTAAATTATCTCATATAAAGAGGCATGAAAGAACTTTTATAGTGGAGGAGAAGATGATGGGGATCAGGCAATGCTTAAACCTTACTCTCATCAGCCTTGGTTCATAGAGAGAATAACATATACACTCAGTTGGATATAGAAATCTATCTTACCCTACAAAGAAGTGGAAGGGGAGGGGGATGCAGGAAAGGAGAGAGAGTGCTCATAAAAGGGAGGATTGGAGTAAAGGGTAGTCAGAAACAAAATATTTTAGAAGAGAGACAGAGTGAAAGGAGAAAGAAAGAAAAGGTAGACAAGGAAAAATAAGATGGAAGGAAATACACAGTTAGTAATCAAAACTGTGAATGTGAATGGGATGAACTCATCCATAAAATAGAAGCAGATAGAGAGCAGATTAAAAACCAGAATCTGACAATATGCTATTTTTTTTACAAGAAGCATTATATGCATATATGTATGTATATATTTGGAATATTTTACATAATTAGCTCCTGTAGCATCTGCACTGGTAGCTTTGGATCAAATCACTTCATATTTTCAGTTCCACATGTATGGGATAAATGGTCACACACTTGAAACAGAGAGACACACATAATCAGATAAAAAATGGTTAAGTGCTGGACCAGAAACTATTCTGCTTCAGTTGAAGTATAAAAAAAAGAAGAGTAAGGATAGCAATCAAGATCTTAGACAAAGTGAAAACAAAAATAGTTTTAATTAAGAGAGATAGGCGAGGGAACTACATCTTTCTAAAAAGTACCATAGACAATGAAGTACTATCAGCACTTATCATATATGCACTAAATGGCATAGTATCCAAATTCTTAAAGGAAAAGTTAAATGAGTTAAGGAGGAACTAGACAAAAAACTGTACTAGTGGGGAAACCTTAAATTTTCCCTCCCAGAACTAGATAAATATAAATATGCACACCCTACTTTGTTGTACTGCCTATACATGGATCCAGTTTGCAGTCCTGGGTTACAGTCCCAGATTGAAGAGGAGTGCTAGTACACCAGAGCTTGCAACTACAGGGGAATGGAGAGCCTGGTGGTGGTTGCTGGGTGGAAAAGAGAATGCTTATGGTCACTCACAGACCACCAAAACACAGGAGAGAAGGATAGTAAACACAACTCTCCTTAGATCATAACATCTTGAAAGAATTGAAAACCTACAAACCCCTAGAAATAGCTCTGAAAATAGCTCCATAAAAACTGACGCTTGGGACAGTGACCTTCCACCTTAGGAGCAGAGTCAAACTTTAATATAAAGTTAAAAATAAAAAAAATAGACTGGAAAAATGAACAAACAACAACAAAAAGAACCTGACCATGGGAAGTTACTATGGTGACAGGGAAAATAAAAACAAACTCAGAAGAAGACAACAAAGTCAAAACTACTACAGCCAAAGCCTCAAAGAAAATGCAAATTGGTTTCAGGCCCAAAAAGAATTCCTGGAAGAGCTCAAAAAGGAGTTTAAAAATCAAATAAGAGAAGTAGGAGAAAAACTGAGAAAAGAAATGAGAGTGATGCAAGAAAATAATGGAAAAAAAGAGTTAACTTGGCAAAGAGGCACAAAAATACTGAAGAAAATAGCACCTTAAAAAACAGAATAGGACAAATGGTAAAAGAGGCACAACAATCCACTTAAGAGAACTCCTTAAAAAGCAGAATTGGCCAAATGGAAAATGATGTATGAAAGCTCTCTGCAGAAAATAATTCCTTAAAAACTAGAACTAAGCAAATGAAATGATTCCACAAGACATCAAGAAACAATAAAACAAAATCAAAAGAATGAAACAACAGAAGAAATTGTGTACTATCTCATTAAGAAAAACAATTGACCTGGAAAATAGGTCAAAGAGAGATAAGTTAAAAATTATTGGATGACCTGAAAGCCATGATAAAAAATTGGCTCAAAATGCCATACACACTCAGTTGGGTATAGAGATCATTCTTGTTCTACAGGAAAATAGGAGAAGAGGATAAGAGAAGGGACAAGGGGGTGAGGATATTGCTGACAGAAGGGAGGACAAATTGATGGAGGAAACAGAAGCAAAACACTTTGAGGATGGACAGGGCGAAAAAGAGAGAGTAGGACAAATGGGAAAAAATGGGATGAAGGGAAATAGCAATAATAACTGTGAAAAAATTTTATAGCAGGTTTCCCTGATAAGGCCTCATTTCTCAAGTATGTAGAAAACCAAGTCAAATTTATAAGAATTCAAGTCATTTCGCAATGGATAAATGATCAAGGAATATGAACAGGCAGTTTTCAGATAAAGAAATCAAAGCTATCTATAGTCATATGAAAAAAATGCTCTAAATCAATATTGATTAGAGAAATGAAAATTAAAGCAACTCTGAGATACCACTTCACACCATCAGACTGGCTAATGTGACAGAAAAGGAAAATAACGAATGTTGGAGGGGATGTGGGAAAACTGGGACACTAATGCACTGTTGGTGGAGTTGTGAAGTGATCCAACCACTCTGTTTTTTTGTGGACGGGGGAGGCAAGGTGATTGGGGTTAAATGACTTGACCAAGGTCACACAGCTAGTAAATGTCAAGTGTCTGAGGTTGGATTTGAATTCAAGTCCTCCTGACTCCAGGGCTGGTGTTCTATTCACTCTACTACCTAGCTTCCCAATGATCCAACCATTCTGGAAAGTAATTTGGAACTATGCCCCAAAAGTGTAAAACTGTGCGTACTCTTTGACCCAGAAATACCACTATTAGGTGTGTATCTGAGAGAGACACAGACAGACAGACAGACAGAGTCAGAGACAGAGACAGAGAGACAGAGAGACAGAGAGAGAGACAGAAAGAAAGAGACAGAGAGACGGACACAGAGACACAGAGACAGACAGAAACAGAGAGGGAGAGAAAGAAAAAGAAAGAGAGAGAGAGAAAGAGAGAGAAAGAGAGAGAGAAAGAGAGAGAGAGAGAGAGGAGAAGGGAGGGAGAGGGAGAGAGAGAAGGGCTTATATATACCAAAATTTTTAGTTGCTATTTGTGGTGGCAAAATATTGGAAACTTGAGGGGGTGCCCTTCAATTAGGGAATGGCTAAACAAGTTGTGGCATATAAATGTCATGGAATACTATTGCGCTATAAGAAATGATGAGAAGGATGGTTACAGAAAAACCTGGAAAGACTTACATGAATTAATACAAAGTGAAATGAGCAGAACTAGGAGAACATTGTACACAGTAACAGCAACGTTGTACAATGATCAACTGTGAATGACTTGGCTGTTCTTAACAACACAATGATCCAAGACAATTCAGAAGGACTTGTAATGAAAAATATTATCCACCTCCAGAGAAAGAACTAATGGAGTCTGAATGCAGATCAAAGCACACTATTTTTATTTCTGGGGTTTGGGGTTGTTTTTTTTGGGGGGGGGTCTTTGTTTTCTTTTACAACATGACTAATATAGAAATATGTTTTGCATGTAAGACCTATATCAAATTGCTTGCCTTTTCAATGAAGGGGTTAGAGGGAGGAGAGGGGGAATTTGGAACCCAAACTTTTTTTTTTAATTTATGTTAAAAATTGTTTTTACATATAATTGGAAAAATAAAATACCTAAAATTAAAAAGATATTCTAGAGATCATTTAGTGATCTCCCTCTCTTCAAATTTCTCAAAGCTCTTGGTGAGTAGAGGGTACAGTGGTTCAAGCAATCCTTCAAGGAGGGGGAGACATCTGAATTAGACCTTAAAGAGGACTTTAAGAGGTCAGAAACCTCCAGCAGCTTCCCATTGCCTACTGAATAAAGTCAGAAGTTTGTATTTTATTCAGTAGGGAATAGGGAGCCACTGAAGGTTTCTGAATGTAAAATTAACATGCTCAAAGCAGTATGTGATACAGTAAAAGTAGCTTCTTGCTGTTCCTCCTACTCAGCACTCTGGCTCCCACCTCCAGGGTTTCCCACTGGTTGCCCCTCAGTTCCACAGTGCATTGATTCTTCTCTCTCTTGGAATCTCTTATTTTCTGCAAAGCTCCACTGAAGTGCTTGCTGTCTTTTATGTGAGATTTTTTTACTTGTCTCCCCCGCCAATAATTCCTTCCTCTCAAAATTATACCTAGACTGTGGTGAGATTAAAAACTTGTCAAGGGAAAAGGCCTGCTTCACTTTGGTCTATTTGCACCAACAGCCTAATAACTGCTTGTTGATGGACTAATTGAATAGAGTTGGAAGGGATTTTAGAAGATACAATATCAATACAACCATAGCATGCTATAGCTAAAAGAAACCTTTAAAAATAAACTCCTTGGGGGGAGGGGGAATGTGCATAATTTTTTCTTTCCTGTCACCACTGCCTATCTGAGTGCCTTGCATATATCAGCTGTTTAATATTTGTTGAATGGAATACAAACTTAGAATATCAGGATGTTATAACAGCATATACATATAAAATGTTAGCAATAGAAGAGACGTCAGACATTGTAAGAACATAGAGCACAATGTTATAGCTGGAAGGACTTTAGAATATTGAATGTTAAAGATGTCAGAATTGAATGTTAAGAGCATTTAGCCCAACCTCTCACTGAGGCCCAGAAAAGTGAAATGATTTGTCCAAGGTCACATAGCCAGTTAGTGGCAGTGCCAAAAAGTCTAAGTACTAAAGAGGGAGATGTAGCTGGTAGAATTGGTGCATTAAGGTCACTGTGACTTTTAAAAAGACATTGTAACAGTGCTTTGAACTGAGAAGTTTTATAAACACACATCTATAACCTGCCCAAGAGGTAGATAAGCACTTGTCCCTTTATTTGTCCTCAATTTCCACTTCATATAGAGGTTAAGGAACACACCCAGGGTTGGAATTGACACTCAGACCTCCCAGCTTCCGGGCTTTGGAGTTGGGAGTTCAGACTACATCTCCTGTGTCTATCAGGAAAAACATCTGGCGAGCAATGCCTGAAAATGGGATGTAAAGGGGAAGTGGTGGAAACTAATTTCTTTAGACTTAGAGCCAGACTGGACGAGTTGTGGGAGGGTGGAGCCCTCCTAGTTCCCAGTTCCTTGTTATTGAAATAGGTTATGAGACAAGACACCTTGATAATTTTTCTCAGCCTAGGAATGTTCCCCATCTGTTTAGTACTAGAAGCTTCAACTCAGTGGACCTTCAGGGAAATAAATCTATTGTCTCCTAGCTGGTGACGTCAGAAAAGAAAGCTGAGAATCTAAATTCTAGGAAGTTATTTGGGAACAAAGGAGTCAATTCATTAATAACTCCAATTTATATAATACTTTTAAGGTCTACAAAACACCTTTCTCACAACTACCTTGTGAGTTAGGTAGTGCAAATATTTATAGAACTGGAAAGTTTAAAAAATGTGCCTTACCACAGTCCTGTGAGTCAAATGGTAAGTTTATATCTCCATTTTATTAATAAGGAAATCGAAGCTCAGAAGGTTGAATGTTTTGTCCCAAGTCACATAGCCAGTTGTGTTGGGAGTCAAGATTTGAACCCAGATCTCCCTCGGTCTGACTATTCTCCCTTATGCCCTGTGTTACTTCCAAAATATCTTCTCACTTACACAGCATTTTCTTTCAAGCTTGTATTGGCTCTCCAGCACTGTAGGAGGCCTTGAAGGTCTCCAATTCTATATTTTGGAGTTTTTTTGTTTTTTTGAGGGAGGGAAGGCAAGGCACTTGGGGTTAAGTGACTTGCCCAAGGTCACACAGTGTCAAGTGTCTGAGGCCAGATTTGAACTTACATCCTCCTGACTCTGGGGTTGGTGCTCTATTCACTGCACCATCTAGCTGCCCCTTCAATGCTATATTTTGAAAGAACCACAGTCATAAAACCACAGACTAGGAGAGCTGGACAAAATCTTGAGAAATCTTTTAGTTTAGTTTCACTTAACAGATAAGAAAGCAAGCCCAGAGAGGGGAAATGATTTGCCCAAGAGCATACTATAACTAAGCAGTAAGGCTAGAACTCAAAACTCCTGACTCCAGGAGTGTGCTGGTAAATGTTTAATAACTCTTTTGGGGGGGAAATGTATGTAAAATTTTTAAAGTTTCATCTGAATTATTAACATTTTCTCCATCATTTTTATGTATGAACTATCAATAAAACAATAAATCAAGTCTTAATTTCTAGCATTTGCCCATTTCTGAGGCAAAAATTTTAAAACTGAAAATCTCCTCTTGTGAGCTGGGTCAAGCTGGTTCCTAATTCAATGTTCTTTTCTACTTATGAGTCCTTCCTTTACCAATGCAGATCACACTTCTTTAAGAGTATCAGTCAAGGCAGCTAGGTGGCATAACGGATAGAACACAGGCCCTAGAATCAGTAGGACCTGAATTCAAATCCAGCGTCAGACACTTGACCAGTACTAGCTGTGTGACCCTGGGCAAGTCACTTAACCCCTAACAACAAAAAAATATCAGTCTTCAACTTATGTGAATTGATGCAAAATGATACTGTAACAGCAACATTGTATGATGAAGAACTCTGAATAACTTAGCTATTCTCAGCAACACAATGACCCAAGAAAATCCCTAAGGGCTCACGATAAAAAAAGAACCGATATTGTCTGAATAGACTAAAGGATATTATTTTTCACTTTCTTTTTTGTTTGATCCGTCTTGTAAAAGGGTGAAAAAGACAGAATCTGAAACTCAAAACTTTTTTTAACATTGTTTTAATATGTATTTGGAGGGAAAATTTTTTTAAACAATGTCTTCACAAATTGCCATGCTAAAAAAAAAAAAATTACCATTTGGCCTGCCTTTTGTCGATAAGCTTCTCTGCACTTATTTTCAATCCCTCACTACCCCCTTCTCCAACCACCACTGCATCTGATGAAAAGAAATACTTTAATTCATCTATAATTTTGGTCAATGTGGGTCCTGTCTTAATCTATGAACATAACTCTCCCTCAACTTAGGAGGGATTCTTCATGAGCTGGCTACACCAAGGGTCATTGACCAAGTGGCTAAATTTCTAGCGGCAGACCTCTCTGTATATATATTCTATCGTCTGCTCTGTATTTGGAGTTTCTCCAGCTAGTAGGGCTTGTCAGAACCTTTGAGAATCCAGTTATCTCTGTATCACAAGGAGGTGTCAGGTCCTCTTCCAGAACACTTCAAGCACAAATTGGAAACAACTGGCAGTTTGAGTTCAATATTCATGTAGTATGTTATTTATACTTTCACAGAAAGTATAAATGTGAATTCATCACTTGGATGAATTCCAGGCAAAATCAAAGAACCAAAATCCACCTGAATTAACACTGTAAAACATTATTGCCAAGGCACACAACCACACCAAAATGACAAATGGTCAGCTCCTCATCCATGTTTTTATAATGTGGTGATAGAAGTACAAGCCCTAATATTTCTTCACTTAAAAAGTCTTATTTTCCCCCATAACCCATTAATAACTTTAGGTGGGATATTCCTGTATTCAGACTAGAGGTCAGCTTCAAGTGGTGTTGTGACTCTTGGCAACCAGGAATGCATGTAATGGATTTTTGTATCAAAGGAACTAGGTTCAAATCCTGGTGATGGCACTTGGAATCATGTAACATTTGGCAAGTCATCTTATCTCTCTGCACCTGAGAGAGGGGAAGAGACATAACCAAAGACAGTGAAAGCAGTGGGACTCAAACTCAGGTCTCTTCAGTCACAGCCCAGTGAACTTTTGAATGCATGACCATGGCCTCCACTATCTGAACGAGAAATATAAACAGCAGTACTCCAGAAGCCTAAAAACAAGAAAAGGGAAATCAACTTAAAAGGTCGGCAGGCTAAATAAAATATAAAATAAAGTGATTTCCTTTACATCTTTACTAAATAGCTAGTTTGCCCTAAGAATCAGGAAACAGTATAAAATAAGTGCCAAGCCACACAAATTAGGTTTTCTTTTTTTATTTTCCTGGAAAGGACCCACTAGTCCTGCAGAGAAGCTGGACAAGAGTCTTAATTCTGTACTCCTTGCTTGAGGCTGTCTTCAAGTTTGAGCTCCCTAGATACATAGCTCGTTCTTCTACAAGTTCCAGAAATAGAATCGGCTGCCATGTTTTGCAGGCTTTATATCTCCCTCATAAACAGGACCTGGCTCTGGTCTTGGTCTAGAATGATAGGGATTCTCCGGTAGAGGTCGAGTTGTGCTCACTTTTGTAACCTGGAAAGGGGAAGAAGAGAAGCAAAGGACATTTTTAGGAGAAAGGTGTGTAGTAGCAGGCATTTCCATTTTTGCAGGGCTTTAAAAATTACAAAGTAGTTTTTTCACAGTATTCCTCTGAAGCAGGCAATGCAAAAGTTAGCACAGAAAAGGGAACTGAGGTTGATTCGCCTATGGTCACACAGCAGTCAGTGTGAGAACCAGATTTGAACAAGTTTCTCCTGACTCTGAGCTTTGCACAGAATAACAGAAGTGGTAAATACCTTACTATCTAGGCCACAACCTCCTTGTTACAGACAACTAAGGCTTAAAGAGATGAAATGAATTGTCCGTAAATAAACAGCCGATATTCAAAAGAATCCAGGTATTCTGACCAGTGCCTTTTGTACCACAAGAAGCTATCTCTGGGGATAAGCTATCTTCACTCTACAGTTCCACTCCTAGTTTATACCCCGTGAACATCTTAGTGTATTGGTAGGAGACCTACACATGAAGTCTAAAGGAGTGAGATGGAAGGGTCAGCTAGGTGGCGTAGTGAATACAGCACCAGCCCGGGAGTCAAGAGGACCGGAGTTCAAATCCAGCCTCAGACACTTAACACTTACTAGCCATGTGACCTTGGGCAAGTCACTTAACCCCAACTGTCCTACCTTCTCCCTCCAAAAAGAAAAAAAAGTGGGGTGCAGCTCTACCACCCTACTACCTACCTGTGGGCCCCTCAGGCAGGTAACTTCCCTTCCCTGATACTCCCTCAATGAGAAAGAAAAAGGGGAGCTGCCTGACATGGCTGATGTGGATATACAGAAAACTCAACTAACTTAAGTTAAAAAAAACAACACATACGGAAGAGGGAAGCAAGGGAAGATGACAGAGGAAAAATACAAAAATATCTCATGGTCCTGTAAGAACACAGTCAGGAATTAAATTAAAAAAAAAAAACTGAGGTTAACATTGAAAACTGAAGACCACAAAAGGACTTGGTTTGGGTTTTTTTTTTTTTACATCTATATTGACAGAAAGAAGAGAATTAAAAAAAAAAAGACACGACTACTGCTCAGGGCAGATAAAATGATGGTAGGGTAGTAGATAAAGTACTGTTAGGTGGGGGTAATAAATACAGTACAGCCCTTAGATCAGGAAGTTGAGCTCCAATTCTGCCTCAGACACATCCTAGCTATGACCTTGGGCAAATCACTCAGCCTCTCTCATTTATTCTTTTTGGTCTCTTCTGGGTTCAAAGATTCTACATTTATGTGTAAGATTCCACATTCATCTCCACTTAGCTTACACTTCCATCCTTTCCACAATAATAACACAAAAATTTTTATCAAATGCTTTGCTGAAATCCAGATAAAATATTATCTATTGCATTCCCTGCTCTAGGAGCTCAGTAAAAAAAGAAAGAAAGAAACGATGTCAGTTTAGTGTGATCTGCTCTTCATGACACCTTGCCAGCTCTCTGCAATTACTTCCTTTTCTAGATGTTTACTAACCACTGCTTTAATAACACTTTCCAGGATCTTGTCGGTAATGAAAGTCAAGCTCACGGGCCCAGAGTTAACGGGGTCATTTTCTTCTCTTTTCTGAGAACT
This sequence comes from Pseudochirops corinnae, assembly GCA_028646515.1. NCBI lineage: Eukaryota > Metazoa > Chordata > Mammalia > Diprotodontia > Pseudocheiridae > Pseudochirops > Pseudochirops corinnae. Next base: position 244,956,676 of record CM053585.1, on the reverse strand, counting down.
GGGACAACATTTATACTTCTTCAGTACTGTGGTCTTTTCCCTGATTTCCACAATCTCTTAAAGATCATTGCTAGTTCACAATCACATCTGCATTTCTTTCAGAATGTGGAATGTGTTTCATGCAGGGCAGGTGACCTGAGTTTCTCAATGGCAGCTAGAGTCTCTCTTACTGTGTCCTTATTTATCTTGGGATTCAACTCCTTATTAGTCATATTTGTTCTGTTTCCTAGTCCTAAAATCATTCATTCAAGAAACATTTATTAAGCACCTACAATTATTTAAATACTGTACTAGATGCTGTTTGATTCTTCTCCTTGTGAGAGAAAACAGAATCAAATGAGAATTGAATGGTTCTGTCATCTGCTATAATCACAAAATAGCTCATTTTTATATACAACTTAAGGTTCGAAGAGCTCTTTATAGACGTTACCTCGTTTGATCCTTGAAACAACCTTGTGGCCTAGGTGATATTATTATCTCATTTTACAAAAATGGAAACTGAGATGCAGATTTAATCTTGATATAAGGGATAACCTTCCAATAATCAGAGGAAGGGGCTGAATCAGGAGAGAGTAAGTTCTGAGGTCTGCATATAATGACTGGATAAATGGTTCTGGGGCGTTTTAGAGGGAATTCTTTTTCCAATATTGGTAAAGCTAGATGGCCATTTAGGTCCTGAAATTCATGACAGGAAAAGATACTTAGACTAGGGAATATTAGAGCTGGAAGTGATTCTAAAAACACAATGACAGAGCTAGAAGGTATCTTAGAATGGCCAGTAATGGAGCACAGAATGTTAGCATTTATTTAATTTAACTCCCTCATTTTAGAGAATGGGAAACTGAGTCTCAGAGAGAGTGATTTGCTAGTAGCAAAATCTCCAAGCCTTCTGATTTTCCATACACTAAGCTATTCTTTTCCCTACTGATTTATATCATAATCTTATTAAAACTTCATTTTTCTTTTTTTCCCTTTAAGTCCTCCCTTCTTCCCTGTCCCCAAACTGATCTGAAAACAAGCACTCTAGGGAAGGGATCTTTCTATAAAACAAAATTATTTCTTAAATATGAGTAATCATCTAATCTCATTTTTCTGTGTTGCAAACTTGGATTTCAGGGAGCCCATCATATTTACAGTGACAATTAAAGGCTAACCTCAATCAGCATATTCCCCTACTTCTGTCCAAGATGCTCCTCCTACCTTTACCCAACTATTGGTTCAAGAACAAGATAATCTCTAAGTCTTTTACCTTTGACAGTTCTCCCAAGTTAGGGCGCACCCAACCCAGTTTGTCCAGGACACAGTTGTCAAATTTTGCCTGTTCTTTGCGACATTGGCGAAGCTCTTGAAGACCAGAATAATCAACACAGGTCCAATATTCAGTAAAGGGCTCAGCACAGTGTGTCTTTATACTCCTGAAAGGCAAGAACTAGGAAGTTAGCTTACTGGGAAGCAAAATGGGGAGGAAAAAAGACGAATGTGAGAAAAAGCATAGAGGCAACATAGTGAAACAGAAAAGTATTGGATCTGAAATCAGGAAACCTGGATTCAAAGTTCGGCCTTGTTATCTGTGTGTCGCTGTTAGCCATGTAACTGCAATCTGCGAGTATATCACTCAATTTCTATGGACCTCAATCTCCTCATCTATAAACTTAAATGGGGGACAAAATCTATGTGACATCCAATCCCTTCCAATAGCAATTTCTATGACTTACAACAGCAAATTACATCCTAGGATAAAACTCAAAAGATGATTTCTCTCTTCAATCTATCCCCCACACAGCTGAACAATTGTCTGACTCCTGCTCAAGAAACTCCAATGTTTCAAACTATGTCTTAAAAAAAAGGTAAAACTTCTTTCTTTGCACTCAAGTTCTTCACAATCTGGCTTCAGCCTAACTTTCCAGGTTTACTACATGTTAAACCTCCTCCACACATTCTCTGCTCCAGCCAGGCTGACCCACACAACATTCTGTCTCCATCTGGAGATGGAGCCTTCACACAGACCTGGAATGCACGACTTGTGCACCTCTCCCTCACAGGACTCAACCAAAGTTCTGCCTCCTCCAAGAGGTCCATCAACTCTCCCAGTTGCTATTTGCTCTCCCTACTCACCCCCAGAATTGACTCTATTTAATCATCTGCAAACATCATCCTCCCTGACAGCATGTGAGTTCCGTGAGGGCAGAAACTGTTTGATTTTTGTTTTTCTTTTTTTTATCCCTAGCATAGTGCTTAGAAAACAGAAGGCACTGAATTAATGTTTATCACATAAATCAATGGGCTAAAAGTAGTAGGTAATAACAACAATAATAGTAATGATGATGATGATCCTTAAGTGTGTATAAAATATGATTTCCAAAGCACTTTACTTACATTATCTCAGTTAGTGTTCACAATAAACTTAAAAAATTAGTAGGAGTATCATTCCCTTTTTAAAAATGAGGAAACAAAGAATGTGAAGAGGATAAAATGTAGATCTTCTGATTCCAAATCTAGCACTCTTTCTATTACATCAATGTTTTTACTAAAATCTTGATTATGAGTAAGGTTTATTATTGGAAAGATATCTAAGAACCAGAAAATTGGCCTAAAAGGCCACAGAGAAGTCAAAACAGGTATCACAGGGTTAAGTAAAGCCCCAACTCTCTCTCCCTGATAAGGAGCCTATTTACACTTCATACACCCAATTCAAATAAGTTAATTTGATTCCTAAAACCAGAGCAGATTAGAAGCAAATTAAGAAGTGGTAAGGAGGGAATTTGAGGAACTGCAGTAGCACCAGGCAATGACTATGAGAGAGAAGACAGGAATACTACAAATAGCAGTCACAGGAAGTCAAAAACACAATGTACATTCTAAGACCACTAAGCAGTGTTTTACAGAATACTACATCAACTAATATACATAATGACAGCTCTGGATCATCAAGAAAAGGTTATATTATATCAAGTATTCTCTGTTTATGAGAAAAGGTATACTTCATTTTAGAAAGACTTCCATCCCAAAGAAGGAAAACTGTTTTGGTGCTTAAAGTTTAAGACCACTGAAAAAGTCTTTACTGTAAAGTCCTCCTCCCCCCTTACCACATAACAGTGTTCCTAACAATGCTAGATAAATAAGTTGTTAAATATAGTAAATGAGACAGTATTGATTATTAGCTGGTCCTAGAAAAATCCAAGTCTCAGATTTGCATGCAATTCAATTCCACGTCCCACTGACTCTCAAACTCAACATGTCCAAAATCCGCTCCTTCTGAGTTCACTAACTCTTCAGCATCATCATTCACGGGCTCTCATTCAGTCAACAAGCATTTGTCCAGTACCTACCACGTGCCAAGCGCTGCTACTATGCTAAGCGCGAGTGATACAAAGAAAGGCAAAAGAGTCCTCTCAAAAGCTTACAGTCAAACAGAGGAAGCAACATGGAAACAACTAAATCAAAACAAAATACAGATATCTGGATACAGATAAATCTCTCTATATTACATATACATATACAAACTTTATAGGAGAAACGGAAGATATTCAATAGAGGAAAGGCACTAGCAGTAAAGTGGCTTGGAAACACTTCCTGCAGAAGCTGTGATTTTAGTTGAGATCTGAAGGAAGCCAGGGAAGCCTGAAGGTAGAAATGGGAAGGAAGAGAATCCCAAGCATGACAGCCAGCAAGTGTCAGAATATGGATTACCTTATTCCAGGAAGAGCAAGGAGGTCAGAGTTGCTAGGAGGGGGCCAGGTTATAAAAGGCTTTGAAAACCAAAACGAAGATTTCATATTTGATCCTAGGGGTCATGAGGAGCCACTAGTTTACTGAACAGAGCAGTGACATAGTCAGATCTATTCTTTGGGAAGATCAATGTGACAGCTGAGTGGAGGATTGACTGAAATGGGGAGAGACTCGAGATTCTCTAGTTTATAATCTAGGGTTATCTTCAACTCTTCCCTTCACTTCTCTTTCATATCTAATCAGTTAGCAAGTTATCAACACATCTCACAATCATTTCCTCTCAATTCTCACTACCATCACCTTAGTAAAAGAATTTATTACACTCACATGGACTACCAAAATAACTGACATTTAATTTGCATAGATTCTTAAAGTCTGCAAAGTGCTTTATATACAGTATTTTATTTGACTCTATAAGGTAAGTACTACAGGTATTATCATCCCTGTTTTATACAGATGAGGAAACTGAGGCTTAAAAATGTTAAATGACTTGCCTTTGGTCACAAAGCTACCAAATGTCAGGGGAAGGATGTGGCCATTCTTCCCTCTAAGGCCAGCCCTCCATGCAAGCTATCATGCTGCCTTTCCTGAAAATTAGAGCTTCCTAACAGGTCTTCCTGCCTTCAATCTCCCTCTCTCCAATCCATCTTTTTACTGCTATAAAAATAATCACTCTTAAGCAGTGATGTAGTCAAGCCACTCTTCTGCTCAGAAAATCTTTAGTGTGACATCCTATTGCCTATAAATTGCCATTTATAAAATTAGAAATTTAACTGATAGACAAAACTGACTGTGAAGGGCTTGGTATATAATCATAATACCTCAGAGATGGAATGGATCAAACCTGAATAAAAAGCTTCTCCACCACGTAACTAGCAAGTATGGTACCACTCCTCCTTTTTAGCCCTCTTTCTTACACTGTTCCCTTACCTGCACCCAAATTAAACTATTTTCTGCTCTGAACCTACCCTAGGCTTTCTACTCGACACTAGGGATGGTGCTCTGCACTATATAGCTGACTGTTGAACATGATATGAGGTAAAACTGTGGTGAGAAGAGGAGGATTTATTTCTTAAGATAATTTCCAACTGAAATGGCAAGCAGACCAGAGGTCCTTGGGAGGGTTACTCAAATTAGGGCTCAAGGACTTCCTGAGATTATGGTTAACTATCAGGTTTCTACCTTAGGTAAGCAGTTAAATGAAGGTGTATAATGTAGAATTTGGTTATATTCTATCTAAATTTATTTTTAACTTATTTCAAGTAACAAAACTTATCCTTTCTTCCTCCTACCTCCCCTCCTCACAATGAAAAGGAAAGAAAAAAAATTTTCTTTTAACAAATATGCAGTCAAAACTAAATTCAGTTACAATGTATTAATGACCTTTTTCAAAACAAGTTTACTAGAAAGTATGCCTCTGTATAGCAAGATGATAATGATAGAGGTCAATTCAGGGTACCCCTCCCCCTGTAAAAATGAACTTTAGTGTAATTTTTTTTTTGCTTTTTGGAGATTGGAAGGCAGGGCAACTGGGGTTAAGTGACTTGCCCAAAGTCACACAGCTATTAAGTGTTAAGTGTCTGAGGTCACATTTGAACTCAGGTCCTCCTGACTCCTGGGCTGGTGCTCTGTTCACTGTGCCACCTAGCTGCCCCCGCTAGTGTAGTTTTTAATCCAGAAATTCATAAAATAGAAGGAGTACTGGGCTAAGAATCAGGACACCAGGCTTCAAGTCCTGGCTCTGCCGTTAATTTATTGTAAGAGAGTGGTTAAGTCAATATGGGGTCTCATTTTTTTCACTTGTTAAATGAGAAGACTACACTAAATAGTCTCTAAGGTTCCTTCTAACACTAATATTCTACTGTTCCATGATTTATGACAGCTTTAATCGTTTATTCATGAGGTTAATCATCACTTCAAGCTCATCCTTTTCACCCTAGAATCTATACAACCTAACTCTGCCCTGATATTCTCCCAAGGAAGCTTTCAAGCACCACGGGACAAAGTGAGAAACAAACTTTTACCATGGGAACATGGTATACTTAAATCATAAAAAATTATTATGTTGATAATCTCCTTTAAAAAATTAAAAGTTCCAATTTCTGAAGTCTTATTTTGAGCTTTTCATAAATTAATTCTATTATTATTATTATTATTATTATTATCCATGTCTCACAAATGAATAAATTAGAATGGAAAAAGTCATTGAATCAGTATCAGGAGACAGGTGTGAGCCATGAACAAATCATCTCTCTAAGTCACAGTTTCCTCACCAATATAAGACAATACTTGTACTACATACTTCCTGGATTTGCGGTAATGCAAGAAGTTGGAAACTGCTAAGCCCAACAAGCTACTATTTATATAATAATGTTGGTGTAATATTACATATCAATCAATATCATAAATCAATTAAACGATAATTCCTCTTATTATAAAGAACACAAATAGTACAATGGGAAGATACATATATTGCTATGTTTCACTTCTGAAGTCCTTCAGCCATTTTAAAACTTGTCTCTGCAGCTTCCCTTTCTGAGTTATTGCCAATATGCAGCAGGACAATTTTAAAGTCTTATTTCACATTATTATCCTCTATAAACAATAACTTTTAGCTGAACTTTATCAGCTATTTCCTAAACTGGACTTTCTGTCTCTCAACTCTATGAATTTGTACAAATTGTTCCTAATGCCTGAAATGCCGTACCCTCTTCATTTCTGTCTATCAGAAGAGTCTTGGGCTTAGAGTGAGGTCTAGGTTCAAATCCCAGCCCTGCTGTGTAATTTTGGGCAAGTTATTTAACATCTCCACCTCAGTTATCCTATATGCAAATTAGGGGGGTTGGGCTAGATCAGCGGTATCAAATTCATATAGAAACAGGGGCCACTAAACCATATATAAAGATTCCTGCAGGAATACTGACTTAGAAAAACACATATTAATATTATCCATGTCCTACTGAATTTTTATTTATTTTGTTAAATATTTCCCAATTACGTTTTAATCAGGTTCAGGCTGAAAGGGCAGTGTTGCAGCTGGTGTTTGATACCTCAGGCCTAGATGACCTATAAAGTACCTTATCACTAAGTCTATGATCCTCAGATCTTCCTTCAGGGTTTCCTCTATGATAGCTTTCCTGATTCTCCCATTACTAACTGGTCCAGTCTCTAATTATTTTGTATATTCCTGGAGTACAATGTAAGCCTTTTGAATGCAGGAACTATACTGTCTTTGTATCCCCAGGATCTAGTATAATGCTTTTCACATTGTAAGCATTTTGATGAATTTATTTTGGTTAACCAACTGGTCTTTTGTGTCAGGGCATTTACACAGAGAAATCTTTACCTGAAGAAATCCAGAGCACACTGACTGACAAGTTTCCCTTCACTTAAACATCGCCTTGGGTCCTTCTCTTCCCAGCGGCAAAGCATAAATTCTTTATTGGCTTTATCACATTGTGCACCATAATGATGGGCTGCAGCTTTTAACACAGCAGAACTGACTTTCACCTGCAAGAAAAGTTTTAGAAGAATTACATAGTTGTGGAAAGAAATAAGTTCCTTAATCAAACTCATGCTACTAGATTATAAGCTCCTTGAAGAAACTGATGTTTTACCATCTATCTTAATGACTGTATTGATCAGAATATAAGCTGCCTTCAACTATAGGCAACAGTACTAAAAGACCTCTTTGAAAGGAAAAATAGAGACTTATAGTGAAATAATTACAGAAAACTACAATAAAAACTATGTCCATATTTGCTGTGAAAAACAGACAGTAAGGGAGGAGATATAGATTGCCCAAATGGTCAAAAGATGCCATGGTCTCAAAGGAAAAGATTCTAGTACCTGAGGTTGAAACAAGACGACAATCAGCATCATCAACAAATTCAAACTCATATTAAGAAAGAAAAAAAAAACTAAAAAAAAAAACTAAACAACAACAAAAAAACTTATTAAGTTGGTAGAAACACAACTGCAGATTCCACACTGGACTGATGCCTTTTATCCCATAAAGGCTAGGTGAGGAGGTTAAAAACTGTAGCAGAATCATTTGCCACATGCAAGTTTTGTATGAGCCATATTTTGTAGGAAGAAAAGTCTGATATTTATAACTGAAGCAATAGAATCAAATCAATCAGTAAACATTTATTAAGTGCCTACTCTGTGTCAGGCACTGTGCTAAACACTGGGGATACAAAAAGAGGCCAAAGACAATCCCTGCCCTCAAGGAATTTACAATCTAATGCGGAAAATACCATGAAAACAAATATATAAAAAGCAAACTATATACAGAATAAATAGGGAAATAATAAAAACAGCAAGAAGTTTAGTGTAACTAGATTGAATAGTTATGTGTCAGGGAGTAAGGTGTAAGATGACTGGAAAGGTAGGAGGCAGCTAGGTTATAAAGGGCTTTGAACGTCAAATAGTACATTTTGTATTTGATTCTGGAGGCAATAGGAAGTCAGTGAAGTTTACTGAGAAGGGGACAACATGATCAAACCTTTGCTTAAGAAAAATCACTTTCATGGCTGAATGGAAGATGGAGAGAATGGGAAGAGTTGAGACAGACATACCAGCAGGCTATTGTAATAAGCAAGGTTCTAGATCAGTGGTTCTCAACCTTCCTAAATGCCGCGACCCTTTAATACAGTTCCTCATGTTGTGGTGACCCCCAAACATAAAATTATTTTTGTCGCTACTTCATAACTGTAATTTTGCTACTGTTATGAATCTATCTGATATGCAGGATGTATTTTCATTGTTACAAATTGAACATAACCCACAGGTTGAGAACCGCTGTTCTAGATGATGAGGGCCTACACTAGAGTGGTGGCAGTGTCAGAGGAGAGAATGGGGTACATATGATAGATATTGCAAAGGTGAAATTGACAGGCCTTGGCAATAGATTGGATACTGGGTTCGATGGAAAAATGAGAGGCAGTGATGACTCCTGGGTGGCAAACCCAAGGGGACTAGAAGGGTGATGTCTTCCACTATGGTAACAGGGAAGGCATGAGCAGGGGAAGACTTGGGGGGTGGGGGTGGGGTGGACACAATGAGCTTCATTCTGGATATGCAGAATTTAATATGTTTACTGGACATCAAGTCTGAGGAGTATTAAAGAGAGTTGGAGATTCGAGACTAGAAATAAGCAGAGAGACCGGACAGGATAGGCAGATTTGAGAAGCATCAGCACAGAGATGGTAATTAAATCCAGGGGAGCTAAAAGATCAAGTAAAGCAGCACAGAGGGAGAAGAGAGGAGGGTCTAGGTCAGACTTTATCCCCAACCCCAACCGCCACAACATTTATATCAGGACCTAGAACATAGTATGCATTCAACAAACATTTATTGAAGTGGAAGTCATTAACAGCTCTTTATCCACTATACTCACACATTTATTCAGTATCTTTTTCCAAAATACATTCTTGTTGGTTGAAAAGTCTTAAAGTATTTATATGTATTCTTTAAGTATTCATATATACCAATTCCTTTCTCATTAACAATATCACTTCACATGTACATGACACTTTTGGTGATAGCACTTCCCTCACAACCACCCTCTGATGTGGACAGATAGTATAGCTCTCCTCATCTTGTTGACCATGATACAGATGGGAAAACTGAGGGTCAGAGCCCTTTAAGTTTCTTGTTCAAGACAACAGTGCTAGTAAGTGTTAGGACTCAGACAAACCCAAGTCAGGCTGCCAAGTTCTACAGGGTTAAAAAAGGTCATTCATTAATTTACTCATTTTCACCTAAAGGCATACTGTATGCAGAACACTGGGTTGGTGCCAGGAGAAACACAAAGTTAAAATAAGACAGATTGTTGTCCTCACAGTGCTTTACAGTATAACAGACCTGGCCCCAAATTTAGGCTTCATCTAATAACCTGTTTGCCCTTAATCTCTCAGTGCAACTCTCTAAAAGCTACAAGAATTGATAGAGGGAGGTTCCTCACCTAAGAGTTCCCTCTATTAATGAAATCACAGTTCTAGTTTCTATCCAAAACCCTAAAAAACCAAAACATAACCAAACCTCCCCCAAAAAACGAAACAAAAAACCCCTTACATTCATGCCAGAGAATCTCACTTTCTACAATCCTAAAAGTTAGTGACAAATCAAGAGGCATATATTCTAGTGATGGCTCCCTTTCATCAGGATATTGATCTTTTGTTTTTCCATCACCTTTACTTTTAAATATTCCTTCTCCTCCTCCCTCCCCCACCCCCACCACTTATCTAATGAGCCATCCCTTACAACAACAACAACAACAAAAATTTAGACAGAGAAATAAAGTTCAGCAAAATTGACCAACACATTAGGTATACATGCAATTTTCAAATCTTGCCTAGAGCACACAGATTACTCTATCCTGGCTCTGACAAAGTCAAATAGTTACTGAATAAAACCAAGGAGACACTGACAAGAGTTCTCCTAATCCCATTCTGGGGTTCTTTCTGCTCCAATACGGTGAAGACAAGGTCAGGCTAACATCCACAGCCGCTAGAAATAGAATCTTAATGCCTAGGTTCCTGGGCCCAACTTTTGCTGCTGGCTACTTACTGGTTACAAGCTACAGGACACAGGTGACAACTATTGAGTCTGAAGTCTCTGCCAACTGTTCAAAGCTAAAGGACTTTCCTGATGCTAAGGATAAGCACTTCACCAAGGTCTGGATACAGACTATCTACCTGCCACCAGCAGGGCAGACAGAAAGTGAGAGAAAGTAAAATGCCTCACACTGACAGTGAGTATTCCTCAGGGTCCACAAATAGGGCTTGTGTTTACATCCAGAAAGACTAAAAAGGATCTAAAAGACTAGGAAAGAATGGCAGGGACCATTAGGTTTTCCACTTAGAGAGAGGAGGCAGAAAAGTAGGGTCCAAGGGAGTTGGGGAACACTGTAGGTGGAAAAAGGAGAGGAGGTTTCAAGTCTTGTAGAGTGTTGAAGGAAAGATGAACAGGAAAGAAGGGATCGATAATCATGTGTTTGGGGAGTGAATCGAGGTTGGAGAGGCTGCCTCACAGGGAAAGCCAGTGCTGCCCTCCTGTAACAGACAAGTGTAGTCATTCATTAGGGGGCTCCCAAATCTGGCCCAGGAAGAGGTGATCATCACAAAGTAAAAGTGGGGGGTAGAGGGAAGTTAGGCCCCACTAGGGGAGGTAGAGAGTATGATGAGGGACAATTCCTTGGTAAAGTACAGTAAACAGTTTACTGAAAAGAGAATGAGGGAGACCAAGAAGAGAATGGGAGGATAATTGTACAGAGAATGTGGGGGTGACTAGGAAGAGAATGGGGGCCACCAGGAAAAGAATGTGGGGGTGACTAGGAACAGAATGGAGGTGACGGAAGAACGGGGGTGACAGGGAAGAGAATGGGGTGACTAATAAGAGAATGCAGGGATGAATAGGAAGAAAATGGGAGTTACAGAGAAAAGAATGGGGTGAGTTGGAAGAGAATGCAGGGCTGCTAGGGCAGGGGGCGCAGGGATAGTGGGGCGGCCTAAAAGGGCCCCCGGACACGCTGAGAGGAGCCGGGCCCGGAAGGTGCAGGGCCCGGGCTCGGGCCGCCGTTCTGTCCATTGCTCATCACGAGCGGGGCCTCACCTCCTGCACATTGAGGTCGTCCAAGGTGGGCAGCTCCACCACACCTGGCATAGCGGCGGCGGGAGCGCACGGGGCCCAAACCGGCCCGCTCTAACCCGGATCTCCTTGAACTCCCCTTTCCTCGAACTCTGTTCCCGAGTCGCACCGCAATGACACATGCGCAGACGCAAGAGCCGGACCAGGACGTCGCTCAGTCCTCTACCCGAGGCTGTACGCAAGCGCAATGGAGCTGCATTCCCCAGGGGCGATGGGGCATGCGCAAGACCAGTTGCTATAGTGAAGTCCGTGTACACAGTAGCGGCAGCTGGCTGCAAAAGGAGCGGGTGCTATGCAGTACACCGGCAGCCAGTACTTTGGTGAATATGTTCATGGAAGGTAAGGAAAGAACGTTGTAAACACACGACAGTAGCCCTGCAAGAAGATGGAACCGGAATTAGAAGAATCAAAGGACAGTTCCTCCAAGCCCCAGGCTTGCAGTGCCAGCCTCCCTGATAGCAACAAGAAGCCCCACTGCGCTGTCCTGATGCCAACCCGACTAACGGGCCCAGTTAAGCCTAAGTGCGCATCGACCCAGCCTGTCCTGTCGCGACAGCGCCACCCTCTCGACCTGATATATCGTGACTGCCCACCCTCTGTCATGTCCTAACACCATTCCCTCCAAGCCTGTCATTCCATAATCTGACGTCTCAACAGAAGTACACTCTCCCCACAACCCTTGCCAGACTCAGAAGGTCTTATCGTAGACTGTCACAGCTGAAAGGGACCAACTCTTCATTTTGAAGTTGACAAAATGGAAACACCACGTTGTGACACTGGTACAACATGACTAAAAACTGCCTTCCGATCCTTCCAATTTTTGAGGTTATGACAAAAAAAAAAAATTTAACCTGATAGGAAGAGGCATCCTGGTGAATTGGAATGAACTTCAGTTGTCCAAGCTCTGCTTCTGTCTAGCTGTGTTACTTCCATCAAATCACTTTTTCCTCTCTGGACCTCAGTTCTCATCTTAAATGAAAATAGTTAGGAGATATCTCTAAGGCTGCTTTAATGTTCTAAGTCTTATCCCAGGTCTAACAGTCTGGTTATGTTTTCTATATTTTGTATTCTTTCTGTGTTCTGTTTTAATGCTCTATGTTTAAAGGTCTGATTTGGTGCTAATATTCTATGTTCTATGACCTATTTCAGGTCTAACAGTATATATTGTAATATTTTACATCCTAACACCCCTTTCATTTCTTAACTTTCCACATTCTATAGTCTAATGTTTTATGATCTCAGACTTGCATTAACATTCTTAGTTCTAAAGCTCTAACATTTCTATGATTCTAAAATTCTTTTTAAAATTTTCATTGATAAATTTTGCTTTGCCACATTATACAATTTAAAACCCCCTAATACTCACAATTGAATTTTACAATGTTAAAGTCTCCCCAAAACAGATTAAAAGAGCATAAGAGTGGTGATTACATGCAACCTTACCTTTTAGTAGTTTTCTGTTGATTAAAAGGATGAATGTATGCCTTACAAGTTAATTTCAACATTGTCCATTGTTCTTCATCTGAATTTTGATGTTGTTTGAAATTGTATTCATTTATGTAGTTGTATATGTATAATGTCCTTTTGATTCTGCTTTGTTGACTATCACTTCATGTGAAACTCATGTTTCATTAAATTCTTCATATTTGTCATTCCTTGTAGCACAATAAAATTCCATTACATTGGTATACCACAATGTGTAGCCATTCCCCAGTTCCCAATTCCCCAGGCATTTTATTTCCATTTTTTTTCTTATTGTAAATAATGTTCCATGACATTTTATGTGTTTTAACAGGATGGAGGGCAAGGCCTTGTACATTCTTCCAACAGAAACAAAATATCAAGGGGATATGAAAGATGGGATGTTTCATGGCAAAGGAACCTTGTACTTTCCTAATGGCAGACAATATGATGCTACATGGGAAAAGGGAAGAATCGTGAAGGTACTGGCTTCTTCCAGGAGACACAACAGTAATGTAATCCCTTTGAAAACAGGAGCCCTTGAACAGAAAGCCTTGTTTTTCTCTGCTGCACACAGTTTAATCATTAACTCATTCCACAAAGATTTATTCAACACCCATTAATTCAGCCAACAAGCATATATTAAACAATTATATTCAAGGGGGGAAGGTACAACTTCTGTGTATCAGGAGCTACACACATAATAAAAAAATAACAGTTCATATTTACAGAGCTTTAAGGTTTACAATGTGCTTTCTTAATAATCAGCTTGCAAGACAGGAAATGCAAAGATTTTTGTCCCTATTTTAATAATAATAACTAGCATTTATATGGTATCTAGTATGTGAGAGGCACTTTACAAATATTATTGCCTGTCCTCTCAACAATACTATGGATAGGTATGATCATTATCCCCATTTTACAATTGAGGAAACTGAAGCAGACAGGTAAAGTGACTTGCCCAAGATCACACATCTACTGAGTATCTTAGGTCAAATCTGAATTCAGGTCTTCCTGACTCTAGACCTAGTGCTTTATTTGCTGAATCACCTAGCTCCTTCATTTTGCAAATGAGGAAAATTAGGCTTATGGAGAGTGTCAGAAGACCTCGTTTTGAATCCTGGTTCTGTTACTTAGGATTTATACAAAGAAGAGAGCTGAAAGGTCACCCATTTCTCTACCCCTCCTCCTTGAATTTCTGTTTCTTGAAAACCTCCCTTTCTTAATCTTACCAGTCAGATTTGAGTTCTCCTTTTTCTGAATGCCCACAGAACTCTGCTATTCTCGGTAGCACTTAACACACTCTGTCTTATATTATAGCGATTTGTTTATAAATTGTGTCTCCTTTACTGGATTGCAAATTCCTAACGGCAGGGTCATATCCTGCTCATCTTTGTATCTTCATCTTCAACTTCAAACAACAAATATCAGAGCTTTCATCTAGTAGATACAGATGAGGAAATTGATGCTCAGAAAGGTTATATGACTTCCCCAAGGTCACACAAGTAGTAAGTCGCAGAGCTGAGATTTGAGGTTCTCCTAATATTAAATCTAGTGCTCTTTCCACTATATTGAGCAGCCTACATGACCTCAAACGAATTATTTGAACTCTCTAGGTCTCAATTTCCTTATCAAAATAATGAAGTTATTGAATTAGAGGAAATCCAAGGTCCCTTCTACCTTTAAATCCTATGATCCTATAACCTTGCACAAGGTCACATAGCTAGTAAGTGTTAGAACCAAGATTCAAATTGAGGTCCCTTGTTGCAAATCCAATGCTCTTTCCGAGACACAAGTGAACCCAGTGAAATGACAAATGTAATAGGCACCACAAAAAAGTTTTGACTGAAAGGATATAGTCCTGTGCTTGGAGTCCCCTAAATCTTACCTTTCAGTCTCTATTATGGGTACTTGAGAATTCTCCCTCCTTTCAGGAAACTCTGGAATATATCTTTATTTACATTTAAGGACCCTTTGTATAAATAATTTAAATGAAGCTAAAAGTTGGATAATAATTATCATTCGACAACCAACAAATGGTGAGCACCAACCATATGTGAATCCTTGTGCTTGGCATTGATGAATTGGAGAGAGAAAGGCGTGAGGAGCAGAGGGACAAAGATGAATAAACTCTAATCTCTCCCTTTAAGAGTGTACAGGGCAAGACGGGTGATAAGACATGCATACAAATAACTAATGCAAGGCAAAATGTGACCAATTCCATTGAGAAAGACAAATAGTAATGTAGGCATTCAGAGAGGAAAGACAAGGCTTTCTAAAGGAGGTAGCATTTATGATTAGCCTGGAAAGATATATAGATTTTCCACAGGGAAACTGGAAAATGAGGGTTACCTTGTCTTAAGGGCAGTCTGAATGAAGATATTGAGGCAGGAAAGAATGGGAGAGCATGAACAGGTAACATTAAGTATTCAGTCAGGGTAAGTATGTTAGATGTCTGGAAAAGTAGTTTGGACATACATTGTGGAGAGCTAGGCTAAGAATTTTGAACTAAATGATTTCTATTATTCTCTGAATTCCAGAGGGAGAGGGAGGCTTTGAAGGGGAGTGACATGGTAAGATCTATATTTTAGGATGAACATAGGGGAAGTAGTATATAGGAAGCAAGAGATTGGCAGAAGACAAATGAGTAAGAAGGATATTCAAATAGTAAGGACAAGAAGAAATAAGAGTCTGAGTGGGGATGGGAATAGAGGAAATGGAAAGGGTAGACTGATGCCAAGAGATATTGCGGATATAGAAACAAGAGAGCTTAGTGACCATGTCACTGTGGCTATGGAGAAGAGAAAAAGAGAGATTAAAAAAAAAAAGACTGGCTTTAATATAGGTAACTGAAAAGTGAAGGTGTCACAAATAGAAATGTCAGAAGTCAAAAAAGTTATAGGGGCAAAGATGTTGAATTCAGATTGGGGTATGGTGAATTTGAAGTGTAGGCAGGGCATCAAGGTGGAGGTATCTAATATATGCTTTGAGATGTAATTCTAGAGCATAGGAAAGATGTAGATTTGTAAGTCATCTTTACGCATATGCTTCTCCAACTTCAGACTGGCCTTCCCCATCAGTGACCCTGCCCTTCTGCCTTTGACACCATCCTTTTCAATATCCCAAAGATGAATACTTACTCCTCAGGTCTCAGATTCATTAGACAGGCATATGACTTCTCTTTCAGGGGAATTACACCTTTGCTGATGGCCTAAAGTACAAGGAAAAAAATTGGCATTACTGTGATAGCTATGACAGAAGATTTTACACTGAAATCTGTGAAGGCCTGAAGCCGGCAGGTACAAAAATTATTTTCCTTTCTATAATCTGGAAACTGAGTGGTGATGGAGAAAACAATGTTTTGTTTTTTTTTTTAAGTTTGTTGAGGTAAAACTAAAGAGTAGAAGAAAATAATAGAGTATCAACAGTATAAGCGATGTTTATGATAGTCTTGACAGGAAAATCTCTCCAATATGATGATTGTTCCCATTTCTATAGTATCTTGAGGTTAACACAGCATCATCTTAATAACAACTCTAAGAGTTAGATAGTATAAATATATAATCATTCCTTCCACATTGCAACTTTCCCCGTTGTAGTTTTCATGTATCACAAATTGGCTTTAAGAAATTAAATGGGAATTTTTTGGGAGTTTTGTGGAAGCTGCAGATGACACATGAAGTCCAGCAGATAACACAGAGCATAT
Organism: Pseudochirops corinnae; assembly: GCA_028646515.1. Taxonomy (NCBI): domain Eukaryota; kingdom Metazoa; phylum Chordata; class Mammalia; order Diprotodontia; family Pseudocheiridae; genus Pseudochirops; species Pseudochirops corinnae. Next base: position 244,940,127 of record CM053585.1, on the reverse strand, counting down.
TATCAAATACTTAACCCAGATTTTACAATAAAGTAAAGACCCATAAAAGAAAAAGATAAAATTCAGACTGCTTCTCTGGTACAAAGAGAGAGTCAAAAAATTTTACCCAGGGTTTTCCAGATCCCTGGGAACTAAGTAGGGGTGGGTGCCATACCCCTAACCCCCTTATGTGGAAGGGATAACTGTATTCATGATTTTATAAATAAGGAGACTGGGGCGATAAAGAGACTTGCCTGAGGTTACAGCCATATCTACTAAGTAAGTCAGAAAGCATTTATTAAGCACTTTTGTGTATCCAGCTTTATGCTCCCCATTGAAGATACAAATGAAGGCAAAAATAGACCCTTCCCAGATGGGAGAGACGACATGGAAATTAGGCACATATAAACTATATACACAAAAGATAGTCATTTTAGGAATTCAATTCAATAAACATTGATTAAGTGCCTACTATATACTTACTATATAAACTCTGGGGATACAAGAATAAAGATAGTTCTTGCCTTAAAGAGTTTATAATCTAATGGGGAAAGGTAACACAGAAAGGAAGCTGGAAGGGGACTGGAGTTGGAGGAAAAGGGTGTTCTTGTTCTTCAGAGTTGAAACCAGATAGAGCAGCTAGCTGATGCAAAATGAAGTCCAAGTCCTGCCCTCTATAAAGGAAAGCATTGGCAGGAGTTTGTTACTCCACCCTCCAGCCCTTCAGTTGAGGGGAGGGGAGACTGAGAGCTGTGAAATTCCAAAGCTGGAGTTAGAAGCTAGTGAAGATTTAGATTAGAAGTAATCAATTTATCCTGGGAGAGGCATCTTGTTCCATTGAGTTGAAACCAGGCCGAGAAGCAGATGCCAAGTAGATTGGAAAGGTAGGAAAGTCACCAGCTGGAGAGACTGGGGAAGGCTTCCTGCAGCTTATGTACTTTGTGTCAATCCTTGAAAGAAGCCTGGGAAACTTAAAAGGTAGAGGTGAGTAGGGAGAGCATTCCAGATATGGGGGATAACCAGTACAAAGACAAAGAGACAGGAGAGGAAGTGTTGTGTGTGAGAATGGCAAGTAGGCCAATATAGATAGACCACAGAGTATGTGAAGGAAAATAAAGAGTAAGAAGACTATAAAGGGGTTAGGTTATGAAAATATTTAAATGCCAAACAGAAGAGAGTAGTGGCTGTGGGAATGGAGAGAAGAGGGCATGTATGAGAGATGCTGTGAATGTACAAATTACAAGATTTGGCAACAGATTCACATGTGGGATGACTGAGAGTGAAGAATTGAATGACCCTGAGTTAGCAATCCTGGGTGCTTGGGAGGATGCAGGTGCCTTCTGCAGTAATAGGGAAGTTCAGAGTGGGGAAAGATTTGAAGAGAAAAGCTAATGAGGGCTGTTTTAGATATATTGATTTTGAAATGCCTATGAACCATCCTGTTCAAGATTTCTAAGTTACTTGGATGTAGGACTGAAGCTTGGGAGAGAGACTGGTTAAATAGAACTGGGAATCATCTGCGTAGAGATGATAATTTAACCATGGGAGTTGATGAGATTATCAAGTAGGATTGTATATAGTGAAAAGAGAAGAGAGACTGGGATAGAGTTAGTGAACATGACATGGATGGAGAACCAGAAAAGAAGACATAGAAAGCTAAGAGGAGAACAGAGAGAGAGCAGTCATAAAAGCCTAGAAAGAAATAAGTATTGAGGAAGTGGTGGTGTGCAGTATCAGACGCAGTACAGATTTTTAAAAGGGCATTAGATTTGACAATCAAGAGATCATCGGTAACTTTGGAGTTTTAGTTTAATAAATAATGAATGATTAGAACGCTTATCTTCTAGCCTCAACCTCAATGTACTTTGCACTATCCTCTCCAACAATTATGCTTCCTCCTCTTTAGCAGCTTGTGATATCATAAAAGAATAATAGGGTATCTGAACCAAAAGAGACCTTAGAACATGAAATATTATAGTTGGAAGGAAATTTAGAACACAGAGTACTAAAGCTTAGGGGGGAAAAAGTAGAACGTAGATGCTAGAACTGAAGGGACCATACAACGGATGCACTATGTGCTAGAAATCTGTTTGTGTGATTCAGTTGTTACAGTGAATGAATCATGTGTCCTTTTCAGGTATATCTCAGCTCACCAACATAGATCCACCTCGAAAAATTCCTGAAGGCTGTTACGATTGTGGAGATGGGTTCTATGACCCAGAAACAAGGGTGATCAGAGACTACAAGAAGCGCTTCCTGAGAAATGCAGGTATGCTCATTTCTTCTTCCCATCTATCCATAAAAAGATTGTTTGTGGCAAAGGATAGGAAGATCATTGCAGGCAAAAAAAAAAAACCAACCCCAAATTGACTATCTAGTTATACCAGCTCACTTGTCCATAATCTACATAACCTATGTGATATAACTTCATGTAAGATAAAGAATATCCATATTCTTATTACTGGTCCAGAAAAAAAAAATTCTACTAATCCCTAATGTGTGACCATCAAGTCAACAAACATTTATTAGCATGTTAAAGTTATAGAATGTTCTTGCTGAAAGAGACCTAAGAAATTACTTTAATATTGAAATAGATCTATGATCTTATCAATGTGTTCATTCCCTCCATGATACAGATCACACCTCATCCACTCCATATCTTGTTGAGCTCTTGTCTGTGCCCTCAGTGGGCATTCATATTGCAGAAGGCCTTCCTTTAGATCTACTGACATTGTGTAGATTATGGGTGCAGAACACAAGCTGCCATTTGTTATTCTTCACCCTTACTACATAACTACCATACATTCTTTTCTAGCTATACCTATCTTTGATGATAATCTTTATGCTGTTTCTTGTGTGTGGTGCTTTGAAGGCAATAAGCTACAGCCTATTTCATGACCATCTGTTCATTCATGGCCTTGTGGGTATAATGTTAATGGAATCTGAAGATCTTCCATACCCCTTTGTATAGGCAAGTAAGCAGGTTCTTAGCACCTGGTTTCAAGTTAACACCTTGTTTAAGCTATTTAATTAACACAGAAATAGTTAACACCTTTGGAGGAAGTTGCTGATGTAACAGGAAGGGTCAGAATAGGGAGGAGCTAAGGCATATATAAGGAGAAGCCCCAGCTGGAATGGCAGAATTTCCTGGGGTAAGTATCTGGAGCCTGGAGCTTCTGCTGAGACCTTTCTTCTGTTGAGACCTTCCCTTTGGGAATTTCTGCTGAGGACTTCCAAGAACCAGGCTGAGGAGCTGTCATGAATGAGAGAGGAGGATCCCTGCTTGAGGGAGCCTGTTCTGTTGTGAAGGCTTGGGAATTTGGGTGTTCACTTCATTAACCATGTGTACCAACTTGTGGCTATTGTAATGACTTTGGCTTTCTGGTTCTGGGACTCGGTTTTCTGGTATTTGAATAAAGGCTTTGGTTCTGCCCTCCATGTGGAGAGTCTGTTACATTTTGTGATTTACAACTATACCAGCATATTCATAACCACCATGGGTGTTGTGAATATTGCATTATTGTTACAGTGGGTGACCTGCTGGACTCTTCATTACAGTCAAACTTGCTACCACCTCTTCACTAATCATCACTTCTGTCTTGGACCTCGGATGCATTTGTACAAGTTTATCCCCCTGTGTGGGCTACAGCCTTGTCATTTCTGTACTTAATAGCCCCTGCTCCCTCCAAGGCACAAGTCAGGAACTTGTGGGTGAGGCCCTTCCTGGTCTCCCTATGTAGCAGCGCTCTTTTTCTTCACATGTTGGTTTATACTATTTTATATTTATTTACTAGTGTGTATCTTGTGACCCTGATAGTAGAATGTATGTTCTATAAGAGCAAAAACTATCACATTTTTGTCCTTGTATCATTGGAACCAGAAATGCCTTTCATTTCCCATAACAGGCTCTTCATAAACATTTATTACATTTCATTGAATTAGATTCCTTAGAGAATCTTCTATGATTCATAGCCATATAGCTTCATCAAGAAAATACTGATGTTAAAAAGTTGAGATTTTGTTTCAAGGAGAAGCTTGGGGTAATTGAAAGTACCATGGAATTTTCCAAATAAAATCAAGTCAATCTATTTTCATATTCCTATTCAATTTTGTGCCCAGCTCATTGTCTATTTGCAAAGATATAGGTACCAATAGAGTAGCTCCATGTGCTGTCTGTATTACTGCATTTCATAATCTAAATCATAATCTTTATCTAAATCAAGCCAAATTCTTTTGAATGACTTTAGAAGTCATTTAGGAGGCTCAGAAATGCTTTATGGTTTGAGAAAGGCAACATAATGTAATCTATAAGTAAAAGTATCTGGAGGACCTCATAAGCTACAGGGAATCTCTTTTATTTATAGTCTGTGCTGGACAGAGGCATTTTGGTGGTACAATGCACATAGAGGGCTGGGGTTGGAGTCAGGAACTCTAACCTCTGACACTAGCTTTGTGACTCTTGAGCAAGTCACTTAGCCTCTGTCTGCCTCAGTTTCCACAATTGTATAGTAGGGATAATAACATCACCTTCTTTATGGGGTTAGTGTGAGGATCAAATGAGATAAAAATTATAAAAAGCTTAGCATAGGGTCTGATAAATAGTAGGTACTTAATAAATGCTTGTTTCCTTACTTCATGCCTGGATATCCTTTAGGGTAGTAACACCTACAGTTATTCATCTGCTTGTTTTGTGCCTTCTTGCTATTGGTAATCAAGATTATCAGTTTATCTGTTTCATCAGTTTTATGATATTAATATGAGCATGTGAGAAATGTTGTTGATAGATAAGGTTGATGATACAATACTTTTTATAGTCAACAAATAATATTTATAGTGGAATTTTGTATTCTCTACATTTTTAAGACAATTGTGTAATTGTCAAGATGTATTCTAGTGTCGAAAATTATTTATAAAAGATGGCTTGTTTTGTATTCACTGCTTGCTTTATATTTTTTAATTGTTTTATATTTTCATCAAGTATACCCTTGATAATATATAACTTATTATCATAAAGGTTTTGTAAAGATGAAAGGATAGACATGAATCATTAATTATTTTATCGATTTTTAATTATCAGATAAGCATTTATCTTTTTCAATCTCTTGCCCCCCCCCCATACACTAGAAGAAAAAAAGGAAAGAAATACAAAACTCTTGTAACAAATAAACATAGTAAAACAATACAAATGTGCTGTTTAATCCATCCCTCTCTGTCATTAAGTGCAATAAGGCATGTTTCATCCTCTGTCCTCTGGAATAATGGTTGATCAGCTCATTGATCAGAGTTCTTAAGTTTTTCAAAAATTGTTCACTTTTGTGCTATTGGTGTTAATAGCATAAATTACTTTCCTTACCACAAAAATTTTTCCTATTTTACTCTTTCTCATCTACTCTTAACTGCATTGGATTTATTTGTACAAAAAAAAAAAAAGTATTATATAACCAACTTGTACATTTTTTTTCTTGTGTGATTTTCTCTGTCCCTCGTTTGATCATAAACTCTTCCCCTATCCATAGATCTGAAAGGTAATTTCTTCTTTGTTCCTCTAAATTTGTTTATGGTGTGACATTTTATATTCATTTGGAACATATTTTGGTATATGGTGTGAGGTGTTGATCTAAACCTAATTTCTAGCAGGCTGATGTTCAGTTTTTCCAGAAGTTTTTTGTCAAATTCTTACACCAGTCCTTACACTGAAGCAACTATGTTTGCTTCTATGTGCCGTGTACTTAATCTATTCCACTGATCCTTTCTGTTTTTTAACCAGTGCCGAATTGTTTGGGTGATGACTGCTTTGTAGTATAGTTTGAAATATGATACTACTCAAATCCGTTTTACTTCCTCCCTACTTTTTTCATTATTTCTCCTGAGATTAATGATCTTATTTCCTGTGAGATTAATGACTTTTGTCTCTCCAGATGAATTTTGTTACAGAAGTATTCCTTTTTAGTTTGCTTGGTATGGTACTAAAAAAGGAAATTAATTTTGATAGTATTATCATTTTTGTCATATTAACTTGCCCTACCAATGAGCAATTAATATTTTCCCAATTATTTAGGTATATATTTCGTAAAATAGTATCTTGTAATTTTATTCATATTGTTCCTGTGCGTATTTTGGTAGGTAGACTCCAAGCA
>CM053585.1:244916750-244933511 GCA_028646515.1 Pseudochirops corinnae | reverse complement strand
CTAGGTAAATGATATGTTTGATTAAAGTAAGATTGTTAACCCATTTTGAGTTGCTTTCCTTTAGAAAAGCAGATCTAAGAACCTGTGCTAGTAGCCGCCCTAGGCATGCTAGGGTGCTTGCTGTTACATACTGTCAGCATAAAACGGAATTTCATCTGCCTTCTTACCAAGCCAAGAATCCTACATCTCTGTAAGCTTTCTTGTACTTTACGTTTGATGAACTTAAATACTGCCTTCTTAGAGATGAATGAAGTATCCTGATGATAAACCCTGTGGAGTTCTTATTCTTTATTTAGCACCTTCTGAATTTCCACATTATTTTTTTCAAACCAGTCTTGGTGTTTGCTAGTGTTTTTACCCAAATGAGTAAATGCAGTGCTATGCACCAAATCTCTGAAAGCTGCCCACTCCTTTTCTGCTCCACTCTTGCTAACTTTGTGTTGGCTCAATTTTCCCTCCAAGTTAGTAAAAAACTGTTCTAGCTCAGAGAAGTGCTGACATTAATTCTTCTGGTAAGCATTTTGCCTTGGGGCCACTGGTTTTGTTGAATGGGAATATTTCACTTGGAGAGGATAAGTCTATGATCAGTCCAGCACTCTGCACCACATATTGCCTTCATCACTCTCACATCCTGTCTGTCTCTTCTCCTTACAATCACAAAGTCTATTAAATGCCAATGTTTTCTGCAGGGGTACATCCACAAAGTTTTCTTGTAGTTAGGTAAGTGGAAGACAGTGTTAATCATGAGATCTTCAGTAGTAAGTGATCATTGCTGTTGCTGTTTCCAACTCCATTCCTCACAAGGATTCCCTGCAATGTTTGGTAGTCTGAGCCTACTCTAGCATTAAAGTCTCCCAGAATTATAAGCTTATCCTCTTTAGGCACGTTGATGATAAAGGTCTCCAGGTTTTCATAAAATCTTTCTTTGACTTTATCAGGGTTCATCATGGTGAGAACATAGGCATTGATGATGGTGACATGGTATTTTCCTGCAAGTGGCAATCACATTGTCATAACTGTCATTTACTCCTTTTGGTAGGCATACAAACTTGGTTGATTAGATAAGTTTTGATTGCATAACCACCCACTTTACAGCATTCCCCTTCACTGTGACCACTCCAGAAAAACATGTATCCAGCTCTGACTTCAGTTAACTAGCCTTCATTTGTCAGCCTTGTTTCACTCAGAGCTGTTATTTAGATGTGATACCTACTGAGTTCTCTTGCTACAAGAGCTGTTTGTCTTTCAGGTCTACTGATTTTGTGTTATCTCTAAATGCACACACATTCCATGTACCAATGATGAGTGGAATCCTCTTTGCAGAAGTTTTTGTACATTTTTTTTCATTTTGACCACAGGGTAGGATCCTCGCCTGCCAGGGTAATCAGGCCAGAGTTGGGTAAGCAGACAATTTTTAGGGCACCTTTTCTAGCCCCTTCCTCACACCAGGTAGTGAGCAGTGGAATCTTTAAAAGGCTGCTTAGACACACAAGGGGCTGCCAAATCCCACTGCTGCTTCCAGTGAGAAGACAACCCTATGTCCTGTGCAGCATTGTGACTACAGTTCCCAGTGTATCGGTACCTACTGCTATGTCACTTGTCTGTGCCACAGGACTTTAGATAGGTGAAATGGTAAAATGGTATGGCTGATGTCTTTTGACTCAAGTATAAATTGGATGATGCAGAGTTGCACAAAGTCATTGGCCTCACTCTCTCTTCTACAGTCATCAACAGTCCAATGGCAGGACAGAATCAAGATAAGTGGTGATGGTTCAAGATATAGCGGATGACCTTGGTGTCTTCAATGTCTAACCAAGCTCTAAGTGCTTCGGCTGCTTTCATGGCTGTTGGAACAAATTGTTCTCATCTGCCAATTCTACCAGGGGAAGTCTTCACATGCTTTGGGTAGACACCCTCCTAGCTCATAACAAGTTTGGGACCCCTCAGTTATCCTCAATCTGGTTTAGCCTGTCTGCAGAAATGGTTTACTGGGGTGTGGCTGCCTTGCATGCTACAGTTTTTTGGAGCCACAGGTAAGAGTTAGGTGGATCAGATGGACAGCAAAGGTGGAAAGTAGTCCTGGAAAGGGCTTGGCAGCCCTCACACCAGAGGTACTAATCTTCCCTGAACACACCATACACTCCTACACAACTATTTATACAACAAGACAAACAGCTTTGAAAGACTTAAGAACTTTGACCAATGCAATGACAAACCACAATTACAGAGGACTGATAATGAAATTATCATTAACCCTTATGGTAAAGGGCCCACCATCTCTGCCACTGCTAACAATAACACTCACTAAATGGCACCTGTAGGGCTGAAACTTAGCCTGGTTGGAGCATCAAAGCATCCTGAAGGAGAGACTAGAGATGGCATGTGTGTTTGGTGTATCATGATAAGGCATCAAATCACCATCACCTCAACTATCACCTTCCCTCAGACCCAGGTAGAAATAATCCAGGACCCTGAGCCCAAGAGTCCGAGGAATAGCAGTGTCCACCCAGACAACTGGCCATACTTCCAGTTTTCCCAACCCCCGCTATCTTCATGCTGGGAAAATACTCTTGTGGGAAAGGGGAGTAACTGTCTCCACTACCGCCAAAACAAACTGATGACCAACAACCATAGATAGGGAGATAAACTCAAGAGCCACAAGAATATCAGTGGCCTTCAGACTGCCAGTCTTGCCTCCAGACTGGCCCCCTACAGACATCATTCAGGAAAGCAACCCCCTTGGAAATAAGTCCTGGCAGCTACCCAGCCATGCAGGTACTTTAGCCTTTGCCTCCTCAACAGCCACAGCTACTCATGGAAAAGGTCTTGCTACCAAAGTTCTTATCATTGTCAAATGGTTCAACATCAGAATTAGATACAGCTTTATCAATGAAAATGACATTAAAGAAGATGCATCACCATCTGCTTTGCCCCTTAACCTAAGGACCACTGAAACTTTCTATTTGACCTGCTGAAATCTTCTATTGTGTATATGACCTTTCTCCTTCCCAGAATTTGAGCTCCTTGAGAGCAGGGACTGTATAGCTTTTCGATTCGTGTCTTTTATCACTTAGCATAGTTCTTTGTACATAATAAAAGCTTAATAAATGCTTTTTCATCCATCTATCCATTCATTCATATAACAGCATGATAGCTAAAAAAAAAAAACACCTCAGGTTGTATTGAGAGGGATAACGTGCATGAATAAGGAATTAATAGTTTTGATGTATTATGCCATGGTTCAGACTCTATCTGGAGTTCTGTGTTCCTTTCTGGCCACCAAATTTTAGGAGCAATATTGACCAACTGGAGAGCATCCAAAGGAAACCAGGCTGGATGATGCATGGTTTTGACTTCATGCCACTCATGACTCTAAAGGACCTGGGGATGTTCAACTTAGAGAAGAGAAGATTGGGATATGATGGCTGACTTAAAGTATTTAGAGATGTCGTAGGGAAGATGGCTTCAACTTTTTCTTCCTGATACCAGAGCAAAGAACTGGGACAACAGGTGGAAGCTACAGAGAAGCAAATGTAAGAGCTGTACAAGGAGAAGCTTCTTAACAATAAGAACCACCCAAAACTGGAATGGGCGACCACAGCAGATAGCTGGTTCCTCCTCATTGGAGGTCTTCAAGCCCAAAACTGGATAACTGCATATCTATTTTGTGCTAGGGGGTATTCTGTCTCAGGTATGGTTCGCATTAGAAAGTTCTCATTAACTCTAAAATAGTCATCATAGATCATAGATGTCTCAAGCTTGCTGGAAAAAGTTATCGAATAGAGAATATTAAAATTTGAAGGGTCCTGGGAAAAATATTTTAGTGATTGAGAGGACCTTAGAGGTCATCTAGTCAAACTCTTTTATTTTCCAGTTGAGAAAAAAAAAGTCTTTTTTTTCCCTGTGCATTTGTCATTTGGTTTTGTTAATGAAACATAATACTATATCTAATTCATTATGCTTCAGTGGATTTATAATCTCATTGATGTGAATACTCCCTCTATCATTACAGATTGCCACCCATCCATGCCTTCTCATTCTGTGCCATTCTTGTTCATGTTATTCCATAGATATTCCACAAAGGGTCCCCCTAATATGCTACAGGCCTTCTCCTAAGTCTTTTTACATTTTACCACATCAGCACTTGGGCTATCTATTCCTTGTTTTTGCCAAATCACTAGCTCCCTCCTTTCATATGATCATATAGAACATTTTCTTGATGATATCCCTGATTCAGGGGTGGGTGAAGCCAGTTCTAACTGGCTTGGGAGAGCTCATTGTTAAATTTTCATTGTGAGCATTCATTCCTCAAAAATTGGCAATTGCTACAAATCAGAACTTGATTTATTGGTCTTTTAATTGTTTAGATTTAAGAAAATATTACTAATGCAGATTAAGTTTAAGAGTGTGTATGTATTATTTTTTTTCCCTGAGAGCCCAGTTGTTAAACATTTTTCAGTACATCCCTGTATTTCACTATAAACATTGCTTGAGCCCAGCAGGAGTATAATAGAAGGCTCGGGGAATGAAGTTATCAGTAAAGTTGGAAGCCTGTAAGCTAATAATAACAATAACAACAATAATAACTGACATTTATATAGTGCTTTAAAGTTTTTACACCCATTGTCTCACCACACTTCTGTCCCTCTGCCACTTTTTGTAGGGAAATATGTTGCAACCCACTTTTACCCATCATTCATCTCTCCATTATTCATTAATCACCCCAACACTGATTCCTCACACAGCGTGACCTTCCAGTGTTTGCAACTGTGAAGCATCAGTGGGAGAATATTTTTGCTAAAGATAGGACTTTATGCCACAGAGCAGCTGGACTTAGTCACTTGTTATCTTTAAAAACAGTACACAGTTTCTCAAGTGTAATCCAGCCTAATCTCTTCCTCTTATTTAATTATGAGTCCAATTTAGTGTTCATCTGTGATGCCTGTATCAGACATATAAATCACCCAAATGCATAGTGGGCCCAGAGGTTCCCAAACTTATTTGTCCTACCTCCCCCTTTAAAAAAATCTCAGCACTCCCCTGGACTCTACTTTCTTTAACCCTTTAACGTTGTTGTTTTTTAAAATTTGTGTCATTTCAAACTCCTGCTGCCCCCTTGGATTGTTCCAGCGGCTCCTGGGGGTGGTATCGCCCACTTTGGGAACCTATGTAGGCAATTGGCATTTTTCATTCGTTTAGATTTTCTTGTATAGAAAGCCTAGTCTCTTGTGAGTATCCATGGATCTCATTGAGGAGGGAGGCTCTATAACGTTCTAGGGCTTGACACAGTCAGCACAATGACATCCACTAACAGGAACACCTAAATTGCCTCAGCATCTCTAGGGAATTCCTCCTATGTTTGTGCTTTGTTTAATAATCCTCCATCACCATGGCAAATACCTTTGAGGAACATACATTTTCCTGTTATTCTAAATCAATATTATCCCTGGCCTCCATTTTTTTCCATTTTTCAAGAAGGTCAAGTGTTTGCTGACTTAGCAGTTTATAAGGTTTTTTGACCTCTTCATTGTGGCATCTGTTTTATATCTGTTAAAACTTTTGCAGGAAAAAAAAAACTGATCATCAAGTATAATATTGTTGCCTTTTGCCATTTTTCTTCATCAACAGCTCATTTGAATAGGTGAGGAGGAGGAGGATGTTGTGGTTGTTCAGAGTGTATTTTTTTTAATCGGCCTTCTAATTTGATGTTAATTTTGACCTTTTCTCTAAATTATCAACAATCTCAGTATATACAACAAATTGATGTTAATATGACTCACCATTCATTTCCTGTTGGTATATATAGTCAATTTCATTTTTTAAATGATGTTTTTCAATGTTTCTTATGTGTTGCACCTTTTGACTCTTTTCTGGAAGAAAGCACTACTGACACTTGAGGCTTCTGAGTAGTCTACTGTTAGACCTCTTATATTTTTCAAACCTAAACCGTACTTCCCAACTTTTTTGCCATCTCCACTTGGGATCATGTTCTAATTGAAGTTACTGAGTTTCAAAGTATATATTGACTTGATTTGAAGGATTTAAAAAAATTACTCATGGAATTCCTCAATTTCTTCAGTCTCTTTTTTAACAGATGTTATAATTATATTCATGATGATCTTTTATTTTTTTTGCTCTCGTCCCTCATGAGCACTGCAAGATAGGATGACCCTTTGTCCTTTGAAATCCTCTTTCTCCTTGTCTTTGAGTGCATGATGAAACAAACTCCCTCCCCTAACTCTATTGTTTGCCTCTGAAGGGAAAATCTATAAGGTTCCTCTTCCATTTAGCAGCATTTTGGGGGTAAAGGGATGATTTGGTTTTGCTTATTGTGAGGAGGCAGTATTGACGTGTTTCAGTTCATCCAGTAGTATGCCAATTGATGGCTATTGAGCAAAGATCTCATATTTAGAAAACTTACAATTAGTTTAATTTTTATAGATGGTCTGAAAACTGTGATTCTTAACCCCCTTTGCACTTATTGTACCTTGGCTGATTACAGCATAGGTAAGAACAAGGGCCTGATATCTGATGTGTTTCAACATTATAGATTAGTATATTCCAGGGGTGTGGAACCTGCAGCCTCAAAGCCACATGTGGCCCTCTAGGTCCTCAAGCATAGCCCTTTGACTGAATCTAAACTTCACAGAACAAATCCCCTTAATAAAAGGATTTGTTCTGTAAAACTTGGACTCAGTCAAAAGGCTGCACCCAAGGACCTAGAGGGCCACATGGGACCTCAAGGCCATAAGTTCCCCACCCCTGGTATTTACCCATTAAATATATAAGATAAAACATTAAAATCACTATGAGGTGCATATATCAAGATTTACTTATGAGTCAGTCAGTGCCAACTCAACCAGGCAAACAGATCTTGAGGCAGAGAAAATGAGGCTGGTAGCAAGTCAACAAGTTGAGATGGTTGTAATTCAGGATTTCAGTGAGATGTAAATTTCTGGAGCACAAACATGGTGGTTGGCTATGTAGGAGTTGGGAGCCCTGGAATACAGCTCTTCTCTGTAGCTAGTTGACTGAGCATGGAACCAAAAATCAGACATTTTTATCAGTTAATGGGATCAGATTTATGTAAGGACAACAAAGCAAATCCACACTTGGACCAAGAGCAAAAGCCAAGAACTATCTAAAAAAGAACTCAGGAGACTTTAGTTACTGATACCAATTCTGTACATTGTGATAAAATATGGTCCTCAAGGAATATGTTGTTATGTTAGCACCTGGGGTACCTCCATTTTACATGTGGGATCCCCAGAAAAGTATCTACAGGTTCAAGTTATTTTATATTTCTCTATCCATTCAAAACCATAGCACATGAGCCCCTACTGTAAACTGATGCATTTATTTTTACTAATCATCTAGAGGACACAATTAGTAAAGGCAAATAAATTTAATGAAACAACATAGTAAGAAAATTAACAGTGGAAAACTTTCCTCATAAATTTGAGGTATACTCTCCAACAACTATACACATAATCAGTGGGAAGAGTAGACACACAGCTGGATCATACATGAGAGATATACCTGCGACTGAGTACACATGGGGGAGAGCATGCCTCTGAGGAACACACATGGCCAGGAAACAAGCATAGAGAGAGAACTCCTATCTCTGATGCTGCAAGGGTGCAGATGTCTTCAAGTCATGTTACTGTGTGGTCCTGGCTGGGCTTTTCTACAAGGGGCAGCCTCCTCCTATCTCCACTACTAGAAACTGAGCTTCTTGAGAGCAAAGGCTGTTTTGCTTTTCTATTTGTAACTCTAGTGCTTAGTACAGTGTTTTCCACATAATAAGTACTTAATAAATGTTTTTTCATTCACTCCTTCCTTCATTCATTCATTGTTTTCTTCTAACAGTTTGTGAGCTTCATCTTTTTAGGATTACTTGCTAGCCATCTCATCTCCAATATACAAGGGCATGGTAACTAGAAAGCTTCTCCCTGAAAAGGAACTGCTGATCACTCTTTAGTCATAGCCAGATGCTATGAACTACCATACCTAGCTAACAAAAGCCATGACAAACACCTCCCAGGACGAGGTTGACAACTATGGGAGTTAGAAAAGCAAGCTCCTCTTTGGTTTGGCATGCCAATTCAGTTGAACAAGAACAAAAAGTAAGTGAAAGAGTCTGGGTTATTGTTTGCCACCCATCCAGCTGTCATTCCTTGAAAGCAGAAGTCTCTTATGTCTCTTTTTGTATTCCCAGCATTTAGCATCATGCTTAGCACATAGTCGGTGTGTTTATTGATTGATTGATTATGAAGTGTATCTGTTAACAGCAAAATCCCATATTTTTGGTGCTGCATTTTGGCCAGTAAAAGATCCTCTCTGTCATGCTATGGTATGGGAAGGTATGGCATGCTGGACTATGCTGTATTCTGTGTTTTGCTGTGCAATGCAATAGTAGTGGTCTATAGGAGTAGCATTCTAGAACCTTTCAAAACTTTTAGAATTTAGACAAACATAAATGGGATAAAAGAAAATTATCTCTGTGAGGTGGTTCTTGGGAACCCTGAGATAGTCTTCCATAAAACTACTTAATACTTTTCATCCCCTGAGGGTGCCTCTGATACATATTCCTGTGTGACCTTGGGTAACTCACCTAACTTCTCAGTTCCTTGGACAACTTTTAAAGACAGCAACTTGCCAAATGATTCCCAGTCTGCTTTGGAAGAGGGAATTTCTTCACTACAAGTTTCCAAATGAAACCACAGGTCTGGACCAACAATGATGATGAAGATGATGATGATAATGTGAGATGATAATGAAATAATCCTGTCAAAGTCCAGTTCCTGTCATAGTGAAGTTGGGAGGATGGCAAAGTAAGAAATGGCCAGCCAGGGTGATACACAGCAGGGACTTGGTTCCTCGAGCCCTCTATGGTGGCTAGGAAGGCCTGGCAAGAACCCTAAATTATTGGGCTTTGGGGTTCTAAAAATACCACTGACTGAGTTGGAGTTTCAACTCTTACGTTTCTAAGAAATAGACAGGGCAGCAGAGGCCTGCCCACTGGCCTACTTGGAGTCATTGTGATGATCAGCTTTACATGGGTAGCAGTGAAGCAAGGGATGCTCCTTCATGTTCTGATATCACAAAAAGGCAAGATATAGTAGAACAAAGCAGAAATACCAATAACTCATCCACTGGCAATGCTTTAGTGCAGATGGCACTGACCCTAAAGTGAGCAATATAGTAGTGTGCATGAAATAGACTGAAGTCATGCATGTTTCCATTATGTGCCAATATGATATCATAAATTAGTAGCAAAAGCTGGTAAAGACCACCTTCCTCTCTGATATATCTGATCCCATCTTTTTATTGGTTTGTCTGTTTGTTTTTTGGAGGGGGGAGGCTGGGCAATTGGGGTTAAGTGACTTGCCCAAGGTCACATGGCCAGTAAGTGTTAAGTGTCTGAGGCCAAATTTGAACTCATATCCTCTTGACTCCAGGTTTGGTGCTCTATTCACTGCACCACCTAGCTGCCACTCTTTCCCCCCCCCCCCCCATCTTTCTTAATGAAAAGTAATACATTTCTTTTTTTTTTTTGGATAGAGAAGGCGAGGCAATTTGGGTTAAGTGACTTACCCAAGGTCACACAGCTAGTAAGTGTTCATTGTGCCACCTAGCTGTCCATTTATTTCTAAAAGATGAGAACACCAGTGACTATTATGAATATCAACCAATTATTTGTGCAATTTATACAAGGAATTTATAGCTTGTATCACTAAAAAAAAAAAAACAAATTATAAACCGTTGTAAGGAAAGAATTTATTGTCAGAAGAGCAAGAATGTTGCCAGAAATTCTAAGGGTATAGAAAGCAACTCATTTTTCATTTGTTGATTTTTAAAAGCTCCAACTCCTTAAGCTCAGTAACATTTACATTGCCTCCATTAATTATTGCAAAGCCTTCTCCTCAGTTTGAGATAAAACACTTTGTAAACTTTAAAGTGTTATTTTAAAAAAATGTGAGCCATTGTAGCTAATAGGTAGGAAATGGTCTCCTCTGCAGCCTTATCCCTGGTAGTCTACTCTGGCCCCTTAAGAGGTTTCAGGCTCCATTGTATTGTATGTTTTATATTCTTTTCCCAAAAGCTTTCTGAATTAGAAAGATGGACTTCATCTTCAAGAGGTATCAAAGACTATAGCTACTAGAGATGTAATCTGTCCCTACCTGGTCCCCATGGTCCTACAGCCTTTGATTGTCTCATTCTTCTGGTGTGAGAAGGGCCGATGAGTCTTAAATGTAAAGTTGGAACAGAACTCTGATACCTCTCTATGTTGTCCCTCCCCTCAAAAAAATGGTAATTGGAATTCATTAATATGCAGGCATATACTAAAAGTATCTTTAGGCAGTTGGCATAATATTAAGATAACACAAACTTTATTTATTTAACATTTACTATGTGCCAAACCCTGGGGATCTGAATATAAAAGCAAAGAAAGTTCTTACCTTCAAAGAGCAAATATTCTAGCAGGGGCAATTAACAGGAATAGAGGAGCAATGGTCAGGAAGAAGTACTTTTGATTTGCTTAGTTATGGAATAGTGGCTAATCTCCTGTTGAGGCTGCCAAAGAACAGGGAGTGAAGTGATGCATTCTTGAAACAGTAGGTCAGGTGAAGCAATCACTAATCAGAATAGCAAGGCCCCAGGGAGCAAGTTCTAGAGATAAAAGAGTTAAAATCTGATCTCTGTGACTTTTGGGAAGATGAATGGGAAATGGGGTTGCAACTCAAGAATCCTGAGTTTGTAGTCCTTGAGTTTCTACTACCTTTCTGTGTAATCTTGGTAAAATGACTTCGCCTCTCTGGGCCTCAGCTTCCTCATCCTTCAAATGAGGGTGTGGGCCCCCTCCATCTATGCCAGTTCATGTGTTATGTTGCCTGGCATCATAGTTATCTTCCCATGAAAAATACTCAATAATATCTGCCAAATTAATCTCATATTTCCCTTTTGCCTGTAATTATTATACATCTAGGCCTTCTCCCATATGTTTGGAGAAAGTTTTGTAGATTAGAGGACCAAGGAAAAATCACCTTTCAGATCTATAGATGAGGGAAGAGTACATAACTAGAAAAGGGATAGGAAGAAAAACAGAAAATAAAATAGACAATTTTGATTATGTAACATTAATTTTTCTTTTGAATAAACAAATCCAATGTAGCTAAGATTAGAAGAAAAACAATCAAATGGGAAAAAATCTTGAAATTTTTTCTGATAAAGATCTTATTTCCAAAGTATATAAAGATCTGATTCACATTTATAAAAATAAGAGCCATTCCCAGTTGATAAATGGTTGAAGAATATAAGCAGGCAGTTTTCTGAGGAAGAAATCCAAGCTATCTCTAGCCATATGGAAAAAATGCTTCAAAAAACTAAGAGAAATGCAAATTAAAGTTCTGAGGTTTTAGCTCACACCCATCAGATTGACCAAGTGGACAAAAAGTTAAAATGATCTGTGTTGGAGGGGCTATGAGAAAACAAGTACTCTGATGCATTTGTTGGTTGAACTCTTAATTGATCCAGCCATTCTGGAATGCAACTTGAAACTATGCCCCAAAGTCACTAAACTGTGTATAATCTTTGACCCAATGATATCACTACTAGGCCTATGCCCCCACCCCCCAAAGAGATCAAAAGAGGAAAACGTCCTTTATGTACAAAAATAATTATAGCTACTTTTTGTGTTGTGGCAAAGAACTGGAAATTACAGGGGTCCCCATCAACTGGGGGCTGCCTAGATAAATAATATTTTATGAATGTGATGGAATACAATTGGGATGTAAAAAATGATGCTGGGAACAGTTTCAGAGAAACCTGAGAAGATTTGAATGAACTGATATAGAGTGAAGTGAGCAAAACCAGGAAAATAATTTATACCATAATAACAACACTGTAAAAACAAAACAAAACAATTCTGAAAGACTTAAGAATTCTGGCCAATTTAGTAATCAACAATGATTCTAGCAGAGTGATGATGAAGAATGTCACCCACCTCCTGACAGAGAGGTGATGGACTAAAAATGCAGAATGAGACACATTTGTAGACATAGCCACTACAGGAGTTTGCTTTGTTTTACTATGAATTATGATTACGATAATTTTGTGTTTCCCCCCATCCAACCTTCAAGAACCAGAGTAGGGATAGAAGGGAGAAAAAAATGAATGCTTATTAATTGAAAAGAAGAAATTTAATTAAAAAAGAGAAAATGAAGGATTTTGAGGGGAAAAAATATGTATAATTTGGTACAGTAGGTCTCTCCATCTCTGCTGGAATGTTGTATGGTAAAGGATGTTCTACTAACACTGTACATTGGCAAAAAGCCTTGCACTTGTGGCTCAGCTGCCTACTATCAGCTGTAATTGAAGCACCGGTATCAGACACAAGCATTACAAGTCCCAGAGAGAACATAAAGGGACCTCAGAGACCGTCTGCTTCAGTCCCCTTATTTTACAAATGAAGAAGCTGAAGTCCAGGAAGGGAAAGCAGGAAAGCATGTTGCTAGCAAGTAGCAGAGACAGGATTCAAACCCAGATCCTGACTCCAGATCCAGTTCTCTTTCTACACTACACCACGGTGACATCATTAAAAGATGCGACTTCTTTTGAAAGGATCACTTAGAGACTGTGAGCTGATGAGGCATTTGAAAAGATTTGAGGTAATTTACCACCTTTAATATGGTGGTAAATCACAGGATTAACTGTTAGCCCTTCTCTCTCTGATCTTTCTTTCATTCCTTAGATGAAGAATAAGTCAGACAAATCTTACAAGTTCATACAATCTATCTTTTATGTATCTGTTTGCCTTAATCTTATGAGTTGTAGGGATCTGCAAAATAATTGTAGTGATTCTTACTCCCTTCCCTCCCCCCATTAATGATACCAAGAAAGAGCCTCAGATGAAAGACACATTATTAATATTCAAAGAATAAGCCCATATAACCATTTTAACATATACAGCTAACAATGGGCCAAATTGGCTTTGTGGAAGACAGAGAGCTGGCATCCCAAATTAGTTTGTGTAAAAGCAGAAATTCTTCCCCCAAAGGTCTCCAAACCATTCTCAAAGAATATCCTGATTATCAATAATGTCTTATAGCTTTATAGGAACATTACTGCCTTTGTTGTCTGAAATGCAGAATCAGCCACATCTGGCAAACGTCCTAGAGCGAAAAAGTCTTTCATTGAGTGTATAATTCCAAACGGTTAAATAGATAACACCAAATGGTAATCGCACCACTCTTCAAAATAACACCAACTTTACTTCAATCAGAAACAATGCCTTTTGTGTCTTAAAAATATCTCCTGGTCCCTGGTTATTTGGAGAGAGGGTTTCTGCAAGTTTGAACCTGTGGGTTCTGATGCAGAATTAAATTCAGCATACTTTTATTCCATTGAAGTCCTCTTTCATTGTCTCATTTGGCATGCACATATCCCTGAGTTCTTAAAGGCAATGCCACAAACTCAGGCAAGTCCTACCAAGCTGAAAAAACTTTGAGGATGGCCTGGAAATGGTCTCCATGTCAGCCCTCTGGAAAGAAGTCCAGTTAAGTGTGGAGAGCTCATAACTAGAAATTGGTTTAGCAGGGCTGCATTTTTTTTTTCAGCACAGCAGTTCATAAAACCATATACTGGGGTGTAGACAGATTGAAATTAGCTTTGATTGAGGGAGGAATGACACCGGAAAATATCATAGGTCCTTTGACAGAACACTGGTCTTCCTGAGCTCTAATCCTATATCACTAACTGTCTAGCATTTCCCACAGGATGACTTATAGGCAAACTCAACATGTTCAAAATAGAACTTACTATCTTTCCCTTCAAACCCTCCCTTCTTCCTAACTTGCCTATTTTTTTCAAAGGCACCACCATCTTTCCAGTTCATCTTGGGGTCGCCTTTGACTCCTCACTCTTCTTCATCCCACCATATCTAATCAGTTGCCAAATGTAGTCAACTCTATCTTTACATCATCTCTTAAATCTGTACCCTTCTCTCCACTCATACAACCACCTTACCCACCCCTCTGAATTGGTCTGCCCACCCCAAGTCACTCTTCTCTCCAAACCATACAATTGCCAAAGTCACATTCCAACAGAGGTCTGACCGTAGCACTTCTCTGGTCGTGAACCTCCAATGGTTCTCATTTCTAGGCTCAAAAGAAGGAAAAACCCTCTCTGTTCAGCACTTAAACCCCTTAACAGTCTGACTCTAGCCTACCTTTCTGGGTTTGTTATGCATTACTCCCCTTCACGTGATGTTTCAGCCAAACTGGCCTTCTCATGTATTCCTCACGAGTACATTTCAATCCTCATCTTTGTGCCTTTGCACAGGCTGTACCCCATGACTGGGATGTATTTCCTCCTCATTTCTAGTGCTTGGAAACCCTGACTTACTTCAAAGCTCAGGTCAAGTGCTACTTCTACATGAAGGTTTTCCTGATGTCCCCATTTACTAGTGTTCCACCCAAAAATTACATTGTGATCATTTTGCATATACATATATGTGCACATATCTCGCCTGAGGGAAGGAACCACTTAATTTTTGTCTCTTTATAATACACAGCACAGTGCCTGACATATAGTGTATACTTAAATGCTTGATTGCCTTATTAGCATCCTGGAATAATAAATTCATATTTGGAAGGACCTTAGAAGTCATCTAGTCCATCCTCTTAAGCTGAATTTAAATGATTTACCCAAGGTTATGAGAGAAATTATTATTTCTCTCTTATATTAATTACCAATTATTCAATTAAGATTGAGATTTTTTCCCATTCTGTTTCCTCATTCAGAAACTAGCCCCTGTAGGTTATTGAGTAAGTGTCTGAAGGACATTGCGGATAGATGAGATTGCCCAAATCCTCTGGGTACATGCTTCTTGATCTTGGGTGGCACTCTACCCTACTAGAAGACCTTACAAATAGAGCTCAGTCTAGGCAGATTCTTGCCCTTAGGAAACAGCCCCTGGAACATTCCACTGAAATTTAGGGTGACTCAACTTATAAAGGGAAAAACCAGGAAGAATAGTCTGGGTAGAGATGGTAGAGATTATCCAGATTGCTTGTGTCAACTGAGTCTTACGATCTGGATAAATTCTCAGTAGGAGGAGTTGAAGACTTTTTGCCCATGTCCTCATTAATATATCCACATCCTAATTGATTATTAATCAATCAAAGCTAATTTTTACCCTTAGGTACACTCTCTTTTCCAAAGGCTTTTTAGGCATTCACTGTTTTACAAGGGGTGTATTTGGTTTCTGAGACTGCCACTGAACAAAATTGGCTAATTATTTGCTAGCCATAATTGATAAATTGGTGATTAATTACCCAGAAATTACATCTCTCAGACTTTTCATTCTTCACAGTTATGTAGACAGTAAACAAACAGGGTCTGGATTTGAACTCCAGTCCTATAATTCTAATGCTCTTTCCACTGACTTACATGTAAGGATGGCTAAGTGCCATTTTACAATTTGACACTAAGATAAAGAGGACTGAACATTTGGTCTAAAGGGTAGTATTGTGCTTACTTCTGTATGGATTATTGAATGGCAAAGATTCCCTCCCTCTACTCTCCTCTATGAATGTCAAGTGTATCATGTAAAAGAATTCTCCATAGTGTGCTCATCAGACACCAGTATCCTTCTGCTTCTGATGCCAGAAAGCTGAACAACTTCAGAAGAGGGTAAAAACTAAATGGCTTAGTAAGCATCTAGAAATTCCAACCCACCTCAATTTTTCTAGCCAAAAAGACCTGAAAGTGAAGTTTTCTGCAATGATAAATAGATTTCCAATGCTAAAGGGCTTTTTTGCCTAAACCATCCTGGCAGTTCTCCTTCACAACTATTTTTTTTTTGAGTCACCCTTGATTTTTTTTTTAATTAGTTGATTTGTTTATTTAATTTTAGTTTACAAGATTCAGTTCCACAATCACTTCAGTTTCAAATTTTCTCCCCTCTCTCTTCCCCCCCCCCCCACCCCGCCCATGGCAGCATACAATCAAGTATAGGATCTGCAAATACTTTCATATTGGACATTAGTCTGGTGTATAGAAGGGTTGTAACCAATGGAGTGAACAAAGGGAAAAAAGAAAGAAAACCAAACATGAAAAAGAATGATAGCATATAGATTGCTTCAGTCTCCATTAAAACTCTGTTCTTTCTAGATCTTTCTCTGAACGTAGATATCTCCTTCCACCCAGAGACTTGTAGAGTTGTCTTATAACTGTGTGTTGCTGAGAAGAGTTCAGTTTATCAAAGTTGGTCATCACACACATATGATGTGTGTGATTGTGTACAAATATTTTCTGGTTCTGCTCTTCTCAGTTAGCATCAGTTTGTATAAGTCTCTCCAGGTGAATATGAAGACTGTCTCCTCCCCATTTCTTATAGCACACTAGTATTAATCTGGGAAAGCAAGAAATAGTTTACCTGTCAGATTTATGGAGTAGGGAAGACTTTATGACCAAAGAAGAGTTAGAGAGCATTATAAAACACAAAATGGATAATCTTGATTACATTAAATTAAAAAGTTTCTGTACAAACAAAGCCAATGTAACCAAGATTAAGAGGGAAGTGGGAAATTGGGAAAGAATTTTTACAACCAGTGTCTCTGATAAAGGCCTCATTTCTAAAATATACAGGGAATTAAGTAAAATCTATAAGAATACAAGTCATTCCCCAATTGATAAATGGTCAAAGGATATGAATAGGCAATTTTCAGAGGTAGAAATTAAAGACATCGATAAGCA
>CM053585.1:244895350-244916250 GCA_028646515.1 Pseudochirops corinnae | reverse complement strand
CTTCAGAATTAGACTGGAGCAAATTGAAGCTAATGACTTCATGAGAAATCAAAATACTATTAAACAGATCCAAACAAATGAAAAAATAGAAGGCAATGTGAAATATCCTATTGGAAAAACCACTGACCTGGAAAATAGATCCAGGAGAGACAATTTAAAAATTATTGGACTACCTGAAAGCCATGATCAAAAAAAAGAACCTGGAAATCATCCTTCAAGAAATTCTCAAGGAAAATTGCTGAGAGTTTAGAACCAGAGGGCAAAATAGAAATTGAAAGAATTCACCAATCACCTCTTGAAAAAATCCCCAAAAGAAAACTCCTAGGAATATTATACTCATGTCCCAGAGTTCCCAGATCAAGGAGCAAATATTACAAGCAGCCAAGAAAAAACAATTTGAATATTGTGGAAACACAATCAAGATAACACAAGATCTAGCAGCTTCTACATCAAGGGATTGAAGGGCTTGGAATATGATATGCCAGAGGTAAACAGGGAAGAGAAATCATAAGGAACTTATTAAAGTTGAACTATTTACATTCCTACATGGGAAAACAATAATTGTAACTTATGAAACTTTTCTCAGTATGATGATAGTTGAAGGGAATATAAATGTATATATATATATGTATACATACATACATATGTCTATATAGAAAGGTATATGTATGTATGAATACATATGTGAGTGTGTGTATATGTGTGTACAGGTGTACATAGACAGAGAGCACAGCATCAATTGAATAGGAAGGGATGATATTTAAAAGGTGAAATTGAGAGGTGAGAGAGGAATATAATGAGAGGAGATGGGGAGAGACAGAATGAGATAAATTATCTCATATAGATGAGGCAAGGGATAACTGTTATAATGGAGGGGAAGAACAGGAAGGCAAAAGATAATGGGTCAACTTTACTCTCATTGAATTTGGCTTAGAGAGGGAATGACATACACACTAAATTGAGTATCTTGCCCTACATGAGAGTAGGGGGGAAAGGGATAAAAGGGGGGATGATGGAGGGAAGGGTAGGTTAGGGGGAGGGTAGTTAGAAGCAACACTTTTGAAAAGGGACAGGGTCAAAGTAAAGAATAGAACAAGTTGGGGGCAGGCTAGGATGGCGGGAAATATAGTCAATCTTTTGCAATATATCCATTATGGAAATGTTTTGCATAATTACACATGCACAACCTATATTGAATTGTTTATCTTCCCAGTAAGAGTGGGTTACAAGGGAGGAAGGGAAAGAATTTGGAATTCAAAGTTGTAAAATCAAATGTTTAAAAAAAAATATATATATATATATATGTATGTATAATTATTTTAAAAAAAACATTGAGAATGCAAGAGCTAGAAGGGTTCTTAGAATATGCACTGTTATAGAATATTCATTCTATAAAATAGAGTATTAATTGGACATTACCTGAAACTAGCATGTATAACATAGAAAATGGAATGTTAGATCTAGAAGGGACCTTAGAATGTATTGTTAGAACATAGAAGAAAAGAGTATTAGAGATGGAAAGAATCTGGGAATATATTGTTAAGCCATAAAAACAGAGCATTTGAAATAGAAAGAACCTTAGAATCCTATAGTCCAAGAGGTGGAGCCAAGATGGAAGAGAAAAGGCAGAGACTTGCCTGAGCTCTTCCCCAAACCCCCTTCAAATCCCTTTAAATAATGCCACAAAACAAATTCTATAGTGGCAGAGCCCACAAAAGGATGGAATGAAACAATTTTCCAGCCCAAGACAACTTAGAAGTTTTGCAGGAAGGTCTGTTGCATCTGAGTGAGAGTGGAACACAGTCTAGCACAGGCCCCACCAACACAGACTCAGCAAACCAGGAGCAGGCCTTGGGGGCAACTGAATCAGTGACAGCAGTGGTGGTTTCCTGACCTCTCAGCCTGCAGACAGTAAGTGGATGGAACAACTGATCAGAAGGAGATAACAGGGGTCAATTTTCTGGCACTGAGGCAGGATTCTGTTGCTTTGCCCATCCTTGGATCTGGATCACAGTCCTGGGTGACATTCCTGGGGAAAAGAGGAGCACTGGCATAGCAGAACTTATGGCAGCAGTGGAAAGGAAACCCTCCTCACAGTTCCAGAGCAGAAAAGAGTGTTTGTGGTCACTCACAGACCATTCCACAGGCCAGGAGAGGAGTAAACACCTCCCCTTAGATTATACTGCCTTGGAAGAACTGAAAATAACTGCATAAATTCCCTGAAGGTTGGGACAGTACTTCCTCCACCCTGGAAGCAGAATCCAAATTTAGCAAAAAATTAAAAAGTCAAATTATTAACTGGGAAAATGAACAGACAAAAAAAAAAATCTCAGACCATAGAAACTTACTTTGGTAACAAGGAAGATCAAAATATACATTCAGAAGAAGACAATGAAGTTAGAGCTCCTACATCCAAAACCTCCAAGAAAAATATGATTTGGTCTCAGGCCATGGAAGAGCTCAAAAATGATTTTCAAAATCAAGTAAGAGAAGTGGAGGAAAAATTGGGAAGAGAAATGAGAGTGATGCAAGAAAATAA
The DNA here is from genome assembly GCA_028646515.1 of Pseudochirops corinnae. Taxonomy (NCBI): domain Eukaryota; kingdom Metazoa; phylum Chordata; class Mammalia; order Diprotodontia; family Pseudocheiridae; genus Pseudochirops; species Pseudochirops corinnae. Next base: position 244,913,711 of record CM053585.1, on the reverse strand, counting down.
TAAAAAAAAAAAGTCAATAGCTTGCTAAAGGAGACCTCCCAAAATATGGAAGAAAAAACAAATAAATAAAATAAAATAAAATAAAAATAAATTAGTCCTAATGGCAAAAGGCATTCAAAAGCTAATGAGGAAAAGAATGCTTTATAAAGCAGAATTGGAGAAATGGAAAAGGAGGTCCAAAAGCTCATTGAAGAAAATAATTCCTTAAAAATTAGAATAGAGCAAATAGATGCTAATGACTCTATGAGAAATCAAGAAAGTATAAAACAAAGCCAAAAGAATGAAAAAATAGAAGACAATGTGAAATATCTTGTTGGAAAAAACAATTGACCTGGAAAATAGATCCAGCAGAGATAATTTAAAAATAGTTGGACTACCTGAAAATCATGATAAAAAAAAGAGCCTAGACATCATCTTTCAAGAAATTGTCAAGGAAAACTGCCCTAATAATTTAGAAACAGAGGGTAAAATAGAAATTCAAAGAATCCACCAATCACCTTTTGAAAGAGATCCCAAAAGGAAAACTCTTAGGAATATTGTGCCCAAATTCCAGAGTTCCCAGGTCAAGGAGAAAATATTGCAAGCAGCCAGAAAGAGGTAATTCAAATATTGTGGAAACACAATCAGGATAACATAAGATTTAGCAGCTTCTACATCCAGGGATCAGAGGGCTTAGAATATGATATTCCAGAGGCCAAAGGAGCTAGGACTGAACCTGATTTTGGTAATCCTCAAATTATGGAGCTAGGTCATCCATTACATATAATATGTGTGAGGTGGACTATATGATTTTTTTAATATTTTATTTTTCATCCAATTATATATACAAACAATTTTAGCATTCTTTTTTCGTATTTTGAGTTCCACATTCTTTCTCTCCCTTTCTCCTCTCTCCTCCATTGAGAAGACAAGCAACTTGACATAGGCTATACATGTGTAGTTATGCAAAACACATTTCCATGTAAGTCATACTATGAAAGAAAACACTTACAAAAGAAAATCTAAGAAAAAAAAAAGTAAAAAAAAAGTATCTTTAATATGCATTCAAACTCCACCAGTTCTTTCTCTGGAGATGGACAATACCTTTCATTATAGTCCTTCATAATTGCCCTGGATCACTGTATTGCTGAGAATAGCCAAGTTATTCACAGGAAATCATCATATAATATTGCTGTTACTGTGTAAAATGTCCTCCTTTTTCATTTTATATTTCATTTTGCATCAGTTCATGTAAGTCTTTCTGTGTTTTTCTGAGACCATCCTGCTCATCATTTCTTAAAGCACAATAGTATTTCTCCTAGAAATATAAGAATATAGTTCAGGTCTAGGTCTTTCCAGAAAAGATAATGGACCCTAATGTTCCATGTAAAAAACTAAGGTAAACAAGTTCACTGAATGCATAATGAGCTTTATTTCACCCCAAAGAATCTGATGTACAAAATGTTCACACTCAAGGCTATGAACAGACAAAAGACTCACTCTTTCCCCATGGACCTCAATCTTCTACAGGAACCTAGACCTATAGTGTTGTTGACCCCTCCCCCTACCTCAAAGGGGAAATTACTTTGTTTCACTAGAAAGTTAACTTCTTTCCCCCAGACAAGAGTAATCCAGGTAATTTCACAGCACTAGTCAAGGTCAAGGTCTAGATTTGTTCCACAGTGCCATATCTCTGTCCCTGACTGCTTCTGCCTTTAACTGGTCCAGTAACTCCTTCCAGTCTCTCCAGGAATCTTGGTTCCCAAATTCCTCCATTTGCCCAGGAATTCGTATTGTTACCCTGTCAGTAGCTCTGGCCCCTAAAATCTCTCTGGCAGAACCAAAAATAATCTAAATCTCCCACTTCCTACTTTATTGCCCTTCCCACTCTACTGGGAATTCGTGGTAGCTATAACTCAGCCACATTATTGACCTGGCAACAGATTACTGTCAATCTCATCCAAGAACCAGCCCAGCTAAATGGGGAGAAGCTCACCTGCCACACTGGCTCCAGAGCGATGGATCTGTCCGTTCTTGTGACGCATAAACATGGCACTGCTGAGGGGCTGTGCCCGGTGACAGTGAAAGGTCCACCCACACCAATAATAATCACAGCTTCTTGAAATATTCAGGCAAGAAAGAATTAGATTATTTTCCTTACTTTCTAATGAGCTATTCAGAGGGGAAAAAGTCCAAACGAAAACTGACTACTAACTGGTGTTTTCATCATTGGTTTTAACATCTTAGGGAACTAAGTTTTAAGTCCATTGGTTTGGAAATTTTACAGCAGAGATAAATTGGCTGAATAAATTGATATAAGTAATTACAGTGTAAGCTCAAGGTTGCTGCTACTCTATCCCAATAATGGAGAAATACAGGATGCTTAAATCCCACACATACTGGAAGTTTCTGAAGAGTTCCTGGAAGTGCATTCCAAGCTATTCAGGTCTCACTTTTGATATCATTGGCACAATCCATAGGTCACTGATGCTGCATTTTAATTCCATAATTACTGTGCATCAATCACATGGCTGCTGAACTGGCCTATCAGGAGCCTGCATTTGGACTATTTGGAAGAGTTCTATTCTTTTAGGCACTCACCACCATATTCCCTTATTAAGTTCACCTGGAACACTGTGCTAGTGGACAGAGAAGGTATAGAAATAAGTACAGCTTGGTCCCTGACCTCAAAGAGTTTACAGTTAGTGTGCATATGTGAACCTGTGTGTGTGTATATGAGAGACAGAGAGGAAGAAACAAAGACAAAAACAGGAACGGAGGGCATGAAAGTATGAGAATCTGACCCATAAAATAACTATAATATAAAATAAAACCTGACAAGTGCACAAGAAAAATGCAAATGGGAGCAACTAGGTGGCACAGTGAATAAAACATTGGCTCTGGAGTCAGGAGGACCTGAGTTCAAATCTGACCTCAGACACTTAACACTTAAGTAATTGTGTGACTTTGGGCAAGTCACTTAATCCCAATTGCCTTGCCTTCCTCCCTCCAAAAAAACTGCAAATGAAATAAGAGAGAATGAGGGAGGTCTGAGGAAGGACAAACTATTTCTTCTAGGGAAGTTTTTCTGGAAGAGGTGCCATTTGAGCTGGCCTTTGGTAAGATACAGAGAAAGGAGCAAAGAATTTCAGATAAAAGGAATCGAATGAACGAAGGCATGTAAGAGAGAAAACACTAGGCAGTAAATAAGAGAATGGTATCATTGACAGAAATAAGGCTACTAGGAAGGAGGTAGCTGATCTGACAGCAAGATGAGTTTGGTCCTAGACAGAATTGTAGACTCATATAATGTTAGTGCTAGAAAGGATTTTAGAAACCATCTTCAAAATCACAGAATCATCTAGTCCTATATTCTCATCTTCTAGAGAAGAAAATAAGGCCAGAGAAGGGGAGTACTGGCCCAAGGTTACATAGTCGGTTAGTATCTTAGCCAGGACTAGACTTATCTCCTGAATCCCAGGTCATTGTTTCTTCCAATGCACCACAGTCCCTCTGGGCAGCCAGAGACATTTTCACAATCTCTTCTTTATATGATTATCCTTTAGGATGGCAAGCCCGCTTCACCTGAGGGTCAGACTTTTCAAGGCAGATCTTTCTCAGTGGCTTCTTTTTGATCTCTAGTTCTTGGGATGGAGAAGGGCAGAACAAACACACTGGCATCATCATCTGCTCTAAAAAAATGTTCCCTTTCCTTGGCCAACTGCAAACGCCCTAAATGCAAACTGAGTGGGATCACTGGGGATGGCAATGGTCCAAAATACTGGAATGCAATAGGACTAATGATGGGGAAGATAAGCCAAATGCCTTCCAAAAACACAGGAACCTTTACCCATTAGTACAAAAGGCAACGCCTAGAAATCTCATTTACTTACTCATTTACTCATCAAATCATCAAATGTTAGAACTGCAAAAGACCTCTCATGTTTACCTCTGCGGGCAAGTCACCTGACTACCGTGGGCCACACTTTTCTGTAAAACGTAAGGCATGAACTAGATTGTCTCTGAGATCTCTTTCAACATCATGATTTTATAATGCAGAAAGTACTGGAAAGACTCTTAATTAGAACATGGAATGTTAGAAAACTGAATACAAGAGCAAGACCCTAGAGAAAATCTAGAAAATTCCCTTCCCCCCACTTTTTTTTCCAAACATTAAACTGGGGCCCAAGAAGGGAAAGAAACATTTCCAAGTTCACACAGGTAGTACTTTCCAGAGTCAGAATTTGAACTCAAGTCTTGATTTCCAGATTAGGGCTCTGTATTATTGACTAATGTAGGTTAGTGATTATTTCCCCCAAGGGATCTCCAAAGACCCCCAGGCTTTTCTTGGTATTTAGGCTTTAAAGCTGGAAGAGACCTCAGAGATCATTTAATCTAACTCCACTATTTGATAGATGAAACTAAAGTGCAGAGAGGTTGGATGACTTGCATTGGGCCAAAAAGAAAACAGCGGGGCTAAGATTCAAACTCTAATCTGCTGATTCGAAATCCAGAGCTTTTGTCATTATGCCACACGCTGCTTTTGTGGGGGATAAGGGGGCAGGTGGGAAGGGATGTGATTGCCTTAAAGTTTCTAAGAGTCACCTATGTCAGTGGGCCGTTTAAAGAAAAATCAAAATGTCCAACACATCAGCACAGCTCTAAGATCCAAACGTTGCTTGACATCAGAGGAATCTGAGGGCACCATCAAGAACTATGCTGTGCTGGAGTACAAGGATATGACCACGCTTCTATGTGTATACGAGAAACAGAGGAAAGAAGTTAGAATGACGGAGAAGAGATCCAGAGGGACAACTTTAGAGGTTGGGGCAGGAAGAGGCAGGAAAACATTTAGGCCTCCAGCCAAGTCTTGAAAGCATCCAAAACAGATGGTAGGAAGCATCCAGGAAGGGCTTTCAGTCACCAGATAGGTTTATCGAAGTGATGCCATCTTCCTCCCTTTGGGGCAGTGATATTTAAGGATCCCCTGCTTGGCAGCCTTTCACCCTGGCCTCAGCCTTCAATTTTCCTGGTGGAAAAGGGGCCTCTTATTGAGATTCTGGGTATTCTAACGGTTCTTTTGGCCATCTTGACTGGAAAGAGGTGATAACTGCTCAAAAATTGAAACTGAATCACTAAAGGCAGAAATGGTGATCCTAATTATCTTTTTTATGGACTGCTACTTGACTTCTTTCAGCTTCAGTTTCTTCATCTGTAAAAAGGGAATATAAATGCTTACTCTACCTACTACAGACTTGTTATAAAAATGCTTTAAAAATTTTAAAAATGCTACAGAAACATGAAATGATTGATGTATGGATATTTAGAAAAGGACAGTATTTTGGAGATCTAGTCCAACCTCCTGTCCATTTTGTAATGACTATTCTCTGATCACGTAGGATAATGACCATTCATTTCCATGTAAGGAGAACAATCCAGTACATCTTTTTGGGGGGAATGTGGTACACGTCAAAGGATCTGGATTCAAATCCTGCTCTACTGTTCACTCATGTGGCCATGGGCAAATCACTTAACTCCTCTCTACTTCCTCTCTACCTCAGCCTCCTCATCTGTAAAATGGGAGGATTGTAGGAGGGGATCTCTAAGTTTCCTTCCATCTCTAAATCCAATGATCCTATAATCTTACACTTTGGGGATAACAAGAGAGGGCTGTATCTTTCAGAAACCGTGTTTGGAATGCTGTTACTAGAATGTGATGTCCACACTTATAAGAATGGAAATTTCTAGGGAAAAGAGCAGTTTGCTTTTCTGTAGAATATGGAATGGAAGGAGGAAATCAGAGCAGGGTTTTCATTAGATTCCAGACCTTGTCCTATTTTATCCTTGTATTCTGGGCACCTTCCACAGCACATTGCATATAGTAAATAGTAAAGAAATCTTTATTGAATTGAATTTCTAGAGGTAGAAAAAATATCTAATTCTCATTTAAATGAATCCCTAAACTTTTAAATAAATACCTCAGACATCATTTAGTCCAACCTTCTAGAAAAGTTAAGAGACTTGACCCAAAGTCTCTCTGGCATAGTTCAACCATCAGATGCATCCAGTTTCCTTGGTACTTTTCTTAGGCAAGTGGTAATGTTCACTCATGCAGACTACTAGGAACAAATAACTATGCCTGATATAAAATGGACAGTGCCATGATCCTGCCACTGGTTCATCTCTATGCATTGCCTGTAATAAACTTGAAATTGACAAACCACTCAGCAAATTAATTCTTCTTTGTTCACAATTTGAATCAATAGTATCATAAGATTGTAGAGGAGATGGGAAATGGGGTTAGGTACCCTTAAACTACCAGAAAACAATTGTTTTCAGATCCTTTCTAGCACCACTGTAATTGATGTGATATTTATAAATCAGTCTTATCTTTTGTTAAAGCACCCCTTAGGACATCTCAGTTTAGTATAATTCATGTTAAATTGTCTCTCCCTATAGAATATGCACTCCATTGAGGGCAGGGACTATCCATTTTTGTCTTTGTTCTTGGAAGGAATGGTTCTTGGAACACTGTACGCACTCAGTATATGCTTATGGCCTGATTGAATTCCAAAGACATTTATTAAGAGCCTCCTAAAAGCACTGTGCAAAGTAATGGGTACACAAAGATGAAAAAGAAAATAGGCAATGTTTCTGCCTTCAAGGAATTTAAAGCTTAGTAAGAGTTTTGGAGAGAGGGAGGGCTGAGCTTGTACATAAATAACTATGATCCATGTTACAAAATGATTAAGTGCACTGGCTCTAAGGGCCTCAGCTTTAAGGCTAGACTGGTTTGAATTGGGGAGGTATATATCCTTGAAAGAAAAACTGTACCCCTTTACAAATATTCTGTGATTACTACTTTTCATGAATCTGATGAAATGAACTTTCAATTGGGTAAGAATTTGTGTAGAAAATGATTAGAATTTTAAGAACTCATAAGTCACAGTATTTTATCTGGCAATTACATATAATTTCTTTTTGTACTATAGAAAGTTCTCACTATAACACTGTTTACAGAACCCCAGATAAGGTAAAGATAGCCTTAAGTACATGTTTCCAGCTGATTGTAACTTTCTGGATAAATTACCCTTTGTCTAGTCTAAGAGATGACTGACACAGGGATATTTTGACTAAAATTCACTCAGGCATTTCAGAATTGTCCTAGTTGTTATCCTTGTCTTAACAAAATAATAATCTCTTGAAATTTCTGAGGCAGTCTGGTATAATGGGAAACACACTGGAGAGCTAGAAGACCTGGGTTTTGGTCTCAGCGCTGCTGTTACCTACCACGTGTGACCTTGGGCAAGTCACTTTCCTTTTGTGGGCTTCACTGTCCTTACCTGTAGAATAAAGGTTTGGATTAGATAGCCTATATAGTATTTTTAAGTTCTAACATTACCTAATGAGGTTCAGCTCTGACTTTCTATAGTCTATATTTTAGTACTCTATTTTCTAATGTCCCTACCAGCTCTAACATTCTCTGTTCCAAGACCCTTTTCAGTTCTAATAATTTATGATTCTTTGAATTCACATCTTGGAAGAAACTGAAACTCAGTCAAGATTCCCCCTATGACACCATATTCTGGTGTTTTGTTGTGAAATATATCCTGGATTTTAAATCAGTCTGTGTAGCAGAGGCCCAGGGATGTGGTTCACGTGCTGACAAGCTCGTTCATATTTGTATCCTTTGATGGATCGATTGTTATGGATACTGCCTTCCCTGGGGTACCCACACTGTCCTCTCCCTGTACTTTTTGTACCGTCCTTCTATGAACTCTCGACAAAGAATTTACCCAACAAATCGACACCTTCCTCTGACTCCTTTAATAATCCGGGGGCACCAGGGTAGCTAAGCCCTCAGGCCATCCACCTGTTTTCCTAAATTCTTATTACTTGACTGGCTCACCTGTTTTTTTCACCATTCATGTCATTGGTGATATCTCTTTTACCATTTCTGAAGTCATTGTTAATATTATGCTATAGTCTGCTCACTCCCAACGTGCCCTCTAGGTCACCTATAATTTTGATTCTTCTTAGATCATGATGTTCTACAATTTGAATGTTTCTACCAAGTGATTAGTTGTTTTTTTTTTTTTTACTGGGCTTGTCTAGAAAAAGTAAATTTGGGGGGAAATGCAGTAGCGAGTAGTTTTGGATTATTCGAGTGCTGTACAATATTCCAAATGTGGCACAACCTCATCTCCCCCTCAACTCTAGGCCCATCTCACTTTTGCTGAAGCAACATCATGTTGTGAAAAAGTCATTCATTTTGGAGTCAGAGGAGCTGGGTTCAAATCCCGGATTTATATAGCCTTAGGTAGCTCACTTAACCTCTCAAACTCTTTCTTCACTTGTAAAATGAACGGTTCCAAATCATACGATTCTTGTTCTGTGCCACGCGTTGTCCATCTGTGGTATCTGTCCAAGGTGTTGGTGCTAATGACCTCACTTAAGTAGCTGCCCATCTAATTGCATGATATAATTTGGGAAATTGTGGATTCTTTATTTGTTTTTTTCTTCACGGGTTGATAGACTAGTTGATCTCTTCAGTAACTAGATAGAACACTATTGGGTGTCCTTGTAGTATTCTGGTGTTTTGATGAACTCAAAACAATGTTAGCTGCAAACAGGAACATCTGGAGAACTTCACCTGTGTTATTTATGGCCACTGAATTTTTTTGGGGGGTGGGGGGAATAGGATGGGACAACTTGTGCATTCATAGGTGTTAGAAACCTATGCTTTCTACCAGTGCATCTCAGCATCTACTCTGCAACCCGTTGTCTCAAGGTTGCCAATGTGTGGCAGAAGTGGGATGTGTACATAACCCTTTCTGACACCTAAGGTCTATTCTCTATTTTCTCTGTTCTTTGACTGCACTGCCTCTCATGGTCAGTCATACCTCTGCTAAAATTACCTCTAAATGTTCAGTATTTGACCTAACTACTTACCAAGAGTCAATCAAAGTTACCATGTGCAGTTCCCTGAAGAAAAGAGGACAGACTGTTTCTACTTTCTGAATTCACTCACATAATAAATATACTTTGACATCATGACTACATGCAACCTGGTTGAAGAAGGTCAGCAAATCAATGAGTTTTTAATGTCCTCTCCAATCAAGTCATTCCATTCTATTCCTCTCATCCCTTTGTCTTTTTAAAACATCGAATGTTAGAGGTGTAAGGAATTTTAGAATATAGAATATTAGAATGTTGAATGTTAAAGATAGAATGGAATCCTAGAAATAGAATGTCAGAATTTAGAATAAAGAATGTTAGAGTAGAGACTACTGGAGTTGAAATGGACCTTCACAATTGTCAGATCTAGTCCCATTTTACAGATGTGAAGACTGAGGATAAAAGAGGGGAAGTGGCTTGCCTAATGTCATAGAACTTGATTTTGTTAGTACTTGGCAGTTTCTCTGAATCCTAGCCCAGGATTCTGTGGGATGATGGACATTTCTGGTGGGGGAATCCTTGGGTTTTTGGTTTTGTGGGTTTATTTAAGTAGCTAAAACATTTAATAAAATTTGTTCATTCCTAAACTGACCTTCTTCTCTAGAACAAATCTTGAAGTTTAAATATGAACTCCAATCTGACTTCATAGGGTAGCACAAAAGTCTCTGTAATAACCCATTCAATTAAACACTAGCCCTTTCAAGAATATCTGTATAACTCCAAAATGTCTATTTCCTCTGCTCCCTCCTCTTCTTTCCAGCTCCCCCCACTATGATTCAGTCCTTTATCACCTCTCACTTAGGCTTTTATGATCACATCATGACAGCTTCTTTGCCTTCTTCACTCTGTCTTTATGAATGTTCTATACCTTCTACCAGATTAGTCTTCCTAATATGCTATTCTGCTTTTGTCATTGCCTTGTTCAAAAATCTTCAATGCCCATTTCAAATGCTTCTTCCTCCAGAAGCTTTTCTAGAAAGTCTCCCATCTGAAAGTGATTGCTCTGTTTTCATTTCATAGGAAACTTATATTCTAATTTGTTTTTATTTATTTCTGAATTTATTCTATCCCCCTACTGCCTTATAAGCTCATTGATTGAACTTACCCAGAATTTATTGTAATTGTAATGCATATAGAAGGCATTGAATAAATTATTATTCCATGATTGTAAGGATATGTCACAGAGAAGAAAGAGACCTCAGATATCATGGAGTCCAACTCCCTACATTTGCAGATTTGAAAAATGAAGCTCAGAGAGATGGAGAAACTGTTAGAATTCATACCCAGGCCTTATGACTCTAGATCCAGTATCCTCTTTTCCATTATAGCACACCACTTCAGATTTTAGCAAATATTTTTAATTCTGAGAAAGGTCTTTTTGGTTTTTAAACAACATTTGGGGAAAAGATGAGAGCTTCTAGGAATCTGAAAGTATTCCCTTTGTATTAGTAAAGTATGCCCCTTGAGATCACCAAAAAGGGGGGAAAGCAAATAAACTTTAAGGGATAAATGTAGCACAAGAAAAATTGTTCTCCCTGTTCTCTGTACTGGGGGGAAGAGCCATGCTCCCCTTAATTGTGCCCAGGGTAATAATTTACAATTGATTAAACAGTTGTATTTTTTTCAGTCTCCTTTTTTTCCTCCATCTCCTCCTCCCCTCCCCCCATGGAAAATTACCCAAGAAGGTGAAGATGTGCTTAGACAATCATATTACCATATTCCAACAATCGCAATTTGCAAAATAATAATTACATCTCCTGCTATCTGGTAGCATTAATCAAACCGCCAGGTTTCATTCCATTTTAAATATTGATGAAATGTGATTTTTGCAGCCTCACCCTGGTGTGGCAGGGTTATGGAAGCCGGCAGAGACTGACAAGGCGAGATGGATAGTGAGCAGGCAGCTGCTATAAAAGAGGACCGGCATCTGTGATTTAAATTGGTAGCTGCACAGTCAGGTAGAGTGTAAAAAGGGTAGTCAAGAGGCTGTTAAGTCCAATTACTAACAATCAGGGAGGGGTTTGAAGACTCGTTCAGTACAATAAACCCAGTTTGTCTTGTTTCAGAGGTTACTACTGAAGAGGTTGCAGCTGTACTGATTCGAATAGCCCTAAAACTATAGTACTGTAATTATCAACCAGTCTTCTTTTCGTGTGGCAAAAGTGTGTTTAACCAGAGTTTAACTCTTTGTGTTCTGACATGCCACTGCCTCCCTACACACCCAGCCATCCCCTAGGCCCAGGCAGCCAGGCCATCCCTCGGAGCTTTCAGCTTTGGTAAATCCTGAGGCCCCCTTTCCCCTCAACATCTCAGACAGTAAGGGATCCCCAAGCACTTGGAGAATTGGTATAAGACCCAGGGTTCTGAATGAGAAACTGAGGCACAAGACCTCTAGTCAATTGCTCCAATTTCCCCAGGCCACATCAAAAAGAGCTAGAGGGTAGAAACAAAGCAGGGTGAGGCTCCATTCTTAAGGATAAAGGGGAACCCGGCGTCCTTGTGTCTGTTACCTTTTCATGACTCAGACTGTTAGCTCTTAGCAGATGGCAGTTTCTTCCCTTGCCTGGCACCCAGGAAACCAAAGACACTCGATGGAAAAACACCAAAGGCCATGGCTTCAGCTCCCCCCCCCCCCCTTTTAAGTGCATCTCCCATTTCCCAAGATTTCCTGTGTTCTTTGTTCTCTGAGTTTCACCAATTGATTGTCATTCCAAAAAAAGACAACGCTATCTTTGGCTTCATAAATAGAACTGAAAGGCAGCCATGGTAAATAGACAAGGCATTGGACCCAGAATCTGGAAGAGCTGGGCTCAGATTCTTCCTGACGCTTACTAGCTAAATGATCCTGGGCAAGTCACTTAACCACTCTCTCCATGTGAGTTTCCTCAGTTGTAAAAGGAGGGTCTTGTAATGCTGGCCTCTTAAGGCTCCTTCCAGCTCTAAAATCTGTGAATCTAATCTTTGATGTCTAGTGTCCAGGGTGCAGGAGTCAGCTGTCTGGCTACCCCCAACTACCCCCTCCAGACTTCTGGAGTCCTCTGTTCTAGACACCAGCTAGATTGGATTCTTTTTTTGGCTCTTATACATGACTACTGTCTCTTAGGGCTCCATACCTTAGCTCACACTATGCTAAAATGTCTTCCTTCTGCCTTTTGTTGTTAAATCCCAACTCAAATGCCATCTCCTCCAAGAAGCCTTCCCTCATCCTCCAGCTGATCATATAACCTTTCTCCTGAGACTTGCCATATAATACTCCGAAATACAACTGTGTTGATGTCATGTCTTCACTAGTCTGGTAGCGTCTTATCTAATATTGAGTCTTCCCACACGGTGAGTCTCCTGCACACAATGAACACTTAATAATATTGGTTGTAATCAGGTCCAGTTGTGGACGCCATATTTTAGGAAGGATATTGAGAAGCTGGAGAATGACCAGCACCATGAAGGCGTGTAAAACTGTGTCAGGCTAGAATCAAGGACGTGTGGAGGAAATAGCTCAAAATAACTAGTTTGGTCTAGAGAAGAGAAAATTTAGGAAGCACAGGGTCAGTTTGTAAGTATTTTAAAAGCCATCAAGTCAAATAGGGATTAAACTTGTTCTACTTAGTCCAAAAGCAGAAGTGGAGCACTGGGTGGTCCTATACCTTGAGCACAATGAAAGGGAACATGGTTCTTCTCCTCCCCCTTATTCCCCTTCTCACCCACAAGAGGATATTGAAAACAATTTCTGTCTTGTTGAAATGGGTTTCTATGTAAAAGAATTCTTTTGTGAAGTCTTTTGTAAAGTGAAAACCCAGCCTCTAATTTATCTTTTATATTACAGTGGATTTTCCTATACAGGCTGTCCCCAACTAACAAACTTTGTTCCAAAAAGTTTGTTTGTGAGTCAATTGTTTGGAATGTGTAACACATTTTTCCCATGGAAACAATGTTACAAATGATGATTAGGTTCCCAGGCCAGCCCACCAAAGCCTATGGAGCTGAACTATAGAACTCTTAGTCCAGATTAGAGATTGGACCCTGAGAGCAGGAGGCCATGTGGCCCAGAACAAGAAAGAAGAGTAACTCAGCATCTCCTCTGCAGTGAGAGTCTTAGAGGGACACCTGGGACTCCGAGAGGCTAAGAGACTTGCCCAGTGTCACACGGTCAGTACGTCAGAGGCAGGGCTTGAACTGGGGTCTTTCTGACCCTGAGGTCAGTTTACCATCCACTATATGCTGCAGCTTAACAGCGACAGAAATGGCCAAGAATCATGCCTTCATGAAGTACTTAAGCTGTCAGGGGATGTGCTAGTAAGCTCTGGTCAGCAACCACTCGATTCTGTATCGGGATGTTACTTACAAAATGCTTTCACCACAACACTCCCATGAGACAGGTGGTGAAAATAATACTGTCTTCATTTTACAGATAAAAAAATTGAGGCTAAAAGAAAAGAAATTACTTACCCACTCCCATGTAGAGAGGCAATGTTGGAGCTAGGATACAACTATAAGGATAAGGCACTGGATGTGGAGTAAAGAAAATCTGTGTTCAGATCTGGCTCAGACACTTACTAGCTGTGTGACCCTGAGCAAGTGACATAACCTCTCTGAGACTCTTTTTCTTCAGCTATAAAATGGAGGGTATGATGATAATGATAATAGACTGGTGGCCTCTTAGGCCCCTCAAAGTTCTAAATCTTTGGTGCTGATTTTGTTTTCAGACTCTGGATCCTCTGCTCTTCCCACTACACAATGATGCTCATTCTCTCTCTCTCTGTCTATCTCTTTCTGCCTATCTCTCTGTCTCTGTCTGTCTGTCTGTCTCAGTCTCTCTGTCTCTCACTCTCTCTTTCTCTCTCTCTGTCTTGCTCTGTTCCTCTTTTTCCCTCCTCCCCCTTCATTTGGTAGAGAACCAGCCTTCAGCAACAGATTGATGACCTCTTAGGCCCCTTAAAGTTCTAAATCTTTGGTGCTGATTTTGTTTTCAGACTCTGGATCCTCTGCTCTTCCCACTACACAAAGATACTTAATTCTCTCTGTGTCTCTCTGTGTCTCTCTGCAATTTTATGTGGGACCTTTGGCCACTTCTCATTTACCTTTCTAATTCCCTCCCCAGTTTCCTAGTGTTGATCTTCTTGGCTTCCCAGTGTCCCATTCCCTGAGCACCCTTATTGGAACAGTGGGTAGGGTAGGCCTACCCTACACTAAAATGTCCCATGTATCAAACATCTACCTCTATTTACAGCATTTAAAGCTTCCATTTACTAGTTCTCAAACAGACTTTAACACAAAAGAAATGATTGGGCCAATTTACACAAATATGAGTGAGAGTCCTTTAAACTTTCAGGTGATTCCTTAATTCAAGTGACTCTCTAATAGAACAAAGTACAACAATGTAAAAAGTCTTGATGGATTTTGTCTAAGTTAAACATTACCAGCAACAAGCTATATGCTGTCTCTGAAATACCTTTGGCTCATCGTGAGGCTTATAGCTGGGAAACAGCCACCCTCCCCACCAGCACAGCAGCATAGAGGAATCCTGTAAGCAAGCTCCCTAAATTTCCTAGCCTGCAATTGGACTGGCCCAGATTACACTGAGAAAGACCCAACTCTACTCCCTTGCACATGGCTCTGGACTAGAATAAATGATATTTGCACGATATTCAACTGTCTTTGTTTGTTGTGACTCATTCTGCCTAGGAGGAGGCAAGGGTCTAGGAAAAGGACCTTGAAGGAACCTTGGTTGGGGAATAGCTAAACAAATTGTGGCACGTGTATGTAATGGACTATTACTGTGCTGTAAGAGAAGACAAATATGATGAGTAAAGAGAAGCATGGGGAAGACGTAAGAATTGATAAAGTAAGCAGGACAAGGAAGACAATACACACAATGACTTGTTCAATTGCTTTAGTCACGTCTGACTTTTGGTCACTCCATTTGGAGTTTTCTTGGCAAAGACACTAGAGTGGTTTGCCATTTCATTCTCCAGCTCATTTGACAGATGAGGAAACCGAGGCAAACACTGTTCACTGACTTGCCCAGGGTCACACAACTAGTCTGAAGCCAGATCTGAACTCAAGAAAATGAGCCTTCCTGACTCCAGACATAGCAGTCTATACATATGCCACCTAACTGACGCACACAATGACTGAAACAATGTAAATAGAAAAAAACCAAAAAACATAATAATAAAAGTGCATGATGTGTTACAAAAATGATTAAATTTGTTTCCAGAGAAGAGATGAGAAAATAGACCTCCCTCATTTCTTTTCAGAGGTAGAGAACTGTGGGTATGGAACATTACATAAAATGTCAGACTTGGTTCATGTGCTGATTAGATCTTTTTTTTTTTTTTTTTTGCTTTTTGGAGGGGAGAAAGGAGGGCAATTGGGGTTAAGTGACTTGCCCAAGGTCACATGGCTATTAAATGTTAAGTGTCTGAGGTTGGATTTGAACTCAGGTCCTTTTCTCTATTCACTGCACCACCTAGCTGCCCCAGTGCTGATTAGTTCTACAGACCTTTTTCTTTTTTCTTTTTTTGGTAACAAGGAATGGTTCTCTGGGTAGAAGAGGAATATATCCAGAAACAAAGTTGATGTAAAAACAAGAGCTATCAATAATTTTCTTTAAAAACAAAGGAATGATTTTGGGGATGAAGGCACATAGCTCTCCTTCTGTCCTCTCACAGAGCCCTCCTATAATTGTGGCCCTCTTTTGCTTTCCCCTGTACTTCTATAACAGTCTCCTAAATGTTCTTTCTTTTTCCAGTCTTCACTCTTTCCAATCCGCCATTAACCTCACTGGCCTGAGTAATCTTTCTAAAACGCTCGCGTGTCATCTTGCCATCCTTTATTTAATGATGTCCTTTGCCCATAGGATACAATACAAATATCCTAGTTGATTGATGGATTGATCGATTTCAAAATCTGGCTCCAGCCTCTTTTTATAGCTTTATGCGCCAGGAACTGTTCTAGGCGCTGGCAATGCAGATACAAAAGGGAAGCAATCCCTGCACTCAAGCAGTGTTTATATTCTATAGTGAGTCAAACCACTTGATTCATTATTCCCTGGTCTCATGGCCCATCTCTATGCCTTTCTTTGTGCACACATTCATGCCTGGAATGGTCTCTGCCCCTCCCCCATTATTCCCCACTTTCAGGGCCCCGCTCATATGCCACCTTCTCCACCAAATCCTTGCTGATTCCTCCCAGATGTGTTCTCTCCCTTCCAAGTCTTTCATACTCTAGTTGAACCCCTCCCTATGCACATATCAACTTGTGCTATAATTATTTGTGTATTTTTCTTATCTCCTCCCTACCCCATTATATAATGTTCTTCAAGTCATTTTTGGGGTCCTTTTTCAACCTAGCATAGCTCCCTCTCCCACAAAAACATTTAATAAATGTTTGTAGGAATTAATTGAATTCTGAAGAATAAGAAGTTATTTCTCTAAGCAGGGGTTCTTAACCTGGTGTCTTTGAATTAAAAAAATACTTTAATAACTGTATTTCAATAGAATTGTTTCACTTCGTAATCCTATGTATTTTGTTTTATGTATTTAAAAACATTATTCTGAGAAGTGGTCCTTAGGCTTCTACAGTCTGCCCAAGGGATCCATGACTTAGAAAAAGTGAAGAAAGAAAACTCTTGCCCTAAACATTCACCCCAGGAAACTTCCACTGTGTTCTTCCCTATATGTCAGAATCAGTTATTTCTGGGAACAGCAACAGGCAACTTTGAGAAAAACATTTATTCCAAGATTCCCTTGCCATTCATAGGGAATGTGTGTGAGGAAGAGAAGTCTCAAAATACACATTACTTATGGCTAATCTTACTAATAAGACTCCTAATAGTAATAGTAATGGTGATAGCCCATGAACTAAGAGCCATTGTAATGAGCTACAAGGTTCTATAAGGCTTCTCTTTTTCTTTTGTCCTCAGAAAGAGAAATTGGGGCCTAACTGTATGGAAAAAGAAATGAGCAAATATCTTCTTCCATTATTTCAGGGGTCCTGCACCTGAAATAGAGAATCATTAATAGGATTCAGAGATTTAAGGTCCTACAGCTTCAGTACCAGCTCCATGAAAAGATAAGCATTTACCGTAGGCTTCTGCATTATTTCAAGAATAAGGCCTAGAGGAGGGCTGATTGGTTTTTAAAATTGTGTAGCTCCCAGCATTCTACAATGGGACTTTTATTTTTTTTCTCCCATGAAGTGACTGGCATCTACTGTAGATTAGGATGTTCTTTTTTTCTAAATTTCTCATGCCTAAAGCAAATAAGTAAAGAGTAGATTAGCCTCTACAAGTGACTCTAAACAACCCTTTCCCCTCTTTTATAAAAAACAAATAAATAAACCTCTATTGGACCACATGGGGCAGTTTTGGGAATCGGGCCTGGACCACTAAACAGAACAAAATTAACTGACCTCTAAGGCTTGTCTTCTCTCATAGACAAAACCAGGAGGGCCTAAGTTGGGAAAGTCTTTGCAGGAGATGGCCTCTTCTGTACCCTTGTGATAAGAATTCCTTTTCTGTTGCAGATGACGATGAACACGAATGGATCATCCGGACCTGTCGGAAAGGCTGGGATGAGTTTATTGGCCATAAGGCTAAGCTCTGATCAGCCTTACTACTTCTGGGATCAATGGATACAGTTCTTGAGGTTGACCATCTTTCTAGTAGGAAATATTAACAGTTTCATTGTTCGCCTGTTTTAAGTAGAAATAAAGGCTTTTGGGGTTCACTGCATCTGAGGTGTTTTCTTCATATAGAAGGGGGTGAGGAAGTATTACTGGGGCCAGGTACTCACTTCCCAAAGATCAGTCCCTTTGTATTTACCCTATAATCACAAATGATTCTCTCTCTCTTTCAAAATTTAAAACTTGGTTAGCCATGCTTGATAACCTAACTGCAATTCTGTAAAACCACTTTTTTGGATTATATACATAAAAGAGCAGTGAGGGTATTATAGACTGAGAGGGGGAAGGTCTGAATTCAAGCACTGGTTGTTTCAATTCCTCGTGCTGTGAAATGGGGCAGAATGCTAACTTCTCTGATGTTATCTATAACATAAGGGTGACTATGCTTTGTTAGGGATAACAATACTTTCCCTTTTGGAGTTGTTAGGAGGACCAAATGAGGTAACTTAAGTAAAAAGTGTCAGGAACACAACATCTATTATCAATATCATCATACCAGTTCAATGCACTAGCATTTATTAAGCACCTTTTGGACCATAATGAGACTGGCTTCCTTGAGACTCTCCAGCCTATGGCCACTGAACAGAATAAAATTAACTGACCTGTAAGGGAACTAGTACATACTCTTGTGTGCAAGGCACTGTACTAAATGCAAGGTATATAAAAACTAAAAGGTCCCAGCCCTCAAGGAGCTTACATTCTGGTGGAGGGTGGGGGGTGGGAAGTGTTTAATGCAAAA
>CM053585.1:244854193-244894850 GCA_028646515.1 Pseudochirops corinnae | reverse complement strand
GGGTTGTTTAAAATTTTGTGCAAAATCCAAGGAAATGGATGCGATTATTAATGATGTGACTTTTCCAGATGTTCCTATTTGTGGATCATATAGTGTGAATTGTATTAAGACCAGGAACATCTAAGGGGCCTCCCAAATGAAATCAGTGGTATTCAAAAGAGTTCGTTTACCCAGCCACCATGGAAAGACAAATGGATGAGAAATACATATGGCTTAGAAATGATATATAATTGGTTTAATCCATTAATGTATGCATATGAAAATTCTTGGACAGGTGCTACAAATGGACAAAAATGTATAAAACTAAAGTAAAAATTTAGAACAAATCACATTTGGACAGATACCTTGAATGATCCATGTGGACATACTCATTAGATTGTCAAAGTTGACAGAGAAGGGAGACGACAAATGCTGGAGGGGTTGTGGAAAAACAGATACGTTACATGTTATACACTGTTACTGGAGCTCTGAACCAGTCCAGCCATTCTGGAAAGCAAATTCTGGAAAGCAAAAGCCTCAAAAGCTATTAAGCTACATGTCTTTTAATCCAGTGAGAGTACTACCAGGTCTATACCCCCTCAAGAGACAAAGAAAGAGTAAAAAAGATTCATATGTACAAAAATACTTATAGCAAGTCTTTCCATGGTAGCGAAGAACTGAAAACTGAGGAAGTGCTCATCAACTGGGGAATGACTGAACAAGTTATGATGTATGAATGTGGTGGAATACTATTGTGCTATAAGAAATAGTGAAAGGGGTGGTTTCAGAAAAATCTCAGAAGACTTTTATGGACTGAGGCAAAGTGAAGTGAGCACAACTCGGAGAATGATTTATATGATAACAACAGTATTGTAAAGATAAACATCTTTGAAAAAATTAGTAATTCTTATCAGTACAATGAACAGATCCAAAAGACTGATGATAAAACATACTATCCAGATAGAGAAGAGATTTACTCAGAGTGCAGATTAAAGCATGTTTTCTTTTTTTTTCTATCTTTCTTTTGGGGATGGGGAAGGAATTTGTTTTTCTTGTCTTTACATATTGTGCAATGGGTTTTGTTTTGCCTTCTCCATGAGTGGGGGTGGTGGAGGTGGGAATGAGAGAATTTAAAACTGAAAATAAAATAAAATTCAATTTTAACAAATTATCAATATGGAATGGTGTGAAGAATATGGAATTTGGAGTCAGAAAACCTGGAGTAAAATCTTGTCTTTCCTGCTTTCTTCCTGTGTAACCTTAAACATGTCACTTAACTTCTTTCAGACACAGTTTCCTCATTTGTAAAACGAAGAGGATGTTCTAGAATCTAAATGATCTCCAGAGTTTCTTTTTGTTCAAAATCTTAAGCTACTTGTTGCCACCACAACTCATATTTTGGCCACTGGGTATTTCTATGGGTGTGAATCATGGAATACCATGATCTCAGAAGAATCAAATCAAGCCAGAAAAACTCCAAAAGAAACTCCAAAGAAGAATGTGGGTTCTCAGCAGCTTCCTATTTGTATGAAATTGAAGAGACAGTTCATTGGAAATATCCATGACATAACATTGACTTTTCCTTCCAATGTCAGACAAAGGTACTCCCAACCCTTTTTGCCCTGTATAAGCCCCAGAAGACACCAGATCCAATACTGTAAGAATCCAACCTAGTATTTACAACAGTGAGAGTCATAGTGTCCAGACTGAGGAAGGTAACAATCTCAACTGTCTTCAGGTC
This sequence comes from Pseudochirops corinnae, assembly GCA_028646515.1. Taxonomy (NCBI): domain Eukaryota; kingdom Metazoa; phylum Chordata; class Mammalia; order Diprotodontia; family Pseudocheiridae; genus Pseudochirops; species Pseudochirops corinnae. Next base: position 244,893,130 of record CM053585.1, on the reverse strand, counting down.
TGATCAGATCATATCTGAAGTATTATGTATTTGAAGTATCAGTTATAGATTCCACATTTTAGGAAGGGTACAAGTCTAACAGAGAGAAATCAGGGACCAAAAAGACCATGACATATGATGATGAGTTGAAGGAGATGAGATTGGTTAGGTTATAGAAGAGAATAGTCTGCATGAATGTTTTTTTCAAGTATTTGAAAAGCTGTCATGTAGAAGAGAAATTAGTCTTGTTCTGCTTGGACTTACAGGGTAAAATTAGAAAAAAGTGAAAAAAACTTGTATTGAGACAGATTTCGAAAGTGGAAACTGGAGGACCATTTGTCAGGGTGCTATAGAAGAAAGGCATGCTTAAGCACAGTATCTTTGAATCAAAAGGGTCAGGATGTCCATCCCTCTCTCTTTCATTGGATGACTAAGGACAAAGGCTCCACTCCCTTAGTGGGTTGAGGTCTGACATGTCCTCTGTTTCTAGACTGTGTAGTCTAATGGGAGAAAAAGCAAGAGTGGTTGCTTCTAATTATCTAGGTGGTTCTAATTATCTTGGTCCCTCTTGACACCTTATTTTCTTTTTCTTCTTGGTCTGTATGTCAGTTGGAATGTAGTAAAAAGTGAGTGGGCCTCAGCCTGAGTTCAGAGAAGCATTGAGGCAGGAGAGCTCATCCTACTCCCCTTGCTAGTCTCAGTTGTCAACTCAGTTGTCAACTCAAGTGTAAACTCAATTTAACGCCCTCTCTCCTGGTGATGGCTTCAAATCATGGAATACAGCAATTGCTGAAGATCTAAAACTTATAAATCACTCAAAGAGCGACAGAAAGATGCAAGGTGGGCACAAACAATCTCAAATATGTGTGATTTTGTGTGTGAAAAGTTAGGAGCCTTTATTAGCAGGAAAGGAGGTGCACCAGTTTTATGGCCAAAATGAGGCAACTGATAGACAATCCGGTACTACATTGGTATTGCCTCGATTCTAGAAAAATTGAAGCCCTTTTTGTATCTGGTAGATTGAAGATTTGTAGTAAAACTTGGAGAGTAGTATAGGAGGAAGGCATAGAAAGATCTTAATCTGGGCACTTGATGGAGAGTTATGCATACCTCAAAACTACATCCTGCCTAAAAGTCTGCACCACATTGTTTCTCATAACCCTATAAGGTAGGCATTACAAACACTATCTTCCCCACTTATATATGTGAGGAAGCTGAGGCATAGAGCTGACAGCTAGCAGACAGGGGGCACAGGAGTCAAAGCCAGGTTTCTTGTGACTCCCAGCCCAGCACTCTTCCTACCCAGCCCTCCTGCCTCCAGATCATTCTCAACATTCTAAGTGCGCTCAATGCTCCAAATTTGACGTGGCATCTCCTCTGCCTGCACGGCAATGGCAGAAAGTGCTAGTTAGTGGTGCTGGGGAATGGCTTTCTTTTCCCTCTTCTTGGGGCTTGGGCAACAGACGGCATTGCTTGGGTAATTACACCGAGGAACACCACTGCCAGTTTAATGACCAGTTTGCTAACTGGGAAATTGTAACAATTTACCAGGAATATGTGCTGAGCTCCCTGGCAGCTGGTGATTAACCAAATAATCGCACACTGGGACAGGGGCTCCCAAGGCGTGATCTATCCACTAAGAAGCAAGTGGAAAAAATGGAATTACGTCATTTTCTTGATGTAAGTGCCAGCACTTCTGTTTGCATTAACTTTATTTATTACACAAATAAGACATTTACAAAGCACACAACATTAAAAGTATGTAACAAAACAGACATTGGTTTTACAAAAAAGTGCTTACAATTTTTTTTATGTTTTTGTTTTTCTTCCATCTTCCCTTTCGTTTTGTATTTAAATAAATATCAGTCTTGACTGCCTGCTGTGTCCAAGGCTGCTCTAACCATAGCAGTGGAGATCTGTTGGATGTGTCGCATACTAGGACCACACGAACCACTTTAGGGATACTTTAGAGCTCTAGGGCAAAATCTCAAGTTGAACTTGTGTCTGTGGTGACTCTTGTACATGGTTCACCCATCGGTCTTCCCTCCAAGTTGGGGTTGGAGGTTTTAACCATAATGAACAAAAAAATCAAGGGAAAGATTTTGGTAAGCAATTCTGAAACCGCTCCCTTCTCTGAGATCTGGGACCAGCTGTTAAGGTTAAATAGTTTTTATGATTCAGAGATCTTCTTATGGGGTCCCCCTCCTCATTTTGTCCCCTGTCCTGCCCTGAGAAAATCATTGTCACTTAGAGCTGGGAAGGGCCTTAGAACATAGACTATTAGAGTGAGAAGGACCTTAAAATATAGGATTTTAGAGATTGAAGGGATGTTAGAACATAGAATGTTAGAATGTGGAACACAGACTATTATAGCTGTAGAATATAGAATGTTAAAAATAGAACATAGAATGTTGGCGTTAAAAGGAATCTTAGGTGAAAGGATCTTAACAGATTGTACAATTTGACCACTTTAATTTTGCAGACTAGGAAGTGGAGGCCCAGAGAGGGTAGGGGACTTGTCCAAGGTCTCCAAACTCTGTATACTGCCCTTTCTTCCACATCAACATTTTGTTGTAGTTTGCCCTTGCTGTTTCTACAACAAGCACTCAAGCTCACTTTAATCATGCATCATGAAAGACTCGCCTTCTGTGGCTCATTCTAACACATGTGCAGTAAACACAGTTACCTGTGATGGAAGCTAAATGGAATGACCTGAGATAAAGTTTGATTAGTGGTGACTGCAAATGAGAAATGGATCAGATGATTTTTGAAGTATTTAGGTAATTAACAGAATGAGAGGAAGTTATATTCTTGGCACAAAAGGTATTTTTCCATATGCATAATCACTGTTGTTTTGGACTTTGAGTGAAAATCTGGGGCTTAATGGATGCAAAATTTCCTAGAGAAGGAGTTTTCGATTTCTCCCCTGAGGAATGGGCTTGGAGCAGGCACGGGGCAAGGCAGTAGGTCTCTCTGGGCTGGTGCCAAAAGCCTCAGAGCCCTGGGTGATCACAATATTCAGACTACTTCAGTGACTTTCTCACTTAGGAGCAGCTTGCCAGTTAATGAGTAGGTCTTGCTTTGTGCTGCAAAGCCTACCTGCTTCTCCTGAAGGGGGCAAACTGGTGAGAATCTCAGAGAATAGGTAATGCCCAGTGTTGAAGGTCGACCATTGTTTCAAGGAGTCTCCTTCCTCAATTTTGGTCCAACTCTTTCCTGCCCCTTCACTGATTACATTAGTAATGAGATAAAGCAACTGCCTAGACGAATAGGGGATGGGGTACAAGCAGACTCTTGTTGTCCTACTTAAATAGCCTGAACATCTTCCAGAACCTAACTGAAGAGCCAACCTAGCACTACCTTCTCTCCTGAACAGTGAGGAGAATCACTGACACACGGTTCCATTGTTAGTTGGTGTGAGGCTGTCTCTAGGACACAAAGGTCCTATAATCCTAACCTGCGATCTCCTTATCTTCCTAACAGAAAGCTCCCAGGACATGTTTAGAATGAGGCCCATCATCAGAAATATCACTTTGTCCTGCCATTGGCTTCTTTCTATAGGACACACACCATGGCATCCTAACCTGTCTCTTGCACTTTTTTGGGAAAAGAGCAGATCTTGTGGCACCATTTGTGCCCATCAAATTCAGTCTCTGTCTGAAATGCCTGGGGCTCTAACCTGCCACAGGGTTCAACCTCTAAATTGTCTGAACTTCATAGTGTTGCTCTTGTCCTCCTACTGCAGGTGTTCTGTGCTGACCCCATACAAAGCAATTATTTAGAGGTGTTTGCCCCCTACTCTACCCATCTGCTAAAAGAGTTAAAGATGCAATCATTCTGATAAAATAGCATTTTTGCTCTGTACTCTGTATGCAAGTTGTGTAACCTGAAGAACTAACCAGTTTTTTCCCTCTCTTGATTTCTATCTTGTTTCTATTTATTTTCTTTTTAAAAATGAGTTCCCTGTCACTGGAGGTATTCAAGCGGAGGCTGAAGGGCCACTTGGCAGGGAAGGGATGCATGCCTTTGATGGGGACTAGATGAGATGACCCCTAAGGTCTCTTCCAACTTAGAGATTCTACATCAATAAATTAATTGGTCCTTGGGATGGAGTTGGAGTGAATGGTTAGGTTTCTCTGCTTGGTCTGCCAAGGTTTTTTTGTTTTTATTTTTGTTTTTTCCCTAGCTCAGCTTTGCTGTAAGCTGGAGAAGAGAGGAACAGCTACATTCTGGAAACTGGCAGCTGAATATATATCCACTAACTTAGAGATCTAAAGTCTCCCATAGACACCATGCCCCGTGTGGGGCCACCTTTTCTTCTGGCTGGATAAGCTCTTCGTTTGCATCCTATGTGGCTCTCAGAGCTGGTGAGTCTCACTTTGTTCTCTGAATTAATTTGACACAACCAGACAGATGGAAATGATAAAATTAGAACACAGTTTTCTTTTGGGAATTTCCCACAAAAACTGTATAGTTTCTCAAACAAAAGCAACTGAGTGGATAACATTTGGGGTTGTCAACTATTCAGAATTCATAGATGGTCTCAAGGAAATGGGTTACAAAGGCCAATATTAAAAAAATTAAATTAGATATTGTTACTGTCCTGGCAGTTTCATTCTTTCTTAATTCTAATTCACTCAAGTTGAAAATTACTCTAGTTTCAATAAAAATAAAAGTTTTTTCACCCTGTTTCCAAATTTTGGGGAGCTTTGCCTTCCAAGAAGTGGCCTCAGGAGTGTTCCCAGTAGCTCTGGGGATCCATGCTGGCTGGCCTTGGTCTGCACAACCCTGGGCCTGCTTTCAGCAGGAGGGGAAGAAAGGCCCCGGGTGGCTGAGTGGGGACCTGGAACTGGCTGGTGGTTCATGGGAATGAATGGAAAGGTTGAGGCAGAAGCCACTAGTCATAGGGGCAGACACACACATTTCAGTGACTGAGGGGCAGCTGTGGAATCACCATAGACAGATGTGGAAGAGTCTGCGTAGTCAGTACTGAAAAAGGATGACCTGTGGGGAGGAGAAAGTAGGCAAGGAGGGTCAGACAAAGACATATTGAGGCTTCCCACCCATCATTCTGACAGCCACTGCCCTTTAAAGTCATGCTCTATGACTGGCTCCTGGCTCCCCAAAAGAACTAATGACTCACTATTGTTGCAACTGCCAGTAAAATGTTTTTCCTTTGCTGAAAGAATTGGGAACAAAACTTTATTTAGAAAAATGTATCCGACACGAGACTTTCCTTTTATACTGAATAATGTTAACACCCGTAGACCCAGAGGCAGGCAGTGTGATATGATAGAATGAAGGATGGCATCGAGTGTAGAGAATAATGATGATGAAAATAGCTGATATTTATAAGGGACCTAAGGATTGTTAAGTGCTTTGACATTTGGTATCTCACATGATTCTCATAACAACTCAGTGCTGTGGAAAATCCAAATATTAGGGTTCCTTCCTACCCATTTTATAGATGAGGAAACTGAGGCTCAAGAGTCTAAGGTTATTCAGCTAATAAGTGCGAGATCTGGCCAGACTAGACTCAGGAACTCTCCCCTTCAACCCACCAAAGAGAAATTTACTTCCCCAAGAGTAAGTCCAATGTTTTGAGAAACCATCCACAACGGGTGTCTACGATCACTAATGATCTCTCAGAGGAGACTGCACCTAGAATTCACTGACTGCATGTGGTCAGATCAGAGCACTAGAGTTGAAAGACCGTTTGAGTCTCATCTCTGCCACTTTCTATGTGACCTTAGGCATTGAAGTCACTTTCCTTTTTTACTTTCCTCATCCATCAAAGAGAGAACATAAATACTTGCACTATTTACTTCACACAGCTGTTTTATTCATTTCACATACATCATGTATATAGAAAATCTCTAAAACCATCAAGTACCATATACATATAAGTTATTATTATTTACCTAATTCCACCTCCTGGCTGTTCAGTCCTACCTGCTCTTTTCCCCTTATTATCCATTTGCTTCCAGAGCATTTTGATGGCTCTTAACTAATGACAAGAGATTGCAAGTCCCCTGATTGGGGGAAGCTTCCCTTTCCTCTCAGTCAAGGAAAACAATGTCTTGAAGTGACCATAGGCAGGAAAGTCTTCAAGTAACCAAGCCCATTTCATTGTCTTGGTCTCTTTGGTTTGATCTAGACACAGTGAGAGAAGTGACAAAGTGCTCCATCCTAACAGGGAAACGTGGGAATGTGGAGAAGAATCCCACATAGGCAGAGGAGGAGAAGGCAGGGCTAGGGAGAGCGTTGTAGTGGATGGTTGTGTACAACAAGTCTATGGAGGAAGATAAAATCACTGATGGCCAGCACTGAGATGGAATCAAGAACAAAGAATGTTAGACCATACATAAAAAATTGTACCTGGAAAAAACATTAGAACACAAAACATTATGGTAGAGGTGGAAAGGATTTTAGAAATGAGATAATATTCTATGGAATGTTCATTATAACTGTATAGAATCATCAAGATTTTCTAGTTCAACTAATCTCCTTATTTCACAGATCAAAAAACCAAGACCCAGAGGTGGAGCGATTTGCCTAAATTAACACAGTAAATCAGTGGCAGACTCAGGACTGGTATCGGTTCAATGAATGTTTCTATTGATTTACATTACTTATTGAAAAAATGAAATTAAACAAGGTGAATGTTAGAGAGGACTGTGATAGAAATAGCTAGATGTATTTCTTTTGTTTTAGAGATAAGTAGTTCTCAAAGTGAGTTTAGAACCTCACAAAGCGAAATTTGAATACATCTTTTTAAACTGCCCACTCCCTTTAGCCTTTCCTCCTACTCCCAACAACAAGTGTTATGAAATGCCCTATAAATTAATAATCCCCAGCCAGAGGCATCCCCCACCAAACCCTATGTCACTCACCTGACCTTTAGATTGCAAACCAAAGTCATTGTGAATCCTATCAACATGGACCAAAAGAGAGGGAGAGACTACTCTCCCTATCCAGAAGAAGTATAGGAAGTATTCCAGAGGACTCTCCAGTTTTCAGGCACAGTACTCATTGACTTAGGTCTTCTAGAAAGCGAGGAGTTGCTGGGGAGTATTCACCACCAAGGGAGTGGTTTTATGTCTCTACCTACCACCAAGAGTAGACAACCAGTTCCATAACACAGAGAAGGAAGGCATAACCAAGCCATGAGTGAAAATGAGACTGCTATAGAAGTGAGCACAGACAGAACAGCCCCTTTCCAAAACTTGTACTTTTTTCCCTATGAACATTCCAGATCTAAGTCAGAAACATTCTGAAGGTTACATTAAAAGAAGATATATGTGTGTGTGTATTTTTTTAAATTAAGAAACTCGTTTATAGAATTGGGAGCTGATACAGAGAAAGAACAGGTTTAGAAAACTTTGAAGTCAGCCAACTAGGTGGAAATGGATACTAAATAATTAACTACTGCTCAGGAAATAACTATCATCCGTGCACTGGAATTTTACAGAGACTGTAGTCTAGGGGTTGAGAAGAAGACTTATATTGACAACAGAAGCCTCAGAGATGGTAAGTTATCACCAGAGTGACATCTCTCAGCTCTCACAGTCAGAACTGCACAATCTAGCTCTATATTATTGTAAGGAACTGTTTCATGTGTTAATTTTATCTTCCCCTCTAGACTGTTAACTCTTCCAGAGCAGGTTATTAGTCTTTTGTGTCTTCCCCCATACCAGGGTCTCGAACACAGTAAGTGCTCACACAGACTTTCTGGTTAACTGGGTGGCCAGGCTGAAAGTCTCCCTCACCTTTCCCTGGAGTGGAATTTTACACATGGGGGAAGAGGCCTTACAAATGAGGATGATAACTTCACCCTAACCTTTGAAAAGAAAGAATGATGACACAACTCACTAAAATTCTCACTAGAAGAAAGAAATCCTAAAGCCCTGTGCAGGATAAGAGCTGAACTTTCATAACAGCTGGGAATATAAGACAACAGGATAAAGTAATAATAATAATAATAAGGGAGTGCAAAGTTTAATATATAAAGTAAAATGGGGATTTTATAGATGAATAAATAAACTTTGAGAGTTTTATCTCTAACTTGCTGAATTTGCTGAAGGTCACATAGCTAGTCAAAGTGTCAGAACTCTGGTCTCCTCACTACAAACTTGGAATTTTTTCTACCATGTCACAGCAACACTGAGGGAATCCTCGGGCTGAGAGACAAAGGGTAGCTCCTTTCCTAAATTTGGGACTGGAAATGTTAGAGAGAGAATCCTATCCAGGTAGATTGGATCAGATAACCTCTTTGATGCCTTCTAACTGTGAGGTCATTGTCATTAACACCTGACATGGTAAGATGACGAACCTTTACTGCTTGCTTCACTCTCTCAAGGACCAAGGATCTCTTCAATGTGAATATTGAGAACATCATAGGATTTAGATTGGGAAGGGACCTCAGAGTCCATCTTTCTCTCCTTATAGATGAGAAAAAGGAAGCCCAGAGGAGTAACTTGCTCTAGGTTTATATGATGACTATGTGGCAAAACCAGATTTTAACTCAGGTCTTGTAACTCCAAATACAGTGTGATCTTTCCACTACAGCATCTTGCCTCCCCACACCGTACTATTTTCTTCCATCAGTGGAAATGGAAATTCCTTCCATAGACAAATTCATTTTACCTGGTGCCAACCTTCTACTGACGTGACTCCAGTGTGGGTAGGTTGGTCTTTGCATAACAATTGTCTCTAGGCCTCTATTCAAAGCCTTTCCAGTTTGTTAGGACCCCCTATCCTCCCTGTACTTCCTGGCAGAGCCATGAAGAAGCCATAGTTACTCTCACACCATGATGAAACATCGGGGAAAGACCTCAGTGGAAATCAGCAATGATGACAATGAAAACAACAATTATATCCTTGCCTGGACTGGATTCATATATACCTTAAAACTGGGATGTTTATCATATCTTGGAATAAATCTCCCCTCCCCCCAAGAGTGCTTCTGAATACCTGTGATCATGGAATCATAGAAGCTTAGAGCTGGAAGGGACCTCCAAGGTCATGATGTCACTAGGAGATTTCTAGTCTAACAATAGATTATTACCATGTAGATTGAAAGCTGCTTTATTCTATATTCTTTCAACTGCAAGCTTCTATTAACCATCACTTCTACAATGATAATTGATGTGTACAACAATGACCCTGAGATCCTGCCAGATCATGAAGTGCTTTCTAAATCATCTAAGAAAGATTAAATTATGTTCAGTATAGTTCTGATGTTAAGCATATTTTATTTTATTCTGATAATCTGAAAATTGGTAATTCATGTATGGCATATATAATAATTCTCTATCAGCATAGCTGATGAATAAACATGGCCCATTCCTTAATTGTATTGCATAATGGAGAGATGACCTTGGGTAACTCTCTGAGCCTCAGTTTTTCACCAATTAAACGGGATATAATAATACTTGGACTACTTACCTCATAGAGTGGTTCCAGGGAAAGAGATTTGCAAACCTTAAAGTGCTTACAGAAATGGGAGTTACTTCTTGACTAACTTCTCAACTGTCAAATGACAGTGTGCTAACAATTGATTTATTGAGCAATAAAAATTAAACTGATAATGCCACAATGAGTTGGGATAAATTCAGGTCTCTGTAATAAGAAATGGCAGCGTATAGAACAGACTCTGGAGTTACTCCAGTATGGCTGATCATCGTGTTGTAGTTTGTGACTTCTTGAAGTAACAATTTATAGGGGTGAGAATTGGGGAGTGACAGGATGGACAAATGGACACTGCACTACACATAGAAACATGAAGACAGACCACTGGTTTCTCATGAAGAGAAGCTTCACAGTGTGTCACTGAGAGGCCCCAGACCCTTAAGGTGACAAAGGACCTGGGGTGGATAGAGGTGAACACATTTGTAAAAGCCCCACAGCTCCGGTGCCAACAGAGCCCCACCTCAGTGGCATGCATGGAGGGGTGCCTATTGGGAGGAATACACTGTCATTCCAGGGGGCACTTAATTTACCTTCTCACCCCTATTAGAGAGTGGTCCATCCATGTCGGCTTTGAGGTGAACTGGTGGGGCAGTGTAAGGAAGCCGACAGTGCACCTGCCCACACTGTACCTGACCTGTAAACAAGAAGATGGCTTCAGCCTCTGGGGCTCTCTATGCCAGAAATTATCCTATAGCATTATCTGAGGGTTGAGGCCCCAGAGAGAAATGTCATAAAATACTGACTCTGTCGTGGAACCTTCAGGTAAAATGATTAAGTCCATCCCCCATATTTCGGACTACATTGGTTGTTGGCCCATGGGGACTAAATTGTAATATTTATTGAGCACCTACTGTATTCCAAATCCCATACCTGGTGTTCTATCCCATCCATAAAGATCTCCACCGTCTTCTCTACCCCATTCCAGCAACTAAAAACTAAAAATCACTGTTGGAAACATTCTTTCTTAATTTAAACTAAGTTCCTTCTGGTTAAGCCCTTTTCCTACTCTCTCCACTGAAAACGGGAGTGTATGGTTCCCATCTTTGCATAACCCTTCACAGACCTAAAGGGTCAAATATCCTACCACCACCCCTGCCCCAGTCCTTTCTTTTCCAGACAGAAACACTTTCATATCAGTGTGGATAAGGGAAATGAGCCTGGTAGACCATTCAAAACCAACCCTAGCATTAGTTGTATGGGAGGGACAGTCTTAATTTGACCTAAATGAGTGTGAAGAAATGTGGCTACGGGTGAATCAGTGCCTTTCACCAAGAAAAAGACATGGGTGGGGGAAGGGTGTGTGTGAGTGTGTGAAAGTGTGTGTGAGTGTGTGTGTGTGAGTGTGTGTGTGTGTGTACTCACAACTGGTCCAAAAGTATTTTGATTTTTGAGAGGCATTACAGTTGCTGTGCCTGTAGTTTTGCCATGACTAATGCTTTCTGACCAATTAAGTGTTTGCTTCTTTCATTGAAAAAAAACAAGACTGTAAGATGTTATAGGTTTGTCTGTGAGACTGGGCTACAGATACGTCTCCCAGAATCAGAACTCTCTCAGGGAGGCCCACTATTTCCTCAAATAGCCTCACCCAACTCTTTAGTCCTACAGCAGAGTAGATCAATCACCTACTGCTCAAGGTCAGGGAAAAAGTTCTAAGATTCTGTAATTTGAAAATTCTGATTCTAAGATTCTAAACTATGATCCTAAGAATCTTTGGCCCCTATGATTCCAGGGTTCTGAGATTCTAAGATTCCATGTTCAAGTCCTACCAGTCTTTAGGTTCTATGGTTCTAAGCTTCTAATGATTAAGGTTCTTTGATTTCAGGTTTCTGGGATTCTAAACTTCTATGATTTAAAGATTCTACAATTTTACAATTTTTAGAATCTCATGTTCCTGTGATTTTAAGCTTCCAAGATTACAAATTTCTAAGGCTCTATGACTCTTAAGATTCTGTGGTTATAGATAGGGAATGATGTTAAATTCATGGACCTGATGCTCTTAGTTAATTTAAAAACAAACCCATCTCCAGGAAGAGAGAAGTATCCTCTTTTTTACATCCTTACCTCAGCAATTACTTTGCCTATTTTTAAAAAATTTAATTTCTTATATATGTGTCATTTCCCCTTGAGGCTCAGGTCTATTTTGATTTGGGTTTTATTATCTCCAGAAGCCAGCATAGTAACTGGAATATAGTAGATGCTTAATGAAGGCTGGTCGAATGAATGAATGAAAGAATGCTAGACTACTTGGTCAGAATTTGGGTTTATGCCCAGAGAGAGCACCACCGTGAAAGAGGGTATCCCTGCAGCAGAGAACAGCTGAGGGAATGGGACAAGACTTAAGATCTGTCTTTGAGATTCTGTCTTAATGTACTTAGTCAAGGTGAGTGAAACACAGAGAGGATTTGATCTCCCAGACTGAGGGAAGTTGCCCTTTCCTCCATGTCAATGAAGACAGAGCTCTGGGCAGATCAGTCTTGACATGGCCCCTGACGATCCAGCAGGCCAAATCTATACTAAATCAAGCAGGGAAGTAAAAGTCAGATCCATCATCCTCACTACTAAGGATAGATAGCCTTTCTCCTTCCAGAGCATGTGGATATCTCAATACTCAGTCTGCAGAACAGCTGAAATCTGCTTCCCCTTTCCTCAAAAGAAGCATTTTTCTTGGACCCTGTTGTTCCAGAAGTACAGTTGGACCTACTTGGTCTACAGTGACCCCAAGGTGCTATCCATTTCCAAAGCTTTGGAACCCTTCCAATCTTCCTCCACTTCTAATCTAAAAATCCAGTTAACAAGATATACAGATAGATCTTCAGTACAGATAATGTCAAGTTATCTGGATCCTGAGGATGATATATAGATACACTTTGAAAATTAATCACTTTAGGAAAAAGAATTCTTCATACCAAGCAAGTTTTTGTCTGGCTTCCAAGAATAACTAGCCAACTGAGAGCAGCATTTGATTAGAGTCCTGGATTTAGTGTTGCAGAGCCTGGGTACCAAACCTAACTCTTCTCCCAGTGTGACTAGGGGCAAGTCACTTGAGACCTCAGTTTCCTCATAGGCAAAATAAAGGGGTTTTATTAAATAATCTCTGAAGGTCCTTTTCAGGTTCTAAATCCCATGAAGTAGGGAATCCTAGGCTCTTGCCATATCTTTCAGAGCAAATCCTGTCATTATCAGGGGGGGCCTGAGACCTGCACAGGACCTGGGAGAGAGCTCCCATGTGCCCACGCAGAAACTGAGAGGGGTATAGGGTGGGGAGCTGAGAGATTACTCTAGAAGTGTGTGTAGATAGGAGTAGGAGTTAGGCACCTGCAATGTGAAGGTACCTGTGGAGGTACCTGTGGAGGTACCTGTGAAGGCCTGTGAAGACCACAAGTGAAGAAGAGGATGAAGAAAGACTAGTCCAGCATTCAAAGGATATTCTGGGGCCCAGAACTTTACAACTATTCCTTATGAAGTCCACTTTAGGCCAGTGAAAAAATTGATGAGTATATTTCATAGGATTTAGAGCCAGAATGGATTTTAGAGATCATCTGATCCAACCATCTCATCACAAGGATGAGGAAACTAATATCCAGAGAGGTCAGTGCTTGTCCAAGGCCCACAGCTGGGTTAATAATCAGTGTTCTGACTCCAAAACAGCGTTTTACACCCTCAGTATGCATGGACCCTAGAACACTGGCAGTGATCACTGCCAAGGCAGGACACATTCCCAAAAAGGTGCTTCATCCCCCAGCCTGAGCAGCTAATATAACCACAAAGGTCACAGTAAAGGCACTTTGTTGGTCAAGATTTCTTTCACAGGGTCTCTCTCATACTGCCCTCAGAAGTAAGAGAAGAAGTTGGCTGAGAAAGAGTCAGAAGAGCAGAAAATGTGGCCTAGATTAGGAAGCTGCCTGTATACCATCCTAACAGAACAGAAGATAGTACAGTTGGGGGAGATTGTTCCTCCATTCCATCAATGAGAGTACCCAGATTCTGTGCTCCCCCCGGAGTAGAAAAACAAAAACAAAACAGAAGGTAGTAGGTAGACCAGAGGCTACAAAAATCTTATAGGATCATGGTATTCAAAGCTGAAAGAGACTTTAGGGGTTAATCTAATCCAACACATTCATTTTACAATTGAGGAAAATGAGACCGACAAAGTTGACGATTTGTGTGAGGTAGAAGAATTATGTTCATACGGGATTATGATTATTCTCAATGGTTCCAAACAACAGAGTTAAAAGATAAAGTGACAAACCTATAGATCCTGCCTGGAATGGAATCTCCAATGATGGAAGTAACCTATAGTAGGTAATGAGTTCCCGGTCACTAGAGAGCTTCAGATACTGGATGATTTTATCAATGAGATTAAGGGGGCAGTTGTTATTTCTGATAGGGATTGGACTAGATGACCTTTGTAGTCACTCCCAACTGTGAGATTCTATTTTCAAACAGAAAAGAAAAACACTAGCCAAACTTAGATAGAAACACTTTCTTCCCCAGGGCCAGAGAAAAGACACCCAGGATGCACTTAAGAGAGGGACAGGATGCAAGTACACCATTTTCATGCTTTTCTAGTTCAGGTCTAATAGGGGAATAAAGGGAGGAAGAGTGTTATTTCTGACCCTTACAGTGGAACTGTCCCTTGCCCTTCTCCCTAGCCAAATGTCAGTCCTGGCCTGGACCTCATTGCTTTTCTGCCAGCTTTCATCTGTTCCCACCAAACCCTGAAGTCAACAGAACCAAAACAGCAAGCCATTTTTGTCCAGGAATCTGGGAACATCATTTTCTCCCAGCTTGGCAGGCCCCAGATTCAGAAGCTTTATCTGTCTCTCCCATCCCCAGACCCTAAGGGCTGTGGTCACTTACTTTCTATATATCCGTGTAGGGTGACCATGCGGGCTCGCTCAGGGCTGCTGAAGGGGGAATAGTGGATGTCATCAGACAGGGAAGAGGAGAGACGAGACTGTGGTGCTCCAGAGGGTGGCACTGTGTGCTGGGGTGTGTGCTTTTTATGGCGGGCTCGGCAGTTTTGAAACCAGACCTGAAATGACAGCCCCAACCCACCCCCAAGGAAAATCCCACACAACTGGTCAGGTTGTTGAAATTTGTTCCCCATTCTTCTTGATGAATGTCCCAGAAAATTCCTGTTCCCCTCAGGGTCCTGCCTCTCTAGCTCTACCACCATGCTGTGTTTTCTGCTGGACTGTTTAGCTTGGGAGCTGTTCCCGCCCCAAACAGCAAGACCATCTCCAGGTAAGTCAAAGAGTCATAAGACTACAAGTTGGAAGGGACCCCTTCTGCCTTTGGGGGAGAGTACTCACTCTCCCATGGCCTTGGGAGAAGAAGGGAATCATAGTAAAGGATAGAGAAGATTTAAGTAGAGGCAGAAGTCTTGAAATAGGGGTGTAAAGTGTCAGGGATTCAAAGTGTGGCTCTTAATTGCTACAGAGCGATTTCTTAATGTTTGTGTCATGAAACTCATTTATTTTTAACAAGAAAGGAACTAAGGTCCAGGGATTAAGTGACTAACCAATGCCGAGTAAGCAGAAAGTAAGGAAAAAGAAGTAGACTGCAAATTCAGGTCTTCTGACTAAATCCATTGCTTTTTTCCATTATACCATGTGTCCGAGGGATCAGGTCCAGATTCAGTTCCCACCTGCCCTCTCCTCAAAGAATTTTCCACCACTTCATACCTGGTTTCTACTCCTTCCCCTACTCCCCCTGCCCCTTCTCCCCTTACAGGCTTTATTTCTCCCTGAGCAGCGGGACAAACCCTGGCCCACCACAGTGATTTCTGTCTCTGACTCTGTCAGCCTCACCCTCTTCTCTCTCATTGGGTGTCTGCCCTCCGCCCACCTGGATAACTCGACGACTAAGGCCCGTCATGTCTGCCAGCTTCTGAAGTGTCTGTGCATCAGGATTGTTGTCCTGGGCAAACTGGGCCTGCATTACCTGGAGAACAGAGTGGGGGGGATTGGGGTGAGGAGGATGAGGGAAGATCAGGGAGCTGGGAGGTAGGCTCTCCCTAGTCATCCTCTTGTTCCCATCCAGATGGGCCTCTAGTCTGGGAGGCCCACTGCCCTGAGCCAGTACCTGCAGCTGCTCTGCTGTGAAGGATGTCCGTGCCCGCTTGGCTGGCTTTGGTTGACTGTCCTGTTCTGATGGCACGGCCCCTTCCAATGTGATTCCATTGCCTGAGAAGGGAGAAGGGAGAAGAAATATAGATAGAACACTGTCTCAATGAAGCCTTGGAGATCACTTCACCTAATCCCTTTATTTTACAAATGAGGAAACTGAGGCTTAGAAAGTTTAAGTGACTTTCCCAAGGTCACATGGGTAGTAATTGGCAGAGCAAGGATTCTCACCTAAGTCTTTTGACTACAAACCGAGGCCTCTTTTCCAATATACCACAGACTGGGTACCTGCTTTCCCATAGCCTTGAGAGAAGAGACAGTCAGACTAAATAAAGGAAGCAGAAGATTTAGAATAGAGGCAGGAGGCTTGAAGTAGGGGTATAAAGTGTCAGGGATTTAAGATTTGGCTCTTAATTGGTGCCGAACAGCCTCTTCTGTTTGTCTCATGTGTTATGTATCATCTCCTCCATGTTTATTAAAGAAACCATATGATTCGGTCTACCCAGCAAAAGAACAAGGTTGTGTTAGATGAAATAGTTTGGGATGTCCTGATATCTCTTCCTGATGTCCTGTAGGGAGGGCCTATCTTCAGGGAGTTCCTAAGTTAACTCTAAGGATAGAGGTTTGACTTTTCTATCTATAGAATTCAATCAACAGGGGGTATCTAGGTGGTGCAATGAATAGAGCACTAGCCCTGGAGTCAGGAGGACCTGAGTTCAAATACAGACTCAGACACTTAACACAAAACTAGCCGTGTGACCTTGGGCAAGTCACTTAACCCCAATTGCCCTACCTTCCCCCCTCCAAAAAGCAAAAAAAAAAAAAAAAAAAAAGAATTCAATGAACAGAAAGATATGTATGTGTGTGTATGTATATATATATATATATATATATATATGTAGGCATGAATAATATACCTGCATATATGTACAGACACTCTTTATGCCTCCAAAGAAATAGGACGCCTTGTGATATGGTAGAAAGAATACTAGATTTGGAGTTAGAAAACCTGGCTACTATCTCTTCCACTTTTCTCTCTGGATCTGTTTCCTAACCAGTAAAACAAGGGGGTTGGATCGGATGATTTTTATGGTAGCTTCTGTTTCTAAATCTTATTGCTGAGGTACCAGCTCTGACTTGCTATCTATGTGACCTTGGGTAAGTCCCTTCCTCTGCCTGGGTTTTAGTTTCTTTGTCTGTTCAGTGATAAAGTGAGCTTCATGATCTCTGTGTTCCCTCCCTGCCTGAATCCCTATCATCTATGAAACTATGAGCAAAGAATCCTCGGATAGGAGACTACAGGGTTTCCCCTACTACTTTCCTTGTATGGTAGCTTAGCAAAGCCAAGTCCTTAGGCTGCCTCTAATTAGGAATAATAATAGCCAACATTCATATAGAGCTTTCTATGCTCCCAGTACTGTGGGAAGTGTTTAACAATTCTTATCTCATTCAATCCTCACAATAATCCTGGGAGAAAAATACTATTATTATCCCCATTTTGCAGTGGAAGAAACTGAGACAAACAGAAGTTAAGTGACTTGCTCAAGGTCACACAGTAAGAGTCTGAAGCTGAATTTCAGGTCAAATCTCCCTGACTCCAGGCTTGGTGCTCTTAGCTTCCTAGCACCAGGCACTGTGCCACCTACTTTCCCCAAGGAAAAAAAAGTAGCTGTAATATAATGGGAAAGAATATTGAGCTAAAAGACCTGAGTTCTAATCCTGACCTCACCAATAACCAGCTATGAAATCTTAAGCAAGTTGCATACCCTCTCTGGGCTTCAATTTCCTTCTCTGTAAAATGAGATGGACTGATTTTGTACTTCTGAGGATGTGCTAGCTGACTCTGGAAGGAATGTCTCCTTTGGTCTTCTTTCTCCTGCCTGAGTTCTCTAATATAAGACATTTTTCACAAAATTGGTTTGCTGATTTCCCTGCCCTCGTGCAGACTGGCTGGAGGGATGGCATGTACTGGCTTGGGATAGCTCTATTTATCTTTGTCTCCCTCTTCTCTCTGTCTTTTTGTGTGTCTGTGTCTCTTTGTCTACCTCTGTCTGTCTGACTGTCTGGCTTTCTCTCCTTCTCTCTCCCCTTCCTATTCCCTCCCTTGCTGTCATTCAGGAAGCTAGGGCTGGCAAGTCTCCAAGGGGAAGGGAGCTGCTTTGTGGCAAGACTGACCTTCCTCCGCCCTGTTCTGTCCCCTTGGGGCAGTTGGGCAGGGGAGCTAATGGAGAAAGCAGACACACACCATCCCCACCTTCTCAGCCCTCACTTACAGTAAGCTGGAGAAGCAGGCCTAGTTTGGGGAAGGCCAGGAAGTGAAAGGTGGGACCTGGAGTGGGTGGGGAGATTATGGAAAAGGCTTGTCCCTTTGCCAGCCTTCCTATCTCCCTGATTGTGACTCATCCTACAGGATTGTCTACTGCCCTGGTCATTCATGGGCATCGGGGGACACAGTGGGAAAGGGTGGGGACTGCTGGGGAAAGGAGGGAAGAGCAATCTCTTTCCTTCTTGCCTCCTGCTCCATGCATAGAGCTACAGAAAACAAGGTCAGAACTGGAAGGTTCCTTACAATGGAGAATGTAATCATTGCAATAGGACCTAGAACATAACATTTTATTTAGATCACAGGACATAGAATTTGAGAGCTGAAAAGAACAGCAAGGCACAGAATGTTGCAACTTAAAGCCACAGAATGTTAGAGCTGGATGAGACCTGAGAGATTCTAGGATCAGTACATTTAAAAGTAGAAGGAGTATGGTGATAACAATGAGGTCCCGATTAGTATGCGTAACAAATTCCCTGAAGTGGTTGAGTTATTCGAATTTGTATTGCATTATTTCCATTGGGCAGGGAACAGTTATCATGTTTTACATAATTATAACTTCCAAATAGTGTGAATTCAAACACCCGCAGCCACTTCAAGGAATTCATTATTCGAAGTAATTGGGACCTAGTTGTGTCTAGCCCAATCTCTTCTTTTTACAACTGAGGAAAGCCAAGCAAGCTCCTAGAGATAGTAAGGGGGGAAATGACAATCCTGGGGAGACAGTTTCCTCCTCCGGCCAAGGCACCACAGCAGAAGCCCTTCCTGAACAGGATCTGTAAACTAGTCTGTTAAAAAAAAGGAGGGAGCGTACCCTTGCGAACTTGGAGGGTGAATTTGGTGATGTAATATAATAGTCTTTGGGTGATGCAAGGGTTAGGCTCCACTGTTTATAACCTGTGCAACTTTGGTCAAATCACTTATCCCTCCTGGGTCTCAGCTCCTCATCTGTAAAAATGACAGATCGACATGATCCCTAAGCTATTTTCCAGGTTGAAAGCCGGTGATTCCACAGGTAAGTGAGGAGGACCACTGGGGCATTTTCCATAAAGAAGCCTTAACTGCTTTTCCACTGTAAATAAAATGTTTTCTGTCCTTAATCTGTTTTGATTATGAGGAAGAAATAGGGGCCTGTGAATAATAGCTCACCTTTTGATTTCACTTTAATGTTTATCTACCTGTGAGCTAACTAATACAAGAATTATTATTTCCATTTTGCAAGTAAGAAACTGAAGCTCAAAGAGTTAACCAACATTGCATAGCTAGTAAATGTTAGCTCTGGGAGGGATTCAAATCCAAGACTCTCAACTCCAAGAGCAGCACTCTTCCCACAATTCTATGCAATAGAAGGTAGGTTCTGGAATGCTGAGTATCTGACCAGTACAGAGGTTTGAAGGTTAAGCCCAAGACTTTGCTAAATCACATGTTGGCCCAGATGCATTTCACTAAAGAAGAGTCAGGGTTTGAAGTCACTTGAGTAGGAGCAATTCTGGAAGTGACGACCCTCCCTGCTGCACCCCCACCCCCTCCACCCCCTCCACCCCCTCCACCCCCTGCTCCTGCCCATTTGTTTTCCCTAGAAGCAGTGGATTCAGCATCTGTATTATGGGTCCTCGAATAGAGTGACCAAGGAAATATCCACATTGAGGACTGATCCAGTTAGAGTTAGATCCAGCCAGCAGCCCCCTCAGAGACAATGCAGGACTCAGGCATTGTGGAAAGCAGCAGGAAGAGTTGCATCATTTCCATGGCAACATCAGGTACTTCAGGTCACAAGGGGTGGGGAAAGAGGCAAGGTAGGAATATAGGGTCAGACTCCCTGAGAGAGCAGTAGTGAGCCTGGTGTCTTGTAAAGTGTCAGAACAAGAATTTGAACTTGATCTTTTGATTCTGAGTCCTGGGCATTTCCCCCTCCCTGCCTACCCCCTTTAGCTCTAATGTCTATGTTTTAAGCTCTTTCTTTAAGCTCTTCTAGCTCTAACAACCTAGTGTCAAAGGTCCCTTCATGCTCTAATATTGTGGGGACATTTCCAGTTCTAACATGCTATGTATGACCCAGTGTCCTTTCCAACTCTGACATGCTACATTCTAAGCTTCCTTCCGGCTCTAAACAGGCTTCATTCTAAGCTCTCTTCTTGCTCTAACATGTCATTCTAAGCTTCCTCCCAGCTCTAACATTGTGATCCAAGATCTTTTCCAGTTCTGACATACTGTTATAGGTAGAGGTAAGTACAGAGGTGGATCCTACATTGTGAATTTCTTCCCTGGAAAGGGGAGGACACAGAAAGGGCCTGACACCCTGTCCCCCCATGTCCTCAGCCCATTCTCCTGAGGACAACCCCAGTAAGATTTGAGAAAACAGTATAGTATCCAAGAAGCTAAAAGAGTTTGGAGGTAGGGGATGAGGGGATGGATACCGTTCTCAGCTGCTCTCTTGAGGTTCTCGATCATAGTGTCGTAATGGATGCGGCACAACACCTTTTCCTCCACCAGCCCGAACTCCTCGCCTGTGGAGAGCTGCCGCTTGCAGGAGAAGCAGGCAAAACAGGCCAGGTGGTAAGCATTGCCCCGTGCCCGTCGCACCCAGTCACTGGCAAAGATCTGGCGGCCACACCGGGCACACTTGGTACCGAACCGGCTGGAAGAGAGAGAAGGGAAGGAGCTGGAACTCAGGGAATTGGAGAAAGAAGGAGGCATCTCCACTAATGGCTCTGTTTCTCTGTTCACTTCAATCTCACCACTCTCACGGCTTGTAAATAACAATAATAGTAATCATAATAATGATAACTTCTCTTTCTATAGTCCTTTGAGTTTTCCACACAACTCCCCCTCTGAATTGAGAGGCATCTTGGCATAGTGGATAGGGGGACAGCTTTGACCTCAGAAAGATGGGTTGAAGAGCTGCCTCTGAAATATGCTTGGCTCTGAGTGCCCCATGCAATTCTTTAAGGCTATAAATTACAGATAAGTTACCATGGTGAAGGGAATTTCCACATAGAGAGTTTCTCCATAATGATAAAAACATAACTGATCAAAAAGTCCACTGGAGTCCAGGAGTACACATATTACTAATTCTGTTTTACAGATGGAGAAATTTAGGCTTAGAAAGGCTAAGTTAAATGCCTTGCTAAAAGTCACACAAGTCCATATTCTTGGCTCTTGATCCTCACAAGAGCCCTGTGAAGTAAGTTGTGCAAATTATATTATTTTCATTTTACAGATGGGAAAATTGAGGCTTGGAAACACAAAATGACTTGGTGACTATCTGAGGAACAGAACTGGTATATGTGGTGGGACAAGATGACAAGAAGCAAAGGTCTGTTGAAGCTGAGACCAGGTAGACAACATTGTTATTAGTCAGTGAAGGTGACGGAGAAAAAACAAAAATAACTTAGCCTTACTTAACGTTTAGACCAGCTGAGCTGGATAAAGCACAGTGAGAGTCAAGGCAGAAAGCAAGGAGACCAGAAGGGACTCTACAGTATGAAGAGTAAGTACTACTGATCTTCTGTGTTTGCTGCTCTACGACTCACAATTACATAGTATTTTTGGATTAGAAAGCACTTCACAAAGGTAGTGCAAAATATAATTGTCCCCACTTTACAGATAAGGAAATTGAGACTGAGGGGTGTGACTTAGCTCAGACTTCCAGCCCAGGTCTAAATCTTAGTCTAAGACTTTAGAATCATAGAATTTAGGACTGGAAATGTTGTGGAAGATTATCTAACACAACCCTTTCATTTTAGGATAAGAAAAAAGAGACACTGGGAGGGGAAAGAACTTGCCTAGGGCAGTAAGCAGTAGAGTGAAGACTTGAATCCAAGTCCTATAATTCCAAATCTAATATTCTTTTCCACACATTCCACTGGGGGTAGGAGTAGGGCAGGGAGGTAGGGATGGAGGAAAATGAAGACAAGGAATTGTTTGGGATCATTCGTTTACAACAAATTAAGTATTTTATATGCATATTGTTACATTCTACAAGATGGAAAACTGACCTGGGGTAAGAGAAGAGGGGCTAGCTAAGGAGAGGGAGATATTCCAGGGGTCAGAAGGTATGTTTCTTTTGCATTTGGGCCTTTTGGGAAAATTAACATTATTTGGAAGTATGTAGGTGCTTTACAAAGGGGCTGTGACTAGGCCTTGCATATAGATCCTCAATGAAGTAATAGTGTAATATGTAGAAAAACCACCGAACTCAGAGTCAAAACACCTGAATTTGGTGTCTCTGACATTTATTAGCTGTGTTATCTAAGGTATTTCTTCCCCTCAATGAGCCTCAATTTTCTCATATGTAAAATGAATAAGCTGTAGAAAAAGTTCTATCCAAGACTGTCTTGATCAGTCAGTCTCATTATGTGATGTTGGGCAAAACACTTTATCTTTCTTTGTTTCTCTCCTCATCTGAAAAATGAAATCCTATTCTAAGATTTACTGTGTTCTACATTTTAACATTCTGCATTTCAATGTTCCTTTCAGCTCTAGCATTTTGTGTTCTAGTCTCTTCCAATTCTGTTTTATATTTGAACATCCTATAAAATGAAAATATTACTTTGTTTATTGTGACATCCATAAGCCAGTTGGTGGGCAGTAAAAGTGTGAAGAGAAAGTAACCTGAGAAAGCAGTTGAGTGCTAGGGGCATCATGAATTCTTAAGCCTAAGGATTAAGGGTAGAAACTCCTAGGGGAGTTCCTGAAGGAGCATAAAGCAAAAATAAACCCCTCCCCTCCCACTCCGCTCCCACACACACATTCAGAAAAGACAACTAACTGTGCAAGTCTTAGAGTTTAGGACCCAAGGTGAAGGAGGGCCCAAGATGAATATGAACAAATTCATAACTTATGAGAATGAAATATACAGAGGAAAGTTGAGGATGAAAGTTAAGATAGAGAGGCTCATAGGAGCACGTAACCATAGATTTAGCGCTAACAGGATGCTTAAAATATTGAGTCCAACCCCTCTCATTTTATAGACAAGGAAATTAAAGCTGAGAGAGGTTACTTGATTTGCCCATCTCCTGTGGGATTTGAACCTACATCTTCCTGGTTCTAAGTCCAGCACTCTTTCCATACATTATTCTGCTTTAATCATATCTTGGAGGCTCCCAATTCTGTGGGAGGTGGCAGACAACATTGGTCATGCCCTGCCTTACTCCCAGCCCAAGTGACCCATTTTAGGCCAAGTTTGGAACTTATTGTCCCCCAAGAAACACTCTCTGGCACCTAAAGAGGAGAACGGAGCCAGGGGCCAAGGGCCAGGGGCCATGGTTGATTTTTCAGAATGCCTGACATCATTTTCCATTGGGGAACTTATTTAAGTTGTTTAAAATGTTTTCATTGTGCATATTCAATGGTGTCGCTGGGGAGTGAGGGGCGCAGCTAATTAAAACAAGACTGTGGTCTGTGTGTGTGTTTGCATGTATGTGTATGTGTGTGTACTGGTCTGTGTTATCCGTAGGTCTGTGCAGTATGTGTGTTGCTGTGTGGATATCTCTGTGTGCTGCACCTTCGTGTATCTGTGTGAATCTCTGTGTTTTAGGACATCTGAGTGTGTTTCCATATGTTGTGTGTATACACACATATGAATGTTCCTGTCTTATCTTACTATGTGTGTCTGTATGTTTAATATAGGTGTGTACATGTCTCTATTCTTCTCTTTGTGAAAATGTGAACGAATATGTATGTTTCTGCATGATGTATGGGCACCTCCCTGTGTCTCTGCAAATCTAGGCTGCTGTGTTTGTGACCCCTGCCTGTGTACCCTTTTTTCTATGTTTATGTGTACTTGGGGTTTTTTTTTGGGGGGGGGGTGGTCTTTGTGTCTATTAGTCTCCATGTGTATGTGGTTTGGGATCTCTAAGCCTTGTGTACCTATGTGTGTCCCTGTCTGTGTCCGAGGGTGTTTCTATGTGCATTCGTGTGACTGTCTGCGCTTGTATGTAGCAAGTAGTGTTCAAGCCTCTTTGTTGTGTTTATCTCCATGTGTATGGGCGCTCCTCTCTATGTGTCAGCTGTTTGTCTTGCCTCACTCTCCAGACCAAGCTGGGAGAGGGCAATTTTTTGCTTTCCCTCTTTCCATTCCTTCCAAGGTTAGAGATCTCTTTTTACTCTCCTCTTCCCTATTCCTGCAATTCGCCACTGTGGTCTCCTCCTGTCTCAGCTCCCTAAGTGGGGCCTAACCAGCCCCACCCCCACCCCCACACTAAAAACCCTCCTGCCCTTGGGGCCTTTGGGGACCCAGTATGGAGTCACAGAGGAGGGGAGTCAGTGAGTGAAGGGTCCTGGTCCCGCTTGCTGCTCGCTTTCAAATTTACAGTAATTATAGGCAGCTTTGAGCCCCTAACAACGTTCAGATTCTTCTCGAGGATGGAAGAGGCCCCATTAGCCGATGCTCCTCTAATTAGTAGCCTCGAGGAAGGACGATCCTACAGTGTATTTAAATGATTAATCACAGAGCCATTTGGAAGAAGAAACAAGAGGCAGAGAAAGTGGGGTGTGGTGATTTCCCCCCCTTACTTGACGGCCTCAGACAAAAATCCCTGGAAAACGGAAGAAGGCAAAGCCACGGTTAATCGGAAGCATCAGCACCCACGACATTTAATTCAGCGCTCGCATCTTCCAAGAAACTTTCGTTGCAAACTGACTCCAGCCTGTGTGGCCTTGGTTCCGACTCACACTGAACATAAATTCTCCCAGAAAAGGCCTTACTCTCCTCTCCCCACGGCGGGGGACCCACTGCCAAAGAAGTAGGGAAGGGAAGAGCGATGGGGTCTTTCGTTCCGTTTTGCCAGCCTCTCCACAGGATTTAGCTTCAGAATCAGAGAGAGACACTTTATGGTTTATTTGGTTGAGAGATCCGTCAGTCAGGTGTCCCGTAAAGAGCCTTGGTCTTTAAAAATAGTAATTAACTGGGTTCCAGGTGTGACCGTCAGGAAGTTACTTCAATTCTCTGAGCCTCAGTTTCCCCAGTAATAAAATGTAAAGGATAATATTTACACCGCCGTATCCAAGCGCTATTTAAAAGCAAGCTATAATTATTAAGTCAGCTTTTGGAGCAGGGAAAGTAGCCTCAGAGCGGCTGAGAAAGGGTTAGAGGTACGAAGCTCGCTGAGGGAGGGAATCTTGGAGACGCTGCGCTTTGGCGCTCCCTGAATGTAATTGTCTTTAACAGTGATAATTCCCAGTCCTAATGAGAATGTTGCTAGGTCCCTAAGATCTGAGATTCCAGTTTCTACCTGTGATTCGTAGTCCTCTATACTAGTCCTGCAATGTCCCTGGAGACCGGAAGGGGCTCCGTGCACAGATACCTGGACCCGTGTTCCCCCGTCCTTATCTCCCCAGCATTCACTTGGGCCCCTGGCTCTAAAGGAGGTCTGTCAGCAAGGAGTCCCTTCAGTCCTAGGATTGTCAGACTGGGCCGAGATCTCCCCTTCTGCTGCCCCGAGAAGGCGACCAATCCAGTAGCCTCGAGAGACCCAAAAAACTTTCGAGGGAAGGAGGCCGAGCCCAGATCCCGTCCACGAACCACCCATCCCGCCAACTACCTCCATCCCCCGAACCTCCAGTACACCCGCCGATCCCAAATCACTGGACATTAGAAGTAGAAGGAAATCTTAGAGACCGTCTAGGGGAGGCGGACCCTCGCATTTTACAGATCAGAAAACTAAAGTCAAGAAAAATAACAACAGCCACACCACTAGTTAGACCCAGAGTCATGCCTCGAATTCGGTCTCCCTGAGTCCAGAACTCCTTTTGGGCTTTCTCTCTCCTGATAACTCTCCTGAGACCTTTCAATTATCAGAAGTCCTCATAGAAGGTCATTGTTAATTATGTCAATAATCCATACACTCAAACATCGAAGTTCCCATCATCAAGGAGCTCGAGCCCCACCCTGTCAGGGCCCACTTTCTCCCAGAAAATTCCCGGCAGCTGAGACCTCTGTCCTGGCTCCTGAAGCGCATTAATTTAACCGCTCTGCTCCAGATAACGAAATACTTTCAGGACTAGCTTCCCGATGTTCGGATCCCGCCAGACTCGCAGCACCTAGGCCCTCTGTCCTCGGACCCCCGAACTTCCGTCCCGTGGGTGCGCTGCTGTGGAGGCTTTCGATGTTCTGTTCCTGTTTCTGGTGCTGCCCGAGAGCAGAGTCCTCAGTGAGCTCTTCCAACCACTCGTATGGATTCGGTGGATTGTTGAAGCTCGAGACCTCTGCTACCCTAGTCGCTGGGCCTGGCCTCGGCAGCTACGAGTCTGCCCGTTTTTCTGCCCTAGGGCCGAATTCTCACTTGCTTGTAGAGGTCGAGAATACGAGTACTATCCTACTCCCGAGAGAAAAGCCGGGGTCGGCTGTCCATCCACCCCACTAGGTTCAAGGTTATTTCCTAGAGCCGCTAGCATCAGCTCGTCTGCTCCACCCAAATTCCGGGAACAACGAAATCGTCCCCGCGAACTAAAGGAAACGAAATTTAGACTGCAAAATACATACATAGAGGGGGCCGGGGAAGAGTCTAGCTATCATTTGATATTTTTAATCGACCTCCCCAAACCTCGACTCCCCAAAGTGGGGGGAAGGGGTCTGCATCTGGGCAGAGAACTGAGGTTGGAGGTTAGGGAGTGAGGATACTTAAGGCTTAGGAGCGCTTGTCTGTCTTATAAGACAGAAAAGGAGGGGGAAGCAGCTCTGGGGAATGAGGTGAGTAGGGAGTTGGAACTGGGTGAATTGTAGGTACACATTGAGCATTGCAATACTGTAGAACGTGGAAGGACGTTTGGGCTATGGGGAACCAGACTCAGACGTAAGGAGGCCGGGGGCTGAGGGAAGCACCGAGGTAAGGCTGGAAGCACTCCGAAGGATGTTAATGCTAAGCCGTTCGAAGCAACACTGGTTGAGGAAGGACAGGCTATAGGAGACAGAGTTGTGTGGGGCCCTTAAGACATCGAGATGGAAGACCCGGCGCTGTGAGGACCTGTAAGGACATCTGGCAGTAGTAGCGGAGCTGAGGGGCTGAGGACCAAGCAGGGCGGCGCGCGGTCGGAAACATCGGTTAGAGGTTGTTGTACTAGGGAGCTGCGGGATTTGAAGCAACGCAGAACAGAGGGACACATAGTCTGGGGCTGTAGACAGGAGCCTTGAGATGCTGGTCTGAGGAAAACACACGAAGCAGGGGAGCGCGGGGCTGAGCCTCACGGGTCTGAGAGACCCACGTCTGTGGAAAGTGTCGCAGTGAGGCACTGAGGAACAAGGGCCGGCGCACGGCACTGAGACACTTAGTAAATTAACAAGTATTTAGATCACATGGAGGATACAGGAGTGAATGGCTCAGAGCTGTGACTCTCCAAGCACCTGGGTTTGTAGGATTCAGAGAAGCTCGAACCCAAAGTACATGAGAGTATTCGGCGGTGAGATTTACAGACTGGACAGCGATCCTCGGAGCGTCTCGGGGAGAGCTCGGGGATTCGGAACTCTAGGGCGCAAAGCTGAGCAGAGCTTTAGGACACGGGGCAGAGCGGCGCAGAGCTCAAGGCCCAGGCTTATAGGACTTGAAGCAGTACAGGCTTCAGGGACGCAGATTCTCCTGGGGCTGTAAGATGAGCAGTGGCTAGGAGCTAAGGGGAATAAAGAGGTGTTGTAGCGGGAGGAGAGATGCTGTCTGCAGAAATACGGGTCTAAGAAGCTGGCAAGCTGTAGGATTTGCAGCACCAGCTCCCGCGCTGTGGGACAGATCGGCCAGGGGCCAAAAATATGAGCAGCGGCTCAGGGCTGAGTGGCCTGGCGCTGGCTGCCACGGGTAGTGGCGCTCGTTTGTAACACACTCTGGGAGCGCGGGGCCAGAGTAGCGTTGTAAGGAGATGCGCAGGGAAGGAGGATTCGGAGGTGAGAGATTGAGTGTCTCCCTTACTGCGGAAGATTCCGCAATCGCTTAAGGTTCCGAACTAAACCAATTCAGGGTACAAGGAAGGGGAGAGAGGTAGGGTAAGTAGCTGGTCCCAGGTGAGACACTGGTAAATAAGATTCAGGATCTGAACGGGTCATCCGGGGGTGGTCGTGGACAGATCGAATCCAGTCTTGGGCCTTATGGGGAAGGTAGTTCTCCAACTGAGTAGTATGGGTTGTATGGGGAGGGGGATAATAGCACCTTGGCTTGAGAGTACTGGGCTCAGCCTGGCCCTGAGGCCAAGAAAAATGCAAGAAAACGTGCCTTTAGAATCTCCCAGTCCTTTCGGATCCCTTCTGGAGTCTGACCTACAGCCAGCTTGACAGCTAGCACAGATAAAATGGCACAGAAGAGCAGGTCAAAACATACAGGTTCTGGTCCTCGATCTGGTACTCCCTTGCTATATGACCTTGAGCTAGCCACTTCTGTTCTCTGGGCCTCCATTTAAATTTCTGTTAAATGGGAAAAATAACCCCTACCCTATCTACCCTAAAGGATTGTTATGAGGCTCCGCTGAAATAATGGGTGAGGGAAACAATGAAATGTTACCCTCAAATGTGAGAAGTCAGTTTCCCTTAGAATATCCCCTGATCTACACACAGGGTCTTGCACTCCAAAGCATCCAAAGTAAGACTCACTGATCCAGGGTATAGGCAGCTGCAGGCTCATCCTTATCCTCCTTATGGTAAACAGGGAGGGAGAGAGGAGGGAGGGAGAGAGGGAGGAGAGAGAAAGAGACAGAGAGAGAGAGAGAGAGAGAGAGAGAGAGAGAGAGAGAGAGAGAGAGAGAGAGAGAGAATGTAAAGGGGGGGGGCTCACTGGCTTAGAACCTGAGGTGAAGGAGCAGGAAAGAGAAACTTTAAGTAATCAAATTGGAAGAATTGCTAGTAGGATGGGGTCAACTTAGGTGCTGGCTTGTTGAAAAGATCTGACCTCAGAGAGTATTATCCATACCCAATGGCTTAGGGAGGAGTTCTAAGTGATTTTTAAGGTCACTTCCATCTCCAATATTCTGTTTCAACATTCTGTCTTCTAAAATTTCTTTCAACTCGGACATTCTGTATTCTAAAAGTGCACTGAAGTCCCTTTCAGGTCTGATATTTTATTTTTATCTCCAAGAACTCATGGTTAACATCCACTACTTTACCCTCAGCCTGGGTTATGGCCATGGGGCTATGGGGGGTTGGGGGAAGGATGCATAGGAAGGGGAGTTGACATGAACCACCTGGTAAAGAACACTGCATCAGGAGACTAGGTAGTACTGCTGGGATATAGTGTTCCCACCTCTGCTGGCAGTCCAGTTACCTATGGAAAACATAAGGTATGGATGCCTAGAACTACTTCTCAATGATACCACCAAAGAAATTTTTATTTAATGTGAGAGGTTAACTCAGAAATCTTTATGACTTTATTTTGTTGTAGCTTTCGTGCTCTATTAATGTTGTGTGTGTGTATATGTGTGTGGGTGTGTTCGAATGCACACACACAGAATTGGTTCTTTTTTTAAGAGCTGTAAGGGATCTTAGAGATTAACCACTTTAACCTGTTTGTTTTACAAATGAGGAAACTGAGGCCTAGGGAGAAAAAGCCACTTCTCTAAGATCTCATGAAGTTAGCAGTAGAATCAGGTTTAGAATCCAGATCTACTCACTCTAAGAGCAGTGTTCTTTCCATTAGCTCTAGTTGTCTTTCCTGGCTTTTGATTCCCCTTCAGAGCCTGACTTAAAAGCAGCCAGTGAACCAAAACAAGCTCATAGAATATGAACCTGTTCAGGGGAAGAAACTGATGGGCTTGTATTCCAACTGGTCTTTTTGTCTCAGGTCCCATCTTGTAAAATGAAGCAGCTGAATTCTAATCTCCCTTCCAATTCTAACAGTCTGAAGCTTTGGTACTGGCACATGTAGTCAATTTTCTACTTTCACAGGACTTTTTGGCTATGTAGAGCAAGTGCTGGACCTGAAGCCCAAGGTTCAAATGTTGACTGACACTAACTAGCAGTGTGACTTTAGGCAAGTAGAGTTAACTGTCTGAGCTTCAGGTTTCCTCTCTACAAATTAGAGACAAGACTTTTACTGCTTACCTGATGGAATAGTTACAAAGAAAAAGCTTTGTAAACTTAACAGGGAACTGGATAAATGTTATCCCTAAGGCCCCAAGAGCACATTGTTCTGGGCCAGCAAGACAGTGAAGTTCCTCCTGACCCCAACTGCTTTGCCTGTTGTCTCCTACTCTAGAGTTGGGGTGGGGGTGGAGAAAAAAATGGAGAAACACCTTTCTTCTAATTCCTCCCAGTGCTATACACCTAACACTTATATCATTATTTAGGTTTGCAAAGTACTTTGCATATATTATCTCATATGTTACTTGCAAAAGCTGTGAGGTAGGTAAGGTAGTATAATTATTATCCCTAATTTATAGATAACTTGAGAGACATTTGGCACATGAGAACATTGGGGGTGATTTTGAAAAGCCCAGATAAAGCAAATGGATTTGTTTGGTTTTTTTCAGTTGCAACAAGACTTTAACTGGGTCTGGGAATGAACCTCAATTTAATAATTTGGCAGTGGAAGTGGCAGGGAAGGGAAGGAGAGAGCCTAGCAGACTACAGAACAAAAGCAGAAAATCCAAAGTAGGAGCCGACCAAGTCAAGTGGGCCCCTCCTTCCCACAGAGAGAGACGCTACTCTGACAGAGGTTGCCAATCCCTGAAAGTCAATAAGCCTGGGGCTGTCAGAACCGAGACCCTAAGGGGTGGGGTCCTTGGCCCTTTGGGAGGAGCTGAGGGAAAAAAAGCCAGGAACCAAAAGGGTAGGGCTGACAGCAGCCCCACAGAAGAATGCCAGCAAATGAACTGGGGTACATTTTCCCCTCCTTGCTTTCAGGCTTCAGGGGACCCTGAGATGTCAGTGATACCAACATTTCTGTCCCCCAAGCCAGACAGTTCCAGTAATTTCCCACTATCTGAAAGCAGAGTGTGATCAAGAAAAATGCTCCCTCCCCTGAGAATCATAGGCTCTTGGAGCTAGAAGAGACCAAGAAGGTTAGAACTGGAAGAGAAGTCAGAACACAGAATGTTAAGAGTTCAAAGGGAGATTAGATCATCCAAACCAGCTCATTCATTTTGTAGATGAAGAAACCAAAGATCAGAAGTGGATTTCCCAAGGTCATTCAGGTAATAAGTTGAACATAGCATGTTAAAGCAGAGAATATTAGAACAGAGAAAATTAGAGATATCAAGTACCAATCCCTTGTTTGACAGATTAAAAAAAATTGAAGCCCAGAACCTGTGGGGGGAAAGGAGAGGGAAGAGGGGAGAGGAAGCAACATGTTCAAGTTTGCATAGAAAATTAATGACTGAGTCAAGACCAGAACCTGGGTCTTCCTATTTCCCTGGGGTACCATAGCCCAGTCAGAGCAAAACATTCAGTTGGAAGGAGCCAGGGAGGGCAAAATGTTACTCTGATCTTCCTTGATTCTTCTGGAGAAGTTTCTTTTGAGATCTAGAGGATTGATCTTGGTTCCTCTAATAGAAGCTACTTAAGGAACTTGACCATGAACTAGGACAGGGTCTTTTCTGTGCAGGGTAAGAGAACCCCATCCAATCGTTCCCTCCTTCTCACAGAGTCTGTCAAGTGGTTCTTGTGCAAGGAGTCCACAGGCATACAAACACATGCATGGCATGTGGGCACACACACTTACAGAGATATATCCATTCACCTACATATACACACCAGAGAAATTTATATACAGTCATGAAGATTGAAACTCAATACAGTTTTTCACACACACACAGTCTCACAGAGGCTAATTCTTTCATGCACATACAAATGCTGAGAGACACACAGAAACCTCTTTTTGCACATTCTCAAACACAAGAGATGCTCTTATTATACAGAGAGACAGATCTACAGACATCCTCACACAAACTGAGAAGCAAAGGCTATCATACAAACAAGCACACAAACACGCTTATTTTCACACAGACCCAGATCCATATGGAAATATATTTGTATTCACATAAGCACAACCTGGCCAGGGTTGGGGCCATGGGTGGGTGGGTAGGGTTACAGAAGAGGTTATCGGCCCCAGAATGACTGTGGTTCTTCAGACATAGGCCTAACCTACCATTGGAGCCCTTCTCTTTCCACAGTCAGAGAAAATGGGTTTCCAAGAGTGAGTCAGGAAATGAATGGGAAGTTTTGTTTCCTCCTGTACCTGGGCAGATGGAGAGGGGTGGGACATGGCATCTCTTCTTCCTTTTCCCACCCCCATCTTTCACATGCCTTGATACACATAGCACACCTTCTCTCATACCTACCCAGATGCACATACATACTCACCACACCACTTGACACATTGTCATATGCCCTGATACCATACATACAGTCACACTTATCTTGCTGCACATGACCATACATGATACCACCTTGTATGCACACACATGCCTAGACACACACAAAGGATCCTAGTAGCACTGATGTATAACCTGAAGGAATCTCAGAGGTCATCTTATAGATGAAGAAACTAAGGCCCAGAGAGAGAAATATCTTGTACAGGATTACACAGGAAGATCTGGGATTTTAACCCATGGACTTTGATTCAAAATCTAGTGTATTTCCTAATACCCCATACTGCCTCCTCTATATGCCTTAACACACATGCACATACATGCCTTGATGTATATATCCCAAACCACCTGATTCATACATACACATCCATGCCCTCATGCAGACATATATACTCATTCTCTCATTCTAACACACACACACACACACACACACACACACACACACATACACACAGGCACGCACCCTGAGTTTTAAAGCAAATCAAGGTTCAAGGTTCGTTATGCCACAATACCAGTTTGATCTCTGGCCTTTCCCACCAGGTGTAGTAGGAAATCCTTATGAACTCCACAAACCCCCTATCCAAGAGGCCTGATGTTAAAGCTGCTGGGGGCAACTACCACAAACACCAAGGAGTTTTTCTATGGGGCATATCAAGGTGATACAAGAGAAGGCACCAACCACTGTACTACCTTCCCTTTCTGCAACTCAACTTCCTTGGTTAATATACTTTAATAAATCATTCATTTTAAAGACTCCCTATTCTTAAATGGGGCATTTTGTAAATGGGTCAGTGAGTAGAGGCCCTGATCTAGTGGGTGACATTGGTCAAGCCATTTCCCCTTTCTGAGCCCTGTGTGTAAAATTAGGGTGTTGGACTATAAAATCTCTACTGTCCCTACCAACTCTAGATTCATGTCATAGATATGCAACAAAGACCAGAATGGCACACTCCTGTGATATGCATAGCAAAAGCCAGCAAGAATCTCCTGGAAAGATAGACAGAAGGCAGGCGGATGTGAAAAAGGCAGAAACCAGATTAGACTCTTAGAATTCAACCTTAGCTCTTTGACCTTTGGATGTTTCTTCAAACCCATACACAGAATCTCTGTCCCTCTCCTCAGACTTCTTCTAGCTCCAAATACCTTTTAAAAGTTCTTTTTTAAAAAGACTCCCCTCAATCTCCTTTCTTCTAATTTTAATCTACCCCCATTCAGCTACTAAAGTGATTTTTCTAAAGTGCAGGTCTGATCATATCATCTCCCTATTCAATAAACTCCAATGGCTTCCTATTGCCTGTAGGATCAAATACAAAATCCTCTATTTGGCATTCAAAACCATTCATAACCTAGCCGCTTCCTACCTTTACATTCTTCTTACACCTTATTCTGACACATGTTCTTTGATTCAGTGACAGGCACCTCCTGGCTCTTCCATGAACAAGGCACTCCTCTTAGCTCCAGGTATTTTCTCTAGCTGTCCCCCACGCCTGGAATGCTGTCCTTTCTCCCATCTAATTGCGGACCTCCCTAGCTTCCTTTGACTCACAAGTCTCATCTTCTAGAGTTAGCCTTCCCCAACCCCTTTTAGTTCCATTGCCTTCCCTCTGTTAATTGTCTCTTTAACCTGTGTACGGCTTATTTTGTATATATTTGTTTTCAGGTTGTTTCTCCCATTAGAGTGTAAGCTCCTTGAGAGCAGATACTGTCTTTTGTCACTTTTTTGCTATCTCTATTGCTTAGCACAGTGCCTGCCTGGCATTCGGTTGGTGCTTAATAAGTGTTTATTGATTGACTCTGGGTAAGTCACTTGCCTTCTCTGAGCAACAGCTTTTTCCTGTAAAATAAGGAGATTTTACTAAATGATTTCCTCAGTCTCTGCTACCTCTGAGCTCTGAAAGTCACTTCACTATGTCTGTTTTATTATTTGTGAACTGGAGATAACAATCCTATGGGCAGTTCTGTGGTATCAATGACTGGATGTGAAGGCAGAGAACCTAAGTTCGGTTGCCAGCTGTTGCCCAAATCGCTGACCTTGAATAAGAAATTTAGCTTTTCTGGGCCCCAGTTCCCTCATCTGTAAAATGAGGGAGTTGGACTAGATGACTTTTAAGGACCCTTATAGCTATAGATATATGCTCCCATGATCCTACCAACCTCACAGGATTGTTGTAATAAAAGCACTTTGACTATAATAAAGGGTATTTACCATTACTATTATCATATCATCACCATCATCATCATGAAAACCTGGGTAGGGCTGGGTGGGTGTAGGTGGAAGGGAGGATCTTTTCAGTTGAAACCAATCCTTCACTAAGGGGGGGAAGAAGCCTCCCCTTTCCCTTATCTGCTAATGCGTAGTCAAAGGGAGGAGGTGGTGTGTTCCAGAGCTTGACTAAAATGCCACCCTCCCCCAGTCTCCCAGCTTCCTAATTGTGGGGGAGGGGCAGGACTCCAGGATCCTTCCTTCTGAGGGTGAAGAAGGTAATTCTCTTTCCCTGGGTTCCTCAGCTCCATAGGAAATGAGTAGCCCAGTTATCCTTCCCCCATGTAAGGGCTCTGCCCTATGAGTTACCTCTTCTCTGAACAGTGACCCTCGTCACAGTTAAGGTCAAGACCAACCTTGCTTGCCCAAGGAACTACAGGACTGGATTTTATGATGTACTGAAAAGAGCATGGAATCTGGGGGAAGGCCGATTTGGGTCCCAATCCTACTTCTGACACTCATTAGCTTAGTGACCTAGAGGAAGCCGCACTTCAGGTTGCATTTTTCACATACATAAAATGAAGCTGGACTGAGGTCCTTTTTAGCTCTAACAAGTGTCTGTCTTAAAAGTTCCTTCCAGTGGCAACATTCTATGTTTTAAATTCCCTGTTTTAGCATTTTGTAATTTTTTGCTCTTTAGTGTGTGTATGGGGGGAGTAAGGACAAAAAAGAGGGGGTACAGACTAATTCCTAGGCCCACCAAAATACTCTGCCTTTCAAATAGTGGCAAGGAGAGTAGTCCCAATGGCTGAAGCTGATAACAAACAGATTTATTATAAGTGGAGGATGAGATTGCTGGGGGCTTAGAGGAAAATATCTTCTTGTCTGCTTCCTCACTCCTCTCCATATTCGGTTCCCTTCCTCCTTCCACAACATCTAGCCCTTGTCAGGGGTCCTTGGGGGGTGGGGGAGGGATGGAAAACAATAGTCCTGCTTACTGCAGATGGAGGTATTAACACCTCTTTCCCCATCCCCCTCCAACAAATATAGGTCTCTCTGTTCTCTGACATTTTAGGGTCCTTGGCCATTCACTAGAGCTAAGGGTTCTCAAGGATATAAATTTGCCAAGGCTGGAAAGAGATTAACTTCATTGGTCCCTTGCTCCAGTTCCAACCAGAGAGAGCCCGGGATTCCCAAACTGCCAGTCTTTCCTCTCTGGCCCGACCAAAATCCTAGACTCCCAGGTCTCAGTGAACGTTCATATATTCGCTGATCTCCTTCAAGAGGAAAGGGTCAGGGTCCAGCAGAGAGAAGGTGCCCAGCCAAGTGCCAGGGAGAGCTCTAAGAGAGACTCCTCCCCTCCCCCCACCTCATTGGGTCCCCAAATAGAGCGTATCACAGCTGCTCCATTCCCTAATCGGTCCCATGAAGCAAGGTGATATGGAACTCCCTTTGGGTGGCAGACTGGGGTTCCTTCCCCCAATTCAGGCGTCCTTTATCTTTTTCAGGTGATTTTTTCAGGTGTCAGCTTTCCTTTGTCTACACTGCTCTCTCTCCATCAGTCTCTGTGGCCCAGGAGACTACTGCATAACTGAGTTGTCTATCGCCACAAACGGGTCCCTTCTAACTTGGGAAGTTAGCTGAGGGCACTGCTAGGACGGCTGCAGTTTGCCCTCTCCTCCCCAGGACGCAGAAAGCGGGTGGAAGTACCCTCTCTTTAGGCACATAGCAACATTCCCAGGCCCCAGCCCCAACCTTGCTCCTTTTTCTCAGAGCTGCCAGATTCAATGATCGAGGCCCCTAGCTCTCCGCGCGCCTCAGTTCCTACCTGAAATAATCCATTTTGCAGAAGATTTCCTTGTTCTTAATGTAGCAGCTGTTCTGCTGCCGAAGTGACGTGCGACAGACAGAGCATTCCAGGCATCGCACGTGCCAGATCAAGTTGTTGACCTGAACAGCGAAGACGGGGGAGAAGGGACGAGGGGAAAAGAAGAAAAGAGAGAGTTGGGACTCAGCTTGGACTCCGAGGTCTCAGTCCTTCCCTGCTTCCCACGGCTGCTCACAACTCCCGGGAGTAGTGTCTCGTGCGGATTGGGGAAAGATGGAAAGGCAGGACCCTCAGTCTACTTTTCACCTGTCTTCCGGGCCCAGTTTCTAGTCCCTGTTCTGTTGCCAAATCGTTATGTGACCTTGGAAGAGTCAAGTCACCCGCCCTCTCTACCTTCAGTTTCTCGCTTTTTCAAAGTGTAGTATTTTGACCAGATTGTTAAAAGCCTTCCCCATTCCAACTCTGACATCTTGTTTTAATAGTTTATATTCTAAGGTTCTTTCCATCTTTGACGTTCTCCGTTCTATCGTTGTGTGTTCTAGGGTCCCTTCCAGATCGTTCATTCTATGTTCTAAGGTTTTTTCCAGTTCTAACATTCTATATCCCACCTCCGACATTCTCTGACTGTAAGCGCACATACCTTGAGCAGGTAGCGATCGAGAATCTCGAGGCCGCAGCTAGAACAGATGTTTTTGCCTGCGGATGGCACCGAGGAGGAGGCGGAGGGAGGTGAGCAGACTGAAGGGGTGCTGGGCGTGCAAGGGGAAGAGCGTCCCTCGTCCTTGTCTAGGCCCCCCGGCAGAGCATCTCCGTCCGACTGAGCCTGAGAGAAAAGAGAGGAGAGGGATCCGACTGAATTGGGATTCAAAAAGCCAGTACGAAGTGCCCCCTCCCCTTTAACCACATTCCCTTTTGGGTGTGGGAGATGGAAAGGGTGGAGTGGAGATAACAGGACAGTCCCCGTCAACCTCCCTCAGTTGGACTCTGCGCTCCACACGTCCTCTGGGGGGAACTGGAGGCATTCATACTGGACCCAGGCGTCACTCACTTGAGCGGGACCAGAGACCAAAGTCTTCCCCGTTAGTTAGTGAAGGGGGTTTGTTTTCTCTGTTCCATCATCCCTTCCCTGGGGCAAGGGAGATATATTTCAACGAAATTTCTCCAGTTCACCCACCCCGGGGAGCCAGGAGTGGGGAAAGGGTGGAGAAAAGGGAACGGGAGCCACGGATTTGTGTCTGGTAGGGAGCAAGGACCCGGGCGACCTAGGGCCCAGCTTACCATGCTGGGCGGCGCGGTTCCCTCCAGGCAGCGGGAGCTGGCTTTACAGCCGGGCCCTGGCTGAGCCATCACCTTGAGGGGAAAAGATAGAGAGCGGGAGTCACACGCAGCGAGTGAGCAACGGCCAGGAGCCGGCTGTGTCCGCGCTGCGCCTTCCCGCGCCCCCTATATAAGCCGCAGCAAAACAATACCTCAGAACTTTCCAACGGGCATTTAAACCCTTCCCTACAAAAGCGGTGTCTCTTTAATGAAGCAATTTGAATTTGGATGGAATTTTTTTCTCTCCCCCCCTCCCTCCCCGCACTTAACCCGTGGCTCTTGAAGTAATCGCTCCGTTCCCCTGCAATCCACAGCTCTGAAACACACAAACTACCTGCAATTAGAAATTGTCGTAAATGCCCGAGATAAGAGGTATGGAGGGTGTCAATTCCAGCTGTCAATCAGAAAATGGATCAGACCACCCAAAGAATTGCAAATTTGATTTTTTAATGGTAGTAATTAAAAATCGAATTTTTCTTCTCCTCCTGCCCCCCTCCTTTTGCCCCCCGTCTTCTCTGGCACAAAATGCAGTAAGGGAGAGAGAGAGAGAAAGAGAGAAACCCAAGAGGAGGAGGAACAGCCCGGACCCGCACCGCAAAGCTGCCAAATGGTCCCAGATTTCAGCCGAGCGGGTGCAGGTTCAAGGTCTCTTTGGAAGTAGGGGTGGGGGCGGTAAGAAAGGGGATAAAAAAGATAAAAGGGAGAAAACAACATAGATAAAAGGGAAGGGGGAAAGCCACCCACCCCCACTTCACCCCCTTCCCCAACCGAATCCTTCGCCAGCTTGGTATTCAAGGCTCGGAAAAGGGCAACGGCTTTGGAATTCTGAGCGTTGCATCTCCACAACCTCTCGGCGCATTTGGGTTATTAAGCCCCTATTCAAGCAGACAATACCGAGCTCCCCCCGTCATGATTCCCTGCTCGTGGCTAAATCGCTTTTTTTGAGAAATTCCTCAAACATTTGCATAATGTTTGCCTTTTTTTTTGGATTTCTTTTTGTGCCCCCCCCCCCCTCCGGCCGGCTCCCTCCCGGGCTCCCCCGCCTGTCTCCCTCCCTCCCCCCAACCAACCCACTCCCCCACTAGCGGATTCTCTCTCTCCCCCTTGTTCCCCTCCCGCCCCCCCCCCCCCCCAAATCCTGGGCTCTTGGCGGGCCGGGCTCTCTTCGGTTCCCCTGCATCCTAGTCACGTTACTGAGAGGACCCGAGCTGAACGCACTAACTCTCACCTGGTCGGCGGGGACCCCTTCTGAAGGGAGGCGACCGCCCGCGGGCGCTGGGGCGGCGCAGTTCTC
The DNA here is from genome assembly GCA_028646515.1 of Pseudochirops corinnae. NCBI lineage: Eukaryota > Metazoa > Chordata > Mammalia > Diprotodontia > Pseudocheiridae > Pseudochirops > Pseudochirops corinnae. The sequence continues at coordinate 244,854,304 of CM053585.1, read as the reverse complement.
ATGCTTCCAGTACATGGGCCCCGGCGAGCGGGCGGGGGAGAGCCCGGCAAAGAGCAGCGAAGGACAGGAGAGGAGAGGAGAGCCAGCCCAACAGGCTGCAGAGCCTCGCGC
>CM053585.1:244837186-244853693 GCA_028646515.1 Pseudochirops corinnae | reverse complement strand
TCTTCCTCCTCTTCTTCTCCTCCCCTCTTTCTTTCCTCCTCTTCTTCCTCTGCCTCTTCTTTTCTGCTCTTTTTCTCTCCTCTTCTTAGCCTTCTCTTCCTCCTCCTTCCCTTGTTCTCCTCCTCCTGCCCTTCTTCCCCTTCTTCCTCTTCTTTCTCTTCTTCTTCTTCTTCTCCCCCTCCCTTTTCTTTCCTCCTCTTCTTCCTCCGTTTCTTCTTTTCTGCTCTTCCTTTTCTCTCCTCTTCTTAGCCTTTTCTTCCTCCTCCTTTCCTCTTCCCTCCTTTTTCTCCTCTCTTTTTTTCTCCTTTTCCTCCCTCTACTCTTCCTCCTCCTCTTATGGATGTGGCAGTTGTTTGATTCTCCACTGGGTTCAAGAAGAGTTTTGGCCTGACCAATCCCTGCTAAGAAGAAATCTAGACACAGACACATATTACACACGCATACATACAGACATATAGATCTACATATCGACATAAACTATACATACATATATGTGCAACCCTTTGCCACCATCTATACTCACCCTTACATATACATACCATGCGTGTTTCCCATCACACACATTTGCATATATGCCACATTCACAAACATACTTAACACTTGCTTATACAGCTACCATATATTGTCACCCTTAAAATATATACCTAGTGTTTGTCCTACCACAGACATGTTTGCACACATACTCACAGGCACACACATGCTTATACTCTCCCACTACACACAAAAACATATACACATCGCTCCCCCCATATAGGCACTCACACCCTTCTACCATGAAACACACATAGAAGACACTTATAAATAACCAGACTAATACACACAGTGTCTCTCCCCCCACCCCCCACCATAGGCTAGCACTGACCAAGGCTAAAACTGAGATACCTTAGGCAGATAGATTTAAGGTCAGAGGGCTTGGAGCACCTTCCTCTGGGCCCTTTCCTGGCAAATGGGGAGCTCCAAGAATCAGGCAAAGGCTAAGAAAGATCAGACTAGATCTCTTCACCCCACCCCACTTCCTCACAATGCTGGGGGAATAAGGGAAGGCAGGGCAAGAGGAGGCCATCCTTAGTCCTGGAGGTCCCAGGGATTAGAATAGGGAACTTTGAGGTACAACTCCCCCATCCCCCCTTCCTTCATCTGCCTGCATCTCTCTAGGGAAATTGCTGAAGGCTGGGGGATGGAACTATTCTCCATTTCTGTGTAAAATAATTCTCTGCTACTCTCCCTTGTGGAAACTAGAGCAATTACAAGCCCCGAAACCGGTGAACACAGATATAGACATACACAACCCCCTAAGGACACATATACACACGTTCCATACATCCCTACATACTACAACCCTACTTGACTCTAGGGACAGAGACAATCTTTCAACCTACAAACTTCATCCTCAACTAACCCCTCATACTCCTTGGAAGAGAGATATATTCTCACTTCTTTCTCCCAATCCATCTTATGTACATATAGGGTACACACATGAATATTTACAAAGCACAATAATTGCCTCTACCCTCCCTTATGGATACACTAATACCTATAACCTCTCCCCAAACAGACAAATCCATAAATCCATGCCTTCTAACACACTCATATGTGTACCCATATATATATATATATATGTTCAAATGTATACCCTTTCTAATTTAGAGGGGTGGAGCCAAGATAGCAGAGCAAAAGCAGGAACTTGCTTGAGCTCTTCCCCCAAACACCTCCAAATACCTGTAAAAAATGACTCAAAACAAATTCTAGAGTCACTAATTTATATACACACTGCATCTGTAGATATAGCCACATAGCCTACCTTTATATCCTCTTCCTATATGGAGAAACTCACTCATTTAGAGATATACCCAAGCATATATACAACTTAGTGACACATCTTCTTGTACCATTTACACACACATACAAATTTACATATGTGTGTATAGACATACATACATACACCCACATATGCAGACACATCCACACATTTACTGAAACATCAAAATATACAAACTGCCATTTCTGCCTGTTGAAATCTTATTCTTTTAGATACAGGTCAAATGCTTCTCCTTCAGGAAACCATCTTTCTGTCAAATATATATTTGTCTTAATCTACTAGATTTTAAGTTCCTTGAGGACAGAATTCTTCTTATTTAAACTTTTTATCTCTCTCAGTAGTGTATTGTTCACTATGTGCTAAGTGCCTGGCTCATTTTAGAAACTTTCTAAATGCTCATTGACTGATTGACAGTTGATACTCAATAAACGCTTTTAATTAAATATGAATTGAATTCCATTCCAGATTGATTTTGTATTATCCCATTTGTTCCAATTTATCCTTTATAATTCCATCTTATTTTATCGTATACTATCTCATATCATTTCATCCCATTCTATTCATTTCACTTCAAGCTATTCCATCTCATTTCTATAAATATTTGCTGTGCATCTGAAGTGTGCTTAGGCCTAAACTAGAGGAGGTCTAAATTTATGAGGGAGGTCTCTAGTGGAGTGCCTCAAGGTTCTATTCTTGGCACCATTTATTCAGCATTTGGTTCAATGACTTGGACGAAGTACGGTATTTTTAACAAAGGCATGGATTAGGCTAGGATAGCTGGCTAGGATAGCTAATAGGCTAGATGATGTAACTGGAATTGAAAAAAAGATCTCAGAAAGCTAGTGAGATGGGCTGAGTCTAACAAGATAAAATTTAATAGAGATTTAATAACAGGGATAAAATAATAGGGATAAAAATAAAATTTAATAGGGATAAATGTTGAGTTCAAAAATTCAGTCATACAGGATAATGGAAACATAATGGAGACAGGTAAAATTGTATGTGAAAAAACCTGGGAATTCTCATGAATTGCAAACTCAGGATAACTTAGCAGTGGGATAGGGTTGTCAAAAAAAATTATTGTGATTAATAGAAGCATCCTATTCAGAATGAGGATGGTGGTCAGTCATGATCAGACCACACCTGAAATCAATCAATAAACATTTATTAAGTACCTACTGTGTGCCAGGCACTGAGATCTTCTGTTTAATTCTAGGTACTTAATTAGAAAGGACATTAGCAATCTAGAGTGTGTCCAGTGGTAAACAACCAGGATGGTTGGTGACTGGAATGGAAGCTATACTATATAAAGATTATTTGAATGAACTGGGGATGTTAACCAGGAGCAAAGAAAATGTAGGGTTTAGGTAATGACTGTTTAAGGATTCTAGGGAGGAAAGATTAGTCTTATTAAGTTAGGTCCTGAAAGATAAAACTCAGAAAAATGGGTCAGAGTTAGAGAGAAGCACTTTTTGGTTTAATACAGAAGAGAAAACAACTTCTTAGCAATCAGAGATATAATCCTGGAATTAGTTACCTTAAAAGACAGTGAGCTCTCTAACAGAAGCTATTTGATGACATCAGGCATGTTATAAAAAGAAGTACACCAGGGGAGGTAGAAAGGAGGGAGAGAAGGACCCATACTTCTTCCTATGACCACAGTCCTCCAGGGTAAGTGGAAGCTGCCTCAGCTTACATGTGAGCCTCTTTTAGGTCAATAGTCATGGACAGAAAGCAAGTTCCCAGTAAGAACTGAGGTGCCCTATAAGAGCAGTCTATGGACTCCTGAGTCTTCTGGATGGTGAATCACTTAGCTCTTTCTCTGTCAGGGCTCCTTAAACTTTTTCCACTCATGACCCTTCATCACATCTCAAACTGTCACCACCCACAGTTTAAGAAGCTCTGCTCTAGATGAGAAACTTCTTCCTAAGAATATGCACATACAAAGTTGCTCTCCCCAAACACTTCTCTTGCTCTCATTTTAAATCACATTCATTTCCAAACCTTTATTTTTCCATTTAAAAGATGGGGGGGGGCAGCTAGGTGGCAAAGTGAATAGAGAACCAGCCCTGGAGTCAGGAAGACCTCAGTTCAAACCCAGCCTCAGACACTTAGCACTTATTAGCCGTGTGATTTTGGGCAAGTCACTTAACCCCAATTGCCCAGCCTTCCCCACTCCGAAAAGCAAAAAAAAAAAAAAAAAAAAAAAATGTGTGGGCATTAGGGTCATATTAGCATGTGAGATTGTATTTATCAATTCAAAGCAGTATAAATTTTTATACTATAATATTCTATGTTATATGATCTAGCATTCTCTTTTTGAATGGTCCTTTCAGTTCTGCTGTTCTGTGTTCTTTCTATGTTGAAGCCCCTTCTGGTTTTAAAATCTATATGGGTTTATAATCTCCATACTCATTCATTCTTTGAGGTAGATGTGGTAGGTATTCTATCAATTTGACAAATGGATAGTCTATTCGAGTTCTAAAATCTGCATTCTAGATTATAAATTACTGATGGGAAGAAACTGTGTCTTCTGTATTCTCCACAGACACAAGCAGAGGGCTATGCCTATAGAAAGTGTTCAGTAAATACTTCGTGTCTGACAGTCATAGAACTTCTGGCTGAAAGAACTCTCAGAGATAACTGACCATTCTGTCCCACTGTCCTGAATAGACTATACGTTCCGTGAGGGCAGAGACCACATCTTTGTATTATAAGGGCCTCACACATAATAGGTGCTTAATAGAGCAAATGAATGAAAAGGCATTTAAGTCCCAGATTTGCTACTGGTGACCATGGGCGAGTCTCCTAACTACTCAGGTCTCAGTTTCTTCATCTGTCAAATGGGCATAATGCTTCCACTACTTACCTCCTAAGATTGTCCTGAAAAAAGTACTTTTGCAATCAAAATGTGATCTCGGATTACTTTTTGCCCAATTGAACCGAACTTTATCTCCTTAGGAGCCTCATTTCCAGACAAAGCTCCTCTGGGACCCAGGCCCGGGCCTGTAGGCCTCAGGCAGGGGGCATCTCCTAAGATAGAGTCGGCTTTAGGTTTGTGATCTCTCCCTGAGGATTTCCAGTGAAATATGATCCCCTTGGCATTTCAGCAGTCATTCCCCTCCTCCCTGCCTCCCACACACTGAATTTGTACCATGGAGTTTGGGGCTTCATTAGTAACCGGATCAATCCATGGGAGAGCCCCCAGCAGTGGTTCCGCCTCTGAGTAATTCTAGGAAGGTAACATGAGCTGCGGGAGGTTGCTGAGCCATCCTCACGTTTATTACCTCTGACAGCTAAATTGGGGAGTAGAGAGGAAATCAGATGAAAGCCATTCCAGAAAAAAGACCAAATACTAAATTTAAACATCCAGGTTGGGACAAATAGGCAAACAAATCAGACAAACTCCCAGAAAGACACATACCTTAGCTGGAGACATCATCCTCACCTAATCTTTTTCCTGAGCTCCAGTCCTATATCTGCCTACTGGACAAACTGCCTACTGGACCTTTCTGACTGGATGTCTCAAACTCATTATGTCCAAAACAGAACTCGTTATCTTTTCCCCAAAACCCACCCTTGTTATGAACTTCCCTATTACCACTAAGGGCTCCACCATTCTTCTAGTCACAACCCTAGCCAGTGTTGTCCTTGACTCTTCCTTCATTCTCACTCTTTTCACATAACAAGGCACTTACTGTGTGCTAGGCATAGGGCTAAATCTTGTTTCTACCTTTACATCTCTCATATGTGTCTCCCTTTCTCCATCTATATAGCTAGCACCCTAATTCAAACCCTTATTGTCTCTCACCTGAACTATAGCAATAACTTCCTAATTGGTCTGTCCCTCCTTTAGTCTCTCCCTACTCCAACCCATCCTCCCTATTCAATAAACTTGTGGCTCTCTGTTTCTTTCAGAATCAAAAATAAACTCCTCTTTTTGCATTTAAAGCTCCTTATGACCTGGTCCCTTCCTGTCTTTTCTATCTTTTTACATATTACTCTATCTCAAACTCCGTGGTCCAGGCATAATGACCTGTTTGCTGCTCCTCAGGCATCACATTCCATCTCTGGTCTCTGTTCCTGTGTACTGGCCATCCCTCATGCCTGCAATGTTCTTCTCACCTTCATTTCTTGGAATTCTTGGCTTTCTTAGCCTAAGTGCAACCTGCTGCAGGAGGCTTTTCCTTAGCCCAATAGCTACTGGTGCCTTCTCCTCCAACATTACTTTTTATCTGCCCTTATGTGTATCTTTCTATATATGAACATCAGTTTCTTAGTTAGAATGTAAGCTCCCTGAGGGGAGGGTCTGCTTTTGCTTTTAATTTGCTTCTTAGCCTTTAGCACGCCTCACACATAACAAGCATTTAATAGATACTGTCATTTCATTGATTGGTTCATTCTCTCTTTGAGAAAGGCACCCTGGACTAAGAATTAGGGAAAACCAGGCTCTATTTCCACACTGTAACTAGCTAGCTTTGTGACCATGGGCAAGTCAATTCCTGTCTCTGGTTCTGTTTACTCATTTAAAAGTTGAGTGTTGAACTAATTGATTTTTAAATTTCCTCCTAGTTTTAATATGCTCTGTTCTAAGGTCCCTTCAAGCTCTGACCTTATGTAATCTAACATTCTACACTCTAAATGGCCTTTCCATCCCTAGCATTCTAGATTCTGTTTTCTATTCTATTCTATTTTCTAAGTCTATGTTTTCAGCTACTACAAATTCCTAGTACATAATCTTAGCTGGGACCTTGCTACAATGCAACATCTTTTCTCATTGCCCACACTGACTTTTCCAAAAGTTTTCTTCTATTCTCTTTTTATCACCCTTTACATTTAGCAAGGATGAGCCTCTTTCTTCGTTGAGAAAACTGAAGCTCTCTGACACCAATTCCTTTGGCTTTCTGCCCCTCTGTCTTCTTAACTTATGGTTAGATCACAGGTTAAGACGTATGGTTATTGTGGTAAGGATATATTTGAAAATGAAGGTGATGCTAAAAGCAAAACACAGCAATAAAAATCAGATTAAAAAAAGAAAAAATGAGATGAAAGTAAATCCTTTATTTTCACTCTTCATCCCATTTCTCCTTCTCTTTCAGGACATCACTCTCTTATAATCATCTCTCATGCATGCACAATCTCTTCCCTTTCTCAATGGTCCTCTCCTATTCCCCTACACACACACTCAGATCTCCACAGTTTTTTTTTTAAAGTCTTTCATTAGCCATGCTATCCCATCCAATTACCACTTCATCTCTATTCTCTCCTTTGCTGCTAAACTTTGTTAAAACATTTTAAACCCAATTCTTCTATTTCATCATTACCTACTATCTCTTCAACTCCTCACAAGTATGTTTCAAACCTAACTATCTATTGAGACAACATTCTAAGGCTGTCAATGACCTCCTATTGCCCAAATCTAATGGAACATCTTTTTTTCATACCTCATTTCTGTCTGTCTGTCTGTCTGTCTGTCTGTCTGTCTCTCTCTCTCTCTCTCTCTCTCTTGCTTGCTTGCTTTTTGGAGGGGGAAAGTCACACAGCTAGTAAGCATCAAGTGTTTGAGGTCACATTTGAACTCAGGTCCTCCTGACTCCAGAGCCAGTGCTCTATTCACTGTGCCACCTAGCCATCCCATACCTCATTTCTTCAATCTCTGGGCAGCCTTCTGGCCCCACTGTCTGGACATTTTCTGCTTCCTCAGCTTCAAAGTCATCACATTCCCCTGATTTCCCTCCTACCTCTCTAATCAATCCTTCTCTGGCTCCTAGTCTTTTTACAACCCCATACAGCGCATGCTCACCACGGGTTTGTCCTTGACCCTTCTCTTTTTTTCTCTACATGAAAATTCGTTCACTCCCGGGCAGATCTCAATACTATTGTATTTAGTGCTGATCTCTTCAGAGCTCCACATTCATGTCTCCAACTGCCTACACAGCATCTTTATCCTGATGTCTCTCTCACCAGTGCTTCAAATTCAACATGTGCAAAACAGATCTCAGTATTCTTCCTCACAAGACTGCATCTCTTTCTGATGACTATTTCTCCCCCTATACACCATGATTCATTCACCTTGTCTCCTATCTCTGTAACCTTGGTCTTATATTGGATTCCTCCCTCTCCCATTCCTATTCTATCACTTACTAGGCTCTGTTGATTCCATCTTCTCAATATCTTGATATTTCTCTTTAGTTCTGTGCTAAGCCACAGGGGACCAGAGGCAGTATTCAGAGCAAATCTATCAGAGATCCCAAACGCTTGGGAATCAGAGGCACTAGAAGACTTATACTTTTAGGGGCTCAGAGACCAGGAGCCCAGTGCTTGATCTCTTTGCAGAGTATCTTTTTGGTGCACGTCATCTTGGAATGATGCTTCAGGACTCACATCCAATGAGTTCAGGCCCAGGAGAACCTTAGCACCAGGTATTTATCACCCCAGATGTCCAGGGAGAACTCGTTGTTACTTCCACTCCTTAGAGCCCTCAGGTCTCTAGTCTTTGGAGTGACAATTGAGGGAAGTTGATGCCACCGTTCCTGGACTGCTGCTGTTTTTAGTCATGATAAGCCCCCTGCAGCATGAGTCCCTAATCAACTGGGTATTTCCCCATACATGGCTGGCAAACTCCCACATCTTGTTTCTCAAATCCTTGTACTCTCGGAGTTACCATTTACTAGGGTGAAAATCCTTTGACTCCTTCCATCTCTCCCCATCTTCTCAACTCTAGCCACTTCAGCACTGCCCTTCCAAAGACCATATTCTTCTCAGCTCCTCCATTACAAAATGTACTGCTAACCTTTTTTTTTTTTTACATCACCTTCATGTTCAAATCTATACCTCTTCCTCTGCTACTCAGAGGACCCAGAGAACTTGAAACAAAGAATAAAAAAGAAAGGAGAGGGTGGAGCAGATCAGCAAAACTAACCCTATCGGTCTAACTGATATTCTAACTGAATATTCAATATTCCACACCTGTAGTTCCTCCGCTTTGCAGAGAAGGGGGGCAGGAAAGTACATTTTCTTTTTTCTTCTTTGGGGCCAAATATGATGTTTCATTTTGTTGCTCTTGCTGTTTGTTCTTTCCATCTACGGAGTTGTAGTCATTGGTTATGTTATCTCCCTGTTCCTGCTAACTTTACTGAGTCTTTGGGCTTTTATATATTTTCCATATTTGTACTTTCTTATAGCGTAGTAATCATTCGTCACTTCTTGCTCAATCTCCAGTCTGCATTACCTCTCCACCAGCTGCCTTGGCCACGTAAGTGGGATTCTGTCCTGAGCAATCTCTGCTGATTATGAATCTCTGCCTGGGACCCCCACATCTAGAGGAGACCCAGTCACACCGCCCGCTTCGCTCCACCCTCCCCCCCCCTTTTCAGCTCCCCTTTATGTTTTTTCCTCTTTTAGAATGTAAGCTTCTTGATAGTAGAAACTGGATAGTTTTCTTGATTTTGAATCTCTGTTGCTTAGCACATAGTAAGATCATAATAAAGCTCTGACTGTAATCTATCCATCCATCTCTATCTGTCTTTCTTTTAAAACTCAATTTAATTTATTTATTTGTTATGTTTTAAGTACTGAACTGTCTCCCTCCCTACCCTAGAGAAGGTCACCATTTCACACACATACACACACGCACACGCACACACACACACACACACAATTTATGTAAAACCACACATACTATGCATACTTCTATTTCTCAGTTCTTTCCCTAGTGGTAGATAGCATTTTCCTTCATAGGTCCTTTGTAGTTTATTTGAATATTTATAATACTTAGAATAACTTGGTTGTTCACAGTTACTCTTTGAACAATATTTCTGTTATTGTATACATTGTTCTTTTGGTTTTGCTCATTTCACTTTCGTGCAGGTCTTTCCATGTTTTTCTAAAATCAACCAGCTCATCATTTTTTACAGCACAGTAATATTCCATCACAACATATATCACAACTTCCTTCCTTCCTTCCTTCCTTCCTTCCTTCCTTCCTTCCTTCCTTCCTTCCTTCTTCTTTCCTTCCTTCCTTCCTTCTTCTTTCCTTCCTTCCTTCCTTCGTTCCTTCTTTCCTTCCTTCCTTCCCTCTTTCCTTCTTTTCTTCCTTCCTTCTCTCCTCCCTCTCTTTTTCTTTGCTACTACAAAAAATAAACTCTAAATATTTTGGTGTATATGCAACCTTTTCTCCTATCTTTGGTCTCCCAGGGATATATGTCTAACAGCGGGCTCTTTGTATCAAAGGGTATAGACATTTTCATCAGTCTCTTAGAATAATTTCAAGTTGCTTTCCAGCGTAGTTAATCGAATTCACAGCTGTCTCCCCCCCATATATCCCCATTGTAAACAAACTCCCCTCCATCTAGGTCTCTTCATGTCATACTCTGTCCATCTTCTGATCCTCATGGAAATCTGGCTCCCTCTGAAAGATACTCTATCCCTGGACACCTTTCCCAGTGCTCCTTTGCTTACGTTCCCTGACACACTGAACCAGAAGTAAGACTGGACATATATTTTGTTCCACATTGTCAATTCTGATCTGTTCCTTTGTCACTTTCATTCAATGCTTTCCCTCTGATATACATTCCATTTGTCAACACCATATATCCCAGAGCCTTGCCATGATTATTATCTACTGACCTTCATACTACCTTTCCTTCTTTCTTAAGGAGCTAGCTTAATCTTCACTCCAATCCCTGCTCTTACACTTGGAGACTTTGATCTCTCTCTCTCTCTCTCTCTCTCTCTCTCTCTCTCTCTCTCTCTGTCTCTGTCTCTCTGTCTCTGTTTCTCTCTGCGTCTCTCTCTCTCTCTGTGTCTCTGTCTCTGTCTGTCTGTCTCTCTGTCTCTCTCTCCCCATCTGAACCATCTAGTCTCCTATTTTGTCAACCTCCTCAGATCCCATGACCTACATTTTTAATCTACTCTAGCCACCCACAGGCTAGTTGCATCTTAGATCTTACCATTATCCATAACTGTGCTACTCATTAACTCAATTACCTGCAATGCTGAAACTTTTCTAACCTCCTGTCTTCTCATTTACCCTCTGCCTCATTCCTCTTAAATTGCTCACTGATTGCAATCTCCAGCCCCTCCATTCCTCTGATGTCTTACAGTCTACCACTTCTGCTTTGTTCTCACTATCCTTTCTTCAGTCTTGGATCTTATTATTGATTAGCTCAACTATACACATCACCCTGGGTCTTAGTTTCCTTATCTGTAAAATGAAGGGATTAGATTTAGATGATCTAGGGTCTTTCCAGCTCTAAATCTGATTTTTTTGGAGGGAGGAAGGTGAAGCAGTTGGGGTTAAGTGACTTACCCAAGGTCACATAGCTAGTAAGTGTGTCAAGTGTCTGAGGCTGGATTTGAACTCAGGTCCTCCTGATTCAAGGGCTGGTGCTCCATTCACCATGCCACCTAGCTACCCCTAAATCTATGAATTTATCATTTATCCAGGAGTCCCTTGATTCTTTGTTCTATCATTGCTTAGGCCTTGCCAAACACGAGCCTGGAATTACCACCCATCAGCTGCTTTCTCTGTTCCTATGTATGTGCTGTTGAAATCAATGAAGAAATATACAATCATTCTGACTGGGCCCACTATAAATTTATCTATACATTTATCTAATCTTAATTTGGACCTCCCTGATGCATAATCTTTCCATGCCTTACTTTATATCACACTGCCCAAAGTAGCTATTCAAAACCTTCTAATCCTAGCAAAGGAGCTAGCTATCCTCACCAGTTGTTGGCCAACTACCCTCTATTGGGCAAGCAAGCTGGCCTGGTTGAAAAAGCAAGGAACCCTGAGGGATAGACAGGAAACATCTTGTGCTATAGGCCCCACCTTCTCAGCAAGTTCTAACCACTAAAGTCCTTGGAATTGTATCTATTGGTGGAAATGGTACTCAGAAAGATGCATTATCATATGCTTTGTTTCTGTACCCTAAGGACCACAGAACCTTCCCATATGACTTAAAATATGGACAGCTAGGTGGCACAGTGGATAGATCATCGGGCTTAGAGTCAGGAAGACATGAGTTCAGATCCAGTCTCTGATACTAGCTGTGTGATCCTGGAAAGTTACTTAACCTCTCTTTGCCTCAGTTTCCTCAGCTGTAAAGTGAAGATAATAATAGCATTCACCTCCCAGAGGTGTTGTGGAGCTCAAATGAGATAATAATTATAAAGCATTTAGCACAATGCCTGGCACATAGTACACACGACATAAACATTCGATATTATTACTATTAAATGAAACTTCTTATATGGATTGCCTCCTCCATTAGAATATGAATTCCTTAAGAGCAGAGACTTTCCTTTTCTATTTGTATTTCCAGAGCTTAACACCATGCTGTGCACATAGTGAGCACTTAATAAATGTGCATTCCTTCATTCCTTCATGCATTCTCTTTTCTCTTCAAACTTCCTATAACACATATCTCTTAGTTCTCAGCAGAGGACTTAGCCTCTTTACTGAGAAAACAGAGACCATGTTCCTTGAGCTTCTTCTTCTCCTGTTAGTCACACCTCCAAGTCTTTCTACCTTTCCCTGATTCTTCCTTTGCTCTAGTTTCTAATAAAGAGGTCTCATCTCCTTGCCAAGGCCAACTTTCTGCTTTCACCACTGATCCTATTCCCTTCTTTCTCCTCCAGGAGCTGCCCTTTTAAAATCATCCCCTCTCTTTGTCTTATTTTTAGTCTCTCCTTATTTTATCTTACAGTTGCCAACAAACATGCCCATCTCCCTCATCCCTAAAATTTTTTTATTTCACTCTGCTATGCCTTCAAGTTAATCATCCTATGCTTTGTCTAGTTTCACAGCCAAACTCCAAGAAAAGAAATCAAACTCTTAGCCTAACTCTTTTGTTGTTGTTGAGGCAATTGGGGTTAAGTGACTTGCCCAGGGTCACACAGCTAGTACGCATCAAACGTCTGAGGTTGGATTTGAACCCGGGTCCTCCTGACTCCAAGGTCAGTGCTCTATCCATCCTAGCCTACTCTTTATCACCTTCCTCTTACTTCTCAACCCCTCTAAATCTGACTTTTGACCTCAACACTTGTCTGCAGCTGTTTTCTCCAAGGTTTCTAATATCTCCCCTTGCTAAATTCTACATCTTTTTTTTTTTTTAAATCAGTCCCCATCCTTCTTAATGTCCCAGTATTCATCAATGTCAATCACCTCTGCCTCCTGGATACAGTCGGCCCCTTTGGCTTCTATATGATACAACAGTCTCTTTGCTCTTTTCCTCTCTGCTGATCCTTCTTACTCTTTTCCGTTTCATCATCCCCATCCTGCACCCTAACTGTAGGTATTTCTCACATCTCTGTGTGCTCTTCTCTTCTTTTTCTAACTCTCTCACTAACTGATCTCATTAGCTTCTATAGGTTTAGTGATCATCTCAATATAAATCTGTATATCCAGCGCTAGTCTCTCTTGTGAGTTTCATACCTACATCCCCGGCTGGTGGACCTCTCTTCATGGATGTGCCATAAGCAACTCAAGCCTAATGTTTTCAGAATAGATCTTATCTTACCTCCTGAAACCTACTCTAGCTTCAGTTGGAAGATTGAAGGTGCCACTGTCTTTCTCGTCAGCTAAGTTCTCAGTCTGACCCATCCTTGACTTGCCTCCCTCTCTCTACTCCCCCGAAATCCAAGCAGTTGCCAGATCTTGTCCATTCTCTCTCCATATCTCCCACACATGGCCCTTTCTCTCCACTCACTCAGTGCCCTAGTTCAGGCCCTCATTGGCTCTCACCTGGACTATTACAATGTATTCCTAATTGTGTTTTTCTCTTCTCCAGTCTATCCTCCACACAGCTGGCAAATTGCTGTCCCTAAAATACATGCCTGACCATATTGGTCCCTCGTTCAATGATAATTATTGACATTTAATTTAAAATTCTTAAAACACTTAACGTGCATTATCTCACCCTCACAGCAGCCCTTGAGGTAATACTACAAATGTTACCCCCGATTTTCAGAAGAAGAAACTAAGATGTAGAGAGATTAATTGATTTGATGTGGTCACACTACCAGAAACAGTATCTGAACCTGGGTCTTCTTCTCTCAATATTCAGCACTCTAATAATAGCTAACATTCATAGGATTCTTTGAGGTTTATTAAACACATTATAAATATTATCTCATTTTATCCTCATGACAACCCGAAGAGGTAGGTGTTATTAATGTCACAATTTTACGGATGAAGAAACTGACGTAGAGATAGTAATTTTTCCAGAGTCACATAGCTATTTATTGATTAAAGTCAGATTTGAATTCAGGTCCTCCTTCCAGGTCCAGTACTCTGTTTATTGTGCCACTTAGCTGTTTGTTATACCATGTGAGTGGATCCATATCACATCTTCTCAGTTTGGTATTTAAAGTCCTTTATTTATTTATGCTTTTTTTTTAGGGGGGAGGGCAGGGCAATTGGGGTTAAGTTAACTGCCCAAGGTCACATGGCTAGTAAATGTTAAGTGTCTGAAGTCGGATTTGAACTCCGGTCCTCCTGACTCCAGGGCTAGTGCTCTATTCACTGTACCACCTAGCCGCCCATTTAAAATCCTTTATAACTGGATTCTTACCTTCTCTTTTAGACTTATTTTATTTTGTTCCTCTCAACACACCATACATCTAGCTAAACTGAACCACTGGTTTATTCAACAAATTTGGCATCCCACTTCTCATTTCCAGGCCTTTGCTCAGGCTATCCTTCTTTGCCTAGAATGCATTTATTTCACAGAATTATTCACAGATTTTAGAGTTTGAAGGGATCTCAGTAGCCATTCATTCCAATTCATAACCCTAAAAACAGCCCCACAACACATCTAACTTTGATTAAAGGACTACAATGAAGGACAGCCCCATCTTCCAAAGGCAGCCCATTTCATTTATGGGTAGCTCTAAATCATTAGAGGGTTTTTTTTTCAAGAACAAACCTAAATATGCTTTTTTTGTAAGTTCTTCTCATGGCTCCTAATTCTGTTTTCTGGAGCCAAACAAAATATGAATAATCCCTCTTCCATATGATAGCCCTTCAAGTAATTTGGAGACAGCTGTCATGTTCCCCTTCAGTTTTATCTTCTCCAGGCTCAACAGTTCCTTCAACTGAGCCTCTTTTGGCATGGACTCAAGGACATCCACCATTCTTGTTGTTCTTCTTGGATCCTCTTGAACTTGTCAACTCTAGCATCTAGAATTAACATGATACCCCAGGTGTCAATCGACCAGGACAAAGTATAGTAGGATTATGGCTTCTTTATTCTTGTAAATTCTCCAACACAATTGCATTCCAAGCACAGTCCCTGGCACAATGTAGGAATAATATTTAATAAATGCTTGTTGATTGGTTGATTCCCCTGACTTTCTAGTTTAGTAACTGTCAAAAAAGGAGATAAGGTTAGCCTGGCATAACCTGTTAAAGCCAGGCTGACTCTTTGTGCTCATTGCTTCTTCCAGATATGTAGTAACCATGTGGTTAAGAATCCATTATAGAATTTTGCCAGGAATTGAAGTCAAGTTCGTTGGCTATAGTTCATAGTCACTATTCTCTTTTTTCCCCTCTCTTTTAAAAATAAAATTAGGTACCAATCCTGCAGTTGCTCACCTATAGTTTAAGATCTTTCAATTATCATTGACAGTAGATCAGTGTTATATCCACCAGTTCTTTCAATATCCAAGAAAGTAGTTTATTTATTTATGCCAGGTGACTTGAATCCAGAAAAGTCACTTTAGGACTGTTTGAAAGCAAGAAGTTTTTGTCTTTGTATCTGCAGTGCCTATTGCTTTGAAGGGGAGGGGGTGGACTTGGGATTTCATTGTTATACAGAACTTGATGTGGTAATTTTCCTCCTGACTCAGTAGTTCCTCAATTGTGACTTCCTGTCTTAGGGAGTTGCCTGCAGGTGCTTAGAGGCTAAATGACTTACTTAAGATCGCACAGCTAATGTGTCAAAGTCAGTACCTAAATCTGGGTTTTCCTACCTCCAAGCCCTATCCATCAGATATTTTCTTTCATCTGGCTGGATCTTAATAAAAACTTGCTGAATTTAACTGAATGAAGAGCAGATATATACTTTCTTACTGCTGTGGCCTTACTAGCCTTGGGTAGGCCCTCCCTTTAACTCTTTCTATTTTCATCCTTTTTGGACTATAGGAAAAGCATCTTCTTGGCATAAAACAAAATTATAGGAAGAATTGACCAACTTGGTTGTCAGTTATTGTGGTCCCCTCCCCTTCCAGCAATGTGATCTGTACCTTCTTTGATCCTTCTTCCGCCAACAGGGCTTCATTCAGAACAGAATGGAATAGAACAGCTTTCCTGGCCAGCCTTTGGTCTTTCTGAACCTTAGTAGCCCTAATGCCATTCTTACAGGATCCAGCCAGGCTTTTGGCTCTCACCTTCTGTTTATCTACCACTCCTTCTACTTCTTTTTTTTTTTTAATTTTTTTCTTTTTTTCTTTTTTTTTTTACTTTTATTTTAGTTTACATCGTTCATTTCCATGAGATTTTGAGTTACAAATTTTCTCCCCTTCTTTCCCCTACCCACCACCCCAAAACAGCCATCCCATTGTATAACCCCTCTCCCAATCTATTCTCTCCTATGTCCTCCCCCATCACCCCTCTGACTTTCCGGTAGGGCAGGATGGGTCTCCCTACCACAGTGCCTGTGTATCTTAAGTCCCAGTTGG
>CM053585.1:244792517-244836686 GCA_028646515.1 Pseudochirops corinnae | reverse complement strand
CATTCTTATTTATCTTCCCAATTTTTCCTCCACTTCTCTCATTTGGTTTTCAAAATCCTTCTTCAGCTGATCTCTAGCTTTTAGGCAATCTTCATGTTTCTTGGAAGATTTTGGTGCGGGATTTCTGACTGTATTATCTTCCTCCTGTTCCCTGCTTTGATCCTTCTTTTCCCCAAAGAAGGAATCTAGAGTTTGATTACTGTTCTTACTTTGGTTCCTATGCTTGCTCATGGTTTGCCATTCATTGATTTTTTTAGCTCTGTGGAACTCTGCTTCCAGAGGGGAAAGCTCTGTCCCAAATCACTAGGGTTTTCCCAGCTGCCGGCGCTTTTAGGAGGCTGCTGCAGCCCCCACCAGCTCTGGCTCTCTGAAAACGCACCCCAGGACCACCACCCAAGACTACGATCCAGATCCAGGTCGCTCAACGCAAGAGCACTTGGCCTCTGAATGATTGCTTGGCCCCCCTGCAGTCTGAAGGCCATGAGCTCTAAAGCAGCAAGGTCAAGGCAACTGCAGGGCCTCCGCTTCTGCTGCTTCCTTGCCCTGGAGGCAGTTTGGCCGGACTTGCTTATCTCTCCCAATTTTAGTTGAGTTCCACTGACCTTTCACTTAGTCCTTTTTTTCTTATGGCTTGATAATTCTGGATACTACCACAGCTGCCATAGATCTGCTCTCCTGAAGCTCCAGCTGCAGCTCAGCTTGTCAGGCTGCCCCCAGAGCCAAGCCACCATTTCAGGCTGGGCTGGTTTCGGCTCCCAGCACTGAGATGGTCCCTCCTAGCCAAGCTGCCTTCAGCGGAAAGTATATTTTTGTGCATTTTAGAGCTCTAGAATTTGTTTAGAGTCATATTTTATGGGTATTTTGAGGTGGCTATGTGGGAGCTGTGGTACCTTGCTGCTCCTACGCTGTCATCTTGGCTCCGCCCCTCCTGCTTCTATCTTCTAAATCTATTTTTAAAAAATCTAAGTTGCTTGGTGAGTTCTCTGTGTATCCATATCTGGTCTCTTCAGACAATTATTCATTTTCCTTCACATAGGATTTTTTTCCCTTTGTCTTCATTATTTCCTTCTTAAAAGTTTCCTATCCTCCCTCATCTGATTTTTCTAGAATTTTGGTCCATGAAATCCCACTTGTCAACCTTCTTCTCAATCCTTTGAAAGCTGCTTTTCCTGGATCTAGAGTGTATCACACACAATGCTTGGTTTTCTTGTTCCCTTCTTACAAACTCTCGAAGAGACCGGTCAGTTCCCCACAAATTTCCCTTCATTTTCCCTCCAGCAAATAGACAGACATTTCCCTTTGTTGATTTCACTGACTTTGGAAAGATGAAATTATTAAGGCTAGTCAGAATGACTAGGGCTACTCTGATTTTGGCTGTGGGAAAGCTCTAGAGATGTATGGATAATTGAACTCCTAGCCCCACCCCCATCACTATCCTGCCATGTGCCAGGCTTGTAATATTTACCAAACTCATCTATTTCCTGATTTTGACCAGGTGGTCTGTAGCCTATACAGATGACAAAGTCACTTCTGTTTCCTTCCATACATCTTCAGCCAAGTGGTCTTCATTATGCTTTCCCTTTCTGCTTCCTGGATTTCTTCATCTTCTTACCAGTTACCTTAACCCTATTATACTTACTCTGCTTCTTGGGGAAAACCATATTTCAACCATGGATTTCATCCTATAGAGTCTCAATGTGATGTATCTATGAGGTCAAATTCGTCTTCTGTTTTAGGATCTCTTTGTTGCCTAACCTTTGGGCATTCGTGTCCAGATAACTCCTCCTTGTTTTAGGATCTCTTTGTTGCCTAACCTTTGGGCATTTGTGTCCAGATACTCCTCCTTCCTTTTGCCTCTTAGAATCTTTGACTTCATTCCAGTTTAGTTCAGGTGCCACCTCTTTCAGGAAATGTTTTCTGATGATTCTTTTTCAATGTTGTTTCCTTCCTCAAATTTCCAATTCATCTGGTACACATTGTACCTGTCAAAAGAACTCAAGCTCCTACAGAGGTGAAACTTCTTCACTTTTGTTTTTTTATCTCCAGGTCCTAGATAAAGCAGGTACTTAATGTTTGTTCAAGTGAATTTCTACTGGCAAAACCTTAGTACACACCCTTACTGCTATTCACTTGACTTTCTGCAATGAAATTCTAAAATTCTAAATAAATAAATATTTATAAACTTATAGATGATAATATATATCATATATTATATATAAATTATATATTTATAAATAAATCTAAATAAATATGTAAAATTCTAAAAGGTTTTTTCCCACTTCCACAATTTATTATTCCCTTTTTCTTCCCCATTAAGGTTCTAATTCCTCAACTTAACTTCACTATTTGGCACCGTCTAACCTTTCCAGCCCTAACTTCCCCTCCATGTATTCTATGTCCCAGGGATGCTGGTCAGCATTCTGCCCACTGTGTATCCTTTCACACCTCCATGTACCTGTATTCAAGGTGGTCCCCATGCCTGGAGTGTCTTCTCTCTCTCTTCTCGGGTTGGATACCTACCCATTCTTTAAAGCTCATCTCAAATACTAAGCCAGGAAGTTTTTCTTGATCTGCATCTAGAGGTAAATCTTTACCCTTAGATCTCACATAGCACTTGGCTTTGCACTCTTTAATGGGCTTATATAATTTTGAGCACAATGGCATTCTGTAGTGATGTGTCATCCCTTTACAGTCATAAGCTCCAAGAGGAAAGGGTCCATTTTTTGTCTAAATTTACCACTTCCCACACTGTGGCTGGCACAGTACCCTTCACATAGTTGCTTAAAAAATTGTTTGCTAAAACAATGCTGAATGTTTGATCTGAAAAATGAAGAAAATAGTATTTGTACTGAAATTAAAGTTAAAAAACCACTTTGGATCTTTTCAGGCACTACAGAAACAACCTATCATTCAGAAGAGGACCTTATACAGTGGATATTCAGTGAATGCCTGAACTAATACTGGCTCTACCAACTTATTAGGCTTAAATAAAAGAATGTGAAAAGCGCTTTGATAAGGTTTATGAAGAACCTTACCAGAGATGATCAAGGCAGCCACAATCCATAGGAGGCAGCCAAGAGAAGGTTTCTTTTTAGCTACTGGTCCTAATCAATGATAAGGCTGCATTGTACAAAGTAACAAATATGGTGCTCCATTGTAGTTTCTGCTCCACACATGGAACTTTTCTATGGTAAGGACTAGTTAGAAATACAGCAATCCACTGAAGCTGCTAGGCAAGGCTGTTGTGCCTGAGTATCAGGAATAAAAAGTCTTGTTCCCTACACTATCATCAGAATAGAATGGCAGAGCTGGAAGGGAACACAGGATGTTAGATTACAGTTCACAGAATGGGAGAGCTGCAAGAGATCCCAGAAAACACAATGTTGGAACCTAAAACTAGGTGCTGTTCCTTTGTAGCCTGGAAATTATCTGTGGACAGGGGCAACTAGGCTCAAGGGACCTCATTTCTAACATTCTTGACCAAGTAGGAGGTAGGGGAGACAGAACCCAGTGTAGACTTGAGCCTGAATTTCTAGTTGAAATGTGTTGTGCTTCCAGCAGCAGGGTCCCAAGTGTTAATACCAAGTGGTGTAACAGAAAGACCAGTGAATTTGAGAGGAGGATCTGGGCTTGAACCCTGGCTACGCTCACCATTTGTGTGACCTTGGCCAAATCACTTAAGCTCTGGGCCTCAGGCTCTTCATTTTTAAAATGAGGCTGGACTGACTAGATGATCTTTATGATCCCTTCCCAGTCTTGATCTCTTAGGGAGTGGTAGCAGTGGCAGCATCTTGGTTGAGCTTTAAAAGATGGGTGAGAATTTAAAAGGTATGGGAAGTCGAATGGGAGTATTGGGAGCAGGAGAAGACAATTTCATTTTCACAATCTTGATTCCAGTGACCCAAGAGATAAAGAAACCGTATCAACATTTTCTTGCATTTATTCACATAGAGAAATAAGAGTTGCTATAAATCATAACATTGCCTTCAATACAAATAAATAGCTCTGGTTTCTAAAGGAAACAGCTCTATATAATTCAAAGTCAAATATTCTTAAAATTCCTATTAAAAATAGAAGACTGGTTTGCACTAAATAAGTCCTACTTCATCCCAAACCTGCTGGGGATACCATCCATAAGACAATGGCCAGGAAAGCCCTCCCATCTTTCTGAATAGGAGGGGATATCACTTGCACCAAAGAGATGTTTTTACTTAATTGCCACTATGTGCTACCCCAAAGATAGCTCAAGAGAGACACTTAACCAGGAAGCAAACAAATACACAACCCTCCCACCCCCCCACCCCTGACTACACAAGGTTTCTCTAAATCCAATTATTTCCTGAAACTATACCATGATGCAGTGAAATTGCCAAGAAGCTTCATTTCTGATATTGAACAAATACAGGAAGGTTTGTATTGCTTTAGAGAAAGAGCATGCTTTATTATAAAGAAATAATGGGAACCTCTTGACCATAAAGTTAGGTGTCACCCAGAATAAATCGATGACTTGGAGGAATAAACAAGCTACCCAATGAAAGACTTGGCCAAAATTTACCCTAAATAGCTAAAATTGTGCTGGCAGAAACACCACCCCCAGTGGCTTCATGGTTACTCAACTTTATATCTTCTACTATGAAGGTTTTTCAGAGTCAAATAAAACAGAAAACAAGCAGGTAGGTTCTATATATGAAAATTAAGCATATTTGTCAGAATAGAGGCTGCCCTCCTAAAAAGATTTCTTCTAAACAAACAAAACCCCAACCTGGATTACAGGCTGCACTCTAGGTTTAGGTGATAAACTACAGCTTATTCAGACCAATACAATAAATTTTAAGTCACATAAGAAAATCTCTAAATTACTAGGCTAATGACTGAAATACCTATTATACAAACTCCTAATTCCTTCCACCTTCCCTACCCCAACTCCCTTCCCCCACAACACAGCTCAATCTCTGCTATTGAATTAAGAGTGACAGGTTAGGAAAGAGGGTGTTTGACAAGGGCTACGTTGGCCTTTATGTTTGCTAAAAGAGCGATTTCATTTTACCACTGGTGGCCAAAACATAGTTCTAAAGAAGGTATTCTCAAGCTATAAGATTCCCCTGGCAGACTTCTAATTTCTAAAAGTTTCTCATTAACACTCTAATAACAGGTTTATTAGTTCATTGTGTAAACAATATTTTTTAAAAAGATGCATCTCTAGCTTTATAAAAGGTTTTCAAGACTGAATTATTGTCTTGGTGAAAAATCATCAATAGACTCTATAGATTTATCTCCTTTAAAATAGTTTTCAGACATCCACTATGCCTTCCTATCTGGAATTTAAAACGTGAGAAAAGGAATGCTTCAACAGATTAAGGACCTGCTCTCTTTGGCAAAGAACTTTTCCTTTTCACTCCTTACCTGCAGCATTTTCATACTGTAAAACTTTGGGGACACCTCTGGACACAATCAAAAGACAGAACACAAGTAGTCTCTGGTCACCTTCCACCACCCACCCCTGTTACGGCCCTGAGGTGCTGAAGGCATTTAGGCAAGGCAGAATGCACCCTTTTCCACCCCATCCCATCCCTACTTCTTTAGAAAATGAGCACTTTGGCAAATTTCATTTTCTCGGTTAAAACAGCCAGCTTCTCTTTGTCTGATATAGTGAATAACATTTTTTGGACTCATAAAATGCAAACAGCTCAGTCAACTAGAGTATCCCTGTGTTAAAGTCAGAGCTCTGGATGCAATCCAATTTATTCTGGATGGTGTTCAATTCTATATATACTTTGGGCAAGGAATAACCATAAGAAAAGTTTAAAATGCCATGTTACAAAACTCTAATGTTGTGATTGTGCTCTTGGATAGTACCATTTAAATCTACAAAGTACAAAAGCAGAGGATTTCAGGTGTATAAAGCAGTTTTCTCTGCTGCTACAGCTTTTCCCAACCATCATCTTCGAGACTTCCAAGCAGTTCGGGAGTAAGGACTAGTCCTTTTTTTATCTGGTGGTTTAAAGTAGGAATAGACAGGGGCAGCTGAGTACTCGGCATCAGGGTTTTCGGCCATCATTTTCAGCTTGGCTTCAATTGCTTTTATCTTTGCACTGACACTGGAAAAAAGAAGAGCAAAGAGTTAGTAAGTGATGGAATGATAATAATAAGAGTATGATTTCTATAATACCCAAAGCTTATAAAGTGCTTTCATCACAGGAAGTAGCAGTATTCCCATTTTACATGTGTCAAAAACAGGGTCAGGCAGATAGAGAGAGGGATAGTGTAGTGTTAGTGAACAGAGAACTGGTTTCAGAATTCAAGTGGGTTCAACTGGGTTTAAGTCTTCCTTTTTGTACATATTAGCTACTGGACCCTCAACATGTCACTTAACCCCTCAGTGATCTAAACAGAGGAACTTCTTCCTCAAAGGGAACTCTCCATACGAAGGAGATCATAGCTTCAGCTTTCCTAGCACCAAGAAGATACTGAGTGTCAGAATTGGAGCCTCAACTCAGGTGCTGGGAATGCAAGTCCAGTCTTCTTTTCACTTTACTCTGTTGCTTCTGCTATCTGGAAAAGGGGCTCAGATTTTACTATTTCCTCCCAACAGAGAGTAAAAAGCACATGTGAAGAGGACAGGACTGAGTTTGAAATCCACAGACCTGGGATGGGATTCTGGTTTGAACATTTACTAGCTTCATAACCAAGATTAACTCATTTGTCTTTTCTAGGTCTCAGTTCTCCTCTATAAAACAAGGATAATAATCTCTCTGACCTACCTCAATGTTGTGAGGAAACCTTTTTGTAAAACTTCAAGTACTATGGGAATGTGGTGGTTATTATAAGCAATGGAATCTTCACACAGGAAGACTTCATACAGCTATATGTAAAACTAGATGTTATTAGAGTGGATAATACTGCACTTTGAACAGGGATAATGATACACCATGTTGCTTGACCTGGGAGTCACAAAAAATTGAAAATGTGGTCAGCAAAACAATGGTATCATGAACTGATGATGAAAGCCAGTAACTGCTGTTTTGACACAGCAGAGTGAAATGGAAAACCATTATCCTCTGTGCCACTGTCAAAATAATCTTCCCTATCTTGTTGTCAACCCTCTGTCTAAAAATCTTAAAGTGGCTCCCTAGTAAAATTCAAACCATTCTGCTTGGCATTCAAGCCCTCCATAATCTTGGTGCCATCCCACATTTCTAGCTTTCTCCCTCCTCTCTGTCTTCTTGTCCCTCCAAGCAAACTGGATGAGACTGTCCCTGGAACATTCTCTGTTCTCTCTAGCCTCAAGCTTTACTAATGTTATTAACTAAACCTAATTCAAATGCCACATTCTCCAGGAAGATTTCCTATTAGCTAGCAGCCTTCTTTTTCCATTCACATCTTAAATGAGATTTTCATATCTCTTTAACAAACTTATGTAATACTGTATAAAACAAAATATTTACATTTAGAGGTGTCAATAGATGTGTGTATATGACATATTTTACTGTTGTTTGTATAGCATCTTATCTGCCTACTAGATGATAAACTTTATTATCTAAACTATGTTATCTTCCCTAGCATACAGCAACGTTCTTCACACAGGACCTAATAAATATTTGTTGGATGAATTACTTTAATCGTCTGATGATGGTCTCTTGCTGAGTCAACAAGCAAGTCGAGGCACTGGAGCCCTTCTGGAGAATTTCTAACTCATTTTGTCTTCCCGTATGCCTGGCCACCTCTCCTTCTCCTGTCAGCAGATTACTCCTATGTAAGAAACGGAGGATGATTATGTGGTGCTGACTTCTTTCAGTCTGTGTATTTCCTTTCAAGTCTGGGGCTTGCTTCCCTGGATCTGACAAGTCAAAACACCAAGCCTCATAAGGAATCTCTTTGGGATATCTGTCACTAAGCAGTAGGTCACTATCTCTTCCATCCTTGGAGCTTGGGTCATACTGCTTCATTTCCACATATTAAAAACTCTCTTTTCTTTCAAGGTTCAGCTCAGGTACCACCTCCTCCAAGAAGCTTTCCCATATTCTCCAAGTCAAAAGCATCTCTTCTTCCTCATATTTGTTTAGAGCACTTTGTTGTACCTCTCCCTTTTATACTGATCACTCTTACTTGTGTACGTGTCATTATCATCCCTATTAGACTGTATGCTCTTTGTGCGATCCTAGACAAATCACAGATGTCCTAAGTTTCAGATTTTTATCTGTAACATGAGTATAATAATAATTATGCTACTTACCAAAGACTTGTAAACAAAGTGCTTTGTAAACCTTAAAAGTGCTTTCTAAATGTGAGTTATTGTCTAGTACTTTTCCCTTACTAGGTACTTAATGCTCTATAAATGCCAAGAGTCCTGGGAGAGACCAGAAGACAGTCTAATCATCACCTTTGTTGAGCTCCCAAATGAGATATAGCTTAAGATAGAAACTGAGTCCCTAGCTCATATGAGGCTACAAGGAGAGGAAACACAAACTTGTAAATTGAAAAAAAAAAAAACCTTTTGATATCATATAAACCTATAATAGGTCTACTAAAATCCATGGACAATTAGGGAATGTCATTTCCCTGGGAACTTCGGCCATTTGGACACAAATTGCAGGTAAATGATTCTCCACAAATATACGTGGATTTTAATGAGAGATAAAAGTTGATGTTTTTTGTGTAGGAAAAAAAAGTCATAAAAAGTCATAAAAAAGTCACACATTACTGGAAAAAATGCGTGCAATGTGTGGATGATAACAGCTCGACTCAACATTGCTCTTTACAGTGACAAAGTGCTTCCCTGGAAACTCTTAAGTGGGAGATCCAGGACTCCTGACTCCTGGCACTGATCTTTCCATTTCACCTTGTTCCCTTCTTCTAAAGACATCTAAAAGGCATAAGACTGAAAAACAGGGGAGACATTTATGAGAATGATAGCTTGGGATAATGGGAAGACCATTGGATTTAGAATCTCAGGACAGGGGTTTGAATTCAAGTTCTGCTCCTCATTAACTATGTAACTACGTGAGCTTAGGAATTCAGTTTCCTTATATGTAAAATGGACAACTCGGACAGAGAATCTGTTTCATCAAACTGTAAATTAATTCTATGATACTAGAAGGTCTCACATTTATATAGCATTTTTATAGTTTATAAAGTGCTTTTGGGGAAGCTAGTAATTAGCAGAGCCAATACTCAAGTTCAGGTTTTCTGATTCCATGTTTAGGTTCTTTTCAGTATCAATTTGGCTGCCTCTCAAGAAACTAGAGACAAATTATTTTTTAAAAATTTGATAAAACACAAGAAACTACTCTTTTTTAAACTTTGCATCCCTAATGCCTAGCACTACATATGATGTACTTAATATTTCTGAACTGAATTAAAACATAAAAGAGATGGTATCCTACTTGGAGAACTTGTATACTGTGGGAAAATTTAAAATAAACCATTAAGAATTTATTAAGCACCTACAAAATGCCAGGCATGGGCCTAGGTGTTGGAAATACAAATATAAAGTAAGATAATCCTTGCCCTCAAGGAGCTTACATTCTATTAGGGAGGGGCAATGTGACATAACACGATCTCAAATAAGTAAATATTTGAACACATATAGAATCATATAGAATAATACAAAGTGATTCATCTTAGGAGTAGAGGGGAAGGCACTAACAAGTAGGGGAATGAGGAAAGGCCTTTGGAAGATGACATGCAGATGAGTATGGGGGATGGGATGTGAAAAGACACAGAAATGGAATGAGGACAACAGCAAGTAATCCAGGATGAAGGAGTCAAAGATAATGCAAAAGTTATGAACCTGGATTACTGGAATAACAGTGGTGTGCTTCTGACAGAAAAAAGGAAGGCTGAAAGAGATGTTTAGGGGAATCTGGACATGTTCACTTTGAGATGTCTCCAGGACAATCAGTATGAAATGTCTGACAGCCAACTAATGAAGTGAGATTGAAATTCAGGGGAAATATTGGGGTTAGACATACAGATCAGGGAGTTATTGACCAAATATGTTACTTATAGCCACAGGAGCTAATAAGGTGGAGAAAGAAGAGTGGGAGGCAGAGCCTAGAGGAACACTCATGGCTGGGAGTGTGATATGGATGATGAACCAACAAAGGAGCTGGAAGAGTGCTTAAACAGGGAGAATGAAAACCAGGAGAGTGGTGTCATGAAAACCCAGAGAGAAGAAAGTATCCAGGAGGATACAGTACTCAAAAGTTTCAAATAGTGTAAGAAGGATGAGGACTGGGAAAAGACCATCATTTTTAGTGTTCATGAGATCATTAGGAACACTGGAAAGAGAAGCTTCAGTCAAATAATGAGGTCTGAAACCAGGCTGCAAAAGATTCAAGAGTAAATGGAAGAAGTGTAGACATCTTTTTCTAAGAGTCTGGCTGAGAAAGAGGGATGAGGTACAGGATATGAAAATTTGAGGGGACAGTCAAGCCTAGTGAAGGTTTTTTAAGGATGAGGGTAACTGGGGCATGTCTGAAAATAGTGAGCAAGGAAGCAGTAGAAAGAAGTTGAATATTTAGAGAGGGGCGGGACTGAAGTTGCAATCTTTTAGAGATGAGGGTATGACCTTGGCAAAAAGAAGGGCCTCTTCTTTTTCAGAGCCTGGGGCAAGGAGGTGAGACTAGAGGATGTCGAGGGGTTCTGAGAACCAGAAAAGTGGATGAAAGGCTCTTGTTGAATGGTCTCGATTTTCTCAGCAAAATAATAGGAAAGGTCCTTACCTGAGAGAGAGAGATAGGGAGAAAAGAAGGTATGAGAAGTCTGAGGACAGAAAAGGCTTGGAAAAGCTTTTGCAGAGAGTAAGATAGGGAAGTAATTAGAAAGGAATAAATGGATGAACTTGTTTCAATTAGAGTCCAGTTAAAGTTGGATAAAATACATTTATAAGGTACCTAGTCAGCATGTGTGACTTCTAATTAACAGCAAGTATGTGGAAGTGGAAGTAATGGAAAGTAAGAGAAAATCAGGAATAAAGTTTGACAAGAGATAAGAATTGACAGGACAAGGTGTGGAGGAATTTCAGAACAGAGGGCAGTATAGCATCAAATTAGCTAACTATAGGGTCAAGGCTGGAGAGAGAGGGGAGTAGAAGTAGAGCAAGGGTAATGGCCAGAAAATCCTAGAGTCAGCATGTGAGGCAATACGAAGTTACTGAAGCTTCTTGAGCAGTGAAGCAACATGTCCAGCCCTGTGTCCTGGGGCTATATGGACTGAGAGGGGAAGAGCTGATACAAGGAGACCAATCTGGACATCTTTACATTTACTGAACAGTTACCAACATGGACAGGAGGAGACAGATTCTTATTTTTGATGAAGTGGAAAGTTTACTTTGTCATGAACAAAGTCCAGGAATATTAAAGACAAGACTACAACATGGGAATGATGTTTTGAAAGACTCTGAAATATAAAGCCTTACCTTAAGTTGGACTGAGTGGGTTCAGTGCTTGATGATGGCTCAAGACTGATTGGAAGGATTTTGTCATTTTTGTTATGGTCATATCTCTGAAAGTAAGGAAAAAAAGAATTGCTTCATTTTGGCAATGACTGGCCTGTAACACAAATATTAACTAGCGCTTATAAAGTGCTTCAAGGTTCGCAAAGCACTTGCACATATCATCTCATTTACGCCTGACAGTAGCTCTCTGAGGTATGTGCTTGTTATTAACCTACTGTAAGGTGAGGAAACCGAGGAAACTAAGAGGGTAAGTCACTTGTCTAGGGGCACACAGCTAGTGTCTGAGGTAGGATCTGAACTCAGGTCTTTCTGATTTCAAATCCAACAATCTATTTATCATGCCCACCTTTGCTGTCTTTAATTTGAAGCCTAAAACTAAGAAGTTCCCAGTCCATATGCTAGTCAAATCTAAAATCCTTTCACATTTTGATTAAGTGAAAAACAAGACTATGTTCTAGCTCCAAACTTTAAGTTTAGAAACATGACAAAAAGCTGACTTTCATATGGGGTATCTTCTTTTGGCAGGAAGTTTTAGTTTCAAATTCACAGATGATACTAACAAACCAATATGAGCACCTCTTGCATTCTATACTTATAAATTCTAATTTTATTGTTTCAACTTTAATATTGCTACACCTGGATTCTCTCCACATTCACTTTGTCTATTCACAACTCACCTCAAAATCATGGTCAGAAATGTTATGCTTGGAATTTTACCTATGTTTGCTGAATCCTGAAAGTCTCCACTGGTTTGAGGTGTGTGGAGAGGAACAGGAAATAAGCCTGTAGTTACTGATCTAGAAAAAGTTCTATGGTAAAAGAGAAATCAGACTGTCAGAGTTGAAAGGGACTTAGAATAGAAAATATTTTGAACTAGAAGGGACCTTAAAGTGTTATAACAAGAAAAGACCTTAGAACACAGATGCTTGAACATACACTGTTACAGCTGGCAGGGATCTTATGATGAAGAATACTGGAACACAATGAATTCTTGGAAAGAATCTCAGAAAATAGCATGTTGGTGCTGGAGGTCTAAGAGGTTAGAGAGTCTCAATTCCACATTTTCTTTCCCTGACCAGCACTTAACAGAGTCTCTTATACATAGTAGTTGCTTAATAATGCTTTACTGAATTGAAGTTTTACAGCTCAGGAAAGCAAGGCTCTGATGAAAACTTGGTATCTGAGGAATTCCCATGTGAGAATAAGTAAAGTTTTTCCATGAATAGTAAACATAGCATGATACAGTAGAGAGTATGTTGGACTCAGGAGTCAGAGATACCTGGTTTAAATCTGGCCATTGACAGGTATGTGGCTTATATGACTGTGGGTAATTCACTTAACCTTCCTGGGCCTCAGTTTTCTCATCTTTACAATAAGGGGATCGGACTAAACGGCCTCCAAGGTTCTTTTCAGCTCTAAGTCTGTGATCCTAACATGTGAAAGATTTAACCAGGAGTCCTTGGAGCTTTTTATTGTAGGGAGACAATGCAGAAAAAGTAATGCTAAGAAGCAGAGTCTCTCAAGTGAAAGAGAGAAATGACAATTTCCCTTGTTGGCATTTTTCAGTAGGATGCAGAACATGGACACAACCACTAGTTCAACAAATGTGCTCTAGTTTGCTTTTGTGGAAAAAGGCACCCAGTAATTCTTCTCTGTTTTTTCTATTCCTTGCAGATAAAAGAAGACATTAGTAATGTCATATATGACCAGAAAAGGAGGTGGGTCAGTCATGTAGTGAGAGTGAGGGGTAACAGATATACAACCTGAACACTGCACTGCTATCCAGGAAGAATCCAAAGGACAAGGGGAAGGCCTTAAGGTTGCTGGGTTGATCCCATATGAAGATTTACAAGAAGACATGGATGACACCTGCATATGATTCTCATCCATCCAAAGATGGGTTCAGATATGTAACAAAATAAATGCTTTTTCAATGAGAATATACCATGTGGAGTCACTAAGTTTCTGCTTCTAAAAGATACATGTTAGACTCTATGAAAACTGAAAACATTTCTAATTGTCCAAACTTGTTTTTCAACAGAAAACCCTCAAATTAACACAGCCTGTACTACTGGTCAGAGGCGATTAATCTGGTTACCTGGTTCATATGGGTAGTTTTGTTTACAGCTGAGCTTTGAGAGTGCAGAAGATGATAGCTTTTGATGAATCAATTAATAATCCATTTATTCAACAAACATCTGTTATATACATACTCTATGCAAAGCACTGTACTAGGTGCTAGGGGAGAAACAGAGCAAAGTCATAACAGTTCAAATTGCTTTGTGTTTTGCAAAGCTCCTTCTTCAAAACAACCTCTGAGGCTGGTAACATAGGTTATTAGACTACCTGCATTTAACAGACAAGTAAACTGAGCCTGAAAGGTTAAATTAATTGTAATACAATTAAGAATGGTCACAGTTCAGACTTGAAGTTAGGGTGTTTTGATTTCAAACCAAAGCTCCTTCTACCATATAACAGAAACTGACCTCAAGGAAATTTCAGTCTAGCAGGAGGTTTTCAGATCAAATACCAATGAATTATAGATTCACAGACCTATATAACAATTTAGGCTAACAATGTTATCTAATAGCCATCGACAGTCAAATCTTTATAAAGATTATAAAGATATTAGTGCACAGCCTTAGGGATCTCTTCTTGTACCCTCTCTCACCCCAAGGAATTAGTATTTCACCACCTCTGTTCTAGCTAACTCCAAAGGAAGCTGTAGCTTGAATAGCCAACAATTCAATCTTTGGTTTAAGCCTTTCTAGGTTACAATCTCTAGAGCTGAATTCCTGGATGAATTGAGATACCTTGTTAGTTAGGGACAAAACAGAAATCCCAAAGCCCCATGTCACTCTCTAAAATAATTCTAAAAGGCATTAAAATAAGCACACATGGATGCTTCAAATTCCCTTAGGGACAATTTGCTTTCCAAATTCTTAGGACAAATAACTGCTTCAGTGGCCAAAAATGTAGGAAAAGTTTAATAAGGATCCCAAAGTGGAATGGAATGCCTCGGAACAAAGTGCTTTCTCATGACTAGAGGTAGAACAGAAGTTGGATGATCATTTTTTGGGCATATTATAGTAGTGATTCCTGTCCAGATGTGAGTTGGAGAAGATGACTTACTAGGAGGCTTCCAACCCTTTGATTTTATGAAAGGAGCTCATCTTTATATTAGGTCGAGGCAGCACTGGAATGTGAAAATAGTTTTGGACTTGGGAGTCAAAAGATCTGAATTTTGAATTTTGGCTCTGATAGCTGCTGGTTATGTGATGCTGGACAATTGTCACTATAGTTCTCTGACAATCAATTAAATATTAATGTATTAAACACTTACTATATAAAAGAGAGTAGAATAGCAGATAAAGGGACAGTCTTATACCCAGGAAGACCTGGGACCAAGTCTTACCTCTGACCAGTAGTAGTACAGGCTGTGTGATCATAGGCAAGTAATTTAACCTATCAGTGCCCCAGGATATTCATCACTGGAGAGTTTTCGCTAATTGGACTTTCCACATCAGTAACATCACAGGCCTGGGCCAAAAACAAAACAGAAAACATGCAGGGCACCATGCTAGGGATACGTATACAAAAGCAAGCATCTCTGCCCTCAAGGAATTAAAACTCTATGAGAGGAAGGGAAGAACAACTCGCACACAGATAAGTAAATATATAACAGAAGTAATTTCAGAGGGCAGGGAGGGAGTGCACAAACAAATGGGTGATCAGGAAAACACCTCATGTAGGGGATGGCACTTGAGCTGAACCTGAAGGGAGAGAGCTAGTCCAAGAAGTAGAGGTTATGACAGCTCTATCAGCGCACTGCAGGTATGGGAGACAGTTTGAGCTGAAGCACCAAGATGAGAGATTTTTAATGTTGTGTAGAGGGAATATCAAGGAGGTCAGCTTGGCTGGAATATAGAGTGTGTGGGAGAAAGTAACATGAAATCAGTCTAGAAAGACAGATTAGAGCCACATTGTAAAAGGTTTTAAATGTCAAACAGAGAACTTTATATTTTAGCCTAGAGTTAGGAGGGAGTCAGTGAAGCTTTTTGAGCAGGTGAGTAGAATGGTCATATTTGTTACTTTTAGTTTTCTCATATATAAAATGGGACTAATAATACTTGCTATATGTCCTAAAGTGTTATGGAAATGCAAGTTGTTATAAAGTGCTTTCCTCATAACAGCCTTGTGAGTAGGCATGGTAAATATCATTATACCTATTTAATAGATGAGGGAATCAGGGCTCTGAGATATGAAGTGACTGGATCATGGCGAAAAACCAGAGGTAGAATCTGAACCAATGTCTCCTGATTCCAAGTCTCAAAGGTGCTTGTGTGCCAGGTATAGTGATAAACACTAAAAGAAGGACGGTCCCTGTCCTCTGGGAGTTCACACTCTAACACCACGGACAAAAGCTTAATGAAGAGGTCCACGGTAGAGGTCAGGAGTCCTTCCTAGAGAGGAATGAATGGCTTGAGCCCTTTCCTTATCTGCAACAATAACTGGCTAGTCTTGAATGGTAAAAGCTGTCCCTGCTGTCAAAGTGCCTGACCATTGTTTTCAGTATCCTACATCTGAGATGCTTATATTTTAATATTTCTATTTAATGGGATTCACCTTGACTTGGGCATGTGCCCATCGTACCACCAGCTTCTTAGACAGGGCCAGCTTGCCATTGAGACACTGGATCGCTTGCTCTGCTTCCTATATAGGAAAAAGACCCATGTTAGTAAACAAAGTAAATGTAGGTTTGGTTAGATCTGTTATCATAGGGTGACTTCAATTTGGGGGGCTGAAGACTAGCAGAACTGCTTTTAATCAGCAAATGACCAATGGCAAAGTGATACAGTCGAGAGAACACTGACTGGGACTCAGGGCACCTGGGTTCTAGCCCAGGCTCTGTTTAACTTCCTTTGTGACCACAGGCAAGTCACTTAGCCCTTACTGCCCGCCCCCCCCCAGGCTTGAGTTTCCCCATCTGTAAAATGAAGGAATTAGATTAGTTTCTAAAATTCTTTTCAGCAGTAACATTCCACATTCTAAGGCCCTTCACAGACTACAGGCCAATATTCCCTAGGGGGCCAGGGAACTCTGTCATGGAGCTGGACCCATACTTTGCACTCAGTGTAGTTGTGTTTTCAGATGCTGTGGGAGTCAAGGAAACTCTAGGCAGGAAAAAGCAGGAGTCAGTCAAGGAGACTTAGCAAGAAGGTGGTTGTGTGAGTCAATCTTTGCACCTGGTTTTCAGAAACAAATGCTTTCAACTAATGAAAACACCCTTCCTTTTCAAGGAGCAAAGAAGTTGAAAGGAATTCCTGAACCTGGATATTAGCTGGCCTAGGTCACCCCCAGGAAACCTGGCTGTATGGTTCCTGCTCTACCAAACATCCTTGACCAATCTGTGTTGACCAAGTTAAGATCTGACGGGCAATCAGCCAAGTGCCTATTTCATGTATGTACTAAGGATGAGAAAGCCACTGAGTGAAGGGAAACTACTGAGAATGGAGAGGTTATGACAGAGCATCAGAAGAGGTTTTTTTGCTTATGTCCCAGTTCTGCCTTCCTGGGTGTCTAAAGTACCTTCTACCATCTTGAGGTGGCCAATGCTACTCTTCCTGCCCCATCACAGAGCACACACGGCTAGACAGAGAGACAAGGGAAACTTTGTTTTCATTTCTACTTCATAATGTGAATAGCCAGATTCTATGCTATACTATCGTGTAGGACCTTTGGGAGATGGCAGAAGCATACCGTATTGAAAATACAAACACTAATAATGCCTTCATTTATCACTGATAGCAAAGTAGTTTCCTATCTACTGTCTCACTTTGTAGTCTTAAGTCGTAGTAAACAGTAGTCAAAGTGGGTATTATCTCTATTTTATATATGAGGAAACTGAAGGGCAAAGAGAGGAAGGGTCCTGGTCCTGGTCACATGGATAAAGCTGTGAATCACAGAATGTATGCTTGGAACAACCCTGGAGGTCACCTAGTCTACCTTCATTTTACACAAGGGGAAACTGCCTCCTGGAAAGGGAAAATGACTTGCCCACAGTCTTGGGGTCTTACCTGGGTCTTAGATTTCCAGGTCAGAACTCCTTCCACTATACCACACTGTCAATAAGTCATGTAGTATGTCCTCTGAACACTGAGACAGTGCTCTCTCCAGTTTCCTTGCCAAAATGGTGGCTGTTTTCAGTGATTCCGAATCAAAGAAAATACCCATCACATTCTAATATCTGGGAAAAGTCAAGAAGAGACCTAGAGTATACTCCTTTTTAGGAATAATTGCTAAAAGGTAAATTTTTTTTTTTTAGTTCAGCTCACTCAAAAAATTACTTAGCAAAGTCCCTTGTGTGGCAACTTTGTACCGTGCAGTTTCTATTTGTAAAGTTCATGATCTTAGCCAGCCCTCTCAAAGGAATAATGATTTAACATAAGGGGCTAAAATTAAGATTGTTTCTTGCTCTCCACATACTCCCCTTAGTGCATGTTCCTAGAGGGCTTTGGGGTAAGGAATAAATGATGAACCAATCATAATAAAATAAGGTTTGTGGGTGGCCCCCCACAGAGCTCTAATACCTCAAGGCCCAAAATCAAAACTAGTTTTGTTGGCCAGCCCCCGAAGGAATGACCGATACTGCCTGAACACTGGAATAGACAGTTTTATGCCAAACACTAACATCCTCCGGCATCCAACTTGGAAAATAGGTCAGAGTAGCTTTAGTCCTTGGGCCTAAAATGTGCCCCTGCAGGAAGTGAATGAATTAGTTTCAATGAACACACTGGAGAGATAACACAGGTACCTGTTTGGTTTCAAAGTTGACAAAACAGTACCCTCGGGGCTGCCCTTCCAAAGCACCAGATTTGTGGAAAAGAAAGTCAAATTGTTTTACTTTGCCAAATTTCTGAAGGAGTTTAAGGAGGTGATACCTGTTGAGAGAAGAATAACATTCAGGAACAACATGCAAAGAATATGCCACACTTTGGCTGCTTATTTATTATAAAATGGAAAAGGCAGAGGGGTTGAGAGAAGAACATTTACCTCACAGATGCTCAATTCTTAACTACCTTAATCCACAGTGGAAATCTATATTTCTGTAGTGATAAATCTTTGAAAGAAGGTGTTGGAGTACAAAGAGGCCTAGACTTCAAGTCAGAAGACCTGGGTCCAAGCGTTGACTCTGCTACCTGTGTGACCTGTGGAAAATCATTTCTGTTTTTTGAGTCTTAATTTCCCCGCAGAAAGGCATTTACTAAATGCCTATCATGTGCCAGGCACTGTGCTAAGGTTGGAGATACAAAAAGAGAAGTCCCAGGACTCAAGGAAGTGACATTCTCATGGGGGAGACAGCCTGTACCCATACAAGTAATAGAGAATAGACACAAAATGAATACAGGATAGTTCAGGGGAGGGGCTCACCAGAATGTGGGAGAAAGAATACTGGATTTAGCGGCAGAGAACATGGGTTAAATTTCTAGCTGTTATTTACTATGTTTATATTGTGAGCAAATTACTTCCCTTCTCCAGGTTTAGTTTCCTCATCTAGAAAATAAGGTCAGACAAAATGATTTCTAGTCCCTTTCAGCTATGAGAATGTTATGATTCTATGATCTCCCTTTATTATATAACTGACTCTATAATCAGCTCTGATATTCCGTAATTCTAGTCCAAGTATTATTTTCATTTTACTGATGAGGAAACTGAGACCCAGAGAGGTGGGGCCTAGTTACTGATGCTACTACTTTGGAGTCCGAACTTGAACCCACAACTTCTGAAGCTGGAAATTCAGCTCTACCACACCCTTCTGGCTCTCTAACATTCCACTCTGCCCAATGATGTCCTATTCTGTTTGGCAAACAAAGTTGTTTGCCTCTACTTGGAATTGTGACTAAAATTATTGTAGTTCTAACATAAAAACAACCCCCTCCCCCACCCTCAACCAACAGCTGTCTGGCCTGCAAGCTCCATTTGTTTTCCTTTTGGACAAGGACTCAAAAATAGTGTCGATTTATTTATTTTTAATTTCTTGGCAGTGGAGTGATATTTGTAAATAACTACAATACCACCAAGAACAAAACAAAACAGCTACACACACATACACACACACACACAGACACACACAGACACACACTCCCTAGAAAGCTTTTCCCATCAGATAAGGTGCTCTTCTACAAGTCTAACCACCATCAGTAGCATTTCCACAATGGCTTGAGTGCTATTCCCTGATGTGAGTGAACACCAGGACAATGGTGAGCCCCAAACTGAGTGGCTGGCCTGATGTAGAGCTAGGGAACAGTGCCAGTCCCTTTGAATCATCCCTGAATAATTAGCCAGATACATGGGCTGTTGAAGAGCTGAGATCATGGGAGCCAAGGAAGAAATTTAATGCAGACAAGGGTGTTCACCCTCAAGCTCTTGCTTGCCTCTTCTGCCCCTCACCCCCTCTCTCTGGACTCCTTACTCCAGAAACTGTTTGGTTTCTATAGAGCTTTTTAAGTTATTCAAACAGATGTGGCCTCAACAGGTTGCCTCAGCCAAGCTCAATTTCCACTTCCTGTCATCTGATGTCGAGGGTGAGACAAACCAACAGCTCTCCCATTTCCTTTTCCGCTGGTCTTCCTCCTGGCACCCTCCACACTATTCAAATCGAGAGTCAAGGCTCTCTCCAAACAATGCTGTCTCTGGGATACTAAAAAGGTATCAGACCACATGCTAAATCTGTTATTACTGGGAATTCTACCCCATAGGGAACTACTAATGTTGTCATTGCCTCATTTATGTTCATGCTTTTTTTCTAGGCAAAACTCATCAAAAAAGGGTTAAGAGTCCCTTTATGGAGGGTGGAAGACACAAAATGGAATTTTGTCCTTTGCATAATCTGATACTGATGGACATGAACAGCATATTTTCCTGAGTTCCCAAGGGGCAAGGAGATATAACACAGGCCTAGTACTGGATTTCAGGCTCCCAAGGCACACTGCTGCTCCAGGTTACCTTTCCAGCTTAGTACAGTATTTCTTTTCATATTATTCTACAATCCAGCCAATGGACAACAATCTGCTCTGTATTTCTCTATGTATTCACATAAGCCATGGTCCATTTCTGGCATGCCATACCTTGTCACCTCAAATTTTGGGGATTCTTTTCTTTAACCCTCAGCTCCGGTTCTTCCTTTTCTATGAAGCCTTCACTGAGCCATCACTGATCCATCACTGATCCACTAGGATAGAAATGAGTTTTTTTTCTCCTCATTTTTTCCTACAGCATTTTTTCTGGATCCTTCTCCCCCATTACACCTGATTTTCTATTTTGCTTATTTGTTTCCTTCAACCTGCAAGTAGACCACAAACTACTTATATCCATTTTGTCTTTGTTGGTCAGTGCCTTACAGTGACTCTGCACATAACAGGCTCTTGAAAAATTTCTGCTGAATTGAACTGGTATTAAACTATCCTTTCAGGGTACTTGGGAAGGGCAACACAACTGCTAAGTCCTCTTTTCTCAGCTGTCCCTCAGATAGTACCTGCTAGTGATAATGGGGTAGCTAAGTTCTTATGAGGAAGGAAAGGGTTAAAACACACTAAGTATAAGTGGTGGTTTTACTCATTTTTCTGGAAAGGTGAAATGTATGTATAATTTGTAGATTTCACAGAGGAGCTATTATTATAAAAGCCTCCAAAATGCCTTGGCTTTCAGCTACAGTCTCTATACGTGACACCCATTCAAACTACTACCTATTCAGTAACTATTTTATGCCAGCAGTTGTATAATGTTAGGTCAAAGCACTTTTTTTGGTATGTTTGTAACTGACCCAAGGGCTACTATAGGTGGGTCATCTTTTCTTTAGCTCTGTTCTGCTTACTAGCAGGAAGGTAAGGTAATGGGCATTTCCTAGGAAATGAATTTTATTCTAATCAGAAAGAAACATGCCGACAGATTATTCTTTGAAAAGCTGTAACAAACACATTTTGCCCAAGGAGTAAGACCTTAAGAGTTCAGGAACATCTGTGAGGTCTATGTCTTTCAACTGCTCCAGGATCTTTTTCTTGTCTGATTATTTCTCAAAATTATCAGAACACTGAAACAAAAGGAATTAACTGTTTACTATTTGGCTTCCTGGAGATGGGGACTGCAAACCCTGATAGTGGACAAAGCCTGAAGAGGCTTATTCTCACATCTGCAAGCACTTCTATCTGCTGATGAAGTGGGGAGGGGGGAAGGGGAAAAGGAGAGCTCATTAGTCATCAGAAACTGGCTCCATTTAATGAACTGTGGTCATCAAAGTATTTAACTATAGTATTATAGCAGAAGATAGCCCTGCGTCAGCCCCTTAGAGAATGGCTCTCTCACCCTGTGGTCACAATCATCCGCACTCCTATCGACACTTTCTCAGCATACAACTGTGGAGCTAGATGTAGAAGTTTCTGTGATACTGTACAACTTGACTGCTGTCTTAGCCCACACAAATTCTCACATGCTCTCTGATCCAATCAAACTGGATTCCTTGCTGACTCCAGAATACAGCCTATATATACTTTTGGGCCTCTGTATATGCCTCTGATCCTCTCAACATTCTCTCCTTGAGCCCCGAGTCAATGCTTGATGACATTTTACTATTCCTTTCAAAGCCTACTCAAATGATGCCTCTGTGAAGTCTTCCTTGATTTCTTACAATGGAAGATGATTTTTCCCTCATATGACTGATTTTATAGCACTGTGTATTCCATTTATTTTCTAATTTGTCTTATATCTATTCATATAGATATCTCATCCTCCTCTTTCCCATTAGAAAGGGACTGTATCCTATTTATTGTATTTCCCTGACACCCTACCTCAGTATGTGGGCCCTTGGTGCAGTGGAAGATTGCCAGGGCACAGAGTGGGGATTTCTGGGTTCAAATCCACCACATTCTAGCTGCTAATAGGGCGAGGTATAATCTCACTGAACCACACTTTCCTCACATAAAACAGGGATAATATGTGATACAAGAGAAGAGTATTGGGATTAAAAGTCAGAATACCTGGCCTTAAATCCTGGTCCTGAAACTGATTACTAGATGACTTTGGGAAAGTTTATTTAAACTTTCCTGGGCTTCAGTTTCCTCATATATATCAGTTTCCCTCATTTGTTGAAACTTTAAAATAAAATTTCATCCACACTTACAAGTCAGGGGATACCTCATGTACATACAGACACATAAATATATACAATGACACACATGGCAATGGATAACAAAGTCTGGGGGAAGATAGAGTTGTGAAACTGCAGCTTTCTTCTTACTTTATTGTAGATTTGGAAAACTAGGGATATGGAATACTGCATATACTGTCAAACCCAATCATTAACAAGTTTACTTGCTGGGCAGGGGAGAGGGAAGAGATCACAGGATCACAGATTTAGAGTTAGAAGGGACTTTAGAGATAGAGGAGAACACTATCATTTTACAGATGAAGAAATTAAGGCTTAGAGACCCAAGGTCATACAAGTACTAAGTGGGAGGGGTAGGTTTTGAATTAAGATCTTTTTGACTCTGAGACCAATGCTTTACCTATTATATAATCATGTTCAGAAATGAACAAAAGACATCAACAAAGAAAAGATAAAAATTTTTAAAATGTTATGGGAGGTCCCTGGGGTGAATGTTTTGGGGGTAGGAGGCAATTTTCTATATTGAGCATCAAATAAGGCTTCAGAGAGGAGGTAGAATTTTCAAAGAATTTTAGTTTAGGAGTGACCTCTGAGGTCATTCAATCTCACTCAAAACTGAAGCATAAAAGTCCTCTACAACAGAGGTGTCAAATTAGGGGCCCTCAAAACTCCATGGTAACATCAAACTAGATTAAAATGTGATTAGGAAATGTTTAAGAAAATTTTAAAAATACAATACAGTATAGATAACATTACGTTGTGGTTTTCTAAGTCAATATGCAGACTGCAGGGATCTGTACCTATTTGGGTTTGACACCATCTCTCTGTAACATTCAACCATTACTATAAAGCTTCCAGGAAAAGAATACTTAATTCTTCATGTGGAAGCCCACACCAATTTGGAGCAGACTGATTATTAATACGGTTTGTCCCTTCACTGGGCCCAAATCTACTTCCGCTATAATTTCTGCATACTCCTCCTAGTTTTGCTCCCTAGGGCTAAGGAAAACAACTATACTACCAAGTTCATACGACCTGGGCTTTAAAAGTATGGGTAGGATTTCAACAGGGCTTTGAGGGTGGAGTTTAGGGGACTATCACAACCATTTTACACACCACAGTTTATAAGATATGCTAAAATAATGAGAGGCAGGGAGCCAAGACTCAATGAGAAGGGGCATCTGTCATGGTTCATGTAAGAGAGGAGGAAGAGGTGGGGAAAAGAGCAAGGATATGATTAAGGAATCAAGATAAGAAGGGGATGTGGAAGGAGAATGCAGCAGGAATCAGCCAGTGATTTGTGGGTGACAAGGGAAAACTTCATGTGAGGCAAAACTCAGTACAAGGCTCAAAGAAAGTATCAGCAGGAAAAATCTGGGAATGAATGCATTAAGTAGGCCAATCTGACCCTAAGCTATACAGGTGACTAAGTAATTAATATTATTAGCCGGAAGGAAGGGAACTAGGGTGCAAAGGTGGGAAAGTGACAAATCTGCATCACTGCTGCTAGTTGCATTAATGGATAGATAGGAACACTCAATGACTCAACTTTTGACACATTTGAAATGGCAAATGCCCACTGGACCCTTCCTGCTGGATATCAGGACACCTTTAGAAGGACCACCTCACTGAAAGAAACTACGTTAGATACTGTTTCTACCCTTCAGATTTCCATTTGTACAGGCAGAGCAGGAAATGAAAAGCACTGAGTCTGTTGAAAAGAGCTTTTCTCATGGGCAGTCATTAATTAAAAGAGTCCATAACCTAACAAAATCCTGGGTGCAAATTACACTAACTGAACTAATAGGTCAACAAAGCGCAAGAGGTAATAGCAGTTGAGATGGAATAATCAGATAAAAGGATTTGGAGCTGTAAGGAACCTTAGTCATCATCTAGTCTACCCTCTTCGTTTTACAGATAAGGAAACAGAGGCCCAAAATGAGTCAAGAACTTGCCTAACATGAGCGGTCACAGTAAAATGCTGAGCTAAGATTAGAATCCAGGTTATCAAACTTCATGTCTAGTAGGCTTCCTATGGTCCCATGTCACACTTCTGCATCCATGTCAAGGTGCTGAAAAATGAAGTTAACAAGCCGCAGGAGCAACTGACATTGAAACGACCATGGCTTTCATAGTGGTTTGGTGATAACTAAGATTGATCAATTTTGAAAAGGGGCAATTTACAAGAAGTAAAATCAGAAAGGCAGCATAGTAGAGTAATAAAAACAATGGGGTCTGAATCTTCTTTGAATTGAACTGCATCAGCATTTCACTCTTTCAAAGCTCAGCTCAAGTGCTACCTCCTTCAAAAGGTTCTTTCCCTAATTCCCCTCTGTTGTCAATGCTCACTGCCCAATCAGCATCATGGTGTACGTCCCCAGTAGAATGTAATCTTCCTGAGGGGAGAGATGGTCTCACTTTCATCTTTGTGTCCCCAATGCATGGCATAAGCTTAGTAAGTGCTAGCTGCATTTTCCTGTCATTATATATTTGCACTCCCCACCCCCACCTCATCATTACCAGGAAACACAGCTTCCTCAACTGTCTTATGAAACCCTCTTTAAAATAGAGCAGGTGTCACCTAAAATTTATGTTATCTAATCTCAGCTGGGTTCTCACTGCAGCAAGAAATCCTTTTATTCTTCTCTAGTTGATCTCCTCCCACCCACAACAGCAACTCTTCTAAACATTTTCTTCTCTCCTCAAGCCATCCACAACAAACCCTACCCCATTCTCTCAGCTGAGGACCTCCACTCATACATACTTCATCAAAAAACTGAGGACATCTGACATGATTTTTCTTTTCTCCCCATCTCACAACCACTTGAAATCAGACTTCGAGCTCTCTGAGAATAAGGGCTGTTTTTTACCTTTCATCTTATCCTCATGATTAGCACAGCACAAGGCATGTAGTAGGTGTTCAATAAATACTTGTGGATCTGACATGACCCCTCACTGTCTCCTCTTTTACTCTAGTCTCTGAGGAAGAAATGGCCATTCTCCTTGCCAATGCCAACCCTTTTATACTTACTTCTGATTCTATCTCCTCTCATTTTTTTTCTGACTGGTCTCACAGCCATACCCACTCTTCTTTATCTTCTTTAATCTTTCCCTATCCACTAGTTCCTTCTTGTATGTCCCAAGATAGAGCAGAATATCCCAAAATAGAACTCTTTCCCTTTTAACCCGTTCCTTCTTTGAACTTCC
This sequence comes from Pseudochirops corinnae, assembly GCA_028646515.1. NCBI lineage: Eukaryota > Metazoa > Chordata > Mammalia > Diprotodontia > Pseudocheiridae > Pseudochirops > Pseudochirops corinnae. The sequence goes on along the minus strand of CM053585.1, from coordinate 244,810,860 downwards.
CTATTCCTGTCAATGGCATCATCCTTCCAATCACCTGGGATTTACAAACTCTGTGTCATCCCTGACTCTTCACTTTCTCTCATCTCAGCTATCCAACTAGTTTCCAAATTCTGTTTGTCTCTACGACCTCTCCTGTAGTTGTCCCTTTCTCTCCACTCACTCTCCCTCCCAACCTCCAGTTCTTAGCATCCAAAGAAGAAGAAATGGACTTTTTCTTCACAAGGGACCTTTGATTGTCATGATAGATAATGGTCTGACTGGAGCAAAAAACAAATAGGAGTTCAGACTGTATTCTGAACTAAAAACAACTCCCATTGGAAAAGAACCTGATAGTAAGGAGAGTAGAACGAGGGGAAAGGTGAAAGGGGAAGAGGACCAGGAGCAAAAGGTACTAATGGTGAGGGAAGTGATTGTATATGGGTCAGGATCCATTTTCATTTCTATAGTACTTTTCAGCCATAGAATTTTAGAGCTTCCAGAGACCTCAGCAGCCTTCTAGTCCAACCCCCTGGTGAAAAAGAATCCATACTGCTACACATGTAACAAGTGGTTATCAAGACCTTCCTTGAAGTCCTCCAGTTAGGAGGAACCTACCACCTCCAGAAGCAGTCCATTCAACTTTTGGATAACTCTGGATTACTCTAACTTTTGAAGTCTGTCCTTATATAAACCTAAATTTACATAATTCTTTTTCAACTTCCACCTGTTGGGCCTAGTTGTGCCCTCAGGTACCATACAGAACAAAGCTAATTCATCTGCCATGTAATGACCTTTCAGATATCAATTGACAAACATTGCATAGCCAGTTCATAATAAAGCACATACAAAACTGGTTGGAGCAGAAGGAAGATGAGGCCCAGATATGTAAAATCTATTGATTTATATCCATGTTTCATTCCCCCTATTAGTTTCAAACTCCTCCAGGATAGAAACTGACTTATTTATCTTTATGATCTCCCAGTGCCTAACAGTGTATTCTGCACACAAGGACCAAAACTCATTTATTGAATGAATACCCCTTCCTTACATTAACATCACCATTTATAGTTATTGGGAGAAAGCCATTTAGACTCACTCTGTGATCTTGGGGTCCAGGTTGCCAATCCATAGCCGATGCCCCTCTTGCAGGGAACCTTCTGAAAGGATAGATGCATTCTCCAGGGGAAGAGTTTTGGTTTCTGCCTCCATCAATCCCTGTAGAATTTCAGATGAAACAAGGGAAGGATATTCAGTAAGGAAACTAAGATTATGTGAATTTTTTGGGGGGGAGGGTGGGTAGAGGTAAAGGTGAGAGATAGGAGAAATCAAAATACAAACTCTTCCTTCCTGATCCTTTGGTAAGTCCCTCTAAGATTACTGTCATTGGAGCAAAGAATTTAGTCCTAGAAGAGGCTTTAAAGATCACAGGATCATTAATCTAAGCCTTGAAGGGATCCTAGTAATCACTCAGTCCAACTCCCTTCTTTAAAAGAAAAGGCAACATAAGGCCAGAGTAGAAAAGTGATTAGCTTAAGATCACATACTTTTAGAAATGGAATTTCAATCCATATCAGTTCTCTTTTCACTATAATGTACTGCCTTCAAAACAAGGTGGTAAGACCCAGATAATTTCTTGAAGTTCTTTCTCAACTCTTAAAGAGTTACTGATTGATTCAGATACACCAACCACAAGGCCTCAGCACTAATACCCCAGGGACAGCTCCTTTGGCAGCCCTGGCAAAGAAACTCTCTATATGAAGTACAGAGAGTGAGTAGGTAGAATGTCAATAGAATTTATGGAGGCAGCTCTGTGGCTCAGTGGATACAGCATGAGGCCTGAAGTCAGGAAAACCTGAATTCAAATCTGGCCTCAGACACCTACTAGCTGTGTGACCCTAGGCAAGTCATGTTGTTTGCCTTTATCCACTGGAGAAAGAAATGGCAAACATGGACCATACTGTCACAAAGGGTCAGACATGACTGAACAACAACAGAACTTAAGCTTGGTATCTGGAATACAAAGTTAGTTGGGCAGTTGATTTCAGTTCAACAAGTGTCACTCAAAATAAATAGGAAGGATTTGGTAAGGAGATTTGGAGAAGTTTCTTCTAGGTGAGACTATCTACTGGGGCATCTGAAGGGAAAAAAATCAATCAACAAACATTTATTAAGTATTTACTATTTGTCAGACACTGTCCTAAGCGTTAGGGCAAAAAAGCCCCTGATCTTATGTAGCTTACATTCTAATGATGAAGACACAGCATGTAAACAGTTATATACAAGATACATACAGAATAGACGGAAGATAACTTTAAAGAAGAAAATTCTAGTAACTGGGGGTGGGGGGAAAAGGGACTAGGAAAGGCCTACAGCTTTGAGTTGAGCCCTTTGACACCTTTGAGGTTTGAAGGAAGCCATGGATTTAAGAGTCAGAGGAGAGATGAAAGAGCATTCCAGGAATTGGGGACAGCCAGTGCCAAAGTACAGAGGTGGGAGATGTAATATTGTGTTACAGGAATAGCAAAAAGACCAGTATGTTGAGATTATCAAGTTTGTGGAGAGCAGTAAAGTGAATGACGTCTGGAAAGGCTGGAAGAGGCCAGGTTGTGAAGAACTTTAAATGCTAAACAAGGTGTTTATATCTGATCCTAGAAGTTAATAGGGGATCACTGGAATTTGAGTGGGGTGTGTGTGAGACATAGTCACCTTTGCACCTGAGGAGAGATGGGGTCATAGACTTGCTCCTTGCCCTTGCCTCAGTTTTTGATATGTTCCATATGTTACCCAGGGTTGTATATCCTTCTAGATCACTGGAAACTTCCCGGTAGGACTAAGAACACATAAGCCACTTTTGGGAACTAAAAAGGAGCTTGATGTATCCCACATTTCAGGCAAGGGGACCTGTGGTTCTCAGCAATATATAAACTCTTTTTTTTTTCTTTTTATGCAGAGAGTCTTGAACAACGCCAGCCACACAGTAGGCAACTAAAACACGATTGTGGACTTGAGTTGGTTTATGGAAATCTTTGAAGATTTGTGGTATTTCAGTTGGAGACGGATTCTTAAAGATGGTTAGGATTAAAAAAAAAAAAGGATGATGTAAAAGGAGCCAAAACTATCGAGAGCAGTGTGGAAGGATGGGAACAGCCCTTGAAGGGTAGGGCAGTGCAGGAACACACAGCAGTAATAAAGGCGGGGGTGGCACAGAGGTGGGAGGGGGTGGCCGGAGGAAAGGTGTATAAATGTTTGGGGAACTATACTGAGAAAGGGTAGAGGTGAAGATGGAGTGAGAAAGGGAACTGTGTGTGGAAGCCGCCATAAGGGGCACAGGAAAGGAGGGATAAGCCAAGAGGGGGGGTAGGAGCGTGGGGGGACAAGGCTGGCAACGGGGCAAGGAGGAACAGTCGTTATAGGAAGGGAAGGGGGAGGAGGTAATTGACAATGAGCGGGGGAGTTCCCGGCGGGTCTCAACTCACCCTCTGGGATAAGGCTTGATCTCCTCGGCTCCTCCCGCCGCTAAAGCGGCTGCAGCTCGGGATTCCACCACCTGACTCCAAGCGCCAGACCCGGACCCCGACCTGCCTTCCCCTCTTTGACTCCGCCACAGCCACCGGGGATGCGCCTGCGCAATTTGCGCCGCTTCGTGCCGTCACAGGCTTGCGTTGATGACGTGCGACCAGCACCGAAGCGCGTTTCCCCGGCAGCGGAAGCCACGGCCGGTGAGTCCGAGCTTTGGCTCAGCTTTGCTTGTGGGCAGGAGGCATCGCAGCGGAGCCAGAGAGGCAGGGATGCTAGTGCAGTAGCCCAATTCCCGAAAGGAGTAGGCTTCAGGGTCCAAAGCATTATCACGCTCTCTCTCCGGGCCTCTTCCCTTCCCCCCCACGCCTCCTTCCGACCTCAAGAGTTCGATTTGACCTTTGCGTGAGGGGCGGGGCTTGTCGCTCTAAAGTGAGGCTGCGTGTGTGGGCGGGGCTTCGCCTGAATATACGAAACTCGTGCGCTGGGGGCGGGGTCTGCTATTTCAGATCGAGGCTGGGGCGGAGCCTACGTTGTATACCTAGGGTTTGTGGGGAAGGGAGGTGGTATTTGTCACTCGGGAGCTAGGCTGAGGGAAAGGAGTAAAGTACTTCATGCATCAGTGACGTAGAGAAGCGGTTCTCGAAACATTTTAGTCCCTTTACCCTCTTAAAGATTATTGAGGACCGCGAAGAACTTTTATGTGGGTTATGACTATATCAACTACATTAGAAATTAAAAGAATTTAACAATATTTAATTCATTTCAAAATACCAACAACAAGCCCATTATGTAATAGCATAAATAATTTTAATGCAAAATAACTGTATTTTCCAAAACAAAAAAGTCTAGTGAGAAGAATGGCATTACTTTATATATATTTTTTGTAAATTTAATATCTGCCTTAATAGAAAACAGCTGGATTCTCATATTTGCTTCTGCGTTCAATCTGCCAGGATGTTATGGTTGTAGTACATGAAGAAAATCTTACCTCGAACAGATGCGTAGTTGGAAAAAGGAAGAGTATTTTAATAGGAAAATAACATCTTATTATTACAAAAATAGTTTTGACCTGGGGGACATTTTCCCCTCCAGGGAGAAAGTAAAAAGGACGGAGGATTAAGGTGGAAAGACGCATTCTGTTTTGGAAATGTTGAGTTTAAGATGTCTTCTGAATAGCCAGTTTGAGATGTCTGAAAGGCAGTTGGAGATGCAGGCTTAGAGGTCAACAGAGAGGTTGGGGCAGGCTAGGTAGATTTGAGAATCATCAGCATAAAGGTAGTAATTAAATCCATGAGAGCTGATGTAATCACCTCGTGAAGAAGTATAGAGAGAGAAGGGAAGAGGGCCCAGGATAGAACCTTGTGGGACACCTGTGGCCATGATCTGGAGGAGGATTCAGCAAAGGAGACTGAAGAGGAGCAGTCAGTAAAAGGAGAACCAGCAAAGAGTGATGTCTGGAAAACCTAGAGAAAAGAAAGTATCAAGGAGAAGAAAGTGATGAACAGTGTCAGAAGCAACAGAGAAGTTGTAAAGAATGAAGACTGAGGAAAGGCCATTGGATTTTGACCACTTCTTCATGTGAGACAGAGGTGAAGAAGGAGATAGTGGCAGAAAGTTACTATATGAGTGATAAGAGATGATGAAGTTAGAAGAGGGAGCTCACAGTTAATGGCCTTAATTTTTTTCTGTAAAATGTGAGTCAAGGTTCTCAGCTGAGAGAGTGTGAGGAGAGGGAGCCATGGGAGGTTTGAGGAGGGATGAAAAGGTTTGGAAGAGTCTGTGGAGGGTGGGGTAGTGAGTTGATAAGGTAGGTATGGAAGGATTTACTGAGCAGCAGCGAGGGCCCAGTTGAGGTTGTGTAACAAATTTGTAGTGGACTAACTCAGATTGGTTGCATGATTCTTTCCATCTCTAGAGATCATCTAGTTCAGTCTCATAATTTAAGTTATTAGAGAGGCAATGTAGTGCTAAGTGTGCTGGTCTGTGAGCCAGGAGAGACCTGGCTTGGAATTATGCCTCTGATACTTATTCATCGTGTGAATAAGTTACTTGGGCAGCCACTTGGACCTTCCTTTTACCTCAGCTTTCTCACCTGTAAAATGGAGATGCTCCCTGCCCTACTTCTACCTCTACGGTAATATATATAGACACACACACACACACACACACACACACACACACATATAAAGTCCTTTGTAAAGCTTAAAGTGATATATTAGCTATTGTTGACCTTGTTGTCCAAATCCATATACTCTGACTCCAGATTCTTTGCTTTAGATGACAGGAACCTTGGAGATAATGAAGTCTAATCCCCTCATTTTATATGTGGGGAGATTGAAGCCAATGGAGACAATCCTTTTTCATACTCCAACATATTTTGCAGACTTCTTGTATGTCACCCATATGTTTACTCACTCTGCTGCAGCCAAACAGACCTTCTTGCTGTTCCATGAAACTGCCCAGGCCAGACATCTCATTTCTTGTTTCACAAGTGACTGCAGTGTACTTTTTAAGAATCCCTAGTTTACTTCAGTAATCAGCTCAAACATCATTTCTTATGTAAGGCTTTAGTGGTTCCTCTAGTTCCTATTGCCTCCCTCCCTTCCTGAATTACCTTATGTGTTTTGTATATTTTAAAATGTATTTATTTATATATGTGGTTGTCTTCTCCAGTAGAAAGTCAATTCTATGAGGACAGGGATTATTTCATTTTTGTCTTTGTAACCTCAGTGCCTAACACAGTGCCTAGTTAGGTAGGCACTTAATATTTGTTGATTAGTCACAAACTTTCCCCCTTCAACTCACCCTGCCTTATTTCCTCTACTGATTGATGAGAAATTTGGGGAAAATGCCGTTGGCAGAGTCTTTCTGATGAGAACTTGTCTCTTAGTTGCAAAACTAAAATTGGATAATCCTAATGGTACTCAGAAGACAACTTGATTGTCTGGGTTCTTTTGGATTCCTTAGCCTCCTTGTCATGTGTCATTTTCTATTTTCTTAACTTGTTAAATACTTCATTGGAGAATAAAGGAAAAGAAGGTGAAACTTCAATTAGGCAGTGATGTAGATTCACATCTGCCCTGTTAGAGGAGGAAGAATGGTTTGGAGCTTAGGATTTTAGAGATGAGTTTTTTGGAAAGTTGGTCTTGATGTTTAAAGATGCCTAAAGAAAGGACAGTGTATAGCAAAATGTAACAAGTTGTACTTTTTTGGAAGTGACACTTGGAAAGTAGAGTAGTGTAGTAGAAAGATCATCATCAGCCTGTGGCTCAGGAGGTCTAGGGTTTGCCCAGTAGCTGTGAGGTCTTTGGAAGCCTCTTCACTTCTGTGGACTTCCATTTCATCTAAAATCCAAGGGGATTGAATTGGGTGATTCCAGCTCTAAATCTGTGAGTCTAAGATTCTGTGTTCTGAGGTGCCTTTTAGCATTTGTGTTCTGAAATCCCTTTCAGATCTGACATTTAATTTTTCTGACATTTTATGTCTAAAGGCATTTCCAGCTCTAAAGTTCCAACGTTCTATGTTTTGAGATCTGAGCTCTAACTTTTTTTCCCTCATGATCCCTTCCAGATTTAACACTATTTTGTAAGGTTTTTTTCCATCTCTTATATGATTAAATTTCATAGGCTTTGGAGATGGAAGAGTCCTTAGAAATAATTTGAGAGGAAAATACTGAGACTCAATGAAACGACTTCCTTGTTCAGTGTTACACAGACAAGAAGTAGGTAGCATAGTTGAGATTTGGATCAAAGTGTTTGGACTCCCCAGCCAGTGCTTGTTCTGTTTTCTAAAATGTTGTTACAAGGTCTCTTTTAATTCTGATATACTGTTTATAAAAAAAAAAACAAACCAACTCCTACAATTCTTTCTCTTTGCATGTGTAATTAAACATTGTTTTTAGTCTTCTATATAATAATATATCATTGTGTACTTGACAAGCTAGTAACATTATTGGACTTCTCCTTTCAAATTTCCTGACTTATGCGCAATTAAAATCTTAGCCTTAAATGTTTCAGTAATGCAGGCTATTTATAGAGGCTGTTTTCCGGTTCTCTTGTACTAGTTCTACTTTTGGGCTCTGCATTTTCTTTCAGAGGTTGTTTTATTTCTAATCCAATTCTAATTTTTATTGCTATACTGCTTTTTATTAGGACTTGCAAATAGGGGGACCAGGAAGCTTGTCTCAAATTGAGCAGGCAGATTGAGGCACGTGGTAGATTAAAAAAATTCAAACAATTCTTCTTTCCGCTAACACTTCCCATCCCCCCCTCAAAAAAAACTCCCTACACATAATTAGAAGCCCATATTTGGACATGGGTATGGGTTAAAAAGTGACCATATTTGGCAGAAGCCCAGATATAGAAACCTCACCCAAAGCCAACCTTTTACATAGAGCTCTGCTAAAATAGAGTAGGGATACTGCTAGTACCTGGTGATAAAAATTCCCGACAGAATTCATTCTTATTGGCTCCTTGCATAGCTGGGCAATGTCCTGCATCCTTTGCTGAAGGGAATGCTAATTACTTTTACAAAATTCATGTGTTCATAGTAACAGGAGGAGAAACTATTCATGTTTAACCCATTAGTTTGCTTTTCTGGAAAGGCCATGCAATTTTTTTTTTAAATTAATAGTGACTATTAAAAGCAGTATGGCAAAAAAAACTGATAGAGTGCTGGGCTTGGAATCAGGAAGACCTGGGGTCATATTGCAACTCTTGACACTTGCTCTGTGAATTTGTGCATGTTATTAAAACCTCTATGTGCCTCAGGCAGTGAACTCTTAAGGACTTAGCTACTAAGTCATAGATGGATTGCCATCCAAGAGTCTCCCAGAAAAAACCCAAGGCGTTATCGAAAAGTTCCAAATAGAAAGAACTTTAAAATATGACATATTGGAACAGAATGTTAGAACTGGAAGTTGCCTTAGAGATCATCTTACAGGTAAGGAGCCTGAGGCCCCAAGAAGGGGAATGGCTATTAGGGGGACATAATTAGTGAGTGGCTCAGCCAGGACTCGAACCCAGGTTTTCCAATTGTCATCCCTTCATACTGTATCATGTTCCTTCTTTAGAGGGACTCATTTATTTTGAGAGGGAGTCTATAGATGAAAACTGGAACTAATTGGTAAAGATGGCAGACTCAGGGTATTGGCTAATTTATTCATCTAAAACAGTGCCTTGCTCTTAGCAGGTGCTCAAGAAATATTTGTCGAATGAACAAAATACTCACTAAGTTATATTATCTCCCTGCATTCCCCAGCTGTGTGAGAGAGCCCCCTTTTCTCTCTGAAGCTATGAATACAACATTGCTATTCAACAATTATGTAGTTCTATCACAGAGGTAGCTGCAGGCTGGAAAATCTTTGAGGGTTTAAAACTATAGAAATATAATGAGTAACTTGTGTTCACACAGAGGAGAATGGCATCTTCCAGAGCTCTAGCACCAATAACATTAAAAGCCTCAGATCTGATCCATGCTTTAGACTTGTAGCAGAGAAAAGTACATTCTAATTTGTAATCAGTGCATATGGAGCAGAAGACAATTTTAATTAAAAGCTGTCATGTAATTTTTCCCATCATTTTGTGCCTGTTGAGGGTTTAAAAAAAAATCAGCTTAAAGCCTACCTCCTATAATCTGTACTCCCTGTTTACAGTACAGCATAGTCACAATTTTGTGTATTTTTTCCACATAAGTATTTCATTATAGTCAACAGGATTCAGGTTACTGGAATGTCCTCTTGCCTTGGTGTTCTCTGCTCATTTCATATCTGTGAAAGGCTTTTCTTTCTTTCATAGATGGTTTCTCAAGAATCGTTTTGAGCCATGGCTTTGGGACTAAGATGCTTTCGTTGGATGCAGCCTGGGTTTTGCAACTCTCTTTCAGTCTTGACAAGGCCCGTTTCAGAAGTTAGGCTGAGGAGTATGAGTATAACCTGGAATGAATGCCAGCAATGTGGGGCCTATCCAACTGTGCCCATCCGACATTTTGCTACCAAGAAAGCTAAAGGTATGGAAACCATACCTTAATCTCTCTCTTTTTTCTTCTTTTAAAAAAAAATTTTTTTTTTAGATGCGGTCATAGAACTAACAGAACAGAGGTAGAAATCTCCTTTCTGTATCTGAAACAATCCTAGGACACACAGTGCTAGAGTTGGAAAGGACCCTAAGCCACACAGTGTTAGAATAATAGGATACAGAATGGCCTTTATGTGAAGCGTCACATCTTCATCATCATCATCATTGTCATCATCATCATCATCGTCGTCATCGTCATGATAATAACAGCTAACATTTATATAATACTTACTCAGTGCCAGGCACTATGCTAAGAGCTTTACATTTATGATCTCATTTTATCCTCACGACAACCTTCAAGGTAGGCAATATTGTTATTCCCTGTTTTTGCAGATGAGGAAACTGAGACAAGCAGGGTTAAGTGACTTGCCCAGGGTTACACAACTAGTAAGTATCTGAGGCCAGATTTGGAGTTGAGTCTTCCTGACTCCAGACCTATCTCTGAACAAAAATCACTTGTAGAACATCCCTGACAAGAAATGAAATTTCTCTTGTACTTTGCTGTTTACTAAGTGTTTTCTTTACCAGAGATCCCGGGGAGGTGGGGAGGACAGTTATTATTATTATTATTTTTTGTCTGAAGCTGTGGTTTCGTGGGTATAGGGAGCTCTGTTGTGTAAACTAACTGTTTCTACTAGTAGCCATCAGTAAATGTTTAACAACTTAAAACTCCTAGATAATTCCCCTAGAGAGTTCCACCAAGAGGTTGAGTGACTTGTCCAGAGTCACAGCCAGGAAGTGCTATTGATGGGACTTGAATCCAGGTTTTCCTGACTCCAAGTTTGGTTCTTTATCCCCCATACCACAGTGCTTCTTTGGCAGGTTATGGCTATCCTTATTTAGCAGAATAAGAAACTGAGGCTCAGTGAGGAGAAAGGATTTGCTTAATGTATAGGTATTAAGGGGCAGAGTTGAAACCCAGACCACATTTGAGGTCTCTCAAGGTCTCCTGATTCTGAGCCCAGTTGACCAGTTAACAAGCATATATTAAAGGATTACTATATGTCAGGAGCTGTGCTAAGCACTGGAGGTAGAAAGAAGAAGCAAAACCAGTCCTTGCCCTCAAGGAACTTACATTCTAAAGGAATATAAATACAGTGTTTGTTGAAGTTAGTGTTGCTGCTGCCTGTGTTCATTGTGTGTTTGATTCCTAGCCAAAGGTAAAGGACATTCCCAGCCCCGAGTCAACATTAATGCATCCTTGGTGGAGGACATAATCCGTCTGGAAGAGGTAGATGTGGAAATGAAGTCTGTGGTAGAAGCCCTTAAGGATAATTTCAACAAAAATCTCAATATAAGGACCTCTCCAGGTTAGTAACATATATATTGCTATCCAGTATATAACTATGTTATTGCTGTAAATTGAATATACAGGGATAGGGACTTAACCTATGGTTTCATTGATATAGGGAACTCTGGGGTGAGGAAACTTTTTCCACCTCTGCAATTTCTAGTCTTAGAGAGTTGTTGCCCAGACCACTGAAAAGTTGAGTTACTTGACCAGGGTCTTATAGCCAGTATGTTTTGGATATAAGACTTGAACTTAAGTTTTCTTGTCTCTGAGGCCAGCTTTCTATCCCTTGTGCCACACAATAAGTAATTAGAACCCAGAGCTTTGATCTGCATCCTCAGATTGCTTCTGCTTTATTATTTTTCATCCCTCACTGGGAACTGAATGAATATAACCTTGAAATTTCTAACTAAAGAGTTTCTACATCCTGGGCTTTGACCGGGAAGAATCCTTTTGGGTTAATAACTTCCTGAAAATGGCTTTTTGTAAGTGGGAAATGTCAGAAATGTCTATGAGAACTGTTTGCAGATGTGACGAAGAGGCAAGTTGTCAGCTTGCACGTCAGCAAGGCAGGAAAAATCCAATTTCCACTAAATGAGCCTTTTGGAAATTGTCATCAGCCTAGTGTCAGGCTCATGGCATCTCTGGAGGTGAGGAGGTTTGGGCAGGAATCCTTCCTTCTATTCCGCTTCAGGATAGGCTGTTTTATATGAGATATGTGAAAATATTTTATTAAGTTGCTCTTGAGCAAACAAAGAGGAAAACATATGGTTCCATTTGTAAACATCATTATATACACACTGAGTTGTAAGATACAACCAGCAGTAAGACAGAAGACCATTTTACTCCTTTGTCAGCTTTTGTCAGCTGGGACATAGCTGTCTTTGCTGACAGGAGAGTATGCCATTCAATCTCTTTAACTGTTTATTTTAACCCTGCTTATTGTTTTTGGTATGAAATGAATAAAAAGTGGCCCCTTTCCCTGGTGTGTTTTATCTGCTAACATTCTGTAGTTAAAACCAGAGAGCAAGTCGAGAGGGAGCTCTGGGAGAAATGTGATACCTAAAATTGGCCAGTAAATTCTACTTCACTTGACCAGAAAAGATCTGCTGGATTGGCAGAGAGAAGCCATTGAGTATAGTTTGTTAAATGTTAACCTCAGGGAATGTGAAAGGCAGAAAAGAGGAGGAGGTGAGCAAGATCCTTGCTGGGCAAAATCCTTCCCGATGAGAGGGAAGAATTTAATATGCTATGGATAGGCATAAGGGGTGATAACTATTATCAATGTGGACTAAAAATTGTACTTGTTTTTATAGTACTTTAAAGTTTATAAAGTACTTTCCTTACATCAGGCCTTTGAGGTGGGAAGACAAGGATTATTATCCCTATTTGCAAGTGGAAAAATTAAGGTTCATGAAATTAAGTGGCTTGTTGCTGGTGTCACAGCTAGGTTGTGTGTTGGAGCTGGGACTTGAATCCAAGTCTTCTGATTCTAAATTCCTTACTCTTCTCATGATGCGTAAAAAGACTTCCACTGAGATCACAGAACTTTCTTTGGCAAAGAATCCTGTGACAAATAAGTAGAGTGGAATTAAGATGTACCACAAAGCATTTTCCCCTTTGTCTTCTTAATTTCTGAATGATTTTTGTATAGGAATAATAAGAGCTCACAATGGCACCAGCCTGACAATTTACAGTTCTTTCCTTAATATACTCCTGTGAGGTAGGATCATTGGTTTTAGAACCAAAAGAGTCTTAAAGATCATTCCCAATTCTCACTTGAGATGAGAAAATGGTTCTAAGAGAGGTGAATTGATTTGCTCAAGAAGACATAAAGCACTTGAACCCAAGCTCTGACTTACAAAAGGAACAATTCTGATGTGCACCCATATTGGTTCCTTTAGACAACCAGTATGGGTGCACAGAGAACCTACTAGTCAACTTAGATTTTAAGAAGATATTTAGAGGATAGCAACAAGGGCAGGTAATTAATACAAAGTAGGAAATGAATGAGTGAATGAAAAATTAGCGAGTTCCTACTATGTGCTGAGAACTGGAGATACAGTTATAAAAGCAAAGATTGTCTCTGTCCTCAGGTCAAGCAAGCCAGCATTTATTAAAGTACCTACTATGTGCCAGTCATTGTCCTGAGTCCAGAGATACAAAGAAAACTAATCCCTGCCTTCAAGGAGCTTACAATCTAATTGAGGAGACAATATGTAGATAACTTTGTACAGACAACATATTTAACAGTAAAAATGAGAGATAATCTCAGAGGGATGGTGCTAACATTAAGGAGGACCAGGAATGACTGTTTGCAGACATTGGAATTTTATTTGAGACATGAAGGAAACCAGGAGACTGAGATAAGGAAGGAGAGAATTCCAGGCCTAGGGGAAAGCCAGTGACAAGACCCAGATTTGAGATAGGGAGCATCTTGTGAGGAAGAGTGAGTAGGCCAGTATCAGTAGATCATGGAATACATGGAAGAGAAAGAAGGCTGGAAAACTAAGAAGGAGTCAGATTATGAAAGACTTTAAAAGCCAAACAAAGGATTTTATATTTGCTCCTGGAAGTAATAGGGACCCACTAGAGTTTGTTAAACAAGGAAGTAGTAATATGTGCTTCAGAAAGATTTACCTTAGTGGAGGATGAACTAGAGTGGGGAGAAGCTTATGGCAGGGAGGCTAACTCAAAGTGTTTTACAGTAGTGGAGGCATAAGGTGATAAGGACCAGCATTAGGTGGTGGCAAGGTCAGAAGGAAGAAGAGGGCATGTGTGAGAGGTGTGGGAAACTACCTTCTAGTGCTGTCAGTTGTACAGTTGGTAGCACTTGGCAACATATTGGATACTGAGGGTACCAGACTGAGAAGAGACATATATGACTCCTAGATTTTGAGCCTTGGTCACTGGCAGAATGGTGGAAGTTAGGGAAAAGGAGGATTTGGGGGGGAAAGATATAGGGCTCATTTTTGGATATGGTGAATTTCAGATGTCTACAGGACATCCAGTTCTGGATGTCCAGCGAACAGGGAGGGATGGGAAACTGGAGGTTAAGAGAGAGGAGACGAGATCCGGAGAAAGGTTATGGCTGGACAAATAAATCTGAGAAATGTCTGTATGGAGATCATAATTGAATCCATGGGAGTTGATGACCAAGCAAAATCATATCAAGGGACAAGAAGGTCCAGGACAAAGCTTTCATGAACTCTCATGCTTAGTGGGAAGGAGAACGAGAAGAGAGCAGTGTCACGAAAACCTAGAAAGAAAACAGTATCAGGGAGAAGAGAGTCATCGACAGTGTCAAAGGCTGGCAGAGAGGTTAAGGAGAATGAGCGTTTAGGATAGGCCATTAGATGTTAACAGTTTTGGGGAGAAAACACATCTAGGAGAGTGGGAGTCAGGGAGGGATATTTTGGTTTGGAAAATGACAGAAATGGGAAGCAGAGCCACAGAGGCTTTAGATGGATGCATCCTCTTTGGGAGCAGTAACAGAACTGATTTAATTATATTGTGGAACTGGACAAGAGAGCAGTAAAGGGTGGGCATTCAGTAGCGTGGCAGCTGATAGGGAGACAGCCAGGAAGTGACCTTATGGCACTAGAACAACAGCTCTAGAGGTGCCAAAGCTTAGAATGAGCTGATGCTGGCCCAGAAAAATAAGGACATGAATAGGTTGTTCTTGTTTTAAAAGTGATATTGGAGAAAAGAGAAGAACCATTGCTTGGAGTGGCTGGGACAAGGCTAACTGATTACATAAAGTATAGCTGCCTAATTCTTATTTTGCTTGTTTTCTCTGCCAAGAAAAGTGATCTTTGCACTGGAGAAGACAGGACAGAAATGACTTAAAAGATAAAAATAAATAAATGAAGAAGAAATAATTTGAGAGCGTGTTATTGGCCTTTAATGAATTCAAGACACCTGAGCCAGATACTGACCCAGATGACCTCCTCCATTCCCGTGATTTCTGAGCCAACGTTAATAATATTTGAATGTGTTTGGAGGACAGGACTGGAAAAGGTTAGATGTCCCAGTTTTCAAAAAAGGGAAGAGAATGGAGTCTGTAAACCATAGGACAGTGACCTTGACTTCAATTCCTGGCAGAATTCTAGAACATTATTAGAGATTAGGTTAGCCAACATCTGTAAAAGAAAGATGTGATGCAGCCTTGCCTCAAGAGCACATCCTAGGCCTTGTTACCTTTTCTGAAAGGGTTTCCAGTCTGGTACATAAAAGAACATTGAAGATGTAGCTGTCCTTTTTTTTTTTTTTTTAAGCAAAACAGTTGATAAAATCTTTCCAATTCTTCTTATGGAAAAGATGGGCAGAGGTAGGCTACAGGATAGTATAGTTAGATTGAACTGGAGTTTGGTAAATGACCAGACTGGAAGAGCAACCCTTAGTGGTTCAGTGAACCTTGACAGGAGGTCTCCAGTGCAGTGCCACAGAGATCTGTGCTTGTCCCTGTGCTGTTTAACATTTATATTAATGACTTGGATAAAGGCATAGATGATGCAAAGCTTAGAGGGTAGCTAACTCCCTGGATGACAGAGCCAGGATCCAAAAAGATCTCAACAGGTTAGATCATTGGACTGAACCTAATAAGATGAAATATGTTAGGAATAAGTGTAAAGTCTTACATTTGGGTTCAAAAAAACAGACTTTAGGGGCAGCTGGGTGGTGCAATGGATAGAGCAGAGGCCCCAGGAGGACAGAAGTTCAAATACAGCCTTGGACACTTACTGTATCACTTAACTCCAATTGCCTGACAAAAAAAAAGCAGACTTTTAAAGTCTTATGTGGAGGGAGTCATGGTTAGCAATTTGTCTGAAAAAGAACTAGGGGTTTTAGTGGGTTGTAAACTCCAAATAAGTTGCTAGTGATGTGTCATCAAAAAAAGCTAATTCAGCATTGGGCTACATCAAGAAAAACATAGCTTCTGAGAAGAAGAAGGTGATAGTCCTGCTGTATTCTCTTTTGATTGGACCACAACTAGAATATCATGTTTGTTTCTTGGCATCACAATTTAGGAAGGTCAGTGATAAGCTGGAAAGTATCCAGAGAAGGGCAGTCAGAATGGGTGAAGAGCCTGGAGTTCATCCTGTAAAAGGATTGGTTGAAAGAATGGATTAAGAACAGTCCCAGTGGAGAGAGAACATGATAGTTGTCTTCGAGGGTTTGAAGCGTTGTCTTGTGGACAAGAGATTACACTTGTTCTCTGTGACCACAGAAGGCAGAAGTAGGAGCCATGGGTGGAAGATGAAGAGGCGGATTTAGGCTTGATACCAGGAGGATCTTAACAATTAGAGTTATTCAGAAGTGGAATGGACTTGGAAGGGGTTCCTTCTCAAGCAGAAAATGGATAGCCAGCTATTATATATACTATAGTTGGTGTTATTTTTGGGGTATGGGCTGGACTAGGTAGCATCTGAAAATCTGCGATTCCTTACTTCCTGATTCTGTTCCTTCTACTACACTATGGACAAGTACTTAGATAATTATCCCAATTTTACAGCTGAGGGAACTAAGGGAGAAATAAGTTGCTCACTATTCATAGGACTGGTGAGTGGCAGAACTAACACCTTAACTCAAGCCTCTTGATTCTGAGTATGGCATTCTTTTTTGTTTCGCCATGATACTCAGTTAGCCTGGTGGAATTGGAGTCCCTTCATTCATGGGGTACATTCAAACCCTTTTTCGTCATCAATCTATTGACCAGATTTTTTTTCCTTCATTTCCCTTTCTCTGCTAGCAGATTCCTTTGTAGTGGCTGAATTCAATTAGAGCATTGGTCTCCATTATTTGCATTTGGTAGCTAAATTAAGTAGTTTCCAATTAACTTACCCTTTATGAAGGTAACAATTTCAGATCAGGGCTTCAGCTCAGTTCTTATGTCCCTGGCAAGGTATTGAATTATAATAACATAAGAGGACCTAGGGTAGTCTAAAATTTAGTTGCAAATGACCTTTTCTTTTGTTCGATTCTCTCTGAGTCACAAAAGGTGTCAACAGCATGATCCCTACTCTACTTGTTGTAGTTGTGTTTTGTACAAGAAATCAGGGAATTTGAAAAAAACATTTCTCTGGCTTTTGATTATAGATATCTCTTCCAAAAAACCCTTATCTTTGATGCTTTATAGCTGTGCCAGCAAAGGACAAGTTTGGGTCGGTCAGTTCAAGGTAGAAGGACTTTGGGGATGGGCCCAGTGACAAACTAAGGCTGATATCTGAGGACCAGTTAACGTATGGAGAGAAACCGCCAGAAAGCTGCCCAGAATTGGAGGAGCCATGATCTTTGTTAGAGGAGAGAACACTAGTCCTAATGAAATCACCAGTCTCTGAAATACTAAAGTATAAATAACTGTGATGGCTTTTGCCATTGTTGGGCTTTGCATTGGTATTTTCCAAAAGTGAACTTGGTGGCAACTCAGTACAGAGGTAAGTTTGTAGTGGCAAAAATTCAGTTTAATTCAGACTTTTCTGTGCGTTATGTTTAAAAAATTGTGTTGAGTAATGGGGGATACAAAGCTCAAATCAAAATAGTCCCTTCCTTTTAGGAATTTATGTTCTTTTTGTGGGGAGGAGTGAGGGAAGGGGTTATAATATGTACACAAGTAAGGGAATAGAAAGCCTATACCAAATAATACAAGGTAATGGAGAAATGTGGTATGTTCTCTCTCAGGGTCCCTGGATCACATAACTGTGACAACTGATGATGGGAAATTTGCTCTAAATCAGATCGGCCAAATCTCCCTGAAATCGTCTCAGCTGATTTTAGTAAACATGACCAATTTCCCAGAGGTAAGATTGCATTGCTCAAGTTCCATGCAGGCTGAAGGTAGAGTAGGAGGAAGGCAGAAAGGCTAGATCAAGGAGAGAGGGAAGCATTTCTTTCCCTGCCCCCACCATTTTCTCAGGTTTAAGTAGAAGACAGAATAGCATAAACATTCAGAGAAAATGTTAACCTGGGTGGGGATAAAGAAAAATATCTTTCTTGTTGCTGCTCAGTTTCCTTTTGGCTGATTATGGGGCAGTGTAGTGGTACAAAGTACATCACTCATTTTTGTTATTCAGTTGTGTCTCGCTCTTTGTGACCGCATGGACTGTACTCTCCATGAAGTTTTCTTGGCCATTTCCTTCTCCAGTGTCCTAAGACAAATAGAAGTGAAGTGACTTGCCCAGGCTCATACAGTTAATAAGTGTCTAAGGCCAGATTGAATTCACAGGAACTGACTGCAAGCCTGGCACTCTGTTGAGCCATCTGGTTGCCCCTGTGTCCTTAATACTGCCTCCTAAATGGACTGAATGGACCATTTGAGAATAGAGAGAGAGAGAGAGAGTGAATATCAGTCTTTTTGAGGCCAGGTAAGGAAGCTAGCACTGAACATGGAGTCAAGAAGACTTGGTTCTAAGTCCTGGCTCTGCTGCTTGCTAATTGAGTGTCTTTGGGTGAGTCCCGTTACTCCTTTAGGTTCCAGTTT
>CM053585.1:244747809-244792417 GCA_028646515.1 Pseudochirops corinnae | reverse complement strand
CCCCCACTGCCTTCTTCAACCAGATTAAAATGTAATTGGGAAATAATTTAACAAAGTCAAGTATGGCATAGAGAAATGTTAATTTGTGGATTTCCAAGTCAGTATGGGGCCCACAGGGATCAGGTTTCTATTCAAGTTTGACACCACTGCCTCAGAGAACATCTAATCTAAGCCATGCATTTGACTGAAGGGACAATTAAAACACAAAGAGTTGAAATCATTTGCTCCATTGAGTTAGTAGCAGTGATAGGATAGACCCAGAATCTCCTGACTCCAAGGCTTTCTACTACACCTTCTTGTCTATTCCTATACCTGTTGCAACCTTTACTGTGATATGGAGTAAGGGAGTTAGTTTAAGAAAACAACCAAAAGTCACTTGGAGCCAGATCAGTCGAATAAGGTATATGCTCAAAATCAGCAATTTCCAGAAGAAAATATAGGGAGACGGTTGTCATATAATGAAAGGGCCCTTAATTTGGAGTCAGAAGATGTGGATTTAAATTCTGGTCATGCCTCTTTGCTGTGTGATCTAGGACCAGGCACTTAATCTCTTAGTATAATAATATGTAAATTAAGGAAGTTGAACTAGATTATCCTTTCTCAACTCTAAAACCCTTTTCTTCCGTTTCCATCCTTCCTCCCCTCAAAAAACTCCTCCAGGTAAAAAGCAAACCCCAAGACATCCCCAAGACATTTTGATTATAGATTAATGAATCTCATTTTCTTTTGTGACTTTTAATTTGGTTCTGAAGGCAGTCACGACATCATTGGAACTAATGTCCATCTTGTTGAGCCAGAGAACATTTGACAGGTTCAGTTACAGAAGGAAGTTTCTATACAATTCCTCACCCTTTCCCACCCCACCCCAAGGCCTTTGCTTGATGGATGCCCCTGAGGCCTATAAAACCTACACTTGTGAGCCTTTTCATGAGCACCATCTGCCCCTTTGAGACAGGAATATGGAGACTGAGAGCTGGAGAATATTTCCCATATCTGCTTCCTCTGGGCTCCTCAGCCATATCTAGCTAGTTTATTTTATACCAACGATATTGCAGAGCCAATTTAGGGAATGGCCTCCTAATTGCACAGCTTGAAGACCTCATCAGTGGGATTGCTTTGCAGTTCCAGCCACTTCTGTTATTAAATATAAAATGGCATTCACAAAGGAAGAACCTGATTGGCCACTGCAGGCAGATAGGAGGCAGGAAGAGGACCCGTAGAAATTAAAGCACTTAATTTTTTTTGAAGTCAGACTGTCTTCATCTTTTCCTACTGCTGTATCACTCTCATTTTCTGCCCATTACAACTCGATGACTTTAGAAGCACTTGCAGATGACTTGGAACAGAAGTTCATTGCCAAGGGCATCTTGAGGAAATATAAGTTACTTGTTCCTTTTGTGATTCCTTTGTGTTGTCTGGTGTTATCTGGGGAACAGTATTGCTGTAACTAAACATTTCCTTCCTATAGCTTAGAAACAGTACATAAAGGATTGAACTTCCCAACTTCAACATGCTGACCTATCCTCTGTCTGTTGACTTGATTTCTTTTCAAATTCTAGGATGTTTGTTGATAAAACACAAATTCATATATACATAGCATCATGGAGTCAGAGTTCATAGGATTTAGAGTCGAAAGAAACCTTCAAGGGCATCTCTCCCAGCCTTCGAATTTTACATAGGAGGAGACTGAGGCCCAGAGCTGGTCAGTGATCTGCTCAAGTCACCCCAAATGGAAGTAGCAGAACTCAAATTCTCACTTACAGCCTTTGATTCAAAACCCCGTGTGCTTTGCAGTACATGATGCTCATTAGAACTGGAAGGTACTTTTGAGATTATCTAATGCAAATTTTTTATTTTGTACAAGGGAAAATTGAGGCCTAGAGAGGGGAAGTAATTCTCCCTAAGTCACACAGCAGGTTTGTGGCAGGGTTGTGACTTGAATTCAGGTCTTGTGATTTCCAGCCCTGCATTCTTTCCACTGCACCATGAAAACAAACAAAAAACCCCACCGTATCTCTTTTGCATTTGTTTAATGTGTGTCTTGGCTGATAAATGATACAAGCTTGTAGCTGCCATCAACAGACTTGCCTGCAGCTAGAGTTAATGATGGGAAAAGATAATTATCTTTTTTTTAAAAAAAAAAGGAGCAGAGCCAGGACTTAGAACCAAGTCTTCTTGACTCCATGTTCAGTGCTAGCTTCCTTACTTGGCCTCAAAAAGACTGATATTCACTCTCTCTCTCTCTATTCTCAAAAAAAAAAAAAATCACAGCATGATTTTAGCAAAACAAGGCAAGTAGGAAAAAAATGCAATCAGTTCTTGCCCTCTTGCAGCAATGAAATTAACTACAAATAGTGGGAAAAGCACTGGATTTGGAGTCTGAAGACCTGGGTTCAAATCTCTGCTTAGCTGATTACTAGCTGTGTCACCTTTGGCAAACTGCTTCACCTCACTCATGATACAGTTTGCTACAAGAGGTTGTAAGGAAAGTTCTTTGTAAGCCTTTGAATGCTATTGAAACATGTGGGTGCATACACATATACATAATGTGATAGAAAGAACACTGGACTGAGTCAGAAAACCTGGGCTCTAGTCTTGACCCTGCCACTGATACACTGTATTATATCAGCAAGTCAAATTCCATAGCTCAGCCTCAGTTTCCTCCTCCATCAAGTAAAACATTTGCAGTAGATTATTTCTGAAGTCTCCATCCAGCTCTGAAGTGATCCTAAGAGCTAAAGAGATTTCAGATCTCGTCTATTTAAGGTGGTAAAAATTCCTGAGAGCTATCTACCCATACTGACCTGTGAAGGTCTGTGTGCAGCCTTCTTCCTTTGGCATGGGGTAGCTTGGGCTCATCACTCATTACCTTGGCTGGAATACATCTCTAGCAGCAGGTTGTAAGCTGCCCCTGTGCCATGCTTGGAGGCTTTTCAGCTTGGAAAGAGCTACCAGTGCTTGCAGTCTATTGTCATGGCCTTCAGTAGAGCCCATATTTGCCTCTATCATTGGAGGAAGATTTTAGTGGAGACTATTTGCAAGAACTGCAGTGGGCCCATGACCTCATCAGTTTGTGTCTTCCCTCTGCAGTACAGATTTGTCTTTCCTTAGCACTCCTATTCTTTGTGGGTTTTGTTTACGTCTTTCCATGATTCCTCCTAAAGGGATCCTGCTAACATGACCCATGAAGCATATATGTAAGTGGGAACAAGAGAGTTCAAATAGGGCAATACAGTATGAGGGAATTTGACTGAAAGTCAGAGGACCTGTGTACTAGTCTCTGCCCTGCTGTTTGCTAGTCGTGTGACCTTGGGCAAAAATCACCTTCCTTGCCTATGTCTTAGTTTTCTCATCTGTCACATGAGGTGGTATGGATTGAATTCCTTCTAGCTATGCATGAATGTAATCAAATTCGAAGTGTTTTATATGTAAATGGTAAATTTTACTTTGTGTGAAAAATGAGTTGTTCAGATACTATATTGTATAAAACCTTCCTCTTGCTCTTCAAAGTACTGATTTCTGCCTTAAATAGACTTATAAACAATTTTCAAGGATGTTTTAATAAAACCATCTACATATTTTTGCTATAGATATCTTCCTCAAGTAGAAAGTTATTTTTTATTATATTTTTCCCTGTTTGTGAAATCAGAATTCTTTCATTGTAGTATTGAAAACTGGAACCAGAAATGACAAAGTTCACTTTATTTGATGCTACATAGATGAAGTATAGTCATCAGTGTTTTTTAAGCCAACAGGTCATAATCTTTCAAGAGAATTATTGCTGCTTTTTGCTTTGATGCTGTAATTATTTTTTGAAGTACTCCCCTCTTTACTTGTTACCATGCTCCCTCCTCTTGTCACACAGAAAAACAGTCAAACAAAACTAGTTTACCCAGAAACCACTTCTGATGCAGCTTTATGTACCCTTAGTCCTCCACTTCTCTATTGAGCAGAGGGGAATCTGTTTCAGCATCTCTTCTCTGGAATCTCTTCAATGGTCATTGAATTGAATGTAATTTGATCTGGCTTTTAATATGTTCCTTTACATTATTATAGTCATTACATATATTGTACTCCTGATTCAGTTTTCCTCTCTCTGCATCAGTTCACCAAAAGTCTTTCCATGCTTCTCTGAATTCCTCAAGTTTGTCATTTTTACAGTGCGGTAGAATTCTAGTACATCCATATTCAACTTGCTTAGGGATTCTCCAGTCAATAGGTACCTATATTGTTTTCAGATTTTTGCTATTACAAAAGCATTTGTTGAAAAGTGCTATTATGAATATTTTTTTATGTGAAAATTTTCTGTCTTTCTGTCTTACCTCTTTGGAATTTGTCCCCAATATTGGAATTGCTGGGTCAAAGGTATTTACAGTTTAGTGGCTTTCCTCACACAATTCCAAGTTATTTTTTAGGATGTTGTAACAACTCACAGCTCTATCAGCAGTGTATTAATTTTTTTTTCAAGAACCCTTTCAAAATGGACTGTTTTTATCTTTATCAATCTTTACCAGCTTTATGGATAGTGTGATGTGAAACCTCAGAGATGTTAAAATATGCATTTTTTCTTGTTATTAGTAATTTGCAGCATTTTTTCCCCTTTCAAAATGATTTTGTTGATTTTTTGAACATCTTTTTTTCCCCCAAATATTTTCCTCCTCCCAGAGAGCCATCTTCTATAGCAAAAAACAAAAAACAGAGGAAAAAAAGCAATTCAGCAAAATTAATCAAGGCATAGCATATGCAAAGTTTTCACTTCCACAGTCCTCTACCTCTGCAAACAAAAAAGCAATGTGCATTTTCTCATCTCTTTTTTTTTTGGCTAAACTTGGTCATTCTAATTATTTAGCATTCATTCTCGATTTGTTTTCTTTCCATTTTACATGTTATAGTCATTCTGAATATTATTTCTCTTGTTCTGCTTACTTAATTGTATCATTTTCATGTAAGTTTTCCCATGTTTTTCCACATTCTTCATATTTATCATTTTTACAGTGATGTAGTATTCCATTATATTCATACATCACGGTATATATAGCTGTTCCTTAGTCGATGGGCATCTACCCTATTTCTTGCTTTTGCTGCTATGCAAAGTGCCACTATAAATATTTTTTCGCACTTTGATGCTTGTCTCTTTACATTTTGGGGCTATATGCCTAGCAGTGGGATCTCTGGGTCAAAGGATATAGACAGTTTAATCACTTTCCCAAACTACTTTCCTGTGGTTGGCCCAATCATATCCCTACTAACAGTGTCTTCATGTACCTTGTGGTTGATTGAGCATTTTTCGTATGGTTGTTGATAGTAATAATTAATATAGCTCTTTAAGATCTGAAAAGCACTTTACATACATTATCTCATTTGATTCTCACAACAACCCTGAGAAGTAAGTGCTACTGATATTATTCCCATTTTAAAGATTAGAAGTTGCCCTGAGAGTAAGTATCTGGAGTGGACTTCCAGCTCAGGCTTCTCTGAACCACACTTTTTGCAATTATTCCTTTGTAAACTGTTTATTCACATCCGTTGACCACTTGTTTATTGGGAAATGACAGTAAGAGACTTTAAAAAAGAATAACCAGAGACATGGATATAATAATATGAAGAAAAGAAACTTTGAAAAATTTCAGAGCTCTAATTAATACAATGATGAGTCATGACTTTAGAAGACTAAGAGTGCAGCAGGCCTGAGGTGATGGACTAGAGCTGCATCAGACATGACCCATGCGCTGGTGGGTTTTGCTTGACAATATTTATTTGTTATATTGCAAGGCTCCTCTTGGGAGGAGGATGTGTTAGTGAGTGGTGAGAGAGGTGCAAAAAAAAAAAGAAGATAGGAAAGAACATCAATAGGAAATTAAAAACACACAGAAGGAAGTAGAAAAAAATTCAGAAGAAATTTTTTCCTAGAAACAGAAGGGGGCAATTTTATTACTGCCTTGGAAAATAAAACAAACAGAAGTTCAAATGCAGCCTTTTTTATTCTTTGTTTATTGAAATGTTTGTTGATAATTGTTAAGTTCATAATAAAAAAGAAAAAGGGAACCAGAAGGCTTTTAGTTTGTTGGGAACATCATTCACGGAGGCTTTAGAGAACAGACAGAGGCAAGAATTGTACAGGATAAGAAGGTGTGGAAGAGTTGTTATGGCTCAAGGAGCCATAAATACCAGTCACTAATCCATTACAGTATAGAGGTGTGTGTGTGTGTGTGTGTGTGTGTGTGTGTGTGTGTGTGTGTGGTGTGTGTGTGTGTGTGTGTGTGTGTGTATGTGTATGTGTGTGTATCCCGATGAATGTTGTCCCCTTAAAACTGGCTCTCTCGGAAATGTCTGTCTGCCTATTCCAAGATATAGTCTCTGGTCTTGAGTTTAGGACCAAATTATGAGTCATGCCAAGAAATGGGTCTTATAATTTTATAGACATATCCCAATTTTGACCCTTAGCAGAATAACTTGTAGGACACTTTAGGACTTCTGGAGCATTTTCTTCATAATAATGAGCCTGGGAGGTATTTTGTTGTTGTTCAGTTGTTTCAGTTGTATCTGACTCTCTGTGACCCCATTTGGGGATTTTCTTGACAAAGATACTAGAATGGCTTGCCATTTCCTTCTCCAGCTAATTTATAGATGAACAGGGTTAAATGACTTGCCCAGAGTCTAGTATGTCTGAGACTGGATTCAAATTCATGAAAATGAGTCTTCCTGATTGAAAATCCAGTGCTTCATCCAGTGCACCACCTAGCTGTGAGGTATGAGCACAGCTGTTATCATTCTTATTTTACAGATGAAGGAACTGAGGGTTATGGAGGCTAAACTTGTCTATGATCACACACTAATAAGTGGGAGCCATTTTTAGAGCCTGACAACAGAGCTTGATCATTCATTTACCCACCTTATACACACCAGATTTGCTCAAATGACTTTTGGCTATTTTCACATAGCTTCACCCCCTCACCAGTACTCTTTGTTCTGATTCAACACATTTGTTGCTGGAAAGGTTGAGGAGATGTAATGATTAGAAAGCGACATAGGCAGCTTGGTATAGTAGAGAGTGAATTGGCCCAGAGACCAAGAAACTGGGGGCCTTATTCCTCCTGTGCCACTAACTTGCTTTGTGACCTGACCCTGAACAATACACACTCTGTCTTAATGTTTTCTTTAGTAAAATCAGGGGACTAGGATCCAAAAGTAATTTGTTACTTATGAGTTAGAAGATAAAGATCTGCCACCATTGGGGATTTTCAACAGAACATATTGAAGACCCTGAGCCTAATTCTCAGAGACATTCTAAGATTGACTTGAACAGTGGCAGCATATTTGGAATAAGTATATACTTTTAGAGAAAGGCAGTGTCATATAGTGGAAAGAGTATTGGCCTAGGATTCTGAAGAGACTTGTATTTAGATCCTGGCTCTGGCTCCCACTTAATTTTTTTGTGAGGAGAGTTTTTTGTAAATCTTAAAGTATTGTATAAATGTCAGTTACTATTATGTCTTAACAGAACTAATTAGCTGGATAGAGCAGTCATTCAGATGAGGAAACTTTGGTTTCTTTGTATTAAAAGGAGAAAAACCTCAACAAGTTAGTGAGTCTCCGTTAACTTTATAGTTGCACCTTGAATAGTGCTCTGCACAAATAGACCTTTAATGTTACATGAATAAATGTTCACTATGGAAACAAAGTTGTTTTTGGAATGGAGGGGAAAAGATTTCATTTATTCTGTCCCCTTCCCAGTGAAACGCACTCAACATAAATTTAGGAATATCTAAGGGAGGAAGAACTGGACCTAGAATTAAGGTATTGAGCTCTTCAGTAGGATTTTGAATGGGCTTGGCTGTCAAATTTAACTCCCAGAAAATGTCTTCAGTGAAGGCTGCTTTCATTAATTTTTCAGGCAGGTAATGAAAGGTTCTCAGTTTTGAGCTGCTTCTTAGTATGGCAGACCAGGTATAGTTGCAGTATTGCTTAGGCATGAAGAAAAGTCATTAAAGGAGCTATTCAGTTCGCACACTACTCCACCCCAGCACCTGGAGTAGTGTGTGAACATCTTAGAGAGGCAGATTTGGGCTTTCATAATGGAAAATTTCCCAAGGATAAGAGCTGTTCGGAACCTAAATGGACTGGGGGTAATGAGTTCCCCATATTTATGGAGCTTGGATAACCACTTGTTAGGGATGCTATAGAGTGGATTCTTGTTTGGATATGGATAAGTTGGAGTATCAGGGGTTTTTAACATAGGGTCCCTGAACTTTTTTTTTTAACTATTGTGATAAGTGTCTTTCAGTATAATCGGATTTCTTTGTAATCTTATCTATTTTATTTTATGCGTCTAAAAACATTGTTCTGAGAATGGGTCCTTAGGATTCACCAGACTGCTAAAGGGCCCCATGACACAAAGTAGGTTAAGAATCCCAGAACTAGATGAACTCTGAGTTGCCTTTCAATTCCTAAGTTGCTGTAATTCTGTGACAGTAGGATATGACTGTGTTTAAATCGGCCTCTAGGAGCCCTTTGAGACAGGTCATCAGCCCTGGGGCTCAAAGACAGAGTTCCTTGAATCCTTAAATACAGACATTCTCACTGTGCCCGTGAACACACAAGCAGGCATTTCATCACTCGGGGGAAAAAGAATGAGTATGTTTGGTGTGAACACAATCTAGCACCTAAGGAGTTAAATTGATTTAATCTTTCACAATCGGCACTGGGAGATTTTTAGTCAACTGGAATTTTTAACAGACAAAATCTTTCATCTGTCTTTACACCAATCTTTGCACAATCCAGCCCCCTCCCTGGAGGATTTATTGTGGTTTTGATCTGCATTGCCTCAAACCATTGAAATCTTTTCAAAGCAGCAGAGGTTTTTTTTTCTTCTTGTTACTTTTTTTTTTTCTCTTGCAGTACCCTGGTACCAAGAGTGGACACAGTTTGCTATTCAGCCTGATCAAAGCAGTCTGCACCAATGTAACTTCCTGATCTTATGGGGAACAGAACTAAATGTTTCCATGTTCAGCTGAGATGGATCGCCAACTGTCGACAGAGCAGTTGCATCTGGCAATAATTATTTACTAATTCTACTTACCGTTTGATCTGGTTTGCAGTGTACAGCTGCAGCTATCAAGGCCATAAGAGAAAGTGGAATGAATCTGAACCCAGAAGTCGATGGGACAGTAATTCGGGTGCCAATTCCCAAGTAAGTCAAGTGACTCTCAGGTGAAATTCGTATAGTTCAACTGAATTCAGGAAATGTTTAAGTGCAAAGCCCTACTTTAGACCCTGAGCATATAGAGATAGATGGATTGTCCCATCGTGGTTTTTATCATCTGTAGCATGTCAGAGATGGAAGGGATCTTAGGGAAAAAAGGTCAGATGTTGAAGAGATTTTAAAACATACAATATAAGATCAGAAGATGTCTTTTAGAAACTGTCCCTTTATGTATCATTTTATGCATGAAAAAACATGTCTAGAGATGTCAGGAGACTTGCCCAGAGTCAAGTTTCCTATAAATTCAATAAACCTTTATTCAGTGACCTGTATGTTAAAGGCACTGGTCGAGTTAGATTGAATAGGACAGAGGTCTTGCTCTCTAGTTGCTAATGTCAGTGTCAAATACAAAAATATATTGCTATGAGAGGGGATTGAGATAAGGTCAGAAGAGTAGTCTAGACCATAGGGGTGGGGTTTGGGGAACCTGTGGCCTGGAGGCCACATGTGGCCTTCTAGGTCCTTGGGTGTGGCCTTTTGGCTAAGTCCAAGTTTTACAGAACAAATCCTTTTGTTAAGGGGATTTGTTCTATGAAATTTGGATTCACTCAAAGAGCCACACTTGAGGATCTACAGGGCCACATGTGGTCTCGAGGCTGCAGGTTCCCCAAGTGCTATGGAAATCAAGAAGAAAGAAATTGCTGTCATGGAGAAGTGGGACACGTACATGACTTGTTTTCCTTTGTGCTGGAGTTGAAGTCAGGGTGAGTTGGGTTCTTATATGCTAATGGCCCTTCCTAGCCCTGTGGCATTGGGCAAGGCACTGAACATTTCTAAGCCTCATTTTCCTCATCCATAAAGTATGTATAATAGTGTCCACATCATAGGGTTGTTATGCTCTTCAATGGATCTGGTGTATGTAAAATGCTTTGTAAACCATAAATGTCAGCTTTGTTGGGGTTATCTTCCATGCTTTGTTCTCTTGTGTGGGAACACCCCAGGACTCTGATCTGGGCTCTCTTCTCTCTTTACACATTTTCTCTTCGTGGTCTTATCAGGTCTTATGGGTCAACTGTCATCTCTATTGCAGGTTATTTCCAAAACTATTTATCTGGCTCTTGTCTTTCTTCCGAGCTTTCATCTAGGTACAGGGGGGAAACTTGCAACCTTGAGGCCACTTGTGGCCCTCTACGTCCTCAAATTCGGCCCTTTGAGTCCAAACTTCACAGAATTCACAGAATCCTACCCTTGGACCTCTAACTGTGTGCTGGACAGTTCCACTTGGATATCCCAAAGGCATTCAAACTCATTTCCAAAACCGAACTATTATCTCCACCCTAAGCCTAATCATCCTATTTCTTCTAGTCACCAGGTTCTCAGCCTAAGCATTATGATTCAAATCTTCACGCTCACCCATTCCTCATAAATAATATATTGCTAAGTCTTGTCAATTCTAATTTCACAATATGTCTCATATACATAAGTGTATTTAAGCCCTTTTCTCCGTATACCCCATTGTTACCACATTTTGAACCCTTATCACTTCTCACATGGACATTTGTAGTAGCCTCCCATTTGGTCCCCTTGCATCCAGCCTCTCAACCTCTACCCTCCCCAATCCATCTTCCACAGCTTTTGGTATTCCAAAGGTATAAGTCTGACCATATTGCTTCTCTACTCAGAAAATTCCCTTAGTTCTACATTTCTTCTAGAATAAAATAAACTCTTCTGTTTGGCTTTCAAAACCTATTATATCTGACTCTACCCTGTCTTTCTAGGATGATTTTAATACACACCTTTCACATACTCTAGTACCTGCCAAACTGGCCTCTTCACTTTCCTTCATATACAATTAATTCTCTGTCTCTTTCCTCCATGCCTTTTCACAGAATGTCCCACATGCTTGGAATATTTTTCTCCACCTCTTGGAACCCCTTGATCCTTCTAGGATATGCTCAAATGCCACCTTCTTAAAGAGGCATTTCTTGTTTCTCTCCCTTGTTAGAGCCCTTTCCCCCAGTCACTTTGTGTTTATTTTGTATATAACTCTTGTAGTTACTTATTTGTGAACATGTCGTATCTTAACAGTGGAAGTATAAGCTTCTAGAGGACAGGGACTCTCATTTTCTGTTGGTATCCCCATCCTGGCACTGTCCATAGTGCTTCAGAAATGCTTGTATTTTTTTTATTATTAATTAGTGGAATGCTTCAAAGAGGAAACATCTTCTGAAAAGGAGAGCTGATTTCTAGTTCAGTCCGATGAAACAGTTAGAGTTAAATATAAGACCCTGTGGAGACTACAAAGAAATACTCTTTTTGTCCTCAGAGAGGTTACAGTTTGGCTTGGGGCATTGTGGCAAGTGTACAAATAAATTTAATAATAAGGCAGAATGTAGTAATAATAACTCACATTTATATATAACCCTTTAAGACGTACCAAGTACTTTCCTCACAACAGCCCTTTGAAGTAAGCAGCATGAGAATTATCATCTCCATTTACAGACAGAACCAAAGCTATATGATTTCCACATTATCACATAGCTAGAAAGTGACAGAGGCCTGGACTTGAACCTAGGTCTTCTCCTCCCAAGTCGGTCATTCTGTTATACCATTTTCTGCTTCATAGAGTATGATCAGTATCATAAGACAGTTAAAAACAAATTTTTAAGAGGGTTCAGTTTTATGCTGCTCTCCTTTGTCAGAGAAAAGAGGGATTTATGTTCATTGGAAAGTCTGATAAAAGTGGTAGCATGTGAGACTGGCTTTTTGAGAGTTAGAGCTGGTGGAAGTGAGCAGCGCATTCCAGCTTGAGAGACCAGTATAAGCAGATTCTTGGGGGTGGAAAAGCCTCAGCAAGTAGTACCCACATTGTTTGCTTTCTTTGACCTCTGTCCAAGTTGATGACCATATTGGCTAGCAGTTACCCTTTGTCCATTAGAGATTAGACAGAAACTTATCAATGGATTTTTTACTTTAAGATCCTTGTGGTTGGAGCTTATTTCCATCTATGTGTTTATCATTCCATCTGTTTTTATAAATGATTATAGTAGCTGGCTGTGGTGCAAAACTAGTTAGAACATTGTTTTTATACTTCATGAGATTAAAGCAAGATTTCAGAATTCTTTCATTTTGTGCACAAAAAACAGCTAATTAGGTTCCTTCTCTTCTCTCCCCTTCCCCATTTTAGCTTCTAAACAGATGCCTGAGTACTCTGATATTAATATTATTGCCAGGGTTAGTAGCACACTGCCCTGCCATGAGCCCTTGACTAGGAGGAAGGAGAGGCAGCTTTCAGCTATGGCTTTGCCATTATCCTGGTTCAGTCATTCACTTCCCTGGCCTTCATTTTTCCTATTCTGAAAATGAAGGGTTAGAGCAGGGGTGGTGAATCTGTGGCCTTGAGGCCACACATAGCATTCTAGGTCCTTGGGTGCAGCCTTTTGATTGAGTCCAAGTTTTATAGAACAGATCCTTTTATTAAGGGCATTTGTTCTGTGAAGTTTGGATTCAGTCAAAGGGTTGTACTTGAGGACCTAGAGGGCCACATGTGGCCTCGAGGCCACAGGGTCCTCATCCTTGGTTAGACTATATAGTCTTACAAGATCTCTTATAGCACAAATGCTCTGCTTTCTACGTTCTAACATCTGATAGAACATTTATTAGGTACTTGCTATGTGCCAGAGATTGTCTTAAATTCTGTGGATGCAGATGCAAGTAAGACAATCCCTACCCTCAATGACCTGAATTCTGCTGGGGGAAGTTAACCCAGAAAGGTGAGTTGGAAGGTGAGGTAGTGGAGAAGAAAGAGGTGGGGGCATGGGGAGGGAGGGGGCAGCAGTGCAGCTACATATGCTGTGGCACGATGTGGCAATAGCTGGGAAGTATTGGAAAGGACTGGTTCTGGGCAAGATAAGACAAGATCTCATCAACCAGAACCTGCTGTCCCAGGGGAGGAGTCCAGAGTTTGTTTTGTGGAGGGTGGTTATGGGTGGGAGAGAAAGATGCTGACTGTTGTGGAGATAGCTAGCAATACTTATACTCTGTTGCCAGTTTTCCACTATTTTATTTTAGAGCTCTTTTTAACTTTTAGAGTTCTGTGCTCTGATCTCTGATGTTTTCTAAGGTCTCTTGCCGTTCTAGCTGTCTGATACAATGAATTTGTTATGAACGAATTTGTTACAATGTTGTAATAGATACACTCTCCAATGCTGAGGCCCACTTATAAGGATATTTTTATGTCAAAGGTCTAACTTGCACATTATGGAATTCCACAATCCCAGAAGAGTTCTTCATTCCTTTGAGTGTGAACTATGCAACTTCAGATTGAAGGACTGGGGAGTTTAACTACCATTTACAAAGGCATAGGAACATTGTGTTAGAGTAGGTGATGAGAGTAATCCAAGAGAAAAATGACAGAACACACCTTTCTGCTTCTGGAAATTCCATTTTATGTACTTTCTCACTTTAACAGAATGGATGAGGGTCATGAGGACATTACCGAATTATATTTTGGAGAGTTTTCCAGCTAGAAGCTAGGCAAGATAGCATGATTAAGAAAATTGATGTAGGAGTAAAATGACCTAGGCTCTTGCTCTGACGTTGCCCCTAACTCACTTGGTAACCATGTATAAGACATCAGGGTCCTTTGTGTCAATTACTTCATCTGTAAAATTGACATACTAGTGCATGGTAACCTAGAAGAATAATGTGGGGAGTAATGGAGATAATGTATTAAATGCTTTGAATTCCTAAGAAGGTAGAAACTATATAAACATAAGATATTAATTTTCTAGGAAAAGCCTAGTCTATTACCTTGAATCCATTTAATGGTAACTTTGAATTAATTGTGCCAACATACTTATAAACTTTAAATCACTATGCAAATGAGTTATTAAAGATAGAACTGTAGAATAGATTGTCATCTATGTGATGTGTTTTTCATACACATGTGTTCTCCACAGGGGTCTTCCTTTGTTGCCTTATTTTGGTTCAGGTGTGAGCTTGAGATCTCAGTGCATTTGCCATTGGGAGCTCAAGCTCTGGTGAGTTCCACCAAGTTGGAAAGGCTTGTTGATAGTTTTGTATGTCTGTCATCTTCTGCCCCTCAAGGACTGTCCCATAAGCAAAGAGACAAGTTACCAGAGAATTGACCACCTAAGAGGCAATGGTTGGTGCTGTTGGTATGTGTGTGTGTGTGTGTGTGTGTACATGCATGCATGTGCGTGTGCATGTGTGTATGTGTGTGTGTGTGTGTGTGTGTGTGTGTGTGTGTGTGTGTGTGTTAAAAGTGGGAAAAGAGGTGGACCAGTCCTGGTGTCACCCTGAGGAATAGTAAAATGGACAGCCTAGGAGCTTCATAGGCATTTGTGAACCTGAGGCAGGCCTTTGGTGTATTGGGTAAAGCCTATCTGGAAAACTTACAAAAACATTGAGAAATGTCATCCAGAATGAGGTGACTCAGATAGATTGTGATCTGTACCAGTTAAGGGAGTGCCCACACCAATGAGACTGTCTTGAAGTTTCCATAAATCTGTCCTACAGCTGTCTTTAACCACTCATTTGTATAATGATTTAAAGTTTACAAATAAAGTGCTTACCTCATAATAAGCTTGTGATGTAGATAGTGCAAACACCATTGTCTCCATTTTACAGATGAGAAGACTGATACTGAATTGAAATGACTTCTCATGCCCTCATTTGTCCTAGGTCTCTTTTCCTTCTCCCATTTTTGGAGGGTAGGTGGAGCTGAGCCATCACCTCTCTAATTCCCTGTGAATTGGCCTACTTCATCTGGCTTCAGATATCCTAGATGACGTTTCTGCCTTCACATGTCATCCATATCTGCTCCCAGGCCATCTACCTGCCTTTCCATTTCTCCCTTCCTGAGCCACCACTCCCCTATTTGTGTTGTTTTTTCCTGTGATCTTATAAACTCCTTGAAGGGAACAGACATTTATTAAGCACTTACTCTGTGCCAGGCACTGTGCTATCTACTTAAAAATATCTCATCTGATCCTCACAACAATCTTGTGAGGTAGGTGCAATTATTATCATCTCCATTTTAAGGTTGGGGAAGCTGAGGCAGATGAGTTAGGTTGACTTGCTGAGGGTCACAAAGCTACTAAGTGTCTGAGACTGGATTTGAATTCAGGTTTTTCTGTGTCTAGTGCTGTCTGTCTAGCTCATTTCCTTGAGGTTAGGGACTGTCTCTTTTTGAATTTGTACCCCAAAGCTTAGCAAAGTACTTGTCACATAAGTGCCGAATAAATGTCTTTTCATTCATTCATTCAGCTCAGACTACTGAAGAGTAGTTTGATTTTTAATGAACATGCACTTTGTTCTTTGAATGTGAACTTTAAGAAAATAAGGAATTTCTGGTAGGTAAATCCCAAACAAAAACAACTAATCCTATTTCTAATAATGCCCTCATTTCTTTGTTTGACAAGGAAAAGGTTAGTCTTTTGTCCTATTCTTGGTCCTATTGGACCTATTCTTTTAAAAGAAATCACCTCTGTGATTTGGTCCTATTGGTCCTATTCTTCTAGAAAATCACCTCTGTCATCTTTCCACTCAGGACTCTTTTAGTCCTGACATCCTGGGAGCAATTGAGATAATTGCTGTCATTTCCCCGTGTGCATTTGGAAGATAGTGTGCCTTCTGCCTCTTTGAAGGAAGGACCTGATGATCAAGAAAATTCCACCCAGAATCTTCCGTCTAAGACTTTTCTACCCCACTTTTTAGGCTACTGACCATAAAGTTTCATATAGTATAATGAAAAAAAACCCAGTGGATTAGAGTAAAAAGAAATGGTTTCAAATTCTAGTTCTGCTTTTTGCCCCTGTGGGACCTTGTGAAGATCCCTTTATATCTCTGAGCCTCAATTTCCCTAGAGGTGGTTGGACTAGATATGTGTTCTAAAGTCCCTTCCCATTCTAAATCCTATCATCTTGATTGAAGTATTAGAGCCCAAATTCTGTCTTTGAGAAAGCTATTTTTCTATAATCTGACGAGCCCCAAATGCTACCCTCCCCCATTTATGTGTCGGCTCCTATATCTGTTTTGTGGTTGATTGTGCTAGAGGGATAGTGTGTCTGAATTACACATTCCAGGAAATATTGGTAATATCCTCTCTTATACACACATACACACGCATACATGGAACTTTGGCATTCTTTAAAGAGAAAAATCAGTTAAGAATGATTCAAAGACCTCATTTTGGATCAAGAGCCCACAAATTTCCTTTGAGCAACTGCAGCTGTTTATAGTAGAGTTTGCTACCTCTTTCATTACAACACAGATACCAGCCATTGCTGTTCATTTCTGAGTAATTCATTCTGTCAGATGATTTTCCACACATAGTGATTTTTTTTGAAGCAAGTATCTGGTGGGCCTCCATCAATCTGCAGGACACTTGCTTCCTTTTATTTGGCCTTGCCACATCCAAAAGAGAACCATCTTTTTCAAGAGAAGCTTCATGCATTTAAGCTCTAGAAAGGCTGACATGTTTCCATGGTTTGCCTTGTGTGTATAATTGCAGCACACTCCCAAGACAGGAGACCCAGTGTTTAGGCACCTGCCTGCTGATTGAAAGACACAAAGAGAAGCAATCAGCTTCGCAGACACACTTCTAAAGGAATTGAGCTTTCAACAGAAACTGGAGAGAAAGTTGTCACCAACACCTATGCAAAATGTTGCATAAATAAGAGGCCACTTCTGTCCTCTTCTCTCTGATATCTTCTTCCATCACCTAATAGACTGATTTAAAATGCGAAGAAAGTTGCCAGCAATCTTCCAGGTTAGATAGCATCATTAACGTGTCTAACCCCTCTGAGCAGACACCCCTCCTGCTGCACTCAGATTGGAAGAGGAACAGGGACAGCAGTGACTAATTACACATCTACACGGGCTCAGAATTTTCCAGTACCACTGATGGGGTCATAGCATTGTCACAGAACAGTTATCTTATAGTAGGGTTGGATGCAATAACCTTGATCAGATCACAGCTGTAGTGCAGCATTCAGTTCTGGGTGCCACGTTGTAGGAGGGACATTGACAAGCTAGAGTCTGTCCAGACATTGGTTAGGTTGGGGGAGGAGACTGTAGACAATTCCATACAAAGATTTATTGAAGGAACTGGAAGTGTTTAACTTAGAGAAGAAAAGACTTGGGAAATGATATCGTCATCATCTTCAAATATCTAAGCACTTGTCAAGACTTAATTTTCTTGGCCCTGGAAAACAAAACCAGCACCAGTGGGGAAGAAGTTGTAACGAGACAGGTTTCAACTCAGTGAAATCTGGTAGGACTTCTTGTCCAGAAATGGAATTGACTTCCTCATGAGGTAATGAGTCCTATGTCACTGGAGGGTCTTCAAGCACAGGGCAGATGACCACTTGTAGATACTATCCCATTTTGAGGTAAAAGTTGTTGACCTCTGAGGGTCCCATCGAAGCCATACCATGTTTTTAATATAATGGAAAGAGTCCTAGATTTTGAGTCAAAGACTGTTGAAATTTTGGTTTTGTCACTTAGTAGTTGCATGACCTTTTCCAGGTTGTTTCCCCTCTCAGCCTCAGTTTCTTCATTTGTCAAATGAGGGAATTGGACTCCATGACTTTTAAAGTCCAAGAATTAGATCAATTCTCCCATTCTAACTTGTCATTGTTTGAGGATACAAAGGTTACCAACTAAAGGTCTAATTACTTAAATGTGAGATGGCACTGGTATTTGTCAGATAGATGGGGATGCATGAGCTCTGTGACCTCAAACCAAGATGCATAGGAAGTCAGGCCACACTGCACAAACAAAAACATTTCCTTCAAGGCCTCAGAGCCCCAAGTCCCCAGGCTGCCCCCGCCTGAAAACAATAAAGCTGGTGAGTGTGCTTCTGGCAGATTTGCCGTCCTGCTCTTCCCGTCCCTGGGGAGGAGTTCTTTTCACAGAATCCCAGCAGGAAGATGGTTAGATTCACACTCCTCTATTTCCCCTTGCCCCTTAGAAGATCAGAGATGAAGTACTGGAAAATCCCCTTCCCTAGAACAGCAGGGTGTTCTTTTTCTCAGGAATCCATTTGTATCGCTTCTTTTGCCACATCTTGGGCCTAGAAGGTTCAAAGGACAGCAGTTCTCATTTCATTTGTAGGATCATTTCAGTATGTCTTTTAGGTTTGTAAACACCTTGCTCACAGGTGTTTTGTGATGTAGGGGGAGAATTTCATGAACGACTTGAGTTGAACTTCGAAGGAAGAGAAGTATTCCGACAGGTAGAGATGAGGGGAGGCATATTCGCCAGAGCATGGAGAACAGCCTGCCTAAATGCAGGTGCAGGGGATAGCGGGATGAGATTGGGCTGTGGTGGGGATTTAGAGAGCATGAAAGGGATTGGTGTGAAATAAGCTAGTCTGGAATCAGATTGTGAAGGACTTTAAATGCCAGAACCAGAAGTTTGTATTTTATCCTGTAGGTAGTAGGGAGCCTAATAAGATAGGCTTAGAGTTGGAAGAGAAATCATCTGGTCCAATTCTCTTAATATACAGATGAGGAAGTCTGAGACTCACAAAGCATATTTTTCAAAGAGTTAGGCAAGGAGAGGTTTCAATTTCATGAAGAAAAAAAGGTGGATGTATTGGTGTTCTGCTTCATTAGACTGAGCTCCTTGAGGACAGGTATGATCTTTTGCCTTTTTTTTTTGTAAACCCAGTACTTAGCACAGCCTGGAACACAGTAGGACTTGATAAATGCTAGTTAACTTAATGCTGTGAGTTTTAGCCTTAGCAGCTAGGGTACTCTAGAGAAGGGAAGGTATCCAGGCATTTTCAGATCTTAAGGGATGATGATTCATTTACAGAAGGATCTTCACTTTAGAAAAAGCTTTGTAGCAAAGGTCACAGAAACCTGGAAAACACCGAGGTGACTTAAGTATTGATTTGTTATAGCTGGGATTCTTGACCTCTTTTGTATCGTGGACCACTTTGGAATTTGGGAAACCTAGAGACCCCTTTCTCTGAATAATGTTTATTGCCTACATTCATAATTGAAGCAAATGCTAAATTTCAGTTAGCGGTTAGTAAAAATAAAGATAGAATTTTTTCCCATCTAAGGTCAGGGATCCATAGAAAGTTAAGGCGCCTCTGGATTCTGCAGTTAAGATCTCTTGGTGTGTAGACTCTCACCATTATGATGGCACCAACAGCAGTGGGAAAAACACCAACACCAGGTTGGAGTGTTAGAAGATTTAGGTTTGAATCCTGGTCTCCTCTTACTTACCAGTTGACTTTGGGCAAGTCATTGAACCTTTTGGGGCCTTAGTTTCCTTGTCTGTAAAATAAAGGGACTAAACTGGTTTTAAGGGTCCTTCCAGGAATGGAAAGGTAGTGAGGTCTAGGATTGGAGAACCATAAATAAAAATCCTGGGAACTGATTGAAGATCTATTAGATGTATAGATAGTGCTTTTCTGGGACTTTAAGCAAGTCAGTAGGAAACACAGAAACCTCTTTACAAAATGTGCCCTGGAACCAAGTATAATAACACACTGCACTTGGGGAGTGCTGCATACTTTTCAAAGCATATGCACCATCTTGATCCCTGAATTGGGGATCAGGAGATCTTGATTTGAATCTCTCCAGTTCTGGCACTTAGTGATATGATCTTGGGAAGTCCTTCTCCAGTCCTCAGTTTCCTCCTCTTTAAAACCATCATGATAATTCTTAGCATGCTACTTCATAGAGATGTTGTGAGGAAAGAGTTTGGTAAGCTGTAAGCCTTGTACGAATGACCTGTTTTTATCATTACACCAGACTGCACTCTTTGGAGGAATGCAAAGGACCCTGGGCTTTTGAAAGTTCTGGAAAGAATCACCAAAGATGAAACCAAACATTCCTTGTTGCTCATACCAACCGAAAGGGAGCTCTCCCTCCTTAAAGTTATAGTAGCATTTTCCCTTGGTGGCTACTTGAAACTGCTTCCATTCTTCCTTGCATCACAGTTCCTTCGTTGACTGGCTTCTGTCTTCTTAGAGAGAAGCAGGACAGGGAGGACCTCAGAGATCTCTCCGCTGCCCGGTCCCTTGCCTTAAATGTAGATACTTAGTAAATATTTGCAGAATTGGACTAACTTTGCAGTTTAACTTATTTGAACAAATATTTATTAAATGCCTGTTTTGTACTGAGTGTTGTGATGGGAAAGAAGTATAAACACAAAGTCAATACCTAATGTATATTAACTTTAACGTCATGGAAATCGTGTCCTCCACTGATGTTGTGCTCCAGTACCTTGTCACACAGAGGCAACACTGGGTTCTTAAAGACCCTGCCATTGGTGTTAGGCCAGTCGTGGTAGGCCTCACCAGGCTGAAAAGGCTCTCAAGTATGGGTCTGATAAGGATCTAGATTTATCTGTTGGCGGAAACCAGCTTATCAAGGTTGTAGAGACTCATCCCCAGGCTGACCGTAGGATAATGCAGCTTTTGTCCGTAGCATTTCTCAGAAACTGTGTAGTAAGTTGCAGAGGAGGATTGCTGTCTTGTCTTTGTGGAAGGAATAGTCTCCTAGAACCATGTAGTATTAAGTATTATATCCCTAATACCTGGCACAATTCTGTGATAATCAGTTTAATTCAGTATACACATGAATGTCTGCTGGATGTAAAGTATTTTTTTTTTTTTGCTTTTTGGAGGGCAGTTTGGGTTAAGAGACTTGCTCAAGGTCATATGGCTAGTCGGTGTTCAGTGTCTGAGGTCGCATTTGAACTCAGGTCCTCCTGACTCCAGGGCGGGCGGGTGCTCTATTCACTGTGCCACCTAGTGGCCCCGGTATGTAAAGCATTGTGTCAGTTAGTGGGGAGATACCAAGTTTGAGCATATAGTGGATGCTTGGTGGATGTGAATTGAATTGAATTGAAAGCTCCTTAAAGTCATTTCCCGTAAGTGTAATCAGAAAACTATTTAAAGTGGAATGTCTTCCCTAATAGCTGTCTTTTACAGTCATTCCATCTGTGTATATTACCTTCTGCTCCTGCATCACCTGCTAGATAGCTCCACGTACATTTGTCCTACTGATGTGTAAATAATAGGAAGCACTTATTTTACCATGGGGACTCTTGTCTGCCACGTGTTGGGAGTGGGGCGTGCCCTTTGCACATTGTTCCAGGGGATATGTTCAAGGAGTCCAGGAAGGTGTCTGTCTTGGATATATCAGGAAGACCTAACCAGCAAAGTTTGTCTAAACAATGCCTCACCCTGTGGCCAGGGCCAAACC
Organism: Pseudochirops corinnae; assembly: GCA_028646515.1. NCBI lineage: Eukaryota > Metazoa > Chordata > Mammalia > Diprotodontia > Pseudocheiridae > Pseudochirops > Pseudochirops corinnae. Next base: position 244,770,961 of record CM053585.1, on the reverse strand, counting down.
TGCTGAGTGGTTAAAACCTTTGCATTGTGTCATGGAGGATCTCTGACCCTGACGGAAGGGGCTGCTGTGTTCATCAGCTGGCACAAGGCCCAGCTGGAGGGTGGATCCTGTGCTGTCTCTGGAGCCCTTCTGCACTAGGTCTGTAGAGCCCCTTGGAATGAGAAGACGCTAAACCCCCTGCACCACCCCACACCTGCGCTGGGCAGAGCGCACCCAGACTGTTGTTTTCACTTCTAGGCACAACATTAGAGAAAGGACACTGATAAGGTGGGGTACTTCCAGAGGGAGACAGCCAGTATGGGAAGAGGACTTGTGATGATGGAATCATGGGTTTTAGAGCTGGAATTAATCTTAGAAATTTTCTAGGCCAGAGCTCCATTATTTAAAGAGAAGAAACTGAGGCCTGGAGAAGTTAAGTGAACTTTAGATAGTATGTCCCTGAGCTAGGACTTGAGCTCCGGTCCTCTGATCCCAAATCCGGTGCCCTTCCTACTATATTCTGTTGCCTCTCAGTTCACAGGATCATAGGACACAGATTTAGAGCTAGGGAAGAGCTAAGAGGCCATTGAATCCAACTCCTTCACTTTACAGACAAAGAAATTGAAGTCTGTAGAAGTTCAGTGACTTGCTGACACAGCTAGTGTCTGAAGCAGCATTTGAACTTGGGTCTTCCTAATCCCAGTTGCAACACTCTATCCTCCTGCTGCCTCATTGGAAGATGTGGGCCAGGAATGTTGGTGGCCCACACCTTTGGTTGCTGCTGTTGGGAAGGCTAAGGCCAGGGGATTGCTTGAACATTGTAGTAGGCCTGAGCCAAATGGAGGTCCAAACTAAGTGTGACACTGGTACAGTGAGCCCCCAACATTGGGGGCCTGTCAGGCTTAGTTCAGTGGTGAAGCTGCTCAGAGAGGAAGCAAGAGTACACCAGGGCTCTTGTACCTATCATGGGTGGAATTGAGCCTATAGATGTCCACGGTGCTTCTACCCTGGGAGAGGTGGGGAGACCCAATCTAGAAAGGAGAAGAAAAGATCTAGTGATGCTTAACCTGTAGAAAAGAACCTTGGGTTTGTAGGTCAGGGACAGGGGGCAATGGAAAGTGATAGAGGATAGTATCGAGTCTGTCTTTAGGGACTGTATAAAGGACTGTAACAGGGAAGAAGGATTCAATTTCAGCCCAAGGGACAGAGCTAGGAATAATTATGACCACATTCAGTGCTCTTTGCACTGTACCACGTTCCCTCCATCATGCTGCTGTGGGTCAACTCCTAATGGTACCTTACAGCCTAAGGAACAAAAAAAGAGGTACATGAAAGATAAATCTAAATCCATTTTAATAGGCATGATAAAAATTAGTTTTTCATTGTAGATTTTTAGTTCCCTGAACAACCTGATGATACTTTTTGTGTTTCAAAACTGAGGATGCCTAGAAAAACTCCATTTACTTATCAGAATGAAAGTTTCTTCAAAAACTCTATAGTTCACATGGTAGTACCAATTTCCATGGTTCTTTACAAAGCACTTTTCTCACAATAACCCTTTACAGTAGGTAATAGCAGTATTTTTATATCCATTTTATAGATGAGAAACTGAAGTTCAGAGGAGTTCCAAGACACACAATTAGTAAATATCCAAATATCTAGGACCTTTGAACTGGCCCAGATCTTTTGATTCCAAGATCAATTTCTCTTTCATTATACCAAGTTCTTTCCTGGCCTGTATTGCAACAGAAAATAAGTTACAATAAATATGACTGATTAAATACCTTCTATACAATAAGTATATATAAAAAAAAGAATTATCTGCTATGCTCATCTTCCAAAAGTCATTTACATCTGTTCTACCCTTTTTCAGACTGTTCATTTTCTACAGTTTGTCAGCTTAGTCAATACTTGTTGTATTGGATAGATGAGGTTCTTGAAATGCTGTGAGAGACAAACATGTCTCTAGTATCTAAGGGCACTGAGCCTAGCAGTTTATAATGGTAGTTTCTTCCTTGGCAAGAGAAATGCTGATACTCAGGGCATTGTGTAACAAAATTGTTAAATATAGGAAAAACTATCTTTAGTCCTCCTACAACCACTGTTTTTGCCATTTTACTACCTCTGTGGGGCTCTGTGATTGATAAGGCTAAGTTAACAATCAGTCATGATCAACAGGTTAGAGACCATTAACTTATGCCTTAGTGAAAACTTAAGTTATTTATGTCCTATTTCCAGGAGTATTTTCGTTATCTCTAATTATGGAGTCATAGTGGTGGTGATGATGATGATGATGATGATGAGATGATACTGGCTTTTTGGCACTTTACAGTATTGGAATTATATTCACAACTTTCCTCTCATTGGAGCCTCACAAGCACCCTGTGAGGTAGTCAGGGCAAGTAGTGTTTTTCCCAGAGATTAAATGACTTCCCCAAAGTCACATAACTACTAAGTGGTTTAGCCAAACCTTCCAAGTCCAAAGCCAAGACTCTTTGCCATATCCCAGTGGTCTGTGTTTAGAAGTTTAAGCAGCTTCCCACTGACACAGATTATTCACAGTGTTCTTCCTGGCATCATGATATGATTAGTTTTGGGGGTTTGTTTTTTTTTTTTTGGTGGATCAAGTTTCAGTTTCCATGTTCCTTCCCTGTTTCTTTTGCTGTGCCAAAAAATAGAACCTAAAAGAAAAATATCTTTGTGATTTTCATTAATTTTGTTGAAAATCATGAAGTCAACAAGAACCAATCCAAATTCCTAAACTACTGACATGGTGATTAGATCCTACTTCAACTCTAGGATTCATATTTTTGACTTTGAAAGTATATTCTGCCATTGAATCCTAAAGAATACTCTTTAGGCAAAACCTGGGTGCCCAAATGTATATGATTTATGTACAAGGCCCTCTTCCCTTTCTCATGAGTGGGATATTGAGCATTCTGACACAGAATTCTCCTTGTGGTACACTGTTTGTTCTTCAAAATGCTCCCTTTTCCATTGTTCCTTAAATTCCTTTAAACTTTTAACAAGAAAATTGAATGGGTTGTTTTGAGGAGGGAGGGTAAGAGTATGGAGGCATAGAAGCAGCAGACAGGCGAAGGAGTCATCCACATCATAGTTCATGGGGAATCTTAAAAATCATGTATCTTAAATCCAGAAAGTTTGCAAACTATAAGAATGTCCGGTAAAATACTATTTAATGGTAACAATTAGGTGTTGGGGGAATTAGGAGATCTGGACTCTAATCTAGTCATGAGATCAACTCTGCCACTGATTAAGTGGCATGATTTTGGAAAAGTAGCTTAACCTCCCTTAGTCTCCATTTCTTCTTCTAAAATGGGAGTAACAATTTTTGTACTTATTCACCACAGAAGGTGATTGTGAAGAAAGTCAAGTATAAGCTGTGAAGCAGCCCTGTAAATAAATAAACACTGCTATTAGACTGGAGGGGTGATATCACTGGTATGGGGAGAAATAGGGAGAAAACTCCATGTACCAAAGCAGATGGTGCCATAGCACTATGTGTCTTGGGCAGGATTTGAACCTGGGCATTCCTGACTCCAGGCTTGTTGTCTTCCCCCACTTCTCCTGCCCTGCCGAACTACTATTACCTCATTTTACCAAAAGATTTCAGGCAGCCTGAGAAAAATGTAGAAGGTATAAAACTGGCCTGCACAGCACACTTTCCCGTGGGCTGCTTTGGTGAGCCATGTATTGTGTGGGCCTGCTTTATGCTGACCCCGGTGCTCCTCTGCATAGGCTTTCTATGATCAGGCTTTCTAACTTTTATTTTTCTCTTTTCAGCAGTACCTACAGTAGCAAATGGTTGGCTAGTTGGGTTTTTTTTAATGCCCCCCCTGCCCTCTTTCTTGTTGATCAGAGTTACAAGGGAACACAGAGAAATGCTGGTCAAGCTTGCAAAACAGAACACAAACAAGGCTAAGGATGCCCTGAGGAAAGTGCGGACAAATGCAATGAATACACTGAAGAAATCCAAGGATACCGTGGCTGAAGATACAATTAAACTAATAGAGAAACAGGTAATTGCTATTTTCAGATCAGTATATAAACAAACATAAACAGTACACAGCAGCTGCCATAAATACCATGTGGGACAAGCAAGTGGGTCATAATTATAGGTCTCATTGTTAAAATGCCTAACATGGCAGAGTGTTGTCTTTACCCCATCCCAATGAAGTCAGTAGTACAATATTGTTCCCATTTTATAGATGAGGAAGCTGAGGCCTGTAGAGGGGAAGTGACTTGCACAAGGACACACAGGAGCAGAGTAGGAACTAGGGTCAAGCCTGGAATGTAGGGGAGAGAAGAAGGAACTTTTGATCTGGGAGGGACCTTAGAAGTCATCTAATGCTACCCTCCTATTTTACTTCTGAGGAAACTCAGGCTCTTAAACATTAAGTAACATTATCAAGATCATACAGGTAGTAAGTAGGAGAGCTGCTGACTCCAGATTCAATGCTCCTCACTTATGACTCCTGGGCCTTCCGGCTAGAAGGAGTTTAGATTTAGGGCCATCTGAGAGTTCTGAAGAAAGCCAGGCTTTAGGAGAAGTCATTGTGTTAAATTTATGCAGTGCTTTGTGCCTTACAGAGCACTTTCCTCATAGTCATCCTGGGTGGTAGGTGAGGAAACTGAGCTTTAGAGGGGCCAAATGACTTGGCATGGTGATGTGCTCCTAAGTGTCAGAACCAGGACCTGAATCCAGCTCCTCTGGCTCTAGAGGCAATAAAATGAACAGCTTTTGTAGGAGGAATTAAGGAGAAGTCTTAGAAAGGGCTATCTGTGTTGACACAGGGGTGCCCTGAGGAAAATCCTTGGTGTCCTAAGTGTCCCATTTGCTGGATGTTGGTGAGAGTTGGTGGTGGGAGATCCTGGAAGCCGGAACTCATGTCAGGGTCTCTTACTCTCCCAGCACTGTAGTAGAGCACAGTGGATACTGGACCCAGCATCAGGAGCTAGAGCTAGGCTTAAATCCTAGCACTTAGACTAGCCATGAGTATGAGCAAGTGCCTTCTCTCAGTTTCCTTATCTGTAAGATGAAGAAAATCATACTTGTATGAGGTGCAGCTCAGACTTGTGAAGAAAAGGTTTTGTAACCTTTAGAGTGCTATAAAAATGGTGAGCTATTATTTCCCCTAAGTGCAGTCTTCTAATGTCCCAGAGGTCCCTCCCTCCCTCTTCCTTCCTTCCTTCCTTCCCTCCTTGCCTCCCTCCTTCCCTCCTTGCCTCCCTCCTTCCTCCTCCTTTTTCTACTAAGTGCAGTCATCTAATGTCCCAGAGTTTCTTCCCTCCCTCCCTCCTTCCTTCCTTATTTCCCTCCTTGCCTTCTTACTTCCTCCTATTTCTACTAAGTGCAGTCATCTAATGTCTCAGAGGTCCTTTCCTCCTTCCCTCCCTCCCTCCCTTGCTCCCTCCCTTCCTTCCTCCCTCCCTCCCTCCTTCCCTTCCTTCCTCCCTCCCTTCATTCCTTCCTTCCTTCCATCCCCAGATATAACTAGTATGTAGATTCTACTTCCCTTAACTTTTGCCTTATTTTTTCTTCTGGTTCTTTAAATGACAAATGCTCAGAGGCCATACCAGACCCATAAAAGAGAGGTTGAAAGTGCTCTTGGGGCTGTAAACCTGGCAGGATTGAGGGCCTGAGCTGAGCCCAGTGGGCTTTGGTGGCATTTTGGGCAGGAGAAGGAAGGGCTCCTGCTGAGGCTGCATAGTCCCTCCTCTGCATCAGCAAATTGCTGCTGCTTTCCTGTGAGAGGAACATTTGAGATTGGCAAACTTTCCTTACTTATCCAGGGCTGTACTGGCCTCTTGCCCACAACAGTAGCAGCAGAGGCAAGAGTGCCACTTGGGTAAGAGAAAATGCTCCAAGAAGCTTGTCAGGCACTGGACCCATGTTTTAATTGACAAAGAAAACTCTCGGGTGATTAAACTCCTCTCTTTCTCCAGCTTAGAGTGTTAGTTGCCTCTTGCTTTGGGAAGTTAAAGGACTTGTCCAAAGGCAAAGGCAGAACTTGAACCCAGGTCTTCTTGGCTCAGAGGCCAGCTCTCTATGTTGCTTTGTTGTCTGTTGGATGTCATATGTTAAAAATATAGAAATGATGTTAAAATATTACTCAAAACAATTTTAGAACCGAAAACATCAGGACATAGAACATGGACCTGGATGTACTTTTAACATAGAATGTTAGCCATGGAGTGACCTGGAAGGGACCTGAAAGATGATCTGTCATTTAGCACAAACCCTGGTAGCTCCTCCCAAGCTAGAAAGAAAAGGCTCTATTTCATCCAGCATTTAGCAGAGTTTTTTGTACACAGCAAGTGTCTAATAACTATCTCTTGTATTGCTTTATTATGAGTAGAGAGGCCCTACTGTTTCTGGCTCTTTAAGTCAATTTCTTCATCTATAAGGTGTTGATTTCTGAAGTCCCTTCTAACTTTCAGTCTATGATCATCTATAATTGACTATTGCAACACCATTTTCTCCAAATGGAGAAGTCCACCACCACCATAGGGTTGGCCACTAGGTAATTATTTTTTTGGCCAGTGCGATTGAGGAAGACAACTACTAAGTCATGGAGGAATTTTGATTTCTCTTGGTTATGAGGAATACCCCCAAGGATGAAATCATGGATCTTTTGCAGCATACCTTTGTCGATGGTTTCATTTCCTCCATTTATCATGTAAAACATTGAGTTGGAGTTTTTGCTGATGAGACAGAGCCCAGCAATAATACCATCAAAGGGCTATGATTTCAAACCTTTGCAGGGTATTGCAAACCCTTTTCTAAATCTCCTTTATGTATGCACAGATTTTAATATGAGGCTAATATTAGTTCATTTAACAGCTTGAAATTCAGTAGCACTTTATAGTTTTAAAAATGTCTTTTCTTCTCACAGTAGCACTGAGGGTAGGCAGTACAAGGATTATTGTGTCCATTTTATAGGTGACCAAATTTTGACTCCGAGAAGGGGTCTGACTTTTTAAGATCTCACAGAAAGTTAGTGGAACAATCTGGGACTATAGCTCATGTCTTCTCGTGCTAGCTTATACTCTTTCCACTACCTTGTCTTGCCTTCCCAAGTATTTTCTTCTATAGTATTTGGCTTCCTTCACAGTGGAGAGTTTGCCTTTACTTCTCTAGAAGAAGGGGTTAACTGTCTACTCTTAGGTTTATAGGAAAGAAAAGATGCAGTTCTAGACTTCTGTCCCTATAGGTTTAATTTCTCTCCCCTCTCTCCTCCCCTCCCAGTCTCCCCCAGCCCCTTGGCCTGGCAAAGCTGTGTTGAGTGAGGACTGAGGTCCTCCCCTCTCTGGCTCTGACATCTGCCGGCCTTCTGTTTTACCTTCAATCTGTCCTGCTGCTGAAACAGGCCTGCTAAACATGAAAGCACTTGGCAGCTACGGGTGGCGTCTTCGGCCAAGAACCTTTCACTACAAACCTTTCAGAGAAGTGAAGCCACTCAGAAATAAACTAACCATGCTGCCAGTGGGGACAGAGAAGAAATTGAGTACTGGCTGCTGAGAGGCGGAGAAGGAGAAAAGCCATGGATTCTGAGTGCCAGGAACTTGCCTCAGGGGCTACTCCTTCCCCTGACTCTCAGGCATGCTTGGAGAAAGGCATCCTCAAAGGCTGACCTGCTTTTGGCGAGGACTTTAAGTGGTCAATTTCCCTCCTTTTTTGAAGCCCAGCCATGTGCCTAAGCCTGGGCCAGCCCAGAAAAGCCCTGGGGTCCTAGCACAGCCTGTACCATACTGGAAAGAGGACTCAATTCCCCAAACTTGGGTTCTTGTCTTTTCCTGCCACTTACCTACTTGTGTGAACTAGGCATCACTTTTCTTCTCTGGACCTCAGATTCCTCATCCATAAAATGTAGGGATTAGACTAGAGAAGTGGTTCTCAACCTGTGGATCAAGACCCCCTGGGGGTTGAACAACGCTTTCACAGGAGTCACAGGGGTCGCCTAAGACCATCAGAAAACACATATTTCCAATGGTCTTAGGAACCAAGACACTGCCCCTCTATCGATCTCCAGGCAGATCTGCCCACATACAATATGCCCACATACAAGTATTAAAGGATCGCGGCATTAGGAAGGTTGAGAAACACTGGACTAGAGGGTCTCTGTGGTCCCTGACAGCCCCATTCACAGAAGCAAAACTTCAGAATTAAAAGAGTTCCTGGGCCCATCCCTGCCACAAAAAGAGTCTCCTCTCTCTCATTCCTTTTCTGAGCTTTCCTCCAATTCTCCCCTTTTCTGTTCCAAGCAGCCATCCAGCCCTAGCAGATCCGGGGCAGGTTCTCCAGACCAGGGCTCTCACCCCAGTATAGCTCAAAAGGAGTCTTGCCATCAGGTAAAGGAACTTGGCTTCCTGTCCCAACTCAGCCATGGCCTGACTGTGTGTGTGGCGCTGGACAGATCACTTCATTCCTCTCTGTTTCACTTTCCCAGTCTCTTAAAACAGGGATAGTGATTCCTGCTCTGACTGTTTCATGAGGGCGTTATGAGGATAAGTATTGGGGCCGCTAAGTGGTGCAGTGAATAGAGCACTGGCCCTGGAGTCCGGAGGACCTGAGTTCAAATTTGACCTCAGACACTTGACACACTTACTAGCAGTGTGACCTTGGGCAAGTCACTTAACCCCAGTTGCCCTGTGTTCCCCACTCAAAAAAAAAAGATGAGATAGTGTTTGTGAAGATCCTTTGAAGAGTACAAAGTACTGTATACAGATGTATTTTTGTATTCATTTTATAACCAAAGATTAAGCTTAAACTGTGTTTTTCCTAGCTCCTGGAGTAGTGATTTATACTTTTTTGTTATTGTTCAGTCTTTTCAGTCATGTCTGACTCTTTGTGACCCCATTTAGAGTTTTCTTGGCAGAGATGCCAGAGTCTTTGCCATTTCCTTCTCCAGCTCATTTTACAGATGAGGAAATTGAGGCAAATAGGGTTAAGTGACTTGCCCAGGGTCACACAGATATTAAGTGGCTGAGACTGGATTTGAACTTAGGTCTTCCTAATGCTGGTCCCAGTGTCTGTTCACTGCATCACCTTGGTGCCCCAATTAAGCATAATGCTTTAATATATGTTTGTTGAATAGAGGATAGTGACTTCTTAGCATAGGAAACCTCCTGAATGAGGAAACTTCTTCTGTCTCTGTAGTTTACAGTTTTAATTGTGTAGAGCAGTACTGGGCAAACCATGTCCAGGGCCAAATTTTGCCTGCTGTCTACTTTTGTAAAGCCCTCTAGCTACTGGCTTTTACATTTTGGGATAGGCTCTCATGTGCTGGACCTTGGCCTTGAGCACTGAGAAGTTATGTGACTTGCCTAAGGCCACACCATCAGTATGAATCACATGTGGAACTTGAACTCAGATCTTCCTGGCTCCAAGGCCATGTCTCCATCCATGACATCATGTCCTTTCTAGTTGAAAATTAAATTATGGAATGTAAGCCAGACTCTGGGGTAGAAGGTGGGAAATACTGATTAAATTTAAGTCATTTCAGCAGATGTGTATAAGTACCTATTATGTACCAGTCACTGTTAGGTGCTGGAGTTGATTTTGCTACAGAGATAATGATGATGTGGGCCCTGCCATTTTTTCATGATATGAAATAAATACGCAATGCCATAAAGTGAACTATATTGTAGAACAAAATAGAATAAGAACATGAAAGGTATAAAGTACTGTTTGAAATTAAAAGGTGGGAAAAATCAATTGCGGTTTATCATTATTATTATCAATAGCTAGCATTTAATATGATGCTTTAAGGTTTGTAAAGTGCTTTACGAATACTATTTCATTTCATTATTTCATGTCCTCACAACAGCCCTGGAAGGTAGGTGCTGTTATGATTATCCCCTTTTTACAGATGAGGAAACTGAAGCTGAGGAAAGTTAAGTGACTTGCTTAGAGTCACACAGATCTGAGTGTATGTATCTGAGGCAGGATTTGAACTTGGGTCTTTATGAGTCCAGCACCCTATCCGCTGTGCCACCTAACTGTCTACAAAGGATGTTGGGGTGGGGGAGAGCATGGGAAAGCATGCTAGCAGTGGCAACTTTTAAGCTGGACCTTGAAGTATAAAATGATTTTCTTATTCTTGCTGTCCTCCTGGAACCCACCCCAGATGCTGTCTTCTCTCAGAGACCTTAGTTAAACTCCCCTCTAGGGCATAACTTCTTCCTCAGACCTCACAAAGCCTTCTGTTTACACCTGTTGATATGTTTGTTGTATCATATTATGTACTGTAGGCCTCACTCTGTGAGTATGGAAGCAGCATGGGGTGGAAGAAAGGATGCTGGAGGCCTGGGTTCAAATTTGTCCCCCACTTTAGAGCTTTATGGTTGTGAGCACATCCCTTTAAAATAGTTTCTAGCTGTACAGTGGGAATAATAGTACTAAATATTACCTGCCTCACCGGGTGATGAAAAAACACTATATAAACCTTAAAAGGGTATAGACATGAGCTGCTCCACTCCTCGTGGATTGTAAGCTCCTGAATTGCCAGGACTTTGTGTATCTAAATCTCGTATCCCTGCTGGTGCCCATTGTGATGTTCTTCACACACTACAGGAGGCATTGTCAAAGTGGACTTGAATGGAATAATTTTTGTTAAAATGCGGATGGAGAAGCAGAACAGGAGAAAAAAAATCAAAAGTACAAGCAAGCTGGCCATAGCCCTCTTTGTCCTTGGGGTCTGGCACACAGAAGGCATTCCAGAATATGAGTGGGACAGAGGGAGTTGCTGATTGGCCAAGGGAGCTTCCTTGGCCCTGCATCTGCTGCTCGGCTGCTCTCTGAGTTGTTTCCTCCTTCAGAACTCCTGCATGCTTTCTTAAGGGCTCTCGAGGATTCCAGAACATGGGTGCTGAGGTGCTGAGAAGCATCCTGTCATGTTATTCGAAGGTTTAATAAAGAAACATATTCAACAAAACATTAAGCACTTTCTGTATACAAAGCACAGTGCTGAGTCCTCAGAAAAATAAGTTATGGTCTCTGTTTTCAGTAGAGTTTATAGTCTGGAAGAGGATTATGTTACATACACAAATAACTCTAACATACAATAATCCAAAGTCAACATATCAGAAATCTGGAGACAATGTGAAGTTTGAGATAGGGGAAGGTCTTTACCATTTAGGGGGTGGGAGGATGGTGCGGAGGTGGGATAGGAAGGCTTCCTAAAAGAGGTGGCATTTAGAATCAAAGGAAACTGAAGCCTAGAGGTGTGTGTGTGTGTGTGTGTGTGTGTGTGTGTATGTGTGTGTCTGTGTCTGTGTCTGTGTGTGTCTGTATGTTTCACTGTGAATATGCATATGTTAAAGGGCATACATTATGTAAGAGACAGTATTATACAGTAGAAAGAGTCTTGGCTTTGGAGTCACAGGTTTAAGTTTAAGTTAAAGTCTGGACTCAACCACTTCCAGACTGTATGATTTTTGGGCAAGTCATACTCTCTGGGCCTCAGTTTCATTATCTGTCAAAATAGAGGATTCTGTTAGATGATGTCTAATGCCCCTTCCAACTTTAAATCTGTCAACCTATAAGTGACTTGCTCAAAGACAGGTAGTATTTGAATTCGACTCTAAAGGCTGGGTAAGAATCTGACAGGTGCAGGTCAGGAAGTGAATGCAGACTCCCCTCCCCCCACATCCCAGCCACAGGGGCAGCTTGAGCAAAGGCATTGTATTGGGGAGGTTCAGAGCTTTTTGGGGAAGCAGGGTAGCACAGCCTGGCTATAGCGTAGAGTGATGGAAGGGAGATGAAACTTGAGAGAGAGTGGCACCAAAGTTTGAAGGGAATAGCCTTGAATTTGTAAGGCCCCCTCTAGCTGTAAAACCTGCAGTCTTTAAGTCCCCATCTTTGAGAGCCACAGTCCAATGAAACCATAGTGCAGCCAGGTCATGCCAAGTTGGAAGGGCTTCCATGAAGAGTTTTCCTTTAACTGTGTCTCTTCTTTGAGAGCCAGCTCAGCTATGTTTGGAGATATTCATCACTTGATTGGTTATAGGGTGATAAATTGTTTGTCCACAGCAACCTTTCTAGGCTGTCTACTGAAGGGCTTGCATCCGCAGTAGTGAAGGGAGTGCCCACACTGATTATGAAATCATACATCTTTGCAGTAAATAGTATTGTTATTAGTAATAACACTAGCCTGGGAATTTGAGACAAAGGTATATAAACTTGGTAGGCAAAAGCTGAGCATTGCAGATTTCTTCACGTACTTGGTTTGCCAGGTCGAGCTATTTCAATACCTGGGACTGCAGTAATGGTGCCACCTGAGAAATGTCTCTTGGTCCTTAGGAAAGAGGGCCTACAATCATCACTTTCACCAACAGCTCCAAGTTCTCCCTACTTTGACTATTTTGCATATTTTCAGCTTCAGAATACTGGCCAAGAGTCCTTGGCATCAGACTCACAGGATCAAGGTTTTTAGAGCTGGAAGGAATCTTAGAGAACATTTAATTCAACCTCCTTATTTGTAAAAAAGGAAACTGAAGCCTTGAGAGGTAAAATTACTTGTCTAAGATCACACAGGTAGTAAGGAGCAGAGCTAGGGTTTGAGTCTGAGTTCCAGGAATTTAAACCAGTATTCTTTTTACTGTTCTATATCCTAGAATTTACTTATATTGATAGAGAACTTTCATAACCACTTTTAAATTAGGTACTACAGGCATTATTAGCCCCATTTTACAGATGAGAAAACTGAAGCTTCAAGACCTTTAAGTTACAAGCGTATAGTCATACAGATAGAAAGAATGAGACAGAGAATGTCAATGCAGTTTTTCCTGATTGCAAATCTAGCAGTGTATCTGCTGTAGCAGGCTGCCTTCCCTCTCTGTCCCAAGGGAAGGGTTCAGTACTTTACTAACTGGGCATTCTGGTGTTTGGAGTTCCCTGGGCACCAGGGAATGAGTTTGCTGTAAGATATTCCCTTTCAGGGAATATTAGGGAAAAGATATGCTGGTTTCAGTTCTCTTAAGGTCCTAATCTTTCATATTCAACATTTGGGAGAACTACTAGTTTGGGCACATCCCAACTAATGTCATTAGTTCCTTGAAAACAAGGTGTTGAATGGACTAGTAATATGGGGGCAATAGGAAATATGTTTCTGGGGGGCCAAAAATTATATTATAAAAATTTAAAATAAAATAGGGGGAATTTTACAGGGCCAAAGAGAATCAGTCAAAATGCTGAGCCTCAAAAGAGATAGGGCATGTCTTTGGAGGGGAGGGTACAGTAAGTGTAGTAATCTAGTTTACTTGGGTTATAGAATAGGTGGAGGGGAGTAATATGTAATAAGGCTGGAAGGTTTAGGTGGCACCAGATTATGTGGTATCCTCACATGTCAGACAAAAGATTTTGAAATTTACTTAATAGGAAATTGGAAGCCATTGAAGATTTTTGAGCAGAAGAATGACCTCACCAGATCTGTGCATACAGATGATTATACTGGTAGTAGTAATGAAGGATGGATTGGAGGGGAGCAAGAGTGGAGATGGAAAGACTTGTTAGAAGGGTATTGAAATAGTGTGGACAGATGATAATGGAATAGAGCAACAGTTCTCAAACTTTTGATGATGCTGTTATGCTCTTAAAAATTGAATCCCTCCTCCCAAGAACTTTTGTTTATATGGCTAAATATATTAATTGATATTTACCATATTAGAAATTAAAAGTTTTGGTGTTGTAATGAAAATAATTTCAACCTCATAGACATCCTGAAATGATCTTCAGGACCCTCAGGGGTCCCCAAGTCACACTTCAAGAAGCACTGGAACAGAGAATTATCTCTACCTTGTACAATCTCCTCTTCTTTCCTCTCTTCTCTCTAGGGAAAGGTAGGACCAAGGGTGGAGTGGGACATGGGAAGTAACATCTCCTCTGGACTTTCCTAGCAACTATATTCTTTTTTTAAAATTCAATTTTATTTTATTTTCAGTTTCTAATTCTCACCCTCTGCCTTCTTCCTCCCAACCCGTTGAGAAGACAAAAAAAAAAACAAAACTCATTACAAATATGTATAGTTATGCAAAACAGATTCCTGCATTAGCCATGTCCAAAAAAAGAAAGAAAAAGAAAGGAAGAGAAAAAAATATGCTTCGGTCTGCACTCTTGAGTCCATCAGCTTTTTATCTGGAATGGATAACATGTTTCATCATGAGTCCTTGGGAATCATGGTTGGTCATTGTGTGGATTGGCATTATTACTTAAGTCTTTAAAACTTTATTATCTTTACATTCTTCCAACAGTCATTTTTTTTAAATGATAAGACTTGATGCTCTCCACCAATCAGGGTATAGGCAGAGGGAAAAACAGGATAAGAGATCTTTGGATGGAGTTGGATTTTTATGTACTCATATTGTTATCACCAAGTGACATGGGTTGGTGCAACATCACAGGTGGCATTCTTGGATTTGGGTACTGAATTTACCTTGATTGGAATTCCAGACTTTCTTGTTCTGTCTCATTACAGATTGGGCAAATGGCAGATGACACGGTAGCTGAGCTGGACAAGCAGTTGGCATTGAAGACCAAGGAACTCTTGGGCTAAGAAAGAAACTCCCAATGAGGCCAGCTGTGAGAAGTCTGCAGAAGCAACAATACTCTAGGCTATAGTTTAGGGCCAAAGCTTTGGAGCATTGCAGTTGACTGGATTCTTCTCTCCTGTGTTTTTTATGTTACTTTTAGGAGGTGTCCTTTTTGGATGTCTTGTTCAAGCTAAAAGATTGTCTCCTGTCTCCCACCATAGCATCAACTTGTATAGGACTGGACCATTATATAACTCTTAACTGCCGCTGATGTGGAGTGGTTTTGTGCTGGGCATGCCTCCACCAAGTAAATAGCTGTAGATGTGAAATATACCTCTGCCAGGCTCAGTTTCCTTCATTTGATGTTCCTGAGGGAACAGGAATATTAGTAAATTATGACCATCTCTCTGTCTTCTGTTAAGCACTACCTCAAGGAATATTCAGTGTGGGCTTATTTTCTTCCTTTTGAATGAGAAAGTGGGTGCATTTTGTCTTACTGACTGTTCCTGAGGTTAAACTCCACATTCACTGTTGGGGAACTTTACCTGTAATTCGTATTCTGAAGCTAGGCCTCAACTTTAAATGCCTGTGTATTTTGCCTATAGTGAATTTTCATTGATGAATTAGGTCTAAATAAAATGAAATGAATCAAAACAGCCAACAAGGGTGAAATTTTTCATTTCCATCTCTTCTCTTCCACAGGTATTTGACTTGAACTACCCTTGTTCCAGTAACTTAAAAAAAAAGTCAGAGTAGCCCACCTTCAGAAATTCAGTTAAATTAGAAGCTAGAAACAATATACACAGAAGTATTTCAAGACACATTAAGTGACTTGCCCAAGTTACTGATTCTTGTCAAAGATTGCTCAAGTTACAGAATTTTGTCAAAAGGTAAAATTGCCTGGGAAAAAAGCAAGAGGCTCCAGCTTGGAACAGAAATGTTGAATCTCAGAATCACCAAATGCTAGAACTTGAAAGGGTCCTTAAAACTTAGAGTGTTGAAACTGAAAAGGAGCAGAACACACAGTGTTAAAGCAAAGAACATAGAATATAGAATTGTGAAGTTAGAATGCACTGAATTTTAGAACAGAACAAAATCTTAGAGCCACAAGGCACTTTAGAGGTTGTCAAGTCCAGCTCCTTCAGTTTTATAGACGTGGGAGCCAAGGCTCAGAGAGGTTGGGTGACTTGCCTAGTGTCACACAGCTATGATGTGTCTGAGGCAGGGTTCAAACCTAGGTCACATCATGCTACCTTTCCGTGGAGCCCCACCAATCTTTAGGGCAAGTCTACTTTCTTCCCACAATTCCCATGATGGATGATTTCTATCAGCATCACTACTATAAGACACGTTGCTCCCAAAAGAATCTGATGTTTTCGTGGCTTACAAGCTCATATGAGTCTGCTGTTGTGATATGGTAGCCAAAAAAACTAATGAAATCTTACACTACATTAAGAAAAGCACAGTGTGCAAAGTGAGGAAGGTGAGTCCTGCTATACTTTGTCTTGGTCAGACCACATCTGAACTATCATGTCCAGTTCTGAGTGCCACATTTCAGGAAGGAGAGTCTCCAGAGGAAGCTGATTGGGATTATGAAAAGGTCTGGGATGTTGGCATATGCACAGCATTGAAGATTGGTCTGTCATAGAGAAGACTGAGATGGGAATGGAATAGTATAGTTGTCTTTAAGGATTTGAGGCCACATCATGTGGAAGACAGATTGGATTTGCTCAGTTTGGTAGGAGTGAGAGGTAGAAGGGGCAGAGGGGCAGACTTAGGCTTGATGCAAGAAAGAGCTTCATGACAGCCATCCCAGAGCCAAATGGGCTGCCATTGGCAGGAACGGGTCTCGTCCAAGATCTTCAGACAAATGCTCGATGTTACAGAGAGGGTTCCTGGTCAGGAATAGGTTGGATTCTTTGGCCTCTGAGGTCCCTTCCAGCCTTGAGATTCTGCAATAACTGCCTCTAATTAGTGGCTGAAACAGCCCTCCAACAGCAAATAGACTTCCCCCAAATGCAGGATTTTTTTTTAATAAACAGAGGAAATGATAAATTATGTAGTAACTCCACTCCAAAGGCATTTGGTTCTTAACAGCAGAGTCCTCTGTAGTCTTTAAATAAACAAAAACTTATTTTGTGAACAGACAGGAAAAAAATGAAAGATTTTCTATACTCGGGTTCCACATGTCAACAATTTCTCCCCGTGTGTATTTTGGCCAGGGCTCTATATCATGATAAATGAATAAAGGAAAACCTCGAGCCCAAGGCAGTCCAGACAGCTCAGCAAATGGCTTTCAGCTGATTACTCTATTTTAGTTGACATTTATCAAATAGTTTCTTGGTCCCTCTCTGTCTCTGTGCTGCAGGGGTAGCAGAGACTGGAAGTCTTTACCTGCCGAAAAGTGCTGAGAAATTCTGGAGCAAGTGATTTTGTGCTCTTATTAAAAAGAGAAAAGCTAGGTCAGGGTGGAGAAGCAGGGTACTGTAATGTAAAGAACACCAAATGGGGTGGAGTGAGGGTGTCAAAATATCCAGATCCAAGCCCCAGCTCCCTCTAATTAGAAGCATATCCTTGGTAAATCACTTCCCCCTCTGGACTTCAGTTTTCTTATCTGTAAAATAAGGGAGTTGTGCTCAGTTGTCTATATACTTAACACTCTCTCTTCTAAGTTCTCTTCTTCTATTTTTTGTTCTGTCTTCTAAGGTCTTTTCCATCTCTATTATTCTTCATTCTAAGGTCTTTCCTTGCTCTTAGATTCTTTGTTCTTTGTTCTAATATCTTGTGTTCTAAGATTTTTTCCAGCTCCAACATTATAACACTCTAAGACAAACTCTTGTAATAATTAAAATTTAGATACTGGGTGTATGGGATACAGAGAGGTTATTAAAACAAAACAGATGCAGTAACCAGGGGCAGGGGTAGGGGTGGGGGAGTGGGTGGCAAGCAATGAGCCCAAATAGTTTGAACTGAGTGGGCATTAGGCATTGAGAGGGTGAGCTGAAATGTGATCACTGAAAAAAAAAATAATCAATTAGGAAGGTTCTACTGAGGGTACAGGAATCTCTGAGTACATGAAATGAAGAGGAGTAGGCCGCTAAGCCTAGGCGATGTCCCACAGCAGCTGTAGTATAGGTTGTTGTTAAGGGAATCAAATTCCTAAGCCTATCAAGATGAAGATTTGGTGAAGGCTGCAAAGACTAGATAAGGGGAATAAACGAGCAGAAGGTGTTGATCCTGCCAAAAGAATTATGGGGAAGGAAGGGCTTTGACAAGTATATGAAGGAAGAGAAATTTTAAGAAGTAACCCCTTTTTAAGAAAGGGGACAAAATTAACAGCTGAGTTTTTTTTAACCATCTGTCCTTAAGAGGATAAATAATGAAAAGAGAGAAGGACCCAAAATAAGGAAGACCTTAGCCTTGAAGGCAAAGGCTGGCAAGAGGCAATGTAGTGGAAAATTCACTGGATTTAGAATCAAGATTTGGACATGAAATCTTAGCTCTGACACTGACCAGTAAGTAGTGTGATCTTGATCAAGTCAGTGAATCTTTTTGCACCTCAGTTTTCTCATCTGGAAAATGAGAGTATTGCCTTCATGACAGAAAATGATAGACAAGAGGTACAGAATGAGATACACATTTATTTATTTGCTTTTAGGAGAGGGGAAGGTAGGGCAGTTGGGGTTAAGTGACTTGCCCAAAGTCACATGACTAGTTTTGTGTTAAGTGTCTGAAGCTGGATTTGAACTCAGGTCCTCTTGACTCCAGGGCCATTGCTCTATTCACCTAGCCACCCCTGTCTTTTTTTTTTTTTTTTTGAGATACACATTTTTGAAGATGGCCAACGTGTATTTTTGCTTTGCTTGACTATGATTTTGTTTTTGTTTTTTGTTGTAAAAAAAAGTTAAATTGGGGGGGAGGGGCTAAGAAGAATTAAGTAAATAGAGGGTAGTTAGTGATGGTAAAAGAGAAACAAATGGTAAGAGCATCAGTGAAGCATTTAATATAATCCACAGAAGAGAACAGAATGAATTCAGAAGGAGCACAGATGAGTGAGAGTTTTAGAACTAACATATTGAATTTATTATTTGGTGAGAACCCTAACCTGTATGTGATAGAGATTCACTTTTTTGTGTACAGCTCTCTTTTTCCATTCTTTGTATTTAGAAATGTCCATATTTGTTAATGCTTATTGAATTTAGGATAACTATATATAAGTGTGTGTATTATATATGCATACACATAGATGTATGTGTGTGTGTGTATATATATATATACATATATATACATATATATATATATATATACATATATATACATATATATACCTATATATTTAAAATAAGTGGTTGGACTAGCAGATGTTTGAGGCCCCTTCCACCTCTAAATTCTATACATCCTCCAGAATGGGTTAGCCTTGAGATACTGGTTGATATCTGTTATGCAAGATGGCAGCAGAGTGAATTGACAATAGCTCACTTAATAGTGCTTTCCTCACAACTCTGTGTGAGGTAAGTAGTGAAGATATTATTGTTTCCATTTTGCAAATTAGGAAATGGAGTTCCAGATCAGGGAAATGACTTGACTGTAGTCATCTTATTCTCAGAAGAACTTTCCTGATTGGCTTTTGGGGGGGGGCGGGGCTATTATTGCTTTAATTGGTTATGATACTTAATAATATGTGAGATATTTTTGCAATAATATTATGATAATTAATATAATGATGATATAATATGATAATTTTTGATCACTGCTTAATGTACCCTCAAGTCACACTCTCTATTTTGTCCCATTTCTTTCCCCTGGTTATTGTATCTGTTTAACTTTGCTGCTCTGCATTCCATACACCCCCATACCCAAACCCAGGTCTTCTGATTCCAAGTTCATTGTTCTTTCTACTGTACCCTGATGCCTTTCACTGTGCCTTTTCCTAGACTCTATTTATTACTAACCCAAGCTGCAATGGAAACTTGTTTGTTATGACCCAAGGCACTTGTGGGTTAGTAGGGTTGGTTGCTGACATGATTATTATCTCTTTCCAGGTTGACATCTTTTACCTGGTACCAATATTAGCTCTAATATTCTGTGTTTTGTTTAAATATTTTCTGTTAAGCTCCTTCCCTTCTGTGTTCTTACATTTATCCTCCAATACTTTATTTCTTTCAGTCACTAACATTTTACATTTTTGAGTCTCATAGATAATACATATGTGTCAGTTATTATAAGTGGAAACTTTCCTCCTATAAACAATGCTTAGATTTGATTTCCCATAGCATCCAGGTATTAAAAGCTGCTCCTGGAACCTAAGCAAATCAGCACCATGGCCAGCAGTTAGGCTAGTGCTGACAGTGTCATATTAATAAGGAAAAAGTCCTGGGTTCAATCTCTTCAATTGGTGAATTAGTGTTGCTGCTCTGCATGCTACAAAAAGGGGTGAGGGTGGGGGTGGGGAGAGAGATAACGACAGAAACAACATTGTGCCAGGAGTAAGGAGGCCTGGATCTTCAAACTCTTTTACCAGTAACTAACTCTGTGACCTTGGATAAGTCACTGAACTTTTCTGGGCCTCAGTTTCCTCATCTGTAAAATGAGAGGCTTAGATTTAATACTATCTCAGGACCTTTACAATTCTAACATGTTATTCTAAAGTACTTTTCAGGTCATTCTATGTTCTAACCTTCCTTCTAGATAGAACATTCTCAGTTCTAAGATTCTAGGTACCTAGAGTAATAGATTCTGAGTTGTAGGGATCTCAGAGGACAACTAGCCCAACCATCTCATTTTACATTTGAGGAAACCAAAGATCAGAGAGGTTAAATGACTTGCCAGAGTTCATACAGGGAGTCTCTGACAGGATGAGAATTCTAATCCAGATCCTTGCCTCTAGTCCACTGATCTTAACACTGTACCATGCTGCTTCTCTGTTCTAACATCCCTGCCTATTCTGACCTTGTATATTTTTATATTCCGTGTTAATGTCCCTTTAAATTCTAACAATCTTTTTTTATTTTCTAATATGCTTTGTTTTAAGGTCCCTTCCAGCTGTATAAACCATGTTCTGTGTTTTAACATACTATGTTTCAAGTAACACTCTGTGGTCCTATGTAATACCCAAAATACATTCATAACTGGGACCTAAGGTGTTTCTGTGGCACAGGGATCATTCAGAGACACCCCCTCCCCCTGCCTTCCCCACCCCAAGGCTGGCCTGCTGGGAACACAACCTTCCATGGAAACAGCAGGGGGGAAAAAAAACCCTCAGGACTCTGGCAAGCTCTTGACATGGTTAAAAAACCAACATTGCTCTTCAAAATAGATGTGATTGGGCTCCTTGTGATCCAAAAGAGACACTAAGATTGCTTTGTGCAGGGATGAGCCATTCGCCTGATTGTGCGCTTCCCAGATTTGTATAAAACAGAATACGGATGGTGTGTCAGAGTTTACCGCTCACAGACATTTTCTGTGGCAAGCTCTGCAAAATGTATCAGTCCAATCTCTGCCTCCTATATTCAGTGTTGATTAGACACTATTTCTGCCTGGATTTTCAGAAAGCTCAAGTGCTTTTTTAATCACTACTGAGGCTCATTACTGCTCTGCAGTGACTCTCATGTCCTCCAGTTCTCCTTTCAGATTAGATTCTATAGTCAGATGAATATTGGATGATTTCATTACATACAAATGCAATCAACAGTTTTGCATAAATTTCTTCCCTTTTCTTGAGTTTCAATTGACCCCAGCACCCATGGCGGCAGGCGCAATACACATGTAAATGAGATGGATTTGCAGCAAAGAGCGGAGCCTATAGAGATGGGTACAAACACAAACTAAGCTAGTGGGTATGATAAATGTTGGAGCTGAAAAGGATATTAGAACATAGACCACAGAATGCTGAAACTAGAAGGGGCCTTAAAACAGAATGTTAGAACATAGACCATAGAATATTGAAGAACGCAATATTAGAACACAGATTTCAGAGGTGGAAGAGACTTCAGAGAAGCCCTTCTAGATTATTTCTGATTCATCTTCTGCTTGACCACCTATGGTTATAGGAAGTTCATGTATAAGATAATTCTCCTTTATACTTTGGAACTCATTTCATGCTGGCCAAAAGTGTCAAACTCAGAGAGACTATCCTAGAGACAAATCTTCTTTATTGCACATTCCCAGGAATATTCTGTTTTAAGGATAAGGATCAGGGATGTGCTGGTAAATGCTTAACAAGCTGCTCTTTGAAAAATATATGACAAACGTTTAAGTGTAATCTAAATTATTAACATTTTTCTTAACTGCATTCTTAAGTCTAGACAGTCAACAAAATGATACATCAAGCCTTGATTTGTAGCATTTGCCAGTTTCCAAGGTGCAAAGGCACACACTGAAAATTTAACAACCAGTTCAAGAGCTGGAACAAACTACCTTCAGCACACCTCTGAGGATTATTATGGGATTGTAGATTTGTAGGGGGAAGGGACCTCAGGGGCCATCTAACCTCATTTTACAGATGAGGAGACTAAAAGTCCAGGGCAGGGATAAGTGAATTGTCCAAGGTCACGTGGACAGTAAGCCTCAGAGGTAGACTTTGAGTTTAGGTCTTGTGATTCCAGAAGTCAGTGCTCTTCTCCATGTTACCAGTGAGCTTTCGAGCTATGTCCTGGCAGTTCAGCCCCTCACATGACTTTTCCATTGGGCTGATTTGCATTGTTCTTCACCCTCAGTGAACTAGAGAATTGTCAAGAAGTGAGATTTCTGAAGCATCAAGACTTAAGATAGAGCAGCCCCAAGCTCCAAGCATCAAGAATAGCCTTTGAGGCCTTGTTCCAATGAGTAGTAGCCTGGCTACCTTGCTCTGTCTTGTGCCCAGGCAGGCAGATGCTTACAAGCTTTTGGAGGATGCTAATGAACATGCACCTGCATGTGGTTACAGACACAGCAGCCTCTCTCTGAGAGGCATCATGGCAAAGAGTGCTGCTAGATGAGGAGCCAGGAGACCTGGGCTTGAGTTTGGTCTCTGCACTTACTCATGGCATGACCTATATGGCAAGTTGCTCCATTTCCCTGAGCCTCAGTTTCCCTTTCTGTAAGAGAGGGACAATGAT
Organism: Pseudochirops corinnae; assembly: GCA_028646515.1. NCBI lineage: Eukaryota > Metazoa > Chordata > Mammalia > Diprotodontia > Pseudocheiridae > Pseudochirops > Pseudochirops corinnae. The sequence goes on along the minus strand of CM053585.1, from coordinate 244,748,333 downwards.
TCTCTACCTGGCTCTTTCACAGAATTGTTTTAAGAATCAAATTAGCAAAGCATTTATAAACTAAAGTTTATACACAGACACTTGTGAATTATTACCATCATGACTAGTTTATTCTCAGCGTAAAGTTAAGACAGTTGACAATCTTAGTTAAGAGCCCACCAGTCATAGTTCATAATGTGGTGGAAAGATCTCTTAACTGGCAAGAGATCTGAGTTCCAGTCTCACCTTTGCCACTATGTCTTTGTATGTTCTTGGAAAAGTGACTTTCCATCTCTGGATCACAGTTTCTTGTTTTGTAAAATTAGGAGTTAGATTAAATCCCTTCTAAGGTTCCTTCTGGCTCCAATATCCTGTTTTAACATTCTGTTTATTCTAAGGTCCCTTCGAGTTCCTTCCAGATCAAACATTCTATGTTCTGTTTTCTAACATTCTATGGTTCTAAGGTGTCTTCTAGCTCTAATAAAGAAATACTCTATGATTATGCAGTGAGGGCTAGCACCATGGTCCAAATTCTCTTCTTCTCT
>CM053585.1:244729885-244747709 GCA_028646515.1 Pseudochirops corinnae | reverse complement strand
TCTCTTTATTTCTTCCTTTCTTTTTCTTTCTTTCTTTCTTTCTTTCTTTCTCTCTTTCTTTCTCTCTTTCTTTCTCTCTCTTTCTTTCTTTCTTTCTTTCTTTCTTTCTTTCTTTCTTTCTTTCTTTCTTTCTTTCTTTCTTTCTTTCTTTCTTCCTCTCCCTCTCTCTCTCAGCCTCCTTTGTTTGCCTGCCTAACTGCGTATCTCTCCAGCACTCTCTGCTGTATCTGTAGCTGAGTGAGAGCTGACCTCCCCCCACCCCCCTCCCCGCAAGTCTGACTGGCCTTTAGGAAGAGGGGAATGGGGGTGGGGTGGGGTGGGTAAGGCTCTGAACTTCGAGGAGCCCCATTACAGTGACCTCCCCCCTGGCTGGGGTAGAACCCCCCTGGCCATCCATCTTCCAGTAATGTGAGTTTCTCCTCTTCCCCTGGGATGGCGAGGGGGAAGGGGAAGGCCTTCTAGAAAGCCATCACTCTTTCTCTCTTCACGAACCCATTTTATTACTGTTCCCAGAGTTCGACTGGGATACATCAGCACTGAGGTCACCAGAGAGGAGTTCCTATGGGGGAGGAGGGGAATGGGGAGAACAGCTTTCCACATGGAGAATTTTTTTCTGTGGTGCCTCAGGCAAACAGAGGTTTATTTCTTTATCCCCCCTAACTCAAGTCTTGTTCTTTGGTGAGGCCCTTACTCTTCATGTGACCCGAAACTGCCCTGTTCCTTTTCCCTGTTTCCTTTTCCCCAGGGCTCCCCATCCTGAGGACAGCTTAGGATGTGAGGGACCCAAAGTGTCACAGAATATCAGAATGAGAAGAGATCTTAGGGGCCATCTAATGTGGTGTACAGGGTTGGGAACTAGAGGACGATGGTTCAAATCCTACTTCTGCTAAATATCACTGATACAATCTTAAGCAGCTCAATTCACCACCTTGGGCCTCAGTTTCCTGAGGTTGGACTAGAAGATCTTTCAGGTTCTTGCTCTCTCAGATGTCAGAACTTAGTCTCAAGGAAGGCAAATGACTTGCCCAAGGTCACACAGTGACTAAGTGAAGAGCTAGTCTCTTGACTCTTAGCCCAGTGCTGTGGCCCACTGTAACACACACAGTGCCTCTCAGGCCAGGTCTAGCACCTTGCCCATCCCCAGCTCCAGAGAATAAGCATTTTTTGCTAACACTCACTGATAAGGAAACAAGTATTTATTATTAAGTGCTGGTGCCAGGTGCTTTAAAAATATTGTGTTACTTGACCTTTGCAACAGTAGGGAAGTGGGGGCTGTTATTGTCCCCATTTTACAGATGAGGAAATAAGCTAGGGTCACGCAGCTGCTATGTGTCTATGGCTGAATTTGAACTCAGGTCTTCCTTCCTTCCCTGCTCTTTATCTATTGCTTCACTTAGCTGCCACTAGGTAGGGATGATCCTGAAGTTATTTCAAGGCCACCCACCATCTGCCCCACTCTCCTTTTCAAGCTTTACTCTTACTGTTCTCTTATGTATACTGGCCACTCAAAGTCAAACCAGCCAGCACTCTCCACGTGCTCTTTTTCCCTCCCTCCTTGTCCTCCCTCCCCCCCCCCCCCAGCCCCAGGCTTTTCTGCCATTGTACCCTATTGTTTTCTCTACCTGGTGTGTCCTTCCTCACCTCACTCTACCCATGCACTCTACCTATTCATCCTTCAAGATTCCAGCTCTTATGTCACTTTTTCTGTAGACACTTCCTTGAGTCCCCATGAGAAAGCTGAATGGCCCCTTCCTTGTCAGATGCCTCATGCCCCTTTCTGTACCTATCACATTTGTATCATAGTTACATTCAAATCCCCACAGCTCCCTTTCCCTCTCACCACTAGACTGAGCTGTGTATTCTCCTTCAGTGTCCACCATATATCCAAGCATGGGGCTGAATACATAGAAGACACTAATCCTTATTAAACGGATGGATAAATGGGTCTTGAAATTTCCCAAGAGGAAGCAACTCCAGAACAAAGACCTTATCTTCTAATTTTCTGTTTGTGTGATCTTGGACAAGGTCACGTCTTTGTTCTGCAGCTCAGATTCCATGCTAGAAGATGTCAGAGGTGGATTATAGATGATTTTGAGGTCCCTTCTGCCTCTTTCTGTACTTTATTATTCTGTGTTTTGAGAGCCATTCCAGCTCCAATGTTCTATCTTTTATGGTTCCTTCCAGCTTGAAAACTGGCCACGAAAGTGTTGGATTCCGTAGGACTGTTTGCTAACTGACTTCTCTGTTATTTCCTCCTTGACTAAGGTCTTGACAGAGAATCAGTGGCAGCATGAGTTGGTGTTCTAGGGATGTGGTTAATTTCCAATTTCCTGTACTTCTCTCAGAGGCTGGAGAACTAGAGGGCAGGCAGAAACAGGCAGTATGGGGAGATAGGATAGGATAAGGCCTAAGATAGGGGCTAGCCTTAGAAGTTGACTAAATGAATCCCCCAGGTATTCTGTTCTGGAGGAGACCAAGGAAGTCTGAGAGCCTGAAATCAAATAGAAGGTTATAGAAAAAATGCAAGAGAGACTTGTCTCCACATTTGCCCACTGATAGGATTAGAAATTGGGTCAACTTTTGATTACTTTTGGTGCTACTGGAGGTGGGGCCATTAGATCGAACAGTTAGAAATAGCAGGTTTCTCTCTGGCCTCTCTAAGAGCAGAGGCTCAGTTTGAGCCCCAAAGTCCATCCCTCAAGAACAGTGGATCCTGTTCCATTACTTCCTGAACTGCTTTTGATCTTATATCACTGGATCACAAAGAGATTTCTGGCAAATACTGTCTTCCTGGTGGGTTTAAAAGATATACACCTGCACAAGACCAGAGAGAGTGTTTGCTTCCTGACTGAAGGCAGGAGGAGGGATAAAATGACCCTTGGATGTCCCTGTTGACCCTTGGAATGGTGTGAATATTGGAAGATTGCGAGATAATAATAATTCACGTTTATATGGTAGTTTTAGTGCTGTCCATACATGATGTTAGGACTATCCCTGCCTAGAAGCAGCTAGGAAAGCTAATTATACAATCATGCGATTGTATAACTAGTAAGCATCGGAGGCAGGATTTGAACACAGATTCTTCTCGCCCCCCCCCCCCCCCAATCCCCCATAAGGCTCACATTCTACCCACTGTGCTATATACTGGCTCTTTAGGATAAAGGTATAAAAGGGAGCACTTCCCTAGGACTTCTAAATAATTCCATTGGATGAAGGGCAGCATGGCATAATAGAGTGAGCTTTGGCTCCAAACCTGGCCACTCACTACCTGCAAGTCATTCATTATTCTCTCTGGGCTGCCATTTCCTCATCTGTAAGATGAGGCCATTGGATTTGACGAACTAAAGTTTTAAATCTTTGATCCTATAACTTTTAAAGATCCAGCCAAAATTTCATCATACTTGAAAGCAAAGTTGGTGGACTCATAGAATATTGAGTTCTTGGACCTCAGGATGTTAGAATATAAGAAGCATAGACCTTAGAAAAGATACGGTTAGAGCTTGAAGGGGCCTAAGTGATCATTATTCTAGACCTTGCTTATGTCATGGACGCCTCTGGCAGTTGGAGGCCTGTCAGCCCCTTCTCAGAATCATGTTTTTAAAATGCACAAAATAAATATGTAGCATTACAAAAGCAACTAGTTACGTTGAAATACAGTGATCAGAAGTTAAAAAAAGGAAAAACAACAAATTCATGGACTCCAGATTGAGAACCTTGATTCTAGGTCAACCTGTTCATTTTTCAGAAAGAAAAATTGAGGCCCAGAAAGTGCAAATGACTGAGCATTGATTAGGCACTTACTGTATTGGAAGGGCCTTACAAACAAGATCTCATTTGATCCTAACAACAATCCTATGAGGTGAGTGCAATTGTCTGTTTTATAGTTGAGGCAACTGAGGCAAACAGAGATGAAGTGACTTGCCCAGAGTTACACAGCGAATAAGTGTCTGAGGCTGGATTTGAACTCAGGTCTTCCTGACTCGAAGTCCAGCACTCTCTCCATCATACCTCCTAGCTGCCTCGTCCAAGTTCATAACAAACTAACTCTGGCTTCAGCCTTGGCATATTTTGTTGTTCGATTATTTTCAATCATGTCTTACTCTTCGTAACCCTATTTGGAGTTTTCTTGGCAGAGATACTGGAGTGGTTTGCAATTTCCTTCTCCAGCTCATTTTACAGATGAGGAAACTGAGGCAAACAGAAATTTAAGTGACTTGCCCAGGTTCACACAGCTAGTAAGTGCTGGGGGTCAGATTTGAACTCAAGAAGATGAGTCTTGCAGACTCCATGCCCAATACTTTATCCACCAAACTACCTACCTGCCCACTGGCTTATTAGGCAAGTTCTAATTCACAGGACAAGATTCTCTATGGGGAAGTTGATGGGCATTGTCAAGCATTGTCAAATTTCCCAAGATTTGTCAAATGTTTTCTGGATTCACAAAGCTCCATTCAGAGGCTCTTCTAGGAGACAGGGAGAGGAGAAGGGGGATTCTGAAGATATGCTTAGTTGACTGAGAGGAAAGTACAAGGTGTCCCAGGGAGAAACAGTGACCCCACAGAGGTGGGAATCATTACATCAGACACGGATCCCAACTTTAGGACAAAATTCTCTTCTGGTCCCCTGCCTAGGGCTCCCTCCTCACAACTACTCACCTGGGAAAGGAGGCAGAGAGGTCTGGCAGCTGGACACTCCATGCTCTAATCTTCTTAAGTGTTTTTTAATTAATGGGAACAAAACTCTTTCCAATTAGGAGCCACATGGGAAGTTGGCAGGGGGAGGGGGAGTGATCTCATGGTAGGTTTAGGTACATTAGACAGAAACCACTTGTCCTGAGAGTTGGGTATATTGCTCACCCCCTCCCCCCATCCCACCCCCACCCCAGCCTGGGGGAGACTTGAACACTCAAGCAATTTCTATAAAATAAACTATATAATCAGGTAAATAAGTCCATAAGGTAGATTGTTCCTTTCCAGCTGCTCATGTCCCCTGTCGGTAACCTGTCTAATCTCAGGGTAATGCAACATGTGTCCAATTATGGCTGGATCTCCTTTGAGAGTGGTTTAGGGAGAAGGCCAGTGTAGGGGGTTGGTGGGGGAGGGGAGCCATGGAAACAGAATTAAATCATTTAAACTGTCAGTCCGAATCCTAGAGAGGCCTGATTACCTGGGCTGGGAGGAGGACTGGTTTGGTTTGGTGTCTGCTACAATTTCCTGGCCTCCGGCATTGACGCTCAATGACTCTTTCCTTCCAGAGAGGATGCCTTCTGGCTACCTGAGACCTGGGGTCCTTGGGGGGTGGAGTAAGGTCTGTCCCTCTGAACCCAGAGCCAAATTCCCCTCCTTCCACTTCACTATGTCGGGGTTGCCAGCAGGCTGAGTATTTATGAAATACACTTATACCCGTAAAGGCATGTACGATCAATGTGTATCATCGTGGAATTATGGAAAGAGAAGAGGATTTGGGGATCAGGAACTGGATTCAAATTCCATTTCTACTACTTACCAGATGTATGGCTGAGCTCATCGCTTACAGATAAGTTTCCTTTTCTGTTAGACTGGCATAATAATACGTTTTCTACTTTAGGTCCTCCTCATTTGTGAGATTTAAAAGTGGTAATGAATGAATGAAAAGTGGTAATCAATGATCACGTGGAAAGAGCTCAGTTGGTATAGGTAGCCTTAAGGAGAGGAGATAGAGGGAGGATATAATCAATGTCACAAGTATTTGAAAGGCTGTCATGGATTATTGCAGTAGCCTTCTGGTCAGTCTCCCTGCCTCAGGTCTCTCCCTATGTAATGATCTTCCTAAAGGTCAGCTCTGGCCATGTCACCCTGCTATTTAGTAAAATCCATTGGCTCTTTGACCTCCAGGATCAAATATAAAATCCTGTTTGGCTTGTGAAGTCCCTCATAACTTGACCCCCTTCCTATCTCTTCAGTCTTCTTATACTTTTCTTCCCTCCACGTACTCTGTGATCCAGTGACACCAGCCTCCTGGATGTTTCTGCATATAACACTCCAACACCCTGGTTTTTTCTGACTGTTCCTTATCTGGGAAATGCTCTCCCTCTTCATCTCTGCCTCCAACTTTCCCTGGCTTTCTTCAGGTCTCAGTTCAAACCCCACCTTCCACTAGGCTTTCCAATTCCTGCTTAATCTCAATGCCAGTGTCTTCCTCATAAGATTACCTCCATTTACCCTGTATGTATCTTGTACATACGTAGTTGTTTGCATGTTGTCTCCCCCTTTGAGACTGTGTGCTTCTCTAGGGCAGGGATTGTTTTTTGTCTTTTTTTTGTATCCCCAGTGCTTGGCACAGTGCCTGGCACAGATTATGGATTTGATTGACTCGTTGATTTGCTTGGCCAAGGAGAGCAGAATAAGGAATGAGGAGAAGTTGTGGAGAGGCAGATTTGGGTTTGATATAAGGAAAACCTTCCTAATGAGAGCTTTCTAAAAGTGGAGTGAAATGCTTTGGGAGGTAGTGAGCTCCCCCTTTTGATATCTTCCAGGGGAGGCTGAATAACTACTTGTCTGGAATGTTATAGAAAGGATTCCTGCTCAGGTATGGGCCACATTATAGTGCGGGAAGGAATCTCTTTCAGTTTTCAGCTTTTGTAATTCCACGATTCTGATAATGGAAGAGAAAGATTCAAGCAAACTGTAATGTCAGTTGCAAATATATTATTCATCTGTTGCTATAATCTATGGCACGAACTGTGTGTGGAAGGGATTTTTTTTGTTTCTGGCAATTGACATAACTGTAAATTGAATGTGATACATATTAACAGTGTATATGTGTATGACCTATGGAAAAGGGATCTATATGTACTTGGTACAATTTTGTGGGAATTTGAATGTGTGACCCATGAGCATAATGGATGTAAAATAAATGTGCCGGGGGTAGGTGTTGCATATTATACCACCATATGGGCTGTATGCAAGTATAAAAATGTAACCAAATGATGTAAGAGAGCTGTCTAAGGATATATTATGGATGTCTGGACATATCTGTGATATATTTTTGTGAGTGGCTGAATGTGATACATAGGGTATACTGTACATAAACATGAGATAGATGTATGTATCTGATACATGCACATAGGTGAACCCTGTTCACAAGCTAGTGGGATGTATGTTTATGTGCTATATACACAAATGTATAGGAACTACATATGAGTAGGCTGATTAGGCAGGGTGGTAAAAGAGCAGCCTGCTGCATGAAGAGAGAGAGAGAGAGAGAGAAGAGAGAGAGAGAGAGAAGAGAGAAGAGAGAGAGGAGAGGGAGAGGAGAGGAGAGAGAGAGAAGAGAGAAGAGAGAGGAGAGGGAGAAGAGAGGAGAGAGAGAAAGAGAAAGTGAGAGAGAGAAAGAGAGATGAGAGAGAGAAAGAGAGAGAGACAGAAAGAAAGAGAGAGAGAGAGAGAAAGAGAGAGCCAGAGCCTTGCTCTCATTCTAGTTTTACTCAGAGCCCCGAGGCTTTGTGAGAAGGGTAAATAGAGGCAAACACTTGGCCTTCCATAGGATAGTGTAGTGGAAAGAAAACTGGTTTGGAGTCACAAGAACTGAGTTTAAGTCTCGATTCTGTCATTAGTTCCCTATGGCCTCAAGCAAGTTACTTCTCTCTAGATTTTAGTTTCTTCCTATGTAAAGTGTGCAGATTGGAAGAGATGATCTTGTAGGTTCCTTCCCACTGTAAAAGCTGATGATCAGAGGTTGCAGACAGGCAGATTCTATGTGAGGAGCCCCCACCCCCACCGTCATCACATGTGGTCAGGCCAACATTCCCCATCCCTGCCTCTTTCCTCCCTCCACCCTCCTTCCCCACCCAGCTGTCCTTGGGCCCTGGCCAGGTTTCCTCGATTCCTCCCCCACCCCCCCAACAACCAGGGCCTTTGGGTCTCACTGGGCAAACATTCCCCTCTAAGGCTATTGTTTCTGACCTGTTGGCTGGAGACAGGAGCTGAACAGGAGAGGAGGGAAGCGTGGCTGTTGGGCAGGCCTGGCCAGATGAGGACCTTCTGCCCCTAGAGAGACAGTGCAGGCCAGGCAGGAGGACCTGGGAGGGCTGAAGATTCCTTAGGCCAGGCAGCAGGAGGAAATGCAGCATTGTTCACTTGGGGGGTGGGGGGAGACAGGGAGGGGAAGTGTGGCTTCCTTCCAGGGAGTTCCCTCTGCCCCGTTGGACATAAAAGGAGATAGTTGGGGGAGCTGGCCCAAGGCCGGTGGGGCTCTGGGGCGGCTGCCTTTTAGGGAGGAAGCCCGACCCTGATCCTCAGCTAGCATCTCCATCCTTTTTATTCACCTTCCCCCCCCTCCCCTACCAGTTCCCCAAACATTTAGGTCATGGCAGGGAGGGGAGGAGTGGCTTCCTCCCTCAGTTGAGTTGGCCACTTGGAACCCAGATCATTAATCAATTTTAGGCCATTCTCTTTAATCTGCCCAAAATCATGGTACAGTGGTCAAAACCCACTACTCCTCGAGACTGAAGACCCAACTAGAGTCTGAGTTCTGACTCTGGCTAGGTGTGTAACCTAGTGCAAGGCAGTTTACTGCTCTGGGCCTAAGTTTCAGACTTCATCTAACAAAGATAATAATAGCTATACTTATCACCTAGTATCAGAGGATTCAGAGCTAGAGGGGTCCTTAGTGGACACTGTGTCTTCTAAATGAGTCAACAAACTCAGTGACTCACCTGGGGCACAGGTCTTCCGAGCCTGGTCTATTGGTTTTCCCAATGTCAAAGCAATCTCCCCCTTGTTATTTTGAGGAAAGCACTCAGTAGGTCTCTGAGATGCTAGAGAAATGTGAGCTGCCCTTATTACTGTTGTAAGGATACATTTGAAGATAAGCTCAAATTTCCTGCTGAACCATATAGGAAACGAATGATAGTCACAATCATTCCTTAAGTTTGCCTAGCACTTCATGGTTATGAAGCACAGTCTCATATATTGTCTTATTTGATCCTCACAATGGCAATGGTTATTGTCCTTTGTGCTCAGAGAGGCCCAAAATGACATCACTATGTTGGGGTTGATGTATAGTATGTCCAACTGTGACTGGTCATACACAAATCTGAGCTCAGAAGGCTCTACCACAGGTCGGGCACAAATAGTTCATATGAACACATGGAGGGGAGATGTCTCTAAATTTTCACATCTCACATTTCTTTTGAACTATTGCAATTCTGCTTTGCTCATAGAGCACACCACCTTCTTTGACGAGAGCATGCCACACAGGGTAGTCCTGTGCCAGTGTCTCCCATGTCTCACAACTGATTCCAGAGTTCTTCAGAGAGACCTTGAGAGTGTTCTTGTATAGCTTCTTCTGACCATCATGTGAACATTTGCCTCATGAGTTCTCCATAAAATAGTCTTTTAGACAAATGTAGATTTGGCATTTGAACAATGTGGACAGCCCACTGGAGTTGTACTCTCTGTCCTAGGAGGGGTGCAGTTCAGAATCATTATCCCCATTTTACAGAGGAGGAAACAGAGGCCCAGAGAGCTTGAGGGATGCATCTAGGGTCACATGGCTGCTAGTAAATGACAGCTGCAAATAGAAACCAGCCTGTTTAGTTTCCCCTTCAGTGATCTTTCCATTGTACCCTTGGTTAGGATTCCCAGGAAGGGAGGGGTGGATAGGGTGGGGGCTGGCAGGGGTGAATGGGGTAAATGGGGTGTGGAGTTTAACCTACTCAACAGAAGCAGCTATTTCTAATGGGGACTTTTGAAGCATACCTTTTCACAAATTAGTCTGGGAATTGCAAATGCTTTATTTATCATTGTAGCAGGCCTAAAAGGACCTCTGCCAACTGATTTCAAAAACTTTAACAGAAATTATTGTGAGACCCTTGCAGATTGTCTCTGAGCCCTAGTTTACTTATCTTTCAAATGGGTACAGTAATACACTAAAAACACTAAAGAAATGAGAGTTATCCAAACTGAGATTAATTTAGATTACCAGTCTTGGTGTCAAAGGATGATTGATTAAATATATTTTCCTTCTCTGTGTTGAAAGATGGGGGACTACAGGTTCAGACTGGTGAATATGCCATCAAGTCTTTGTGGTAGTTTTTGGTCAGTTTTGCTTGACTGCTTTTGTTACAAGAGAAGGTTCAATGCAGAGGAGTTATATTGAAAAGTAGTGAAGAAGTAAAAAAAAAAAATCAATAAAAAAACTTCTAAAAAAAGCGAGTAGGGATTATTTCATTCTTTATTTGATTGGTTTTTTTTGACATTGAGTCTCCTTATTCTGCCCAAGCTGGAAATGCAATGGTTTCTCATAAACTAATCTCAATATTGATTGGCATGGATACTTGGATTTGCTCTATTTCTGATCTGGGCTGGTGTGACTCTCTTTAGGCAGCCTGGTTACCCTTTCCAAACAACCTATCTGCTTAGCACACTGTTGCTCAAAACTCCAGAGCTTGAGCAATCCACAAGCCTCAGCCTTCCCCAGTAGAAGGGATTACTGACCATCACCACTCCTGGCTATTCTTTGAATTTGTAAACCCAGTGCACAAGACAATTCCTGGCATACAGTAGGTGCTTATTAAGGACTATAGATTGTTTTTTTTTTTTTAAGAAGTTAAACAAAAGAAAAAATGGGGGGGTATTATAATTAATGTACTTATTCATTTATTTGGTAGACATTTCTTTAATGCTTCTGGTCTTCTACTCTAAGATTATCTTTCATCTATTTTGCATGTGTGTTTCATGTGCTTGGAATGTTACCTTCTTGAGGTCAGGGACTGTGGTTTTTTTTTTTCTTTTTGGAGAGGAGAAGGTAGGGCAATTGGGGTGAAGTGACTTTCCCAAGGTCACATGGTTAGTAAGTAGTAAGTGTCTAGGGCCAGATTTGAACTCAAGTCTTCCTGAGTTCAGGGCCAGTGCTTTATTCACTGTGCTACCTAGCTGCCCCCAGGACTGTTTTTTGCCTTTATTTGTGTCTGAAGTGCCTAGGTTAGTGCCTGGCCCCTTAGTGCCTAATAAATGTTTGTTAATTGAGTGAGAGGATGTGGTTAATATGACAAAGAAACAAAGTATTTAGGGAGTTCAGAGGAAGGAGAGATCATGTCTATCTAGGAGGTGATCAGGAAAGATTTCCTAGAAAACTAGTATCTCTATTGGTTGTAAAGGATAGGCTGAGTTTCATAGTTATATTACAGTTGGAGAGAAAGGCATCAGCATACAGGGATTGGGAAAAACAGAGCATATATGGGTGGGTGGAGGGATTACAAGGTTTCCAATTTAGCACATATTAGCTTGAAGCTGAGTAATGGGAGATAAAACTAAAGAGAAAGACTTGGGTCATATCCTGGAGGGCCAGGATGAAGATATTGGAGTAAGTAGTAGTGAGCCATTGAAGATTTCTGTGCCAAAGAGTATATTCACAGAGTACATATTAGAAGATAAATCTGTTGGCTTGGGCAGGATAGGTAGAAGTCATGAGGCAGACAGAGCAGTTAGGAGAATGTTATAATAGTCCAGGACAGCGGTTCTCAACCTGTGGATTATGTTCAATTTGTAACAATGAAAATACATCCTGCATATCAGATATTTACATTACGATTCATAACAGTAGCAAAATTACAGTTATGAAGTAGCAACGAAAATAATTTTATGGTTGGGGGTCACCACAACATGAGGAACTGTATTAAAGGGTCGCGGCATGAGGAAGATTGAGAACCACTGGTTTAGGAGGTCAAAGATCACAAGGAAGTCTCATCTCTTCCCAAGTCGGTCCTGTCTGGCTGTTATTTGGCAACACTTTGTTAGCGCTTTGTTAGTAAGTTGCTTTATAAAATTGAAAGTAATAACACCTTAAGTTTTTAAAAGTTATATTGGTGCCTCTTGTCTTTACATCATAGTCATTTCCGGATATTTCATCCTCATAGACCTTCCCTTGGGGTAGGGGGAACCAGTTGATACGTTGACCATGTCTGACAGCCATGTACCTAACCTCACCACTGAAAGGAAGGAGCTATATTTCTTCATCTCCTCTCCAGGGCAAAGATCGCCCATTGTAATTACTCAGCATTCAGCTTTGTTTTATTGCTTTTCCATTTTCCATTGTTGTAGCTATTATACATATTGTTTTCCTGATTCTGCTCACTTCATTCTCTATCAATTCACACAAATAGTACCATGTTTTTCTGAATCTTTTATATTCATAATTTCTTATGTTACAATAACATTCCTTTATGTATCGCAATTTGTTCAGCTATTCCCCAACCAGTAGGTGCCCGTTTTATTTCGAGTCATTTGCTACTATAAAAAGTGTTCCTATGAATATATTGGAATATAAAGGACTTTTTTCTCCCCTGTTCTTGACCTCCTTGAGGATATTTGGGTCCAGGGATACGAACAGTTTTTGTGACTTTCCTAGTTTATTCCAAATTGTTTTCCAGAATGGTTCAATCAGTTTGCAGCTCCATCAATAGCATTGTGCTTGTCTTTTCAGAACTCCTCCAATAAAGATTATAAAGAGAGATGGGGTTCAAGTTTAAGTTCTAACACTTGGTAACTCCATGACCCTCTCTTTGACTTCATGTATAAAATGAAGAATATTCCTGGTGTTACTTATCTCAGTAGGGTTATTATGAGGAAAATATTGTGTGAAACTTGAAAGATATCTTTATATGTATATCTGAATGATTATTAACGATAACAACATTAATAAATTACTCCTCTGACACCTCATAGTGTGGACATGACCCTAACTCCTGGTGATTCTATCATTGGAGAACAAATTTTGGCTGCTTCTTCTATAAGTTGGAAAGACTTTGAACATGGGCTGTGGGAGGGCATCTATTGTCCAAGGTTTAGTGTAGATAAGGAAAGAAAGGCTTATTAGTAGTAGAAGGCGATAGACTTTTTTTTACTCTCAACAACTTATAAAATTATCTAGGCAACTTGGTAGCTCAGTGGTTAGAGTGAAGGATTTAGTCAGTAAAACCTGAGTTGATATCCTGCCTCAGATGCTTAAACTGTGTGATCCTGGGCAAATCACTTCTTGTTTACCTCAGTTTCCTCATCTGTAAAATGAACCTACTTCACAAGGTTGCTGTGAGGATCAAATGAGTTAACATGTACAAAGTGCTTTACAAACCTTAAAATTCTATATAAGTGCTTCTATTCCTCCTTTTCCTCCTCCTCCTCCTCCTCTTCCTTCTTCTATGTAAGGGTTGCAGTCTATACCCATGAAAGGAATACCTTCATGAATGAAAAACAAGATATTTTGAAGAAGTGAAGTGATTTTGCTAAGATAAAGACTTTTCACTAATTCATACTCGTTTCTCCTGGGTAGTCTAAAGTATTGAGGCCTGAATATCATTATTAATAACAGCTTTAAAATATTAATGCCCAGTGTGTCAGCACTGATAGGGACACCTATTGCATCAGAAAGATTTGGTTAAACATCTCAGCAATGCAGAGGTGATTATAACATACTTGGCTTGGTCTGTAGGGTCTGAGGGCATTAATATGTAATTAACAAGAGAAATAGAACTAAGAAAATAGCAACCCCTGTGGTTTCCATAGCACCATTCCATTCAGGATTTCAGAGTGGTTTTATATTATCAACTCATCATGGAAGAAGGAAAAAAGCTGCGGCTGAGTCTCCCCAGTTAATGGGGAAGTCAAATAACTTAGAATTCTAGAATGTCAGAGCTGAAGGGGCTATAAGAAAATAGAATGCTGAATATAAAATATTTAACCTGGACTTTAGAACACAGAATATTAGAATAAACTATTAGAGGATAAAGAAACTTTAAAAAGATATCTGGAGGAGCCCTTAGGACACAAAATGTCTGAGCTTACAGTTCAAACCTGAGAACCTAAGAATCCTGAGAACATAAAATTATCAGAAGATAGAACATTGAATGAATACTAGGGCTAGAAAGGACCTCAGAGATCCGCTAGTCCAACTCCTTCATTTTATAGCTGGGAAGACTGAAGCCCAGAGAAATTAATAGGTCATACAGCAAATTGGGTGGGGACCTCTTGAAGAGAATTGAAAAATTTCTTGCTCCCCCAAATCTCTCCACCTTTCCACCAGGCAGTAACAGTTAAAACAACTTCAGGTGAAATTTGGGGAGCTTATCCACGGTCCTCCAGGGCTCAGCCTTGGTGTATATATTAGGCACTGTTCCCCCATATCCTCCTTCCCCCACCCCAAGCTAAGGAACCCTATACCAGGGTAGTAATTGACATCAGATGCTTCTGTGACCTATGGAATCCACCCAAGGAGCCTGGAACCATTTATTGTCTGGAAGCAAAACCTCTGGCCCTCTATCCATCTCTCTACCACTACCACCACCATCACCACTACCACCAACACTCCCTCCCTCCCTCTTTGCTCCCTCTCTTCTCTAGGTGGGTTGGGCAGGAGGTCCCTACCTCCTTGCCTCCCAAGCTAAACTTGGCCTGCCCCAGAGCCAGGAGGCTGAGCCTGATGAATATGATTGCTGAAAAGCTCCTTCCTGAATTCCCCTTTCCTGGGGATAGGGTTACAAGTTACCAGACTTCCTGTCCAGCCTGGCCTTTTCATTTCGGATCGGTTGCCTTTTCAAATGCTGTCTGTCAACCCTTCTCATTCATACCCCCAGCCCCCAGCCCCAGGATGGTCAGGGGAGAGGAGAAGACAGGCCATAGCTGAGGTCCTGAGGACTGAGCATCATCCCCTGCCACCCCCTCCCCACCCCGCAACCCCCCACTGCTCCACACTAGGCTCCCTTCCAAGCAGGCTAGCTGTGGGTACCACGGGCTCCAATCAGAGTTTCCACTCAGCTTCACCATTTTATAGTTTAAGATTCCTTCCATTTATGACATTTTGGATTCTTATGTTCTATGTTATGTATGCCCTGAACGAACCCTTATTCTGACTGTAATTGCCTCTGACTTGAACCAGGTCAGTACAGGGCTGACCTTCCAGGCCCTTCCTGGTCTTAGGGCACTTTCTCTTTCCAAATGGAGTTGAGCAGCTGGGAGAGCCAAGCAGAATGGTGGGAGGGGAGGGAGCCGGCTGGCCAGCGGTGGCAGCAGCAGCAGCATCAGTAACAGCAGCAGCTTCGGCAGCCCCTTTGTACTGGGAAGAAGGGACTGTAATGGCCTCAATTATGGGCAATCAGGATGCATTGGGGCGGGCTGTGGAAGTACTCAAAGAGAGGATGTTTTGCTTGAATCCAGAGTAATTGAGCGATTCTGACTCGGGGATTCAGGTGCCCAAAGTTTGGCTTTTTATCTTTGTCCTGAACAAAGCCCTACTAATGACAGAGAGGCAGGGCCTGCACCCACACCCTCCCCCTCTTGCACACCTTTCCATAGCTCCCATGCTTCCTTTAGCCCCCAATCCCAATTCATACCTCATGATCCAGTCATGATCCTCCCCAACATGGTCCCCTCTCATTCTAGCTCAGTGAGTCCTAAAGCCCTAATATCCAGGCCCTATGACTGTGTCTCTTCCCACCCCATGACCTTTACATTGCACCCCATCCTCAAATCTATCCTTGGGGAGTCCACCCCCACCTCCTCCAATCGCAACATATACACTTGCACATATACAAACCAAAGTACTCAACAGGGAACTCATCCCTGAGAATGCCAAGGTGGTTCTAGGGACCAGGGAAGTCAGGGTTCCAGCCCTACTAGTTAGCCAACAGAGTTCATTCGATTGGGTTGATAGGATGAACACTTCCTAAATTCAAATCTGGCTTCAGACACTTACTAGCTGTGTGACCTTGGGCAAGTCACTTGATCCTGTTGGTCTCAGTTTCCTCATCTGTAAAATGAACTGGAGAAGAAAATGGTAAACCACTTCAGTATCTTTGCCCAGAAAACCCCAAATATGGTTACAAAGAGTCAGATATGACTGGAAAATGCTTGAACAACAACAACAACAAAGGTCCTTTCCATTTTTAAAGCTATGATTCTATATAAACCTAATTTCAGGCTCCCAAATGAGCAGTGGAAAGGATACTGGCTTTGGAGTCAGGGAACCTGGACTTGATTTTTGGCACTATCACTTACTAGCTACACAACCCTTGTGACTTATCCTCTGTGGAACTTGGTTAGATCATGTGTATGATGAGGGGGTCGAACTTGGCCTCTTAGGTCCCTCACAGCTTTAATGATTTATTATCTTCCTAACTCTAAGTGTGATATATATGGACAGTGGTCCCACAGGATGCATAGGCATGGGTGGATTGTTGATGGGAACATCTACATTGATGATGTCATAGATGCATCTGAGTATCTTCCTAGTAATCATTATCTAAAATTTTTATTCAAACACGGAAGGATTTGCTTCAGGGAGTGAATTCCCCTTCTCAGGGGGTCTTCAAGTGCAGGTTGGATGACCATTGGTGGGGGATACTGTACAGGGTACAAGTTGGACAAAATCACTTTTGAGGTCCTCCCTGGCACTAAGGTTCTGTAACTCTCTTCAGGTTTCTCTTTCCCTGGGCCTAGGGCAAAACCCTGATTTCCTCAGAGCCACTGGGGCATCTATTGGGAACTGATGGGACCTTGTGGGAAGAGGAGGTATTGGAAACTACACAGTCGGTAGCTGAGTTACATGCTTTTATCCGGAGTCTGCTGATTCCCTGGTTAAGTGGCTGTGGGCTGCCACCATGTGGCCACTGGAGGGATGAGCATCAGGGCCAAGCCTAAGCCGAGAGGAATTGTTTGGAATCATTTTTCCAAGAGTTCCCCAGCTGCTCTGATATGGAGACTTGAGTTGGCAGCGAGGATATAGGGTGATGTTTGGCAGTATACCTAGCCAAGTTTTCCTGGTGCCCTCCTAGTGGAGGCACAAGGGGAGTGTATGGTGGAGAGGGGGAGGGTATACCCTCCTTTGTAGGCACCCAAAATAACCACATTCTGGAATTCCACACAAACAATGAATACATGATAGTTGACTCAAGACCTCCAGAAAATTTCCAGCAACAACAAGCATCCAATCTGTATTGCCTATTAACCTCTAAGGCAAAATTGAAATCTTTCAATCTGAGGCCTATTGTCACTAAGTTGGCTCAAAGATGTAATTTCAATGCATACTATTTATTAACAGGTACAATTTCATAGGTGGCTAGGTGATACAGTGGATAGAGTACTGGGTCTGGACTAAGGAAGGCTCATCTTTCTGAGTTCAAATCTGGTCTCAGACTCTTACTTGTTGGATGACCCTGGGAAAGTCACTTAACTCAGTTTCCTTATCTAGAGAAGGAAATGGCAAACCACTCCAGTATCTTTGCCAAGAAAATCCAGATAGGGTCATGAAGAGTCAGACATGACTGAACAACAACAATGATTTCATAATTTTTATAGGTCATGGTCAAATAGCCTCAGATAAAGCTCACTCTTTACTATAAGCAAACTTGTAAGGTTCCCTCCCTCACCTCTCACTCGCTTGACTGGGTGTGGTCCTCAAACTTTGTCCTTTAGAATTTTATCATAATTTTTTCAGTAGGACTGATAAGATCTTATGATCCTGCCCAAATTGAAAGTCCTAAAACTTTACAGATAAGGACAATTTAAGAGTCTTTGCTACTTCCCCTCCCCCAACAATAAGTTATTATTATCACGCATTTTAGAGCAAAATATATGCAATTAAATATTTGACAGTTTTCAAAAATTTTGAGCACATTCTTTAACAGCTAAATTAATATCTAACAGCATCTAAGTGAGAAGAGCAGAACCAGGAAAAATTTGTACACAATCACATACACATCGTATGTGTGATGACCAACCTTGATTAAACTAGACTCTTCTCAGCAACGCACAGCTAAAAGACAACTCTACAAGTCTCAGGATAGAAGGAG
>CM053585.1:244699250-244729385 GCA_028646515.1 Pseudochirops corinnae | reverse complement strand
ACAATGTGAAAGTATTTGCAGATCCTATACGTGATTGCATGCCACCATGGGGAGGAGGGAAGGGAGGGGAGAAAATCTGAAACTCAAGGGATTGTGGAACTGAATCTTGTAAACTAAAAGTAAATTAAAAAAAATATCTAACAGCATCCAGATTAAGAGAGAAATTACTTTTCTAATAGCATTTCTGATACAATTGGTTTCCCAAATTTCACAACATAAAATTTTTTAAAAAACACAATAAAAATATAAACAATTAAAACATGAAACAAAATTTATTACCAGTAAGATAATATCAATTCAGTGGGATGCATTTCCAAATTATTTCACACAGAAAACCATTCATTTTATTGATTTTGGTATTCTATACAGATTGCACCCAAGACCGATATAGAGTACTTACATTTACTAACATGTATCTAGAACTTAGCTGTGCCAAGCACCATTCTAGCCACTTTACAATTATTTTGTCCTTTGATCCTCACAACAGATCTGGGAGATAGGTGCTATTACTAGCCCCTTTACAGATTAGGAAACTTTGGTAAACAGAACTGAAATAACTTGATTACATAGTTAATAAATTTTGGAGACCTGATCTGAACTCAGGTTTTCCTGATCCATGCATTTTCCTAGCATGTTGCTTTAATGCCAGGTAGTAAAGGTACTTTGCATTAAGTTCTGATTTACCACAATTATCCTAATAGGAGAACAGTCTCACTTTAAATGAGACCACATTTAAGATTTAGTTTCAGGACAAACTTCAACCAAATCAAATCTGGATTTATCATCACTAATGGTAACATTCAAAATCTCAGTTTTTCCAAAGACCATTAGCTGCCTAGCTAATTCAAATTTTAGTGCCCACTGTTTTCAGTTAGTTCATGTTTAAAAAAAAAATTAGGCGGAAGAACCAAGCTCTTCTGAGCTGTGACTATCCCAGGTGCATCCTAGCTATGTGACTGGGTTAATAAGACTGTAAGATCAGGATGATATCTCATAGTGTTATGATTACCTCTCCAGTGTTAGGAATGTAAAGGTGCTATAGAAACCAGAAGGGAGGCCCCTTTGGCTTAGGCCTTAGTACCAAGGGCACTTCTAACGCCTCTGCCCACCCCTAAACTCTCAGCTCACAGAGGGGCAGCTACCAGAGGGGTAGGTACTACACTGAACTGGGAGTTAGGAAAGCTTGAGTTCAAATCCAGCCTCAGCCGCTTATTAGCTGTTAGATACGGGGCAACTCATTTGACCTCTCTGTACTCAGGTTCCTCATCTGTAAAATGGGTATTGATTAGCACCCATCCTCAGGGTTGTTGTGAAGACAAGATGAAATCTATTTGTAAAATACTTTGCCAACCTTAAAGCACTATATAAGGGCTAGTTTATTGTTATAATTATTATCATTAAAGCCAGCGAGGCCTCAATCAGACAGAATGTTAAACTGGACGAGGTCTTAGAATACAGAGTGTTAGAGCTGGAAAGTACCTTAGAAACTGTCTTAGGAGTCCATCCTTTTACAGATGAGGAAACAGACTGGAGAAGGAAAATTATTTATCCAAGGTCTTGCAGGTAGTAAATAGTAGAGCCAGGACCTAAACCTTCATATTCCAAGTTCAGTACTCTTTCCACTCTGCACTTCCTGTGACCTCTCCAGGCAAACAGGGGGCTTTAGGTTAGGGGAAGGATGGTTGGGGAAAGGGGAAGGAAAACCGGGCTGAGGTCAGAGGGAGAGATAATGAAAAGGAAGGGAGTGAAAGGGTGGAGGCTGACCCAACTGTTTCTCTTACCAGGAAGAGGATGGAGTATAAGACAAGGACCCAAAGGCCACTCAAGGATTAGATGGAGGATTTTAGAAACAACTGTTTACTTAAATAAAAGGTTCTGATTGGGGTTGAGAGGGGTGGTGGTGGGGAGACATGGTGACTTCCCTCATTGGGAATAGGGTATGTTCTGGGAGAGGGAGCAAGTAGACCTTGTCCTTTGGGTAACAGGAATCTGTGCCCCTTACTGTTCAGGTCTGGGTACAGATGATGAAAAGGGTCATTCCTCTTATGGAAGGGCAAGGACTAGGACCCACAGTGAGTTCAAACCCATGGGATCTCAAAGCAGGGAAAATCTTCTCTGATGTAGGGAAAAGGAGACCCCTAGATCAGGAATTACTAGATCACAAGATCATATAGATTTTTAAAGTTTGAAGAGAACTTTGAGTAGGGGTTCTTAACCTTTTTTGCATCTTGGACTCCCCCTCCTTTGGCAGTCTGGTAAAACCTATGGTCACCTTCTCCCCAGAATGTTTATATGTGGATAAAATAAAATGCATACTATTACAAAGAGAAACAATTCTACTTAAATGTAATTATAAAAATCTTTTTTAAAAAAAGAAAGAAATTCAAGCACTCTAAGTGAAGAACTCTTACTTTAGAGATAATCTAGTCCAAACACTCCCCCCACCCACCATTTCCTTATCTAAGGAAACAGAAGCTCAGAAAAATAAAGGCTGTTCTAGGTAACATAGGTAGCCAATTAGGAAGGCAAAATTCCAAGCAAACCATGTCTTCTGACTCTGAATCCCACAGTTTTTACATTGTACCAAATATAAACTATTAGACTTGGAAGGGACTTTAAAGGAAACTGAGACAGAAAGAGAAGTAGTGATGTGCTCCAGGTCACACAGGTAAGTAAACAACTGAGCTGAGATCTGGGGCTGGGGCTTTTGTGTAGATTCAGTGGTGTTTCCATTATTCTGTACTACTTCCAGTATGGGAAGACCCCAAGGGTCTTATTTTTTTTTTGGAGGGCAATTGGGGTTAAGGGACTTGCCCAGGGTTACACAGCTAGTTTTTGTGTTAAGTGTCTGAGGCTGGATTTGAACTCAGGTCCTCTTGACTCCAGGGCTGGCGCTCTACTCACTGTACCACCTAGCCGCCCCCAAGGGTCTTATTAGTTCCACCTGTGCCACCAATTGGACCAATAACCTTAAACAAGTGCCTTTTTGGATCTTGCCTTTTCCAGTCCCTTCCCCTTTTCTGGGCTTCAGTCTCCCTCTTTGCAAAGCAGAAGAGGGATGGGGGGGGGGGGGTTTGTATTTAAGAATCTAAAAGGTCACTTATTATTTTAAGATTCTGCCAATTTGGGAGACATAGGAATTGCCAGAACCAGGCAGGAAAAAAGGAGGAGTCTGGGGTCTTGGGGGTTCTAGGGGAATTGGGAGTAATCTGATGAAGAAGAGTTGAGGTGAAAACAATGGGTTCCTGATTCTCACCATCCACCACCCAGTTCTCCAGTTTCTAGTCGACCACCCAGGCCACAATCATATGCTTCTGCTTTCTATTTTAAGATTTCTCAAAGTTCTGAAGACGTTCTGGAGCAGAGCTCATTCCCTGTACCTTTGAGCTTCAGGGAATGGGTAGAAGTAGGACTGCCAACCAGAGTTCCATTTAACAGTCTTGTCATCAGAAGATGTGGGTTCAGATCCTGGCTCTGCTATTTACTACCTGCCTGTCCTTGGCCAAATCCCTTAACATCTCTGGGTCTTAGTTTCCTTGTCTGTAAAATGAAGGGGGTGGATTAGATAATCTTTATAGTTCCTTCTAACTCTAAATCCTAAATCTCAGCTCTTTAGGGCCTGGGAGTCGTTCAAGAGCAGCCTCTTTCATTGCAGCAGAAGGGAACAGGGTTAGGCCATCCA
The DNA here is from genome assembly GCA_028646515.1 of Pseudochirops corinnae. Classification (NCBI taxonomy): domain Eukaryota; kingdom Metazoa; phylum Chordata; class Mammalia; order Diprotodontia; family Pseudocheiridae; genus Pseudochirops; species Pseudochirops corinnae. The sequence goes on along the minus strand of CM053585.1, from coordinate 244,725,703 downwards.
CTTATTCATTCTGTGTTTTTTAAGCACTTCCTAACTCCAGGCCAGTGGTGTCCAACTTAGATAGAAAAAGGTCTCATATTGACTTAGAAAACCACAAATGAACATTATCTATGTTGTATATTTATTTTGTATTGTATTTTGTATTTTCACAATTGCATCTTAATCTGGTTCAGACACTTTTGAGTTTGACACCTCTGGTCTAGGTACTGTACTTGGTACTGGAAATACAAAGACGAAAAAGAAACAGTTCTTGCCCTCAAGGAGTTTACATCCTACAGCGGGAGACAGTACACTTTTATAAGTATATATGAAACATATACACTATATAAGATAAATTTTAGGGAGAAAGATTGCAGTAGTGGCTCAGTTTGGGGGCCAAGGGACATTGGGAAGGGACTCTCTCTGCTAAGAATGGAGGCAGAGGGTTGTTAGAATAAAGTTGTGAGAAGGACTGGGAGGTATTTCTCCAATTAGCTCATGTCCTCCCTTGCCCCGTCTCAATATTAGCCTAGGCCTAGGGGGTAGGGTGGAGGAAGGTTCTAGTTGGAGCTCTGGCAGACCTAGCTTCTGGGAAGGTGAGTGATGTGGCCCCATCCCTAGGGTGGGGCAGCCTGGGTCTAGCCATACAGCCCAGAGGACTGAGTTTATGAGGAGAGGGTGAGTGAATAGGTGTGACTGTAATGATGGAGAGAGAGGGAGAACACAACTAATGCTTTAGTAGCAAAAACCTTCCCTGGAGTCACACTTCTGAAGAGGGAGATGCTTTGTGAGGGGAAATGTCCTCAGTCTTCCCATGCTCAGTTAGTTCTCTAGCTTCTGAACCCAGAGAAATCCTATATCTCTTCCTGTTCCACTCTCTGGCTGATGAGTTATTTTCCCAGAACATTGAGGTCTCCCCACCCTTTGCTTTCCTAAACTCAGGGGACAATGGGCCTTCTACCCCTCCTTCTTCCCAGGGCCAACTGACTGGGAGCAGCCCTGGGTCCAGGTAGCTACAGGTCCAGACTTATCTGAGCAGGCAGTACCAGCCTTTCCCTTAGGGCCCAGGGAATATCTGATGACTGGATAAGTTAGATGACCTAAAATTTAGTACCTTCCTTCACCTACAATTTCCCCTCCAAACTGCCTGAAATCCCACCATTAGCAATCTGTTCTTTTGTGACATCACTGTACCAAGATATAGGTGAGATAGCAGGAAGACAATACATACATATTTTCAAGGCATTTTAAGACTTACAAAGCACTTTCATCACAACTCTATGACTTAGGGAGTACATATAGTCATCTCCTAATTTTGTAGATGAGGTAGGTAATGAGAGAGGCTATGTGACTCTCAAATAATCACAAAGCAGATGTCAGAATTGCAATTCGAACCCAGCTCTCCTAATCACAATTTCAGGTTCCTTTTGACTATATTGCCTCTCCTTCCTGGTTGAATTATTGTGAGATTTTTGAATGGAATATAGAGAGAGGTCTTGGGTCCTGGGAGGATTTCTTCCCAGGAAAAAATGGAGTGGATGATCCTTTTTGTGTGTGTATAATGGGGAACAGCCAAGGTCAGAGAACCCTGTACTCTACCACATAATGGGAGACTCTTCATACTGTAAATGACTAGCTGCTCACTTCTTGTCTTCTTGCTACCGTAGAGGGCTTCATGTTTTCTCTTGTGAGAGGCCTCTGAGGCAAAGCTAGTTGTCCCTCAAACTCCATCATGGTATCTGCCACTTACTCAGAGTCAGTCTCAAGTGAATTGTAAATTCGTTTATTATAGACAGAGAAGGTAGAGGCAGGATATTGATGGAGAAGTTAGGGCTAAGAGCCCCATAGCCTGGACTCTTTAAGTTGGAGGTCTAAATGCTATTGTAGCCACTGGTCCTTGTCCCTGCTTGCTGCTTCTCCTGCTCCCAGGGGTCCCCACCCTGGGGATTTATAAGTCTAATGGTCACTGGAGTTTTCAGGAGAATGCACAAAGTGCTAGAATCCACTTGAGAAACCTAGCCCTTACCCTTCTATGTCAACACTCAGGGAAGCCAAAGGGAACTTGATTAGGGAGTACAGGGATTAGGCCTACCTGAGGCATTCACCACCCAGGTGTGTACTAAGTGTAAGCTGATCTCCATCATGAAGGAAAAGCCCAGGGTGTCCAAGGAAGCTCTCCATGCACTCTGGCTTGTTAGAGATGATAAAGAGTTACTCTTCAGAATGGAAGAAATAACCCAAGAAGGAAATCAGGAAGGAATAGATTCTGTGATAGCAGACAGGAATTGAAACCACTGTCATGGGGTTGACAAGTGGAAGGATGTGGCAGATAAGAACAGGAAGATGATGAGACTGTGAGCCACTGAAACTCTACACTAGGTATGAGGCTTATCCTGAGAAGAACAAAGTTGAACTTTCTGAGTCCTCATACTCTAGGGGCCATTTTGGAGGATCCACAGGCCTGACTTGACTGTATAGAGCAGTGGTTCTCAACCTGTGGGTTATGTTCAATTTGTAACAATGAAAAAACATCCTGCATATCAGATAGATTCATAACAGTAGCAAAATTGCAGTTATGAAGTAGCAATGAAAATAATTTTATGGTTGGGGGGTCACCACATGACATGAGGAACTGTATTAAAGGGTCACGGCATTAGGAAGGTTGAGAACCACTTATTTAGAGGGCATGTTATCTTCTGAGGGTTCACTTCTGAGAGTCATAGAAATTCTGTTAAGATCTCTCTAACTTGCCAAATGCAATTCACTCTACTGCTTGGAGGGAGAGGTGGAAGTAGAAGAGGGATTGGGGAGAGAAAGAGAAAGAGGGAGAGGAAGAGGGAAAAGAAGGGGAGGAGGGAGAAAATCTTAAGTAGTAATTAGAATATCCATGCAATGATCATTAGCATATTCATGCAATGAAAGGTGAATCTGCTGTTGCCCTACTCATGTAGTGCTTGTATGCCTCTCATACTAGGAGCAACTTGCTACTCTGGGTAGTGATTTAGAATCTGTTTTTCATCATGTACACAGGTAGAGCTAATTAATGAGATCCATCCTTAAGATACCAGCCTCCTAGCATTCCTAGTCAGCCAGGGCCCTCGCTGTTCCCTTTGACTTCCTTGGGTCTATTCCTGCCTCCCCAAGAATTAGGAAGAAGGAACAGTTACTTTCTAATGAAGACCTTCTTAACCTGGAGTTCATGTACTCATGTGGCTAGATTACAGAGGGTCTGGAAACTTAGAAAAAAAAATCATATTTTCATTTTCACTAGCTTTTAGTTTTCTTGTCCAATGTATTTTGTTTTGTTCATTTAAAAACATTATTCTGAAGAGTTCATAGGCTTCATCAGACTTCCAAAGTGCCCCCATGATACCCTAAAAGGTTAAGAAGCTCTGATTTCTGAAGCTCATTGAAGATTTCTTTTCTTACTTGAATTTAGGTTACCTCAGCAGAAACAAAGCAGGGCTGACCACCTCACCCCAAAGCACAGTAGGGGCCAGAACTTGGCCCTAGAACAAAGCCCAAATTCAGGAAATAAAGCTGGAGATACGAGTAAACCAAAGAAAATAAAAGTTAGCATAACAATTATTACAAATCTAAAGATTCCATAAATGGAGGAATGAGTAACTGTGTAATTACTCTAAGCAGAGACTAAAACCAAATGAACAAACAAAAGACATCAATCCCTAGGAGAAAAATGAAGCCAGAGATAAAAGGTGAAATAAAACTTTTGGAGAAAAAAATTTGAAAGAAGATTTAGTAGCTTAGAAGGGAAAGTGGAAACTTTATTCAAACAATGAACTCCTTGAAAACTAGAGCAGACCAAACAGAAATCAGTGACTCTGTGAGATAGCAATAAATAAAACAAAATCATAAATTTGGAAAAATAGGGGGGAAAATGTAAGATACCAAAAACAACTGATTTGAAAACAGATCAGAAAAAGATAATTTAAGAATCATTGAACTCCTTGAAAACCATTATTAGAGAGGACTTTATTCTATGTTTCTAGGCAGTCAGTTAATAAACATTTATTATGCACCTATTATGTGTCATGTACTATGTGCTAAGTGCTGCGGATATAAACACAAATAAAAAAAGACAACCCTTGCCCTCAAGGAAGAGCTCCCTAAATGGGGAGGGGGGGCAGGGATGTATAGGAGAGGAAAAGGTACCTGACTTGAAGACATAGTAGAGAAGTCCCAAAGTAGTGCAGCCACTTGAGAAATGAGATGTCATGAATAAAAACTTCCCAGATTCCATTCCCCAATTGATAAATGGTCAAAGGATATGGACAGTTTTCAGATGAAGAAATAAAAGGTATAGTAATGAAGAAATGCTCTAAAATGCTTTTGATTAGAGAAATGAAAATTAAAACAACTACGAAGTACCACCTCACAGCGCAAGGAAAATGATAAATGTTGGAGAGGATATGGAAAAATTGGGACACTAATGCATTGTTAAGGAAGTTGTGAACTGATCCAGCCATTTTGAGAGCAATTTGGAACTATGCCCAAAGGGCAATCAAACTGTGCAATGATCCAGCAATGTCACTACAAATTCTTTTCCCAAAGAGATCATAAAAAGGGAAAAGACCTACATGCACAAATATATTAATAGCAGCTCTTTTTGTGGTGGCAAAAAATTCAAAATTGAGCAGATGCCCATCAATTGAGAAATGGTTGGACAAGCCGTGGTATATGAATGCAATGAAATACTATTTTGCTATAATAAATGATGAGCAGGTGGATTTCAGAAAAACCTGGAAAGACTTACATGAACTGATGCTAAGTGAAATGAGCAGAACCAGGAGAACATTGTACATAGTAACAGCAACATTGTATGATGAACAAGTATGAATGACTTAGGTTCTGTCAGCAATACAATGACCCAAGACAATTCCAAAGGACTCATGATGGAAAATGCTCTCCATATCCAGAGGAAAAAACTCTAAATACAGATCCAAGTATACTATTTTCACTTTCCTTTTTTGGTGATTTTTCTCCTTTCAGTCTGTTCTTTCATAACATGACTAATATGGAAATACATTTTACATGACTGTACATGTATCAAATTGCTTACTGTTTTAGGAAGGGGAGAGGAAGGAGGGAGGGAGGAATATTTGGAACTCAACATTCTGTAAAAATGAATGTTAAAAGTTGTCTTTGTATATAATTAGAAAAAATAAAATGCTATAAAAAAAGAAAATTCCCCAGATTTATTAGAACCAGAGGACAAAATAAAGATAGAAATAACCAAGTGGTCACCCCCTGAAAGGAACTTTAAAAAGGAAAGTCCTACGAATGTCCAAGTCAAAACTCAGATCTCCCATACCAAAGAAAAAATATTAAAAGAATCCTCAAAGAAGGAGTTTAAGTATTAAGGAACTACAATCGGGATCATATAAGACCTGGAAGCTTTTACTATAAACCAGACAAGATTCTACAAGGATATTCTAAAAGGCAAAAGATATAGGTTTTTAATCAAGAATAGCTTACCCTGCAAAACTGAGTATAATCCTAGAGGGAAAAAAAGTGAATCTTTAATGGAATAGAGGACTCTCAAATCTTTTGATGAAAAGAACTTTGCTGAGTAAGAACTTTGAATTGCAAACACAAAAGTCCAGAAAAACCTAGGAAGATAAATATGCTTGAGCAATTGGGAGGAAGTGTATGGTGATATAATTGAGGTGTATGAGAAGAAGAGTATACAACCCTGGAGGAAGTGATTCTGGAAGTAGGCATCATATAAAATACAGGAGTATGTTGGTAAATGTTTAACAACCAGTTCACTAAAAAAAAAAAAGTACCGCATAACACTTTAAAACTTAATCTACATTATTGATATTTTATCCACCACTTCCTTAATTCTAGACAATCAACAAAACAATAAATAAAGTCTTGATTTATAGCATTGGTGATTTCCAATTGACTCTGGAGAACTGATTCCAGCGTGCCCCAGAACGAACCTTATTCTTATCAGAAATAGATGGAAGAGACTTGAACATGCACAGAAACAATTTGGTATAGAAATACATCAAACTAAGCAAGAAAAAAAAATAGAGATTGGAGAAGGTGTGGTTAAGAAGTAGGAAAACACCAGGGAGCTAATAGTCACAAGCAAAATAATCTTCTTGATCCTAAAGAGTAGGTTAGAAGGTTGAGAGGGAAGGGATGGGAAGGAGAGCAGAAAAACAAAGAATTAGAATGTAAGAGAATATCTTACATATGTTTTTAGACAAGCAGGGGATGGTTGAACAAATTGTGGTAAGTGGATGTAATGCCATATTACTGAGTTAGAAGAAATGATGAAATAGATGATTTCAGAGAATCCTATGCAGTATGAACTGATGTTGTTTCAAGAAAGCACAACCAATAGAACAGTTTATACAAAGATAACGATCCATTGTAAAGAAAAGCCACTTTTAAAGACTTAAGAACAAAGATCAGTGCAGTGACCAACTATGTCTCCAGAGACCTATGATGAAAGAGAACTACCTTCTGACAGGGAGGTAGGTGATGGACATGAGGTATAGAGGGACACGTTTTGGGGCCATGGCCACTGTGTGTACCGTTTTTATTTGACTCTTTTTATTTCTTACAAGAAGTTTTTTTTTCCTTTTTCCTTTTCTCAGTTTTTTTATTGGGTAGAGGAGGGAGGGAAAAGTTCGGGAAATTAGCAATAGTGATGCCCCCAAAAAGGGCCATTGAAACATGTGTTTTTTTAAATGCATAGAAATAGACAGAAGGAAGTTCAGAAGGAAGCACAGACGTTCAAGGCAGTTCTGCGAGCTACATGTATAATTTACTGTATATTTGAAAGAAAAAAAGGGCAAGTAGCATGAAATATAGACTTGAAGTTTCATAGGAAAATCTCTTTAATGTTCTGCTGTGTGTATGCAAATAATCTTTTTTGGTGTTTAACTTCAGAATAAAATAAAAAAAACAAACCAAAAAACTGAAAGCAGTTAGGAAAGTGTGAAGCTGTAGTTCTATTTTTAGTAGACAGCAGGATCAAGAATAATTTTACTAATGAGGAAACAATTTGACCACAGCCAAAATGAAACAGCAAAGTTAAAAAAAAATTAAAAGGGATTTTCTATATTTGAAGTACCACTCTTGATGCTAAGGATGCAAAAAAGGAAAAACCACACAGTCCTTGCTCTCAAGATTACGTATTAATAGGAAGGATGAGACCCAGAGACAAATAAATATGGCCAAGGAAAACTACGTGAGAGGGGGAGAAGAGAGACAAAGTGTTTGGAGGGAAAGGTCACTTTTAATTGAATATGAAGGGGGTGGGAGAAAAATGTCCAGAGAAAATAGTAAAAGTGGAAACTGTGACATGGCAAATAGAAAGGGATGACTCAGAAAGAAGGATGTTATAAAGGATTAGGCAATGGGCCTTAGGCTTTGCTAATATGTCAGCTTCCTGAGGATTCCAGTTTCTTGGAATGGATCCCAGACAATTTCTTTTCTAAATCTCCCAGATCTATCTAAAAGCTCCAATCTGAGGTTTTATCCATCCTCCTGAACCTGCCCAGCCCCTAGGGTTCAGAGGTCTCTTGTACCCCTTTCCCTCAGTAGAATCATAGGATGAGACTCATGGAATGAACTTTAGAGAACATCTTGTTCAGTGGCTCTCCAACACTTTGGCCTCCGAAGACCTCCGAGAGCTTTTGTTTATGTGTGTTCTATCTATTGATATTAACTGATTTAGAATTAAAACATCTTAGCATTATCATGAAAATAGTTTTGACCTTGCAAATCCCCTGAAAGTCTTAGAGATCCACCTCTTGGCTTCCCTGACTTCCTTCCAATTGTAGCTAAAATCTTCTCTTCTCTAGGAAGCCTTTCCCAGTCTCCTTTCAGGTTAGTACCTTCCCTCTGTTCAATATCTACGATTTAGCTTATATATATTTTCTTTGTACATAGTTGTCTCCCTTCGAGCTCCTTGAGAGCAGGCCTTTCTTTGTATTGGCAGCACTTAGCACAGCGCCTGGCACATAGAAGATACTTGATAAATGTTTTTTGACTGACTGATTGACCCTCAAAAGTCTCCATACTATACTTTGGGATCTGATGAAATAGTCTAACATATTCATTTGCACAAAAGGAAACAGGTACAAGAAGGATAACTGACTTAGCCAAGGTCACACAAGTCATAATTTGCAGATTTGGAAGAGAAACCCAAAACTTTTGACTCCAAATACTCCCATCTTTCCACTACCAGGGGTGGAGAACCTGCAGCCTTGAGGCCACACGTGGCCCTCTAGGTCCTCAAGTGTGATCCTTTGACTGAATCCAATCTTCACAGAACAAATCCTTTTTGAAGTTTGGATTCAGTCAAAGGGTCACACTTGAAGACCTAGAAGGCCACATTGAGGCTGAAGTTTTCCCACCCCTCTCGGGATCCTGTTATTTGCAAGAGAAAATAACTTGAAGAAATAAATGCATTATCTATAGCCTCAGATTTCTTCATACCAGGGCATTAAATATGGGCTGAAAACAGAGCAAATTTAAATTTTAATACAAGGAGATAAATATGACCTCATGAGATATAATTAAGATTTTGGCAGCATGATATAGTTTTTTTGCCATCTTAGAATTTTTGGTAACCAAGAAAGAGAATCCCCAGGGTGGCTGGGTGGCACAGTGAATAGAGCATCAGCCCTGGAGTCAGGAAGACCTGAGTTCAAATATGACCTCAGAAACTTAACAGAAAACTAGCCCTGTGACCTTGGACAAGTCACTTAACCCCAGTTGCCCTACCTTCTTTCCTCCAAAAAGCAAAAAAATAAAATAAAATAAAAAGAAAGAGAATCCTGGACATGAATGTATACCTTAGACTTTAGGAGAATGAATTTCAAAAAATTCAGGGAAAAGATAGGTGTGAGGAAAGAGGGCTCAAGAGGAAACAATAATAACTTAAATTTCTCTGTCTAGAAGGAGAAAAGTCTTGAGCTCTGGAACTCTTGGAGAGGGAGAAGTTTCATTCTACAAAACCTTTAACTTCCTCCCTGGGAAGGGGAAACCAGGGACCTTATGTCCCAACAGAAACCAGACATAGAACTCTCACCCTTCCCTCCATACCTGGCCCCAGGCCAAACCCCTAGGAAATCCTTTCCTGGCAAGTATGTTAAATTGACAAAACCTGACAGATTCAGCCTATACTCATGCAGTATTAGAGATGACAAGGGTCTTAAAGATAACCTAGTCAAAGCCCTTCATTTTACAAATGAAGAAACTGAGGGCTGAGGGGCTAAGTGACTTGCACAAATAAATGAGTCAACACTTGAACACAGGGCATAGGGTGCAGAGAAGTTTGCGCTAAGAGCAGAGCTCAGTAAGCTAGCACTGTTTACATACTCAATTAGATGTGTTTATTGAGCACTTGTGGATACATGACTTTGGAATGTTTTTTTAGTTGTGTCTTTTGTCTCTGGCTCAACTCTGAATTCTCCAAGGATGAGCCTCATAGGGTCAGAGACTTGGAGTTGAAAAGGATCTTAAAAATTACCTAGTCATTTTTAAAGACAAGGCCACTAAACTCCCAAGAAGTTAAATATTGTAACTTGGCTAAGGACGCAACTGCTAAGCCAAAGAGCCAAAAATCAAACCCAGGACCTCAGACTCCAAATCTGCTGCTCTTTCTTCTCTTCCAGAGGGCCCGAGGTCTCCATCTTCCTCTTCCTCTTCCTCCTTCTTTTTCCTTCTCCTCTTCCTCTTCCTCCTTCTCCTCTTCCTCTTCTTCCTCCTCTTCCTACTCCTCTTCCTCCTCTATCACCATCTCTCTGCCTTCCTTTGGAGGGGCTGGTAGTCCCTCTTCTCAGAGTTTGTCCCTCTTTCTAAATCTTACTATTTCTGCCTATACAAATCTCTTGAATTTGACCTCTTCCTTCTGCTCACATAGTTCTGCTCACCTTGGTTCAGGTCCTCATCACCTCCTGCCTGGATTCTTGTAGCTTTGTCTATCTTCCTCCAGTTATCTCCACTCTAGTCCTTCCTACACACTGCTGCCCACATGATTTTCCTTAGGCAGCCCAGATCTGACAATATCACCCCCCTACACAGTCAACTCATTGGCTCCCAATGTCTTTAGAATAAAATATAAACTCCTTTGTTTAGCTTTTAAAACTTTTACAACTTGACTCAGATGAATCTTTCCAGAGTCAGTGGACATTATTCCTTCCCCACATTCTGTGAACTAGTCAAAATGGCCTTCTATGTCTTCCTCAAACAGCAGTCACCTCCCTTCTCTGTGTTTTTGGGCTGACCATCCCATGTGCCTGTAATACACCTCTGCCTCAAAGAATCCTTCTATTTTTGAATTGAAAGTCCAAGCTCAAGCATCATTTTCTATATGAGGCCTTTCTTCATCGCTTCACCTGCTAGTAGTCTCCCTCCCAAACTACCTTGTAGATAATTGCTTTGTATTCATTATTTTTAAATTTATGTTTACTGTTGTAAGATAACAGATTTAGAGTTGAAAGGGACATAAAAGGGCACTGAGTCCAGCTCCTTCATTTTTATAGATGAGAAAACTGAGTCACAGATAGCTGATGTGATTTCCTCAATATCACATAGGCAGTAAGTGGAAGAGCTGGGATTTGAACCTAGGATCTCCGAGTTTATTGATTTTTTTCCACTTTAAGACATTCTTGATTACTTTGCAATTACTTTATTAAAATTAATATACATGGTCTTTGATTAATAATTGGTAAATTTTTAAAAAGCAAATTACCATTAAAATGCCATGAAATCTGAGAGACAGTGTGTTGTTGATGAAAATGTGCATAACCAGGAGTCAAGAGGCCTCCATGTTCAAATTCTTGTTCCCATAATTATTAGCTGTTGAGCTTGGTCAGGTTACTTCATTTTTCTGATTCACAGTTTCCTCATATATAAAATGGAATGATTATCCTGGCACCACGTAGCTCACAGAGGCTATGGAGAATGTAGCAGAAACCTTAAATTGCTCTAGAAATATGAGCCATTCTTCTTCTGTGAGATGTCCTTAAGTCTCTTTCAACCCTGAGGTTCTATGGTATGCTCTTTGCATGACCATTTCTAGGCAGAAGGGGACACAGAGGTAAACAATGTATGGGTCCCTGCCCTTGTGGAGCTCACCAACTGGAGATGGATATGGATTCAATTCCAGAAACATTTTTAAAAGTACATACTATATGCAAAGCACAGTAGGGTATCAGGGTTACCAAGACTGGCACAGACCCAACTCTAAATTAATTTATAGTCTACTGGGGGAGAAGAACAAGTAAACAAATAACCTGAATATGCAAATGATACAGAGAAAAGTGAGATCCATGCAAAGTAGAGGTTCAAAGGCAAAGTTTTGGAGTTAGCTCCTAACTCATTTTGTAACGATCAGACTAAGGGGTCCCTTTGTGAGGTTTCTAGAGTGTCCAAGAGAACTAGGGATTAGAAAAAAAGGAGAGCAATAATAATTCGGATGCATGTATAGTATTTTAAAGTTTACAAAATGCTTCTCACAACAATCCTGTCAATTAGATACTAGAGTTATTCTTATCTTCATTTTTGCAGATGATAAAACTGAGGCTCACAGAGATAAAAATGACCTGTTTATTGTTTCATAGGATCAGAGGGTGAGAGCTGTAAGAGACCAGAGCAATGATTAGAAGACTTGTTTAAAAATAAATTTTTATTGATAAAATTTGCTTTTATGTTGGCTAAATTTTCCCACGCATCCCTCTTTCCTTTCCTCCCAGAGAACCATTCCATATTAGAAGAATATTTTTAAAAGAAAAAAAGGGGGAAGAAGAGCAAATACAATAAGTAAAATTGATCAACATATCAACAAAATCTATCTATCTATCTATCTATCTATCTATCTATCTATCTATCTATCTAATCTATCTATCATCTATCTATCTTATCTATCTATCTATCTAACTAGACCTGAAGACCTCTCACCTCTGCAAAGACGTTGGGTCAGGTGTTTTCTCATATCCCTTCTTTGCAGCCAGCTTTGTTCTTTGTAATTTGATAATATTCACTTTTAGAGGAGAGCAGAACCAGGAGAACTTTGTACACAATTACAGACACATTGTATCTGTGACTACTGACTTTGATAGACTGGGCTCCTCTCAGCAATGTAAGGTTATAAGATGACTCCAAAAGACTCATGATGGAAAGAGATATCCACATCCAGAGAAAAAACTACAGAGTCTGAATACAGATTGAAACAAACTACTTGCTCTTTCTCTTTTTTGTTTTGTTTTGTTTCTTCTTTCTCATTGTTCACTCCATTAGTTATAATCCTTCTTTACAACTTGACTAATGTTTAATGTGAAGGTATCTGTAGAACCTATATTTGGTTGCATGCCGCCATGGCAGGGAGTGGGGAGGAGAGGAAGGGGGAGAAAATTTGAAACTCAAGGAATTGTGGAACTGAATGTTGTAAACTAAAAGTAAATTAAATGCATTTTTAAAAAGAAAAAAGATAATATTCACTTTTATTTATTGTCCTTTCCATTTACTTTATTGTAGCTATTGTGTATGTTGTTTTCTTGGCTTTGTTTATTTCACTCTGCATCAGTTCATTTAAATCTTTCCATGCTTCTCTATATGTATCATATTTATCATTTCTTATAGCACATTATTATTCCATTATGTTCACATATCACAATTTGTTTAGTGTTTCCCTGGCTGATGGGCATCTGCTTTGTTTCCAGTTCTTTGCCACCACAAAAAGTACTCCTATAAATATTTTGGTATATATATATATATATATATATGGATCTTTTCTTAGTGATCTCCTTGGGATATATGCCTCCTAGTAGGCTCTCTGGGTCAAAGAAGATGGAGCTTTTAGTCACTTTATTTCCATAATTTCTTTCCAAAAGGATTTTCAAAATGATTGGACTAATTCATTGCTCCATCAACAATGCATGAGTGTGCCTATCTTCCTACAGCCCCACCAACATTGATTATTCCCTTCTTTTGCCATCTTTACTAATTTGCTGGGTATGAGGTGAGACCTCAGAGTTATACTCATTTGTTTCTCAGCTTTAAGAAAAACAACTGTTCTTCCTCTTTCAACTTTCAGAAGCATAGGCTCACTGTAGCAATTAATAACAACCCCTCCATCTTCTATGGCCCTTTAAAGATCTTGGCTTGTTTTCTGAGTAATAATTTATCTGTTTTTCAGTAGTAGCTTGTCAATTCTTGGTGTTGTTTTTCCTTCTCAGACATGCTTTCCTTTGTGTTTCTTGACAATAGATCTTATTTCTTTGTGGGATTACCTATCCAAGGTTATTCATAAATTGGGAACTATACATTCATCTCTTTACGTTTTCCTCTTTGAACTGCCAGGCCAATCTCATTGAGGAGTCTGGCAAGAATCTGAGGTTCCATGAGATCTAATGATTTATGATAGATCATTAGAGGTGGAAATGTCTTTAGGACATAGAATATGAAAACTTCTTGAAGAGACCTTGAAATATACTAATAACTCCCCTTTGTATGCCATAGAATATGAAATCTTCTGGAAAAGACCTTAAGATATAATAATTGGTTGCATTCATATAACATCCAATGTGAAAACTTTTGGAAGAAAACTTAGAATATAATAATAATATAATCATATTTATATGCCATAGAATATTAAATCTTCTGGGAGAGACTTTGGAATATAGTAATAATTTACATTAATATAGCACTTTAAGGTTTGCAAAGCATTTTCCTCATAGTTACCTTATGAGGTAGGTAGTGTGAACATTATTATCCCCATTTTACAGATGAAGAAATAGAGGCACTGAGAATAAGTGATTGACAATCTTTGAACACACAGACAGTTAATATCTGAGGTGAGATTCAAGCCTCAGTTTACTGACTTTAGGTCCCAACTCTTCATACTATGTCATGTTGCTTCTCAAGTATTAAAGTATGTCCAACTGAAAATGAACTTAGAGCATAGAACATTATTAACCTGTGGAACATAGAATGTTAGCATTGAAAGGGAACCAAGTACATCAAGTGTCAGAGCTGGAAGAGATCTCCAAATATCTGTAGGTGAAGCATATCTTAAGTGCTTACTTTGCTTGGTTCTGGGGATACCAATGCAGGCAAGTGGGATCATTCCTTCACTTGAAGAGCTTAAAGTCTAAAAAGGGGAGGGAGAAGGGGGGAGAGGGAACCCAGGGAGGCAGCACAGCCTGGAGATGGGATAAAAGCCTGGCTCTGGGCAGAATGAAACCAGGGCACCCAGGGGCAAAGTCTTTGAGAGTTGGGGGGAAGAGAGATAAAGACAATGACTGGGGCAAACAAATCTATATGGTGAGGATGCTCTTGGAAGGGCTTATAACATTCTATGTTAAAAGTAGAAAGCGCTTTTTCGATCCTCTGATCCAAGTGAGGAAACAGATCTAGAGAATGGACTTAACCAACATGATACAACTCCTTAGCAGCAAAGTCTGGACTAGAAGAATTCAGGTCTCAAGAATTTTAATCCTGTTCTCTTTAGATTACACCGAGTTACTTTTTGGGAAGGAGAAGGGGTAGGGCTAAGATAATTGTCAAACCTAGAGATAATTGTTAACCCTTTAGGCACAGATGAGGCAAGGAAGCAACAAGTCTATCCTGTACCATTCTTTAAAGCTTCTGTGGTAGCGCCAATGCCTTATGAGAAGGAAGGAAAAGGAAGCATACAGGAAGCATACTATAGGATGTTCAAAGTCTCCTTTCCATAGGAGAGCATACTAAATCTCTCGACCAAAACATTACCCCCCCCCTTCTCATAAAGTGACTAATTTCCTGAAGTGACAGCCTCCTTACCTTCTTCTATGCAGTATCTCTGAGACAGGAAATTTTACTCAGGGTTGAATGGGAGGGAAAGGCTATCACTGTTTTCTCCAGAAGGTGGATGAATGCCTTGTGGTCTCCCGTTCCTCCTCCTCCTTCTCCCTTCTCACCTCCCAAATCTGTGCCAGGCCCTAGAGCCACTGGCTTTTAAGGGAGAATCTTGGGCGTTGCCTGGGTGGGGACAGAAGATGAGGTGTCTCATCCTTTTCTTGTGGCAATATTCCCTACTGGTTGACTAGGATTGAAAGAGCAAAGAGAAGATCTTTAAGCATGTTGGCTTTAAAGGAGTCCTAGACAGACTGGAACTACAGGAGGCCTATTGTTCCTATACCTTTATTATCACAGAATTTGGAGCAGGAAGAGAGCATGTAACCTAACTCACTTATTTTCCAGATGATGAAACAGAGGCCCATAAAGGTTGACTTCCCAAGTTCACACTGATAGTAAGTAATACAGCTGGGGTTCAAATTTGAGGGTTTTTAAATTTGCTTTAAGTTCTGTGCCCTTTTCACTATTCTCCAGCTTGGAACTGAGGAAACTGAGGCAGGAGAATGGGTCAGGCACAGAAATAAGAAGTAAGCATGCCTATTGTGTCAGTTTGGAATTAAAGGACCTGTGTTTTCTTTGCTATTTATTAGTTGGAGGGCCTCGGGCAAGTCTTAAGCCTTAGCTTCCTTCTCTAGAAAGTGGGTCATGGTGGATTTCATGATCTCTAAGGTGCCTTCCAGTTCTAAACCTTAGAATTCCATTATCGCGTTTGAGGAATCGTGCAACGCAGTCAATGGAAAGATTCCAGAACCATACCACCTGGGTACACGGAGGAGGGACTAGCAGGGTGTGGGAGATGCAGAGTGCCAGAGTTCAGTAGCAGAAAAATCTTCTGAATAATCAATTTAAAAGGAAATGAACCACAGAAGGAGCTTCCTTGTCTTCCCAGGTAGCGAAGTACCGGTTCCTGGAAGAATTCAAGCACCATTTAGTCTGGGATTTTAGATAGGACTCTTAGTGAGTGGGAGTTTGCATTTGCGGGTCTCTTTCATTTTTTGCAAGTCTACGATTCTAAAAGTCCAGGAAACCGCTCTGCAGGTTCCCCGACGACTCCAGTGGCGCCCTCGTCCCCTGCCCCGCGCCCCGGTCATCCTCTCCCTTCTTGTCCGAGAGGGCGGGGTTGGCTGGAAGTTTAGAGAGCTGGAGTGTGAAGAGAAACGAGTGGGAGGAGCCGAGGCGGCAGCCCAGAGCTACAAGGGGCTGGAGCCCGAACTGGCCAGGACTCCTGGTACCGAGCGGACGGAGGCCGGCTGTCCGCCAGCTTGCAGACTCTCTTACGCTCCCTCTGCTCACCATGATCTGTGAGTTGGGTCAGGGCAGCCTATGGCTACCAGCCGGGGCTCCTCTGTCTCCTCACTTGGCTTCCCCGCCCTCCCCTTTCCCTTACTCTTCTCTTCTGCCTCTCTCCTCTCCCTCCCCTTTTCTCCTATTTCTCTCGCCCTCTTTCCTCTTATTCCCGCCCCTCTCCTGTCATCTCGCCTCCCTCCTCTCCTTCCCATTGTCTTCTTTTCCCTTTCCTTTCTCTTTCCCTCCAGTCTCGCGTTCTCATTTGCTTCTTCATCTATCCTTTTCTTTATCTCCATTCCATACTTCGTCCTCTTCTCCCCATCTTGATCTTTCTCATCTCTTTCCTTCCCAGGGCCACATCTCTTACTCAGTCTGTTGCTATTCCTGCAAACTGTGTCTCCTGCTCCAGGGACTCCTGCTGCAGGTAGGGCTCCTGCTGGGCATTCCCCTGCTGAGAACCCGGGGCTGGGGATGTCTGCGCCTTGGATGCACTGGAAGTCTGGGAAAGGGACAGGAGGGTCTCCATTTGGGGCTCTGCAAATTCTGAGGGTCAGGGAAGAAGGAAGGGTTCTAGTGGTCCATTCTGGGATCAGGGTCAGGGAAAGGAAGTCTGCTGTGGATTTGCCGTATTGGAACCATTTGTGCCCATCCCCAACTCTCGCCTCCCCTCCTCCATCCCTTGGAGAGTAATTATCTGGAAAATCACTTCTCTCTAGGCCTCAGTTTCCTCATTTGTAAAACGAGGAAGTTGCACTAAAAGGTCTTTAGAGTTTAGTTTCAATGTTTGGTGTTCTCTGTTTCAATATTCTGTGTTATAAGGATTTTTCCAGCTCTAATATTCAGTGTTCTAATTTCCATAATTTTATGTTTTAAGGTCCTTCCAGATGCAATGTTCTATGTTCTTAGGTCCCTTCCAGCTTTAACACTCCATATCCTAAGGTCTAGGGGAGAAAGAAAGCTCTCCTGGGTTTGAGGGAGGCAGTGCCAAAGGGGGATGGGCCATGTCTGAGTTGCGCTAACTCACCATGTTCCTCAGGGAGGCTGGTTTGAGGGGCAGTGGCTCAGTTAGAAGAAACTTCCTCTCACTTCACTTTTCCCCTCTTCTCCCTCTTCCTCTCTCCCCCCTTCCTCCGCTTCTTCCTCCCTACCACTCCACCATGGAGCTGCCTCTGCCCCTTCCATTTGTGGACGCTGTCCATTGGTAGGGCTGTTTCCTGCTACCAAAGAAGAGGTGGGCTCCAGAGAAATGGGATAAGGGAAGGAGAAGGTACGGAGAGGAGCTATAGAGAATGTTTCCCTTCTCTATGCCTACCCCACTCTAGGCAGGAGGAGGAAGAGAGTGGTGTCACCCTAGTGCCCCTGACGACCCTCTCCCCTTCTCCCCTCATGGAAATGAAGGAAGCTAGTGATCTCTTAGCCTCTGACCTGCCATTCCTTAGCCTCTCCCTTCTCATTCTCATAAACTCTTCTCTCTACTTGCCTCCGTATCCAAAATGATTTCGTGAATTGATTGCCTTCCTCCTGTGTTACTGGTGTCTGGTTAGGTTTGGGTTGGACTTGATTTCCTCCTCTGTGAAATCAGGGAGACCCTTGGGTTTTTCCAGATGCTGGTACATACACATCTGGGGCTTCTACTCACATCTGAGGGCCTGTAGGACATTTTGCTTCCTCTCATATAATAACATTTGTAAAGCACTTTAAGGTTTGCAAAGTTCTTTATCAATATTATAACATCCTCTTAACAACCCTCTAAGATTGTTATCCCCATTTTACAGATGAGGAAACTGAGGCAAATAGAGGGTAAGTGACTTGCTCAGGGTCACAAATCTAGGAAATGTCTAATGTGGGATTTGAACCTGGGTTTTCCTGACTTCAGCTATAGCCTTTAAACCTTTGATTTTACCACCTGGCTGCCTGAGCATTCCTGTTTCATACATAGGGGTCCTTTTGCTTTTGAAAAGGTAGCATATGATATATTTCATGGAAGGAGCCATGTAAGAGTTGGGCACCCTGGGTTTGAACCCCAGCTCTGTCACTTACTAGGTCTATGAATTTTGGACAAATTTCATCTCTCCGGGTCTCATTTTCCCTCATTGTAATGGGATTGGTTTGGATGATCTGTAAGATCCTTTCTGGCTCTGATATTTTGTGTTCATCAGATCATAAGAGCAAAAATTTAAAACGGGGAGAAATCTTAGAGACCATGAAGAGCTCATCTAGTTCTATTTCCTCATTTTACAGATGAGGAAACTGAGGCCTAAACCAATAAGGTACAGAATGTGGATTGGAAGCCAAATTCAAAATGGGAAAATAAGAACTCTTCAGTTAAAATGAAGTGAGCTCTTTACAACAATCCTGTGAGGTAGTTAGTATAAGTATTATTGTTCTTCTTTTACAGAGGAAGAAACTGAGTCTTAGAGAGTTTGTGACTTGCCAGTGGTCCTACAAGCAAGTTCTAAGGCCCCATTCAGATCTGAAACACTATGAGCCTTCCCATTGACTCTATCAAAACCACTGGGTCCAGAGACTCTCACCCTTTCACCCCAACTGACTTCCTTATGCTTTCTTGCCCTTACTGGGGGACCTGAACTGGGATTTCATCACCCTGAGGTTGAAGGAGAAAGAGAGAAGCTCAGAATCTCGTTCCCTTCAGTGTTTGGTGAAGCAGCTCTGGGCCTGGGAGTCTAGGCTGTATGCCTCATAGCCAGCCTCCCCAAATCAGGTGCCAGGAAATCACAGGATCAGAGAACTTAAGAGTTGGAAGGAATTTTAGGTATCAGAGTACAACTGTTTTTATTCTCATTATATGTATATACATTACATATTCAGCAATTCAACTACATAATTTCCAATCTACCCCCTATTGCTTTGAGGCAGAGGTGTGTTATATATGGAACCCTTTCACTCCATGCTGTCATTCCCCAAGTTTTGGAGGTGGTCCAGACTGGGTAGATGACGTGTCCACAGTTGCACAACAAGTTAAAGATTAGAAGTCAGGTTTCTTCACTTCTGTGCTCTCATGCAACACATTTTTATTTAGGCTTCAGCTTTCATGATTCTATACTAGGTAATATTCAACTCTTTGCTCTCAAGTTTTGATCAGTTCTACCTTCAAAATAGAACAAAAAACCTAAACACCGCCCCTCCCCAAAGAAAACCCCCAAACTCTCTCTCCTATATCTCCTCCTTATCAGCATAACTCTTAAGTCAGACCTTATCACTTCTTAGGCAGACTATCCAGACAGCCTCCTCATTGTTCTCCTTGCCTCTAGTTTTTCCCCTTGATAATTCATCCACTATATTTTCTAACTCAAAAACTCTGGTGACTGTCTGTTGCCCTGAGAATAAAATATGAACTCTTCTGCTTAGCCTCCAAAGCCCTTTATAGTCTGGCTCCAGCTGACCTTTCCAGGATTATTATGTTCATCTCCATCATGTAGTCTGTGTTCCAGCCAAAACAGCCTGCTTGCTGTGCATTGTCCATGACATGCCATCTCCCATCTCTGGGCCTTTGTGTAGGTTGGTCCTTCATGCCTTGAATGCAACTCCTTTTTTTCTCCAACTCTTGGAATCCTTGATTCCCTCAACTCAAGTATCAACTTCTTCATTCCTTTCCTGAGCCCCTGTGCCCAGATGCTTGCCCCCACTACCTTCCATCACTTTGTATTTATTTAGGTGAATGCATGTTGTTTCACTCTGTAGAATTTAAGCTTTTTGAGGGCAGGCACTATAATGTTTTTGTCTTTGTATCTTCAGTACTTAGTAAAGTGTCTGGCATGTAGTAAGCATTTAATAAATACTTTGTGGATGGATTGATAAAAGGGGTCTAAGACAGGATATCTTTCCACTAGGAGCTTCAATTTGGAAAGTGACTGTGTGACCTACAGCCCTTCAGTAGGCCTTGATTACTTCATCCTCAAAATGAGGGGCTTAGATTAAGTGATCTCTAAGGTTCCCTCAGGGGCCAGTGTTACAGGTTTCATTATGTAACATAGACTAGTGTATGTTCTCATATTGCTTCCAGCTCTAGCATTCACTATTCCATGAATCGGTGGATGGATTTGCATAGACAGGAGGGAGAAAACATTCTGATTAGGGGAACAGGGTGAGCCATAGCATGGAGGCAGAAAACCAAATGGTGTGTTTGTGAAGCTGCTTTGTTCAGCTTGGCTAGAACGTGGAGTATATGGAAGGGAGAGGATAGAAAGTGAAGTGGGAGCCAGATTAGGAAAGGCTTTGAAGGCCACCCTAAGGATCTGGAAGGAGGGAGAACAAATTACTACTGCATGAGGAGATGAGGGCCTAGGCTCTGGGTGGAGGCATTGAAGTTGAAGAGGAGGAGACAAAGTTAATTTTTCTTGTGTGAGAGTCTTGTTTTCCCAAAAAGAATGAAAGCAACTTGTGGGGCTGAAGGCCTCTCCTCACAGTTCTTAGCACTGAGCCCCTAGGAGGCCTTAGTCCACACTGGGCCGCTTTTGCCATCCTGCTGAGGCAGAATGCTCTCCCTCTTCCCTTCATTGCATCCCCTGCATGTATCTAGCTCAGCTTCTGACATACTGGTGCTTTATAAATGCTTGTTAACTCAGGTCCTCTAGTCCAGTTCTTCATAGTAGAGAGGAGGAAACTGAATCCTAAGGCCAGAAGTGTCTCAAGCTAGTCAGCAGCAGAGTCAAGATTCGAACACAGGTCCTTCTGACTTTAAGGCCAGCATTGTACCATGAATCCTGTGCCAATA
This sequence comes from Pseudochirops corinnae, assembly GCA_028646515.1. Taxonomy (NCBI): domain Eukaryota; kingdom Metazoa; phylum Chordata; class Mammalia; order Diprotodontia; family Pseudocheiridae; genus Pseudochirops; species Pseudochirops corinnae. Next base: position 244,704,816 of record CM053585.1, on the reverse strand, counting down.
TGGTCCAACCCTCACTTTGTGAAGACTATATATTATGGCAGGATGAGCTTGTTTACTCAGAGAAAAGCAAGCCCTTAGGGCTTTTAGTGCAGTGAGATAATATTGTATTTGCTTATGGGGAGACTGGCCTTCACATTTTAAGTGAAGTATGTAGTGCTTAGAATTGCCATATCTGCCCATAGAAGAGGTATTAAAATTCTTGGATTGGGGTTGGATGGGGTTCCCTTTTTTGGAAAAACTTCTGGTAGCGGGGGAATGGTATAGGGGAGAAGAGAAGAGAGGAATGCTGGGCCAGAGTGGGATCCTGGAGGCTCCCTGAGCTCTAAACCTTTCTGCTCTCATCCCAGTGGAACCAGGAACTGGGGAAAGGCCACAGTGTGCATGTTCATGTGTGGAGGGGTGGGAGTGGGGATGAGAAGTCCCCCCTCCCCCCATCCTATTATTATTTTGGTTGCCATGGACAGAATCTGTCAGGGTGGGGAGAGACCCAGGCAAAGTCCAGGTGTTTCTTGGGCTGGTGCCTGAGGGGTAGGAATGTGGGATGACTGCCAGCCCTGCCTATCCCAAGGCCCCCCGCAGTACAGACTGGATGCAGGCTGTCCTGTCTTGTATCCAGCTTTCACTGCCCCCCAGCCTTTTCTCATTCCAGTTCTCATCCTGGGGGGAGGGAGGAAGGAGACAGGACTAGGGTTTCTTGTATGCCCCCTTCCCTCTCCCCTCACTCCCATCCAACTGGTGCGCGGTTATTTGGAGACAGGGTACACTGAACAGCTGTGTGTTGTTTGCTGATGATTGCAGGCCTCCTCTGAATAGCCTGGCCAGTTGGAGGGATTAGGTAAGTTAGACACTCCCCCCCCTCACCCCCTCACACCCCCTGACCCCCCCTTCAGGAATCTAAGCATCTCTTGTTTATGCTGTTTCAATATCTTTGGAAGAGGACTTCAGCAAACTTCTCTAAATATTATTCTTAGCAGACTGAGCAAAAGCAAATTCAAGGCTCTTCCCACCTTACCAAAGGCTGGTGTTACTCTCTCTTTACTCTCCACCAAGGCCTCTTCTGTCCCTGCCCTGAGTTACACGCACCCAGCTTGAGGAGACGAACCTCAGCAAGCCCATGTTCAGCTATGTAGTTTGAGCTCAGAGAGAGTTTTTTGGTGCCCCAGGGCTGGGGAGGGGAGGGCAGATAGGAAGCTTGAAGAAACAATGATAGGGTGAGTTAAAAACAGAGAAGATCACAGGCTTTTTTCCTAGAATGATATTTTCTGGAGCAAGATGGAACCTTGGACCAAAAGATGGCAGAGGTGGAAGTGAAATTTGAATGTTTAGAACTTGGGAAGGACCTTAGAACACAGAATGCCAGAGCTTTTGGAAACTTTGGAACAAAGAGTGTTAGTGTTGGCAAGGAGTCTATAGGTCATTTAGTCTAATTTCTAAATTTAATACAGGAGGAGAGTTGGCCCCAGGAGGTAAGTTAGCCAGTCAGACATTGAGTAAGCGGTTTCTGAGACCCTGGTCAGGGCTTTTACTCCAACAGGTGTTGTCAAGTCCAAATGAAGAAACACAGAAATAAGCTTCAGTGGCAGTATGAGGGGTTTAGATTAGATAGAAGCAAGTCTTTCCTAATTGGGGAATGATATGTGGAAGATCCCTGGGCTGATGCACACCATTTCTCTAAAAGCCATTAACCACGAGAAGAACATCTTTCCCAGGCTGGTGGTGAAGGGTGGCCATTGCTCAATCCCTCCGCTATCCCAAGAAGAAATGCAAAATGAAAACTTGGGAAAAACTCTGAGTTGAGTTCCAGGCTTGGGACCATGGAGCCAACCCGGGGGTCTTCTGTATTTATTTGTTCAGGATAGCAAGGATGTGTGGGTTCTTCCTGAAGACAGGGGAATGGACAATATGACCTTTTTAGGTCATTTCCACCAGTCAGAGTTTGCAGAGATCCTGGGGACTCCCTTTCCCCTAAGCTGAGTTCTCTGGGAAAAAGTGAGAACAGCAAGGGGAAAGTCAAAGCTAGACCATGTGGGATAAACTAGGTCTCATGGGAGCCCCTCAGCTGTCTTGGCTTCATCCTCATGCTAATGGCTAGCACTGCCCTACCCCAGGCACAGATTGCTGCTGCCTTGTAGACAGCTTTTGGAGAGAATAGGAGATGGGGGTGGGTAGGGAAAGGAATTGGGGGAAATGCGTTGCTTGAGCCCTTCCATTAGGGTAGATTTCATAGCTCCTCAGCTTTGTACCTTGTGACTAAGAGACCTTTAAATATCCTTAAGCTCCTGATATAAACATCAGGAAAAATAAGAAAAAAGAAGAGGGAGGAGAGAGAACCAAGGGGAGGAGAAGAGGGAGTAGAAAAGAGGAGAGCAGGAGGAGACAACAGCCAAGAGGAAAAAGTGAAGAGGAGATGGGGACTAAGAGTAGGAGTAGAGAAGGAGAGGAGGCAGAGTAATTGGGCCAGGTTGGGGTGGGGAAGAAGCTTGTCTGTTCTCCTGCAGTTTCTCTGTTGTAGTCTTAGACTTTCTGGGGACACTGGGAAGCTGGTACATTGTGGGTGTGTATCAGGGACCTGAGCCTTCTGATAACCCAGTGGCTGGATTTCATGGAGCAGAACTCAAGAGTTGTAATAGGGGATACTTAGGCTTGGCTCTCTAAGGCCTGCTGTCATGGCATCCTGGAATGTTACAGCTGAGAAAAATTTTTGGATACTGTCCAGTATGACACCCCAAGTTTACAGATAGGGAAACTAAGGCTTAGAGAAAGGAAATGACTTGCCCAAGGTTGCCTATCTGATTATTGGCAGAGCCATAAGTAGAACCCCAGTCTCTTGACTTCCCAGCTCAGTGATCCTTCCAACATTTGGTCTATTCATGGAATTTCCATGGTAAAGGAGAGTGCCTTGGCTCAGGGTCCAAGACCTGAGTTTCTGTCTCAGCTTTGCCACTCACTCTCTGGATCACCTAGTCACTTCATCTTTTTGAACCTTAGTCTTCTCTGTAAAATGGAAATAATGGTTGTGAGAAGTACATTGTATCTGACTAAAGACTAATGGGAACGTATTAGTAGATCCTGTATCTGAGTGCACGCTGCCATGATGGGGGGGGGAGAAGGAGGGGGAGAAAATCTGAAACTCAAGGGACTGTGGAACTGAATATTGTAAACAAAAAGTAAATAAACCAATTTAATAAAAAAAAAAGAAGTACATTATACAAAACATAACAATGTTACTGAGCTTTGCTCTCTTCCATAAAATGGGGATCCTTGTCCCGCCTCCCTTACAGGTTAGGAATGTGCTCCAGAAATGGGAGTTACCATTACTATTGTTCTTTGACTTTGGGACTTTTGGTGTGGGAAAAGGAGAGCTCCAAGCAGGCAGTGTCTGGAAGCTACCAAATTTTTAAGCAGATTGCCTTGGGTAAAGTGTGGCAGTAGGGGCTTTCTCCTGGGGAGAGAGGAAAGAGGCTGGTACTCAGCTGGCCTCCTGGATTCCAGCCCTGATGCTGGCCTAGCCTGCTCACGCCCGGGTTTGATTGATAAAACTGAACTCTTAGGAGCTCCTCCCAAGCACTGCATTAGCTCTTCAGTGACCTCCTCCTATGCTGTCAGTCCCTGAGCTCACACCCAACAATGCCGTTATGCAGTTGAAGGATTAAGCAAAATTATTTGCATGATTTTCTCATGCTTTGTGTGTGGCTGGGGGCAGGGTAGGACTTAGACCATTGACCCTTCTCTTTTCTCTCCCCTACTTTCCCCAAGTGGTAGGATCATAGAGCAAGAGCTGGAAGGGACCTCAGAGGCTCTCCAGTCCAATGCTTTCATTTACTGGAGGAGGAAACTGAGGCACAGGAGGTTAGGTAATGAGCCCAAGAGAGCAGAGGTAATAGTTGTGAGAATTAGGCTTTTATCCTGGGTCTCTAGAACCAGAACTCATCCCATTGTACCTGGTTGTCTTGCTTTGAATGGAGGGCCTTTCTGGGGAGTGGGGATGGCCATGGTATCTACCTCTTCTCATCTTGTCTACCCAGCCCTTCTCTTCGAGGCCCCTCGAAGAGATTTGTAGGTTATTATAGCTTAAACATACCTTAAAATGTCCAAGCTGGAAAATACCTTGGGGTATAGAATATAAACAAGATGTTAGAACAAAAATGTTAGAACATGGAGAGCTGGAAGAAACTTTAGAACAAAGAGCTGGAAGGTACTTTAGAACTTAACGTTTTAGAAGTAGAAGAACCCTTAGAAATCGCATATTCCCTCTTCCCCATTTTATAGATGATGAAGTCATTTTAGCAAGTTATTAACATTTAAAGTCCCTAGGTGGCTGATTCACTATTTTTTATTTTTTAATCATTTTTTTTGTTATTCTGAACTTGATATACACAAACAAATATGAACATTTCTATCTTCAGAGAACAGAAGAGGGCTGTATACAAATTTAGACTCTATTACATACAACTTATAAAAAAATTATTTTTAGTTCTCAACATTCATTTCCACAAGATTTTGAGTTACAAATTTTCTCCCCATCTTTCCCCTACCCTCACTCCAAGATAGCAAGCCTACTGAATACCCCTTACCCCAATCTGCTCTCTCTTATATCCTCCCCCATACTCCCTCTAACTTTCTAGTAAAGCAAGATGGATTTCTATACTCCAATGCCTGTATATCTTATTTCACAGTTGCATGTAAAAAACCAAAATTTTTTTTAACATTTGTTTTTAAAACTTTTATTTTCAGGTTCTTTCCCTTCTTCCTTCCTCACCCACCCCTACAAGGAAGAGAAGCAATTCAATATAGGTTGTACATGTGTAGTTACACAAAACATTTCCATAGTAGTTATATTGTGAAAGACTAACTATATTTCCCTCCATCCTATCCTGCCCCCACACTTATTCTGTTTTCTACTTTGACCCTGTCACTTTTCAAACATATGTGCTTCTAACTACCCTCTTCTCCAATCTGCCCTCCCTTCTATCATCCCTCTTCTTATCCCCTTCCCCGCTACTTTCCTGTAGGGTAAGATACCCAAATAAGTTTGTATGCTATTCCTTCCTTAAGCCAAGTTCAGTGAGAGTAAGGTTGGCCCATTCCCTTTCACCTTCCTGCTCTTCCCCTCCATTGTAACAGTTTTCTCTTGCCTCTTTTATATGAGATAATTTGCCCTATTCTATCTCTCCTTTTCTCCTTCTCTCATTATATTCCTCTCTCACCTCTTAATTTTATTTTTTTAGATATCATCCCTTCCTATTCATCTGATCCTTTGTCTATGTATACATGTACACACATATACACATACTCACATATGTATTTATACACACATACACTCTCCTATATATACATATATATTCCCTTCAACTATCCTCATACTGAGAAAAGTCTCATGAGTTACAATGATCATTTTTCCATGTAGGAATGTAAATAGTTCAACTTTAATAAGTTCCTTATGATTTCTTTTTCCTGTTTACCTTCTCATGCTTCTCTTGCTTCTTGTATTTGAAAGTCAAATTTTCTGTTCAGCTCTAGTTTTTTCATCAAGATTATTGGAAGTCCTCCATTTCATTGAATGATC
>CM053585.1:244681981-244698750 GCA_028646515.1 Pseudochirops corinnae | reverse complement strand
GATTTCTTTTTCCTGTTTACCTTCTCATGCTTCTCTTGCTTCTTGTATTTGAAAGTCAAATTTTCTGTTCAGCTCTAGTTTTTTCATCAAGATTATTGGAAGTCCTCCATTTCATTGAATGATCATGTTTTCCCCTGAAGCATTATATTCAGTTTTGCTGGGCAGGTGATTCTTGGTTTTAATCCTAGCTCCTTTGACCTCCAGAATATCATATTCCAAGCCCTTCAGTCTCTTAGTGTAGAAGCTACTAGATCTTGTGTTATCCTGATTGTGTTTCCATAATACTCAAATTGTTTCCTCCTGACTGCTTGCAGTATTTTCTCCTTGACCTGGGGACTCTGGAATTTGGCTATGATATTCCTAGGAATTTTCTTTTTTGGGATCTTTTTCAAGAGGTGATTGGTGAATTCTTTCCATTTCTATTTTGCCCTCTGGTTCTAGAATATTAGGGCAATTTTCCTTGAGAATTTTTTGAAGGATGCTTTCTAGGTTCTTTTTTTGATCATGGCTTTCAGGTAGTCCAATAATTTTTAAATCATCTCTCCTGGATCTATTTTCCAGGTGAGTGGCTTTTCCAATGAGATATTTCACATTGCCTTCTATTTTTTCATTTGTTTGGATCTGTTTTATAGTATCTTGATTTCTATAAAGTCATCAGCTTCTATTTGCTCCACTCTAATTTTGAAGGAATTATTCTCTTCAATGAGTTTTTGAAATTCCTTTCCCATCTGAGCAATTCGGCTTTTTAAGGTATTCTTCTCCTCATTGGCTTTTTGGGCCTCTTTTGCCATTTGAGTTAGTCTGTTTTTTAAGGTGTTATTTTCTTCAGGATTTTTTTGGGTCTCTTTTAACAGGCTGTGACTTGCTTTTCCTGATTTTCCTGCATCATTTTCATTTCTCTTCCCAATTTTTCCTTCACTTCTCTTACTTGATTTTCAAAATCCTTCTTGAGCTCCTCCATGGTCTATAACCAGCTCATATTTTTCTTGGAAGCTTTTGGTACAGGTGTTTTGACTTCATTGACCTCTTCTGGTTCCATGTTTTGATCCTTTTTTGTCCCTCAAAAAGAATTCTATGGTATGATTGTGCTTTCTCTGTTTATCTTACCAGCCAAATTACTTGAGTTTTGAGCTCTTCAACACAGTAGAACTCTGCTTCCAGAGTACAGAGAGCTATGTCCCAAATCTCTGGGGCTTATGCAGATGTTGTGAGAGCTATGAGGAGGGTGTCCTCTATATAGATATTCCAAGCTCTGGCACACTGGCCACACACCCCAGGATCAGCACCCAAGACTGCGATCCAGATCCAAGAAGCACAAAGCAAGAATTACCGCCTGAATGGTTGTTTGGTCCCCCTACAATCTGCAGGCCAGGAATTCTGGAGGCAGCTATGGGGCATCAGCTGCAGCCGCCACATATCCTCCACCTCTTGCCCTGTGTGCAGGGGCCAGGTCACACTCTTCTGTCATCCAGTTCCAACAGAGTTCCCCACTGACCCATTGCTTTCTCTTTGGCATTTATGAGTTGAGAAGTCTGGAAACCTCCACAGCTGCTGGTGATTCACTCTCCTGAAGTCTGCTCCAGCTGGTCTGTACCATGGGTTGAGACCATCCTGGGTCTGGTTGCAGGCAATTCATGTGGGACTGTACTCAGCTCCCAGCATGTTGTGATAGATTTGTTTCTCTCTGTCACTTTGTAGGTTCTGTACCTCTAAAGTTTGTTTAGAGTGATATTTTAAAGGTATTGGAGGTGTTTGGAGTGGGAGCTGCATGGAGTTCCTGTTTTTACTCTGCCATCTTGGCTCTGCCCCCTTAATTTTTTTAATGAATAAAAAAATATTAATTTCAAAGATTGAAGTTGAAGTTTCAAAGTTCAAAGTTTCTTTCTTGTTTGTCTCTTCCTCTGGACTTCCTTCTGTTAAATACATTTAAAAACTGCCCAATAACAGTTTCATTTCTTTCTTTTTTTCCCAGTCTTATTATTGCTATTCTTTCTCCTCTCTGGCTCTCCTCCCCAAGTTCTTGTTCCTTCCCCAACAATTAAAAACAAACTATTCATTGTAACAAAGAAGTATAGTCAAGTAAAACATCTACTATTCACTATGAGCAAAAATGTATGTCCCATTCAGCACCCTGAGTCGATTACCTCTCCCTTAGGAGGTAGGCTGCATGGCTTATCAGTGGTCTTTTAAAAAAGTGTTGCTCATTTCATTGACTAATTCTTAAGTCTTCCCAAGTTGTTTTTCTTTATGGTATTGTAGTCATTGTATCACTTATTCTGGATTTGCTCATTTTGCTCAGCATTAGTTCATGTAAGTCTTCTTCATTTTTTCTGAATCCATCTCTTTCATTATGTTTTATGATGTAATGTTATTCCATTATATTCATATGCCATATTTTTTCATTGTTGTTCATGTTTTTCAGTCATATTAAACTCTTCATGGTCCCTTTTGGAGTTTTTCTGGCAAAGATACTGGAGTGGTTTGCCATTTCTTTCTCCAGATCATTTTATAGATGAGGAAAATGGGGCAACCAGGGTTAAGTCACTTGCTCAGGGTCATACAGCTAGTAAATGTCTAAGGCCAGATTTGAACTTGGGAAAATGGATCTTCCTGATCCCAGGATTAGTGATCTATTCACTGCATTACTTATAATTTCTTCAGTCATTCCCAATTGATAAGAGTACCTCCTTCCTTTCCAGTTCTTTGCTATAGCAAAAAAGTACTGCTATAAATAATTTTGTACATATATTTTCATACTTTCTTTTTTCTCTTTGCTGATTATGCCTAGTAGTGATAGGTTAATAAAGGGTCTGCACAGTTCAGTGACTTTTAGTTTCAAACTGCTTTCCAGAATGGATGAATCAGTTGAATTCACAGTTTCACTAACAGGGCATTAGTAGATTTGTTCTTCCTCAACTCTTCCAGCAATTATATTCCTTTTCATGTCAACTTTGCTAATCTACTGGTTGTGAAGTAGGATCTCAGAATTGTTTTAATTTGAATTTTTATTATCATTATTGATTTGGAACATTTTTTAATATAGTTTTTGATAGCATGGGTTTCTTCCCTTGAGAACCACCTGTTTCATATGTCTTTTGGGGAATGGCTCTTACTCGTATATATTTGAATCAGCTCCTCATGTATCTTGGATGTCAGAGAAACTTTCTGCAAAGATTTTTTCCTTATCAAAAGCTTTTAATACATTTATGTAATTATATGATTTTTATTGTTTTTGTTATTAATATGGCATATTATATTTGTAGTTTTCCTAATATTGTATTAAGCCTTTATTCCTAGTATAAATCTAACTTGGTAATAGTGTATTTATCTTCTTAGCATGTTGATGTAGCCTCTCATAATATTTTATTCAATATTTTTGCATCTGTACTGATTAGGGATATTGGTCTATATGTAGTTTTCATTTTTGCTTTATCTCTCCCTAACTTAGTTATCAAGACCATAGTTGTATAATAGAAGAAATTTGATAGATTCTTTTCTTTTCCTAATTTTGCAAGTAATTTATATGACATTAAAATTCATTGTTCTTTGAGTCTTTGTTAGAATCCACTTGCAAATGCATTTGGTCCTGGGTTTTGTCCTTGGGGAATTAATTTATGTTTTGTTCAATTTTATTTCCTGTGATTAGGCTATTTAATTACTCCTTTTCTTGTCTTTTAATTTTGTCTACTGACAACTCTGCTAGGCCAAATACCTCTAAAGATATAAAAGAGAAAGGGGAAAGGACTCATATGTGCAAAAATATTTAGGATGGATCATTTCATAATGGTAAAGCACTGGAAAAAATGAGGAATGGCTGTGGGCAACAGTAATGATCTCTAACTGGAGTAATTTTCTTCAGCTCTCCTGACCCTATTCTCTTCCCTTTGCCCAGACATCAATCATTTGTTCTTACCCTTTATTTTTTTTTTTCAATTTAATTCTCCCTTAGTGATCCATACTTTGAAACTGAAGTTTGTTTTGCTGGAAACTTCCTTCTTCAATATAACCTTACTTTTAAGATTTCCTTTCCTGCTTCCCTATACCTGCCTGTCTCCTTGTTGAGTTTTATGTATTTTTCCACCAAATGCTGTGTGTGTTCAGCCTTCCTGTACATAGTTCAGATAAGAAGGGTGTTCATGTGAACCTCCCTCCTCTCACCCCCTTTTCCATCTTCTTGTACTTTTCTTCTCAAGCACCTTGATAATGAAAAATACTAAGTTCTTTTTACCCCCTTCTTCCACCTTTCTTCCAAACATATTCCTTTCCCCTGCCTTTTCTTTCTTCTTTCAAAATCCTCAGAACAGAACAAAACTACCCCTAGATCTTCTGTGTTTAACTCTCTTCCGTGATAACTGGAGATATTAGGGTTCCAAAATGACACTTGTTTCTTCTCTCTCTATTATAATGTAAGAAATCTGTAATTACTTAGTTCCTCGCAATTGCTCAAATAACTTTACTTTTCAAAGTGTCTCTTGACTACTTTATATTTCAGAGTTTCTGCTCATATCTGGTCTTTTCCTCTAGGATGCTTGAAATTGGCCTGTTTTTACCAAAAGTATATTTCCTCCTTTCAGGACTGAAATCTTTTTCCAGGGTAAATTATTCTTGATTGTACGTCCTTAACTTCTGCCTTATAGAATAGTTCAAGATTTCTTCTTCTTTATGGTAGTAGATGACTGTAGTTCTTTGGTACTTGAACTTCTTTATAACTTCCTACAATATTTTAAAATTAAACCTGAGAGTTCTCAATTTTGGTTATGACATTCCCTGAGAACTATCATTTTGAGATTTATTTCAAGAGATATCCAGTAGATTCTTCCTATTTTCACTTTGTGTTCTCATTCTAGTAGATATTATCAGTTTTCATCTAAGATTTCTTAAAATAAAGTGTATGTTTCTTTTTTTAAATCATGGTCTCCAGGGAGTCAGATGATTCTTCAGTCATCTTTCTTTGACCTGTTTACCAGATCTGTTATTTTTGATAGTAAACACCTAGCATTTTCCTCACGTTTTTTCAATATTTGTATTTTGTTCTCATACAAGATATCTCAGAAGTCTTAGTGAAGTTTTAAGCTATAATAACGATGACATAGTGACATATTAAGCTTTCATCACTTAAAACTATTAACTTAAGAATATTAGTAATAGCTAAAAAATCTGAGACTAATTTTAGGTGTTAGTTGCTGTGATATAGTCACATGTTAAACTTTAATAGCCTAAAACAGCACTAAAATTTTGGGACATCTTTATTTCTTGTTATTTTATGAAGTCAGTGATTTCTATTTGATCTATTGTAACATTTAAGGACTTTCTTATTTTGGTCAGGTTTTCCACCTTCTCTTCCAAGCTTTTTATATTCTTTCCACTTCTTTCCCCTAGGGCTCTTATATCATGTGTATTTCATTTTCTCTCTTTAATTCTTCCAGGTATTTTTCTAGTCCTTGGAGTTAAGACATTTTTTTCCCCCTCTGAATCTCTGTTTGTAGTCGTAGTGGAAGTACTCTCTCCTAGTGGGTTTGTTTTTTGACCATCTCGTGATCCATACTATCTCCTCATAGCATTCAGTATCTTTTTCTATTTACTCATGTCTGCAGCTTCACTTTCTAATTTAAGACTTTGTATCAGGTCCAGGCTCTGTCTCAGTCTGCACTCTTAGGTGGAATAGTAGGGTTCTGCTTGGTCCTGACTTGTTTTCCTATGCATTTAGAGCCCTGGCAGGTTTCATGCAGTCCCCTCCTAGATCAACTAAGTTCAGAAGGGCTCTTTGGAATGTCTCAGGTCACAGGACTATGAACTCCCAGCACCCCTGGGGTGTCTTGGTCTGAGAGCTGTTCAGTGTCAGAATGCTGAGGGCTTCCTACCACTCTGGGGCTTTCTCATCTGAACACACCAGCCATCCCCACACCAAAGTACAGAATGCTGCCGGCTTCAGGTGCCCCTTGGAGAATCTTCAGCCTATGATGAAGGCATTTGTCTTATCTTTACTTTCACTGGCTTTTTTTTTTCTTTTGGGTAAAGACCGCTTTCCCAATGCCCACAGATTTCTGACTAAATTAAAACATTTGCTATAGTTTTCTTTGGATTTATTGATCATTATTTGATCTTACACTCTTTTTGCATCTTTGCTGGAGTACATAGTGAGAGCTAGTCTCCTCTGCCTGAATTGATTCACACTTAATCCCCCAGTATTTCCTTCCCCAAGCCACCCTCCAGGTTATCTCCTCTGTCCCCTAGGGTTTAGATGTAATCATCTTAATGTAATATCTGCCCAACCCCGATATAATAGGGAGGAAGTCTGAGTCTGCTGATAATGGAAAGGTCACTGGGTTGTGAGACTCCGGTCCCAAGGTCTAGGTCCAGCTCTACTAGGAAGATGCTTTATGATCTTGGACAAATCATTTCATAGTTCTTTGGGTATCAGTTCCCTTAAATATGAAATGAGGAGTTTGGATGAAATGTCCTATACGGTTCTTTCCAGTGCTGCAGCAGTGATCTTAGATAATGATCTATGATCTTAGGCAAATGTAGAGTAATCCTTTAATTTTTACAGATGAGGAAACTGAGGCCCAGAGGTGAAGTGATTTGTCCAAGACCTCAGTTTTAAGTGACGATACTGAGGAGGCTTCTCACCCAGCTTCTCTGACTGCAAAGCCAGTGAATTTCCCACTTCATCACATAGGCATATGTGTTGTTTGTTTCTGAATCTCTTGGAGCTCTGGAAATGGGAACCAGGGGGATGGTTAGAATGACTTTTTAAGGTTTTTTTTTTCTCTGAAGGCCTCTGATTTACTGCACACTTGAAAATTTCCAAGTGTTTTTGTTCTGTTTTTTTGGCCTCTTTCTTCCCTCCCCTCCTGCACCTTCCTCCCTGACCCCCTCCCCCCAATCCAGAGAGAATGTGGCGCCAGCCAGAACTGGGTGTGCCCAGCTAGGGCTTTAGGAGGCGGGAGGGGGTCAAAACAGAGTGACTTCCCAGAAGTCAGAGCCCTGTCATGCGTGCCTTCTCTTTCTTTCTCACTATATTCTGGCTATATGACTGGTCTTTCTGCTTGGAGGTTGTGGGGACTGTCATTTCCTCACCTGCTTTCAATGAAAGAAAACTTTAATTCCAGATGTGGCAGCTTGGGTGACAGCTGGCAGGAGGGAAAGTCAGAGGGGGGGGTGGAGAGGGGAGGAGAGAGGGTGGGAAGTGGGTGTTATTTTGAGTAAGGTAATACTCACTTAGGAATGGGTGGGAGGAAGAGTGAGGTCTGTGACTGAGGAAGGAGACAGATTAAGATAGAGACAGGGACAGAGGAGAAGAGGAAGGACAATCTAGCCTCAGTGATGACAGAACACATGTCTTTGCACATAACTCGGGAGCTGGGCTGGGAGAGTGAGAGGGTGTCAATAAAGGATAGTATAAATGACAGGTAGGTAATGCAGTGGAGAGAGTGCTGGACAGAAAGGCAGGAAGAAAACCTAAGTTCAAATCCAGCCACTGACACTTACTACCTGTGTGACCCTGGGCCAGTCACCTAACTTCTCTCAGTCTGTTTCCTCATTTGCAAAATGGGGATGACAATAGCACCTGCCTTCCAAGGCTGTTGTGAGGATAAAACGACATAATATTTGTAAAGGTCTATATGCATAACTAGGTGATACGTGGATAGGGAGCTGGGCCTGGATCAGGAAGATCTGAGTTCAAATGTGTGCATAGACACTTACTAGCTGTGTGATCCTAGGCAAGTCACTTATCCTCTGACTCAATTTCCTTAGCAATAAAGTAGAAATGTTAATAACAAGCACCTTTCTCTCAGAGTTGTAAGGATTAAGTGAGATATTTGCAAAACCCTTAGCACAGTGCCTAGCACATTGTAGTCGCTTCATGTTTATTCTCCAGTATTTGGGAGGTTAGGAGACCCAGGGTTCTTCCACTGATTCACTCTGGACTTTAATTGAGCTCTTCAGTTTTTTGGTTCTCAGTTTCAGCATCTGTCAAATGGGATGTGGATACCTTTACTTGTTTGCTTTGCAGAGGTATTATGAAGATCAGCCAGATAATAGACTTGAAATACTTGGAAAAATTAGTCTTAGAAAGTGAAAATTTTATAATACGAGAGTCATAAAGGATCTTAGGACATAAGGTGTCAGAACCGGAAGACTTGAGAAATCACTTTGTTTAGATTTCTCATTTTACAGATGAAGAAACTGGGACCCTGAGAAATGAAGTTATTTCCCAATGTCATTCAGTAAGTAGCCGCAGAGACAGTTCCTATTCAGGCCCCAGTTCAGGATTATTGCCACTGTGTTGTTCCCAGGGCATCATACAGACGAGGCCAGGGAGCGAGTAAATTAGGCATTGGCTTTATAAACTCTTCAGCTGACTTGACTACAGTTTCCTGTTTCCTGGGAGGCTAGATAGGGAGTCTGAGCTGGGGAGATGGAGTGGGAGATGGCCTGAGGCAGCTTCCCTTCCAGGCCTTCTCAGCCTCAGGCTGTTGCCTCTGCCCCATACCTCTTCACCACTACCCCATCTCATCAAACATTGCCTTCTCCTGCCCGGTGGGCCTGAGTCTGACTCAGCAGGAAGTGACTGTCCCCAAAGACTGTAGGGTAGCCTCTTATCAGTTGTTTCCTGGCATTTGGTGTCACGAGCCGGGCAGTGAAGGAAGTATTTTTCTTTGGGAAACTAGGGAGTGGAATGTGAAGGAAACCTCTGGCAGGGCTCTGAGTGAATCCAGCATTGGGTTTGGAGAATGGCAAAATTGGAAAGAAACCTCTGTGATCGACCTGTCCCTGAAGAAGAATGCCCTCATTGTCTCCAACAAATAGTCACGGGCCCCTCCCCTCTTCTCTGTCCATGCCCTCTAATGCCTCAGTACCTGGGGAGAGTGGGCTAAAGCATGGCTCAGTTTCTACATAGTGTCTCATCTCTCCATCCCCCAAGTTCACTTCCCAATGCAGCATGGTTAATGAGTAGATGAATCTGTATTTCTACTTCTGTTGGACTGGGCCAGTCAAAGCCCTTGTGATTTGGGCCTTTCTGATCTGACTTGGGGCAAATGTTTGTGTGAAGTCTAATTCCTGGAATTTTGGTGGTCCCTCTCCTGACTTATTTGAAGCTCACAATATCAGCTGCCATCACCTTTCCCCTAAAATAGAAAAGAACAAACACCAAAAAGCAAAGAACAGAGGTAATTATTATTCATGGGCCCGGGGTCAGTCTCAGATGGAGAGGGTCTGAAGCTTCTCCTCTGTCTCTTTCACCCAAACAGCAGCTAGACAGGAAAAATCCTATCTGCTTTTCTCTTGAAAACTTGGGGAGACCTAATTTATTACCTCCCAAAGCAACCTGTTCTATTTTGGGGTAGTTCTTGTTGCTAGGAAGCATTTCCTTATATCAAGCCCCAACAACTTCCACCTGCTGCTCCTAGTTCTGCTCTTGAAGGCCAAGAACCACATGACGGTCCTCCAAATACTTGAAAATAATTATGATGTGCCCCCTAAGTCTTTTCATTTTTGGGATGAATATGTTAAATTCCTAAAACCAGTTCTCATATGGTGTGATCCTGAGACCCTTCAGTACCACTAGCTAATTGTCTTTGGATTTCACTCTGTTGCCTTTCTTAGGGGGTAGGGTAGGACATTTTGCCCTTTGGTATTGCAATGTTTCTCCTGTTCTTCCCAGAACAGATCTCATATCGCCTTCATATAATAGCCCTCAAAATCTTTAAAGGTAACTATCATATTTCCTCTGAGTCTTCTCCAGGCTAAATATCCCCAGTTCCTTCAGTCAATGTACATATAACATGAACTCAAGGTCTTTCACTGTCCTGGATGCCCTTCTGTGGACACTTTCTGGCTTATCAGTGGCCTTATTAGACTGTGGTGCCCAGAACCACCGTACTAAAGATGAGGTCTGATGAAGGCAGAGTGCAGTGGGGACTGTCACCTCATTACTTCTGGAAGCTATGCCCCCTTAATCTAGTCCAAAATCCAATTAATATTTTAGACTGTCCTATCATAAATGCTGATTTGGACTGAACCTGCTGCAATAATCCTTCAGATCTTTTTCAGAATAATCAGTATTGTTCTGATACCTCTCCACTTCTTATAATTGTGAAGTTAATTTGGTTTTTTTTGTACCTGGGTTCAGGACTTTATATTTACACCTACTGAATTTCATCTTATTGTGTGAAGCCCAATACTGTTAATGTCCTTTTTGGATCTGATTCTGTCATTCATTGTGTTAGCTGTCCCTCCCAGGTTTGTGTCGTCTGCAGATTTGATGAGTATAACATCCATGCCTTTATCAAATCACTGATCAAAATGTTAAGCCTCAGAGGGCCAAACACAGAAGGCCCTCCACTGGAGACCTCCATCCACATTGACATTGAACCATTAACAATCAGTGCTTTGATCCTGGTCATCCAACCAATTCTGAATCCATCTGGATGTATTATTTTTTTTCACTGACTTGTTTATTTACTTTTAGTTTACAAGATTCAGTTCCACAATCCCTTGAGTTTCAAATTTTCTCCCCTCTCTTCCCCTGAACCCCCATGGTGGCATGCAATCAAGTACAGGATCTGCAAATACTTTCACATTGTACAATAGTCTGGTTGTATGGAAGGGTTGTAACGGATGTATTATTTTTTAATTCCTATCTCTCCATCCTGAGGCAGCCAGGTTGCACAGTGGATAGAACGATGGTTCTGGAGTCAGGAAGACCTGAGTTCAAGTTCAGCCTCAGTCACTTACTAGTTGTGTGACGCTGGGCAGACCACTTAACCTCTAGGTACCTCAGTTTCCTCAACTGTAAAATGGGGATCACAATACCACCTATTTCCCAGCATTGTTGTGAGGATCAAATGAGATATTTGTAAAGCACTCAGTGCAGTGGCAATGCCTGTCCCCCTCCATCTTCTCCACAAGAAGGGTCTGGCAACCTGATCAAAAGCTTTGCCAACATCTTGCTAAACTATGTCCAGAGCATCCCCTTTATCTGCTACTTTAGTAATATTGTCAAAGCAGGAAGGCAGTTCTTGTGGCATGTCTGTGCCTAATACAGTCCTTGTTGGCTCTCCTTTCTAGGTGTTTGCATGGTCCATTCTAGAGTTTTTCCAGGAATTGAGGTCAAGCTTCCTGGAACATAGTTTGCAGACTCTGTTCTTTTTCCTAACAAATGCTTGACCTTTTCTTAAAAATTGGGACATTGGCCCCTTTCCAGTCTTATGGTACCTCTCCCATATCCCAAGACTTTCCTTTTATTGCAGTGTCTCAGCAATCACATCTATTAGTCCTTTTAGGAACAGAGGATAGTGTTCATCTGGATCCCATGATCTGAATTCTTTAAGGATAGGAAGATGCTCTGTAACTATTTCTCTTGGGTGTCAACTCCCTATTCGTCATATTTGTTCTATTATATGTGTGTGTACACACACACACACACACACACACACACACACACACACACACTCTTCTCCATTTGAATATGACCTCTGTGAGAACAGGGGCCATTTTGCTTTGGTCTTTGTCTTTCCTGTGCTATTTTAATATTGACAAATTTATAAATATGTCATCTCCTCTGGTCCCCACAGCAAGCCTGTGAGTTAGGTGTTGTTATTATCTCTATTACACAAATGAGGAAACAGACTGAGAAAAGTTCAAATGACTTGCCCAGGGTCATGCAGCTAATAAGTATCTGAGGAAGAATTTGAACTCATATTTGCCTGGCTCCAAAGTCAATGCTCTTCCCCAGGGTACCCCCTAGCTGACCCTCTGAATAGGAGTAGAATGTGAGCTCTTTGAAAGTAGAGAGTGTGTCATTTTTTATCTTTTTAATTTTGGTGCCTCATGCCACAGAATAATTGACTTAGAGCTGGAAGGAATCTTAGATATCATCGAGGCTGTGTCCATCATTTACAGAGGAAGGCCTTGAGGTCCAAAGTGACTGGCCTGAGGTTCCCCGAGCTTCAGACGTGGGGCCTCCGACTCTAAATCCAGCTGCAACAATTCTCTGCTCTGAGCAGATCCCAGCAGAGCACAGTGTTGATAGCCTTGACCCACCGAGCTGGGCAAGAGTTCAGGCAAGAATTTCCTCCGGGTGAGAGGTCGTATTTCTTTCATCAGTCCCTGCCTTCTAATTAATGGTAACTAGATTCCATTGCTGTTGGTGCTTTTTACTTTTCTCTGTAGTTTTGTATCCGTTTTTTCATTAGAGCCTCAAATATTACTATAAGATTGGGAGAACAGTTATTATAATACTTGTTACAATTATAATTATTATAATAAATATAGCAAATATAAACTATATAATAAAATATGATAATGTAATCAATGTAGCATAATTGATTTAATTATAATTATAATAATACTTATTGTACTACTCAAGAAATCATCAAAATGACAACCCAAGTCACGTAGCTAGCACATGGCAGGGCCAGGACTCGGACCCAGGCTTCCTCAGAGTTGTAGTGGACTTGTGGTCAGAGGACACGACCTCAAATTCAGATTCCTACCTTTCCCACCTTCTTATACCTCCCATCACCATGTACCCTGTGATCCTTTGTTGCAGCTTCCCTGCTGTTCCTTATACAAGACACCCCATCTCCTGCCTGGGCATTTTTACTGGCCCTTGTTCCCCATGTCTGGAACGCTCTCCCTCTTTGCGTCTGCCTCTTGGTTTCTCTGGCATCTGTTAAGTCTCAGCTAATGTCCCAGAGAGGTCCTGCTTTCTGCAAGATACCTTTCTCAGTCCTCCTTAATTTGAGTGCCTTCCTCCTGAGGTCAGCTCTAGTTTATCCTGTGTCTGTCTTGTTCGTACATAGTCATTTGCACGTTTTCTCTCTCCTCCATTAGACAGAAGGCTCCTTGGGGGTAGGGACTCCTTTCCCTTTCTTTGTATCCCCAGTGCTTAGCTCAGCGCCTGGCATATAATAGGCGCTTAATAAATGCTTGTTGACCTCACTCGATGTTCTTTAGGCACTTAATAAATTCTTGTTGACCTCACTTGACATTCTTTCACTTACTAGCTGTGTAACTGTGGACTTTAGGAGCTTAATTTTCCTCATCTATAAAACAGGATTAATATTATTCCCCCAGTTTCCTTTATGGAATGTTTTGTGAAATGTACTTTGTAAACCTTAGAGCACCTAAAGTGCTCTGACAATATTATCAGTGTATGAATAGGCATTTATTAAGGACCTGTTATGTTCCAGGCATTATATTAGGCACTGGGTATATCAATTCAAAAGCAAGACAATCCCTGTGTCCCCCAAAACACTGTCATTCTATTGGGACAGAGGATTTTCACCTGCAGTCTGTGAACTTCTTTTTAAAATATTTTGATAACTACTTCTTTTTAAAATTTTAACTCACAAAACTTTATTTAATTTCAAGTAAAAATGTTACACATACATCTGTGGTAGCCAACAAAAGGCATACAGATGAGAATTTATTTTCCTATAAGTTGACAGTGATTCTATAACTATATTTCAATATAATTGGTTTCCTTTGTAATAATTAAATGTTTTATTTTATGCATTTAAAAGCATTTGGAG
Source organism: Pseudochirops corinnae (assembly GCA_028646515.1). Classification (NCBI taxonomy): domain Eukaryota; kingdom Metazoa; phylum Chordata; class Mammalia; order Diprotodontia; family Pseudocheiridae; genus Pseudochirops; species Pseudochirops corinnae. The sequence continues at coordinate 244,685,206 of CM053585.1, read as the reverse complement.
AAGGAGTCCATAGGTTTCACCAGACCCCAAAAGGATCAAAGACTCCTGTATTAAGAGAATATAGCATTTTCATATATAAGAAATACAAGAGATAGAAACATATACACACACAATAAAGATGATTGGGGTTGGAGGAGGAGACTAACAACCAGAGTAACTGGGAAAGGTTTCTTGAAGAAGGTGGCATTTGAATTGGTCCTTGAAGGGAGCTAGGGTTCCAAAAGGTGTAGGACCTCTTTCTAGCCTTGGAGGTCAGTCTGTTCAAAGTCACAGAGATGAGAGAAAGCATAGTATTACTAGGAACAGTGAGAAGGTTAATTTGGTTAGAATATAGAGTTTGTGAAGGAGACTAATGTGTAATAACCCTGGAGCCAAATTATGAAGGCGTCAACTGTCAATCAAAGGAGTTTGTATTTTATCTTAAAGCCACTAGAGCTTCCTGAGCTGATGTGGTGGGACCTGGACTTTTGCAATATCAATTGACAGCTGGAAAGAAGATGGATTAGAGAGGGCAGAGGCTAGGTTTAGGGAGACCTATTAGGAGAAGGTTATTGTAGTGGGTCACATGAGTGGTGAAGAGGGCCTAAAACTAAGGTGGTTGTGGCATGAGTCAAGAGAAGGGTATGTTTTGTAAGAAGGTCTGGAGGTAGAATTTGCAGGTCTTTGTAACTGATTAGATAGGGAGGGTGAGTGAGATAAGGAGTGGAGGATGCCTTTTAGACTTAGACTGTGGGTGACAGGAAGGGTGATATTGCCTTCAACGGAAATAGGGAAATTAGGAGAAAGGGTGTTTTTAGGGAAAAAATAATGACATTGTTGTCTTCTTTTTTTTACATAAAAAAACATGAGAATATCCATACACAAAGTAGAACACAAAGAGAGGATTGTGTATGAAATAGTGAATTTCTATTTTATACTTGCTTATTTTAAATGTATATAATAAATTCAACCCTTTACTTTCAAAATGTCCTACTTGTCTGTGCTTCTTTCTGAACTTCCTTCTGCATTCCTCTGAGTGCTTTTAAAATGTTTCAATGGATCTCCTCTTTTTTCTTTTCTTTTCTTTTCCTTTTGTTTCTTTTGGCATCACCATTACTACCTTAATTAAAAAGGAAAAAAAATTCACACTGTGGCATGTCCAAAAATGTATGTCTTCTATCGCACCTTGAATTCACTGATGCTCTCTTTTAGGAGGTGAGTAACCTACTTCATCACAGATCCTCTGATGATGTGGTTGGTCACTGTTTTAATCAGAATCCTTAAGTCTTTTGATGCCGTTGTAAACAGGTTCTGTTAACTTCACTCTGTACCAATTCATACTTCCCAGGTTTCTCTTTTGCTGTTTCTTATGACATAGTAATATTGCATTTCATTAACACTCCGCAATTTGTTCAGCCATTCCTTTAATGATGAGCACTCAGTTTCCAGTTTTTTCCTTTTATTTTTTTCCTGTTAATCTTTCCTTCAGGATCAGGAAGTTTGATTTGCTTATGATTATTCCTTCCCTGTTATTATCCTCCCTCTTAATTCCCCCCTCCCTATATTCTTGCCTGTCTATCTGTTGAGTCTGATGTATTTCTACATGTATGTGTGTGTGTATGTGTGTGTGTATATGTGTGTGTGCGTGTATTCAACCGCCATTTGTCTAATTTAGATAAGAATGCAGTTTATCTGATATCTCTTCTCTTTACCCCTTTCCTCTACAAACTTTATACATACCCTTGAGAAATGGTAAATTCCACCCCATTCTCCCTCTTTTATATATTCGTGTGTTGCTTTTATCTTCTCTTTTCTTTCCCACCTGAAACCCTCAGAACAGAATTCTGCTTCAAAGTGCTTTGAATGTATTAATGTTCCAAAGGGACACTTGCTTTTTCTCTTCCTTTTAGAATGTTAACCCTCCATCATTACATAGTCCCTTCTAATTCCTCAAATAGATTTACTTTTCAAGGTTTCTCTTGAGTCTTAGTTTCAATTTCAAAGTTCCCACTCAGTTCTGGACTTTTCATTGGGGATGCTTGAAAATTCTCTCATCTTTTAAAGACCCATTTTTTTTGGTAGTGGTGGAAGGGGGGGAAGAAGGGTTATATTTAGCTTTGCTAAGTTAACCTTTCCTGCAAGCCCTTATTTTACCTTTTGGAATATTGCATCCCAAGATCCCTTCTCATTTGTAGTGGAAGTTGTAAGGTCTTACATTATCTTGACTATGGTTCCTTGGCGTTGGAACACTTTCTGACTGCTTACAATATATTTTCTTTGACATGGAAGCTCTGGATTTTGGCCATACTATTCCTGGGTGTTTTCATTTTGGAGTTTCTTTTCAAGAGGTAATTGGTGAATTCTTTCAACTTTTACTTTGCTCTTTGGTTCTGAGACATCTGGCAAATTTTTTAGTTTATAATTTCTTGAAATATGTTTGTTAAGGTTTGTATTTAAATTATGATTTGGGGGGAGTCCAGTGGTTCTTAGATTGTCTCTCCTTGATCTTTTTCTATTTTGTTTTTCATACCAAATATCTTATATTTTCTTTTATTTTTTCAATCTTTTGATTTTGATCTAACATTTAACATAATTAAATGGAGTCACTGATTTCTGTTTGGTTAATTCTAAGTTTCAGGTACAAGTACGAAACTAAGGTTTACTACTTTCTGTTCTAAGCTATTTAGAAATAAGCTATTTATTTATTCTGAGCTATACTCTTTTAATTCTTTGCTTCAAATAAAAAATTTTTTAAATTTTTTATCTCTTGCTTTATTTCTTCTAGGTATTCATGTTATCCTTGTAGAAAATCCATTTTTTTTCCTCTTAATCTCTTTTTACAGTGGCTTTGGAATTACTTTCTCCTTCAGCTTGCTGGTACATTGGAAAGAATGCTAGGCCTAGAGTCAGAAAGACCCGGATTCAAATACAGCTTCTGACACTCCTAGCCATGATACCCTGGGCAAGTCACTTAACCACTGTCTGATTCAGTTTCCTTAGCTGTGAAATGAGGATAATAATAGCACCTACCTCACAGGCCTCTTGTGAGATTTTATTTGTAAAACATTTAGCATAATGCCTGGCACATAAAAGGTTCTTTTTAAAAATTGTTTTTAAAATGTTATTTTTCTTTTTCTTTTTTTTCTTTCTTTTTTTAAAATTTACTTATTTACTTTTAATTTGCAAGATTCAATTCCACAATCACTTGAGTTTCAGATTTTCTCCCCTCTCTTCCCCCCCCCCCCC
>CM053585.1:244668086-244681481 GCA_028646515.1 Pseudochirops corinnae | reverse complement strand
GTCTGCTGATCTGTTTTTCTGTTTGTTTGTAACTTCTGTTTGTATTCTCTGAAGTTCAGGGTGCTGACTTTCCCCCCTGAACTAGGTAAATGATATGTTTGATTAAAGTAAGATTGTTAACCCATTTTGAGTTGCTTTCCTTTAGAAAAGCAGATCTAAGAACCTGTGCTAGTAGCTGCCCTAGGTATGCTAGGGTGCTTACTGTTACAGCAAGCAGTACTATAGAATTCTGTATTTGGAAGTGTCTATACTCTGCCCCCTCTCCCAGAAGTAATCCCCACTCCAAAATACACAGCAAGTGATCATCTAAGCTCAGCCTGAAGACCTCCAATGAAGCCCATTCCACTTTTGGTTATATCAAATATTAGAAAAAATTTTCCTCATATCCTAAATTTTGCTCTCTGCAATTTCTACCTGTTACTCCTAGTTTTGTATTTTAGAGTCAAACTGAACAAGTCTACTATCTCTTCCACCTAACAGTTGCCATCAAATAATTGAAGACAATTATAATGTCTTCTGTGAGTCTTTTCTTCTTGAAACTAAACAGTCTCAATTCCTTCATCCATTTCTCCCATGGATTCAAATGGATTTGATATTCTGATTGCCCTTCTCTGGATGCTTTGAACTTATCAGTGCCCTTAGACAATAGTTCTTAAAATTAAACATGATACTCTGTATGGTCTGATCAGGGCCATCACTTCCTTATTCCTAGAAACTAGAAACCTAAAAATTTGAATTCCTAGAATTCTAGACTAGAAGTTCTGAATGCAGCCCAAAATGACACTCGTTTGAGGAGCTGCCGCATGACTGTTGGCTCACACTGAATTCTCAATCCACAAAAACCCCAAATCATTTTCATACTGTTATCTAATCATGTCTTCTGCATTTTGTGTTTATGAATATGGCTTTTTAAGGGAAGACATAGCATTTTTTGTTTGATCCTACTAAATTGCATTTTACTAGATTCAGCTCAGGGCTCTAGCTTCTCCAGATTTTTTTAATTCTCTCATCCAACATGTTGACTAACTTTTATAGCTTTGTGTCATCTGCAAATGTGTTGAACATCTTATCTAATGTTTTCATCCAAGTCAATAAAATAAAAAAGTCATGCTAAATAAAAATGTGAAGCAGCATCAGGCCAAGCAGAGATTCCTGGAACTCTTCCTGGACATCTGCCAGATTGACATAGAATCCAGTCATTCAGCCAGTTCTGAATCTATTTAATTGTCTCATTATCTAGTCCATATCTTCCCACCCTTTTTTTTTTTTTACCAGAATATTATGAGATACTTCATTCAGTGTTTTGCTATGGTCTTACTAAACTATATCTACAGCAATCCCTTGATCCACAGCGTTAGTAACTTGGCACAAAGAGGAGTAAGGTTAGTCTGGCATGACCCACCTGTTATTGACAAAGCCAGACTGGCTCTTTGAAATTATCTTTCCATGCTCACTAACCATGTCTTTAATGATCTGTTGTAGTAATCAGAGTTCAGCTTGACTACATATGAGCACAGCATATAGTTGCATGTGGTAATCTCTGACCGTGTCCTTGATTCTTATCATTGTAATGTTTAAGTTTGAGACTTGCCCTCTTCTTTTTCATTAAGTTTTTTGCTGATTTAAAAAATCAGTTTTATTGGCCTTGACACACACAGCTCTAGGTTTTATTAATTGTTAATTGTTTTCTTATTGGCAATCATGCTGATGTCAGGTAGTATCTTGGCTATTTCTCTTTCTCTGTTTCCTGTTGGCTTTTTGCTTTGTCCCTTTTCCAAATTCCATTAAGTAGAGATGTAACTTTCCTCTTCGATCAAGCATTATTTAATTTTTGGTATTCACATGGACCTATAAATTCTTCTATATTATTTACTATTAAATTTATCAAATTATAGTATGTAAATGTAATGTGTAAAGCCGCTGCATTTCTTTCTTTACATATATCTTCTGAGAGACTAAAAATATAATGAAATTTTTCTATAAATTCTCTGTGTGCTTAAAAATGTGTATTCTCCACTTTCTCAACAAATTCTTTATATCTATTAGTTCTAATTCATTTAATATTCTGTTCAGCTTTGTATCTCACTTTTGTTGAATTTATCACACTTTAATAATAGTAAAATCTCCCTCTATAATTAATTTTAAACTATTTCTTATTTCAAAAGTACAAGCTTTTGACTTAATGATTTTTATTGCAGGATAATTACAGTTATATATATTTCAAATTAATATTTGTTATTTGAATAGAACATTTTGGCACAGTATCATTTCCTTGTTTTTCTCCTTAAATATTTTCTTGTTTATATAGAATCACTGAATTTTAGAAGTCATGCTAAAAAGATTTCCTTATGCAATATTGTTAACAAGTGTCCTCCAGCTTTTGTTTGAATATGTTCAATAATGGGGGACTCACTACTTCCTTGAGTAGCTAGGCGGTGCAATCAATGGAGTATCAGATCTGAAGTCAGGAATACTTATCTTCCTAAATTCGAATCTGGCTTCAGACACTTACTAGCTGTGTGACCCAGGGAAAATCACTTAACTCAGTTTCCTCATCTTTCAAATGAGCTGGAGAAGGAAATGGCAAACCACTCCAGTGTCTTGGCCAAAAAAATGCCACATGGGGCAACAAACAGTCAGATATGACTGCAAAAGAATGAACAACAAACAACAACACTACTTCCTTGGGCAGCTAACTCCATATTTAGAAAATTGGAAAGTTTTTCCTTAGTCCCATGACTAAGTTTTCCTCCTTCCAGTTTCTGCCTTTTACCTCAAGATCTTCCCTCTGTCACTGACACAGAGACTGCAAATGAGAAGTTGTATTCATATCCTTCTTATTCATTCCTTTTTAATTATTAAAGAAGCATTATACTAGTTTTTGGTGTTGTTAACATGTGCCTAATTGCATTATAGGCTGGTTAAAAAAAATGTTTCCCAGAGGCAAAAGTGAAGTTTAGCATGTATAGAGAACCTGCTTTCTGGAATACGGAGAAGGTTCCCTTTGATTCAGCAGGACCATTAAGCTACATATTAGAGGAATGTGGGAATATCAGAAGCACTGTGTTTGATTCTTGCTGTCTATGGCAAAGCTATGTTATCAAAGCAAAGAGAAAGGACTTAAATTGTCTTTAAAGATTAATCAGTGAAAGCCAAGAGGAAGTGCACTTTAAAAAAAGTACACTGAAATCAGAGGATAGTTTAGTGAATTTGTTGATTACCTGGGTGAAGATGTCAGTTTTAATGGTAGCAGGGAATAACAGGCAACAGTAGGGAAGTATGAGGCAGCTAGGTGGCAGAGGTGGGTAGAGTGCTGGGCCTGGGGTCAAGAAGACCTGAATTCCAATCCCGTGTCAGATACTTATTAGCTGGGGGATCCACTTAGCACTAATTGTCTCCATTTCCTCATCTGTAAAATGAGTTGGAGAGGAAATAGCAAACCACTCCAGCACCTTTGCCAAGAAAACCCTAAACTGGATCATGAAATGTTGAACATGACTAATTGATTCAAACAACCATAAAGAAACGAGGGCATCTAGGGGGTACAATAGATAAAATGTCAGACCTAGAATCAGGAAGATTCATCATTTTGAATTTAAATCCAACCTCAGTCACTTACTAGTTGTGTGATGCTGGGCAAGTCACTTAAGCCTGTTTGTCTCAGTTTCCTTATTTATAAAAATGAGCTAGAGAAGGAAATGGCAAATCACTCCAGTATCTTCTTTTTCATTTGAAAGGAAGATTTATTTAACAAGTTTCACTTAGCACAATACATCTAAAAGAAAATCACAATACAGTGAAATATTTAAATCAAGACCCCAGAATTTACTGCAAACACCAAGATCAAATCCTAAAGTATTTTTATTGTCTCAAAATTGTCTCCATTAACTTAAAAAAAAAAAAAAGCTTAAATGTACGTGCCTTACAGGATAGTAAATGACATAAACTAGAACAAATATGCCAAATGTTTCACTTCTGAATCACAGACACAGCTCCTGTATTTGTTTTACAAAAAAGCATGTCTCCAAACATGCATCTCAGAGTTCCATGTAATGTGGTATAAGAACAACATTTAACATAATTTAAATTGCTTTAAACTAAATACTCTTACTGCTTAAGTACACTCCTACAACATAACTACCTTGAGAAAAGCTGAAATTGTTTAACAGTTATAGTCCTTACTCAGCTTGGTTATTACATCCCAGATGAATGGTTTTTTATGCTCAAAAATACTGAACCTAAAAATTTTTAAAATAATTCTGATTTCACTGACAGTAAGCATAAATCACAAGCTTGTATTGTGAAACTGTTAAACTTCATTTTTGTTTTTGTTTTTTCTTTAAAAAAAAGTTGACCAAGAGTCAGTGATTAGGATTACATTCCCCATCTACCACTCTTACTGGATATGCCAGACATCCCTCCCAGTCCATTCACTCCCATAAATGCACAGCTCCTGCTACCGTAGTAGTTGCTGTTCATCAATCCTTTGCTCCCTATGCAATGTTTGATTGAAAATCACTGGTGTTTTCCTGTAAAACTTGATCATATCCATTCATGCTGCTTTGACCACCGTAGCCTCCTCCATAACCCCCACTCAGCTGCTGGCTAACTAGACCACCATAACTGGACTGGTTTGACAAGCCCATGCCTCCCATCATTTGGCTACCATAAGCACCACTGCTTGATCCTGCTGTAGAATTCCAGAAGAGTTCTACACGTCTGTGCTGCATATTGGCTTTGTCTTTTGACATAGCTGCCACAGCATCTTCATGAGTAGCAAATTCAACATCTGCTTCTCCAGTCACTCTGCCATCAGGTCCAATTTCAATGTGTACTTGAACAGGGTTGAGTGGTGAGAAAAAATTGTAAATATAATTTTCAGTAGCTCTGTAAGGTAATCCTCTCATGTGCACACAATGACCTGTTGTACTCTGGAAAGTGGATTCACCATCTCCATATATATGATCAGACATTCCTGAGAAACAGTAATTGATGCCTCTTCCAAATCTATTTGACCCAAAGCCATATCCATCATTATATCCATTGTAGTCGTCATAGCCTCCATACCCTCCACTGTAAGCACCTTGCCTCATTCTTTCAAACCCAGCTCCTCTACCAATGCTGTAATATAGCCTCTGCCAGCCTCAGGCCTATCATAAGGACCTGGCCACTATATAGCCATTAGCTTTCAAGGAGGATCATAATGAGTATGAACTTCTGCCCAGCTGCTCTTGAAGATTTCAACGTACCTGTGCCCTATTCTTTCCTCGTGTTTCTTTAGAGCCTTTTCAGCTATTTCTTGTGAAGCAGACTGCATGAAGACCTCCTCTGGAATTCCACCAGCAATGTTATCCCATTTGGCATGATTTCAACCCTGAAAAAAACTGAACAATTTCTTCCTTGCTACAGCCAAATGGGAGTCCTCTACGGTGCACAAAGCCATCATTGGCAGTGTCAAGGACTAGTGGGACCAGTGTGCTTTAGGATCCAATCCATTTCCACTTTGTTTGACTTGAATACTTCAACATACCTGTGTCCCATAGTTTCTCTGTCTTTTTTCAGTGCCAATTTTACTTAATCTTCTGATTCAAGTTCAACAAATGCTTCCGTACTTGGTCTGCCTTCTTGGGTATAGAAGAAATGAATGCCTGATGCCCCATTTTAAATTTTGCATTCTAAGAAGTGTTGGACTTCATTGGCCAAGTAGGACCAGGGCAAGCTGGGCCTTCACCATGAAGTCTTCTCTGCCTTTAGTGCTCAGCATCATCTTGTTCAGTCATTGGCGGTGGCCCAATATTTGACTTCAGTGTGGCTACAAAGAAAATCTCACTCCAGTATCTTTGCCAGGAAAACTCTAAATGGAGTCAATGAAGAGTGAGACATGACTGAAATTACTGAACAACAACAGGAAAGTATGCTTTCTGATCTAGAGGTTTCTCTGGAAAATGCCTTGAACCCCATGAAATTGAGGGCTATAAAACAAGTTAATAGGGCTCAGGAGTTCTGAGCTTCAATAGAGTTAAAGCTAATTGGATGTTGGCCCCAAGTCTGGCATTAATATACTGAATCTCCAGGACACCACTAGGCTCCCTAAGGAGGGGTAAACCAACCCAGGTCAGAAAAAAAAGAGCAGATTAAAACTTTTATATCCATCAGTCGGTCTTAATAAACATTTGTTAAACACCTATTACATGCCAGGTCCTGTGTTAAGGCTGGGGATACAAATAAAGGAACTCATAATCTAATGAACACCATAATCTAATATATATGAAAAGAAGCTGAAAACTAGGGGCAAGGGGAAGGGAAGGGAAAGGGAGTCTGGCATGGGGAGAATGATGAAGTCCTGCAGCCAAATGGGAAGTGATGAGGTGGCTCCTTTGGACCCTCTCATTAAATAGAGTTTGGAAGGGATTCTTCATGATTACTCTCCACCTTCTCCTTTCAAAAGGAAAGGAGTCCAGGGGACAGAAAATACTGAGGAGGCATGAGTTTCAGAGTTGATGTGATCTTGCAGGAAGATAAGTTTCTAGATGACGAAGTCCCTATAAACAGCCACACAAGAAATGAGAAAGCTGCCTTTTGCCTCTTCCTTAAATAGATCTAAGAAGAGCCCTCATTATCAGTATCAAAGTCTAGATATCAATCCGATGACCTTCTGAGTAAATGGAGAAATTTTCATTGTGTCCATCTTTTCTCCACTGGCACCATGTTTTCTTGGCTCACAAATTGTGATTTAAGAGGTACCAGCATACCACATTACCAGAAATCCCACCGTTAGTGTTCCATTCTTTGAGATAAAGCACTGTCTCCTACTTAAATGTAAATTCTGTTGGATGAAGCTACAAAGATCAGTTATTGACACCTCTGTTCAGATAAAGTGATCAAGGGGCAGGCATCTGGAGTATCTCAACCCTATCCAAGAGGAAGGGTAGGCCTGATCAGCATTTGGTTCAATTTGTTTTTCCTAGGAAGGACTCAATGTATTTTCACCACGCTTCTCTAAGATCAGTTGAATTCTACTTCATATTACAATGGTTTGGTAGGCAGAGACTTGAAAGAGGCCCCAGTTCCAGGAAGGCATTGAAGTCTACCATTATATTTAAAAGTACTAGTAACTGAACCAGATGATGCCATTCTGGCAAAACTCTTACAGCAGATGGTGACTTGTATAAGAGGCAAGGAATGAGAGATTAACCCAAAGAAAATTTAGGATCCAGTCTCTTCAGTTAAGTTTTTAGGGACATATTGGATGAGAAGAATGCAGATGGCTCCAAACGCAGTCTGTAATAAACTATTACCACTTGCTCTTTCAAAGAATAAGAAAGAGGTATTCCTTGAACTTTGAAAAACTTGTATTCTACATTTGGGTATTTTAATGTTTCTCATTTATTGAATTACTAGTAAGTCTGCCTCTTTTAAATGGGGATCAGATTCCAGCCCTGAGAAAATTAAAGCAGGTTTTCCAACAGTTTCTTTTCTTGAGCCTTTTTGATTCTACAGGTATTATGTTCCTAGAGGTCTCTGTTCATAATGACTGGGACAAGTAGAATATTTGGTAGGCACCAAAGGTGGCTGGATTAAACAACAATCAGACTTCTGGAGCTATGAGCTCTCCAATGCGGCTACTTGATATACCATTTTAAGGGAAAAAATGCTTTCATGTTATTAAATCCTAGTGGCTACTGAACCATATCATCACCAGAATTGCTCATTATGAATCAGATAATGCAAGATGGACCCTCTAACAAGATAGGTAAGGTACAAGAGGCTTCTATTACTAAATGGAAATGGTACATGTAAAACTGTAGTTGCCCAGGCATCTCTAGCATAAGCACTCTTCATGAATAGGTTGTAACATTACCAGAGGCAGAGACTAGTAACTGGGGATAACTTAAGGGATAGGGGTCTTGACATTCCTCACAGTGGGCTGAGCTGTGAGCTGTCTAGAAATTGTCTGTAGGAAGACAGAGGCTGAGTTACTGTGTAGTATTACTTGGTCCTCTAAATTTTGCCTGTTGAAGCAATTTATTTACATATATCCCACCAGGAAATATGGTGAGGAGGTTACTTCACTATTTAATATACTCCAAGGGCTCTCTATTACCTCTAGCATCAAAAATAGATTTGTCTGTTTGACCTTTAAAACCCTCACAACCTGGTTCCAATCTATGTATTCAAACTTATTATACATTGTAGAGGACCACAGGCCAGTGGGACTCTGACCCTGATGGCTGAATAAGCCCTCTCAGCTGAAGAGCCTGCTATTGGGCCTGGATCAGTTCCCCATCCCCTGGGAAGGAGCTCAAACACACAGGTGTGAGCATTATATCCTTGAAATAAGTATGGTATACAACTCTGGCCTGGGAACAAAGAAGTATGCAGTGTCCTCAGGGGAAAACAATTAGCAAGAGTTCTATAAAAGCTTATATGTGGGGTAATAAAATTGGCTCTACTTTCCACAGCTTTCAGAGTCCCATCTCTTTTGTGCACTCTCGCAGCCTCTAGGTAAGCAACTTTTTTTCAGCCCTTGCTGCAAGACAGCAGGCTCCCCACAATACATCATTCCCCTTCAACACTCTATAGTCCCATCTAAACTGGCTTTCTTAGTGTCTTCACACACATTCCATGTCCCATCTTCCTGTCTTTGAACAGGTTGTTTTCCACATGTGGTATTCACTCTCTTCTCATTTATGCTTCTAACAACTTGTAGTTATCTTCAAAGTTCAGCTTCAACGTCACCTTCTACATGAAGCCATTCCAGATTTACCAGAGCTGCTAGTGCCTTTTCCAAATCCAGAAAATTATGTTATATTTGTGTAGTTATTTTATATATACTTATACATATATATATATATATATATATACATGCTATCTCCCCAATAGGCAAATTCCCTAATGGAAGGGACTTTTTTTTGTCTTTGTATTCCCAGTACTTGGCATAAGATATGGTACATAGTATACTTAATAAATACTTACTGATTGATAAAAATGGATATAAACTTCCAAAATAAGGCATGGGGTTGACTATATACACTCTTTACTGAAAACATTTGTCCTAAAAGTGGGATAAAATTGTCATGAAAATCCTACAACAGACAGTTCCTCACAATCACTATTGTTAGTATTACCCAAATGACTTTTCTACTTCAGATTGATTTGGTTTTTACTCCTTTTTAATGTCTTTTCTCATAGTGAATTGTCCACCACTCCTACAATATCAAACCTGTTCTGTTGCCTCTCCAGTTTTATCGATGAAATCATGGAGACAGTGAAGGTGCAAACTATTTGATGGTCCCTTTTCTAAACATTGTCACCACCAATAAAGCATTATCACTATCCTAAAGATCCCCTCAGTCACAAAAAAACACAGAACCTTTCTCATCTATGGCTCTCACCTCACTATGATGACCCTGTTTTATGGGAGCATCATCTTTATCTACTTCCAGTCTCTGTCCAGATACACAATGAAGGACAAGACAGTGATGGTCATCTGTACTGAGACCATCTCTATACTTCATCCTTTCAGGTACAGTCTAAGGAATAATGACATGAAGCAGGATCTGTGAAGACTTCTAGGCAAGATGAAGTCCTAGATCTCATTAGATTATTCCTTCCATTCTTAGAGAATCCTTTGTTTCCTCTCAAACCTGATATTTTTTGGATGTTACTGTTCGGAGTTAAATGCCAAAGACAAATACTCTCTGCATGAATGTCCTGATTAAGCATGTTCATTGAACATGCTATGTCTCACATGCAGCAGGCATACCAGAGTATTTGTAATCCCATGTCATATGGTCTTTGGTGCTTGGCCCTGGTTGAACCACTTTTGTTTCTAGCTTGGTTCCTATTCCCCATCTTTGTCTCCCTCTCCCTTCTTTCCACCAAATCATATCCTTTCCGTTCCTTCTAAGCTTTTATAAAAATTACCATTCACTTCATCAAACTGAAAACTTCCCTTAGACAAGGACCACGTCTCTCCCATAAGACTAATTGAGAATCCAAAGACTGTGGAATCATAGGATTTTAAGTTAGAGGGATTGTAGAGATCATCCAATGCAATAATCTCATTTTACAGATGTTAAAACTGAGGTTTGCTGTGTTTCAACCTCTGATGGGCTACTTAACTCCCTGTGTGATCTTCATTTTGCTGAGATTCAGTCACCTCATTTTTCAGAAGAGGGTTGTACTCTATGATCCCAGGATGCTCTGCATCAAATTGATAAACAGCCTTTGTACAGGAACCATTAACTCTCTCCCTCTGTATTTTCCATCCAGATCATCGAACTACATACTGTAAACACTGGTGCTTAATACATGTTACCAATCAGTTCCTACATCTGCCCATGTAAAGGCTTTTTTCAGTATGGAACCTGAACACTCTCCTATCACGAGGCTTTTTCTGTTCCTTCTCAACTGTGTACTCTGTATTTATTTTGCATTTACTTTGTATATAATTTTCTATGGATATATTGTACACCTTTCTCTGACACAATGTAAGTTCCTCGAGGGCAAAAATGGTTTCATTTTTTTTTTTATTTTATGTTCACAATACCATACTCAATGCCTGGCATATAGTAGGTACATACTAAATGTTTATTATCTGAATCGATTATTCAGATTTTTCCATACATATATGTATGCATATATGTGTGTGTGTGTGTGTGTGTGTGTGTGTGTGTGTATATATACATATGTATAAATGGGATGAAGCCATATCAGATGTTATATCTTGGAAAGGATATTAAAAAGCTGAAGAGCTTCTAGGAAGGCAATGAGGATGGGGAAGGGCCTTACAGACAAACCATGTGAGAGTCTAGAAGTGATGGTGTGGGGGTGTTTAGCTTGGAAAAGAGAAGTCTTGGGGGAGGGGAACATGAAATCTGCCATGATATATTTGAAGGACCGTGCATACAAGAAAGATCAGACTTGTTCTGCTCAGCTCGTAAGACTAAATTAGGAACAAAAGGTAGGGAAGTGGTCAAGAGGCAAGTTTAGGCTTGATATAGAGAAAAGCTTCATAACAATCAGAGTTGTCCAAAAGTGGAATGGACTGTTGCAGTGGCAGTGGGTTTCCCCCTCATTGGAAGTGTTCAGAAAGAAGCCAGATGACTATTTGTAGGATCTGCATGGGTTAGAATAGATGGACTCTGAAGTTTCTGCTGGTTCTGGGAATCCTATATGCCTCAGGTCTAGTCCCAGCATTAGCCCTCAGTGCCAGACTGGGTTACCCTTAGCCTCCCATACATTGCCTGCTCTGGCTCTAACGCTGCTTTTCCCCATGCTTGCTACTTAAGTGGTCTTTCTTTTAGAATCTAAAGAGAGAAAGCAAGGATGAGGACCTTGTCAGGTTAGCCCTTGGGAACATCCTTTGTGTTTGTCAGTCCCTCCCTCTCCTTGGTACCCACCCCCTTCCCCAAGAGTTAGGCCTCCTCTTAGCTTTCTCTTCTCCGGACTCCTATGCCTACCCACTCCCAGTCTTGAATTTTGGCTTGCTCTCAATCACCTTCTTCCAATTCTTGGAAATCCAACCAGTTATCTGATCAGCTTATTCGCAGAGGTATCAATGATTATTATAGCCACACTCCACAGAATTTATATAGGAGTAGGAGGCAATGCCTTATCTCAAAGAATTGAAAAACTAATTGTGGGATTTCAGATATGAGGGCACTCTGGTACTCCTTGAATATCACTATAAATCAAGTAGATATAATTCCAGTAGAGACAAGATGTACACAATGATAATTTTTCCACATACTCAAAAAGCCAGCTTTCATTTCAGGCATCTGAACTAAGGGGATCAATAAGACTCCCATAAAATGTTAGAGCTGGAAATTACTTTAAGGACACATTAGATAAAACAGTACAGGCAATAGGGCACTTGGATTCAGGATGACCTATTTTCAAATACCACCTGTGCTACTGCCTGTGTGACCTTGGGAAAGTCATTTAACTTCCCTGGGCTTCAGTTTCCTCAGCTATAAAATGAAGGGGCTGGACTAGATGGTGTCAGAGGTCCCTTGAAGCTCTAGATCTAAAATCCCAAAATGAACATAGGATGTCAGAAGTGGAAGAGACCTTGGCTATCACATAACCCAGCCTTTTAATTTTATAATGATGAAACTGATAGCAAAGAGAATGCCAGAGAAATGACTTCAAGTTACCCAGCAAATTAGGGGCAGAGAAAGGTATTAAAACCCAAGGGAACAAGATGGAACAGTGCAGTAACTTCTTCCATTTACATAGTATTTTAATATACAAGAAAATAATTTACAAACACTGTCTCATTTGATCCTCACAACAACCCTGTGAGGTGAGTAGATTAAGTATTATTTTACAAGGAAGAAACAAAGGGAAGTGATTTGACTAATGTACACAGATTAAGAATAGAGCCAAGGGCTAGAACCCAGATGGGTTAGATGTACCAATGAAAGCCTAGGGCGACAGTTCTGTTTCTCAGTGTGAGATAGATCTGCATGATGTAAAATAATGTGTTATTGAGAAAAGTCTCTAGCACTGGAGATTTTGTGGCAGCTTCAGGGAAATAGGTCAGTAAAGAGACTGGTTCAGTGGGTTTCCAATTAGACATTTGTTCAGAAGTGAAACTTTCACCCAATGAATTCAATTAGTTGAATGATACAGATTCCTATCCCCCAATTGGAGAGATTAGTGTCAAAATCAGAAAAACAGGCATCTCCAAGGTGACCTTCCTATGGCTTTGTTTGCTAGGCCACAATGGGCACCTCTGAAGAGAAAACTTCCCTGATCCCATTTCACACTAGGAGCCATCCAGTTTTCCCAGTGGGTCATCTCCTTTCATCCTGACACCCTCTCTGGGCTTAGAGACTGAAAAGTTACCTCTGAGAGACCAGAGGGAAGAGACTAGTGATTCACAGCCCTTATGGAGACCTCACTTCCCCTTCTCCCATCCAGCAGTTTATGCTTTGGCCCACCCACCCTGATCTTCAGTATAAAGGCCAGGTTCCCTCCCCTCACTTCTGCCAACAAAAAGGCTGAGATCATAATGTCTTGGCAAGAGCCATATACTCAGTCAGAGACCTGGGTTTAAGTACTGACCTAGATGGATGGGTCCTTCCCATCCACTAGACTTCAGTTTCCTCAACTAGTAAATAGAAAGGTTAGTTAAATAATCTCTAAGGTCCCATGAAAATCTGACATTCTAAATTCCAAGGTCCTTTCCATTTCTAATCTCTTATGTGCAAGGTTCCTTTCAGCTCTGAAATTATATAATTCCACAACTTATTGTGTCTCTAGAGCAGTGGTTCTCAACCTTCCTAATGCCGCAACCCTTTAATACAGTTCTTCATGTTGTGGTGACTCCCAACTATAAAATTATTTTCATTGCTACTTCATAACTGTAATTTTGCTACTGTTATG
>CM053585.1:244639408-244658328 GCA_028646515.1 Pseudochirops corinnae | reverse complement strand
ATTAATAAAAAGAGGTAAGTGGATAAGGTACCATTTATATCCCCTCTCAGCTCTAATTGACAGGATCCTATGTACGTGTGTTAGGAAGGGGTGAGTGCCACTGTGGCACTGGTCAGGGGAGAGAACATGGGAGACACACTCCCTGGGCACTTTGAGTCTTCTAGGGATTGGTCACTGGTGAGTGTTTGGGGACTATTTTATGGAGTACTCAGAGATACTTTTTTTTTTTTTACAATTACATATTCTGTCTCCCCACAGTGAACCCCTGCTGCTACTTCCCATGTCAACATAAAGGTGTCTGTGTACACTTTGGCCTAGACTGATACCAATGTGACTGCACACGGACTGGCTACTATGGTCCCAACTGCACCACCCGTGAGTATTTCTCCATGGGCCCCCATCCTTTATCATCCTAACCTCACGTCCCTTTCCTTCTTTGGCTCCCTATCCTTCCTGCCCCGTCACATCTTCATATCCCTCAGAGCCTGGGGAGGAGGGTGTCTGATGAGATTTCTGCCTCCTATCCTCTCCCACACCAGCGGAGTTATGGAGTAGAATCCAGGAAGCCCTGCGCCCCAGCCCTTCCTTCTACCATTTCATCCTGACCCATGGTCGCTGGGTCTGGGATATTATCAACTCTACCTTCTTACAAGATGTGCTCATGAAGCTTGTGCTCACAGGTACGTCTCTGCTCCAATCCCTATCATGCCTTGGAGGGATCTCTTTACATGATTAACCCATGAATATCTATTCCCCATACCTAAAAGGAACTGGAAGGAACTTTGATCATAGTGTTAGGATATAGGTCATAGTTTTTAATCTGCAAGGTACCTTAGAGCAAACGATGTTAGAAAGTAGCAAGTTAAAACTGAAGAAATTATAATGTTAAAACTGGAAGAAACCTTAAGACAGATTACCAGAAAATAGAGCCTGAATGCTTGAATTCTCTACCCCAATTGACTGAAACACTCCCTCTAACCCAAGGAGGCCAGTGGGTAGGTACTGGGTCTATCGATGTAGGGGACAGCAGTTTCAAAAAGGTCTACAAATATGGGGTGGGTCTAAATCTTGGGTTCCAGTTATTCTGTGGAACATAAAACCAAGATGTCCTGCTTCACTAAGTTAGAGGAATTCACTGCATCTGATAAGGCTCAGCAGACATGAATACTGGAAGCAGTTTGATGTCAGATAAAGCCTTTACTGGCTAGGTTGCAACCTTGGGGTTCCTTTGACCTTATGTTCCCTACCTCCCCCTTCACACTGGGGCAGTGTTCTTCCTGGAGGGGAGGGTTTGTCTTCCCTATCAGCCTCTGACCACAAGGGTCCTGTCTCCCTCTCCTATGGGCAATCATTGAGGTCAGTGGCCTGAAGGCCTATATGCCCAAGTGATTCTTCTGTCCCTCTCCTCCTAAAGGTTGAACAAACCAGATTCCCAGCACCTACAACTTGGAACATGGCTACATCAGCTGGGAGTCCTATTCCAATTTGAGTTATTATACTCAGTTACTACCCCCTGTACTTGAAGATTGTCCCACCCCCATGGGGGTCAAAGGTAACTCCTTGGCTTAGTGGTGGTGGTAATAATAACAACTCGGGGGCCAGTGTAGAGTGATAGGGATCTCTTCAGTCTTAGGGTTATATTATGGTCACAGGATTTGGAGCTGGACAGAAGCTGAGAGATGCTCTAGACCAACTCATATTTGTAGATGAAGAAAATGAGGCCTAGGGAGCTTACACGCCTTCCTTAAGGTCACACAGCCAAGAACTAGCCAAACCTGAGTTCATCCTCAGGTCCTTTGCCTCCAAATCCAGAGTTCTTTCCACCACACCACCATTAATGGAGATGTGGTGACTGAAGGAAGGTAGTTGTTTTGCTGTCTTCTACTCTGGTCAGACTCCATCTTTGTTGAGTTCTGGGTCTTCTGTATTAGGGGGACATCAACAGTCTGGCAGAGTTTCCAAGGAGGGCAAACAGAATGGTGACACTGTGACATCTGAGAATTAGTTGAAGAAACTTGGAATATTTAGGCTGGAAAAGAGAAGATTTTGAAAGCACAGGACATAGTTCTTCAAGTGTTTGAAGGGATACCATGTGAAAGGGAGATTAGAGTTTTTCTTGGTCACAAGCACAAAACTAGTAAGTAACAAAGGGTAAAGGGGAGGGAGGAGGAAAGAGGTTTCCATAGCAGGGGTATATTTCAATTCAGTATAAAGAAAAACTCCCTAACACTCAGAATTAGTCAAAAGTGAAATGGGTTATGCTTTGAGAAGTAGTGAGTTCCCCCTTCACTGACAATGTATAAGTATAACCGGGGTCATCCCTTATTAAGGATGCCATAGAGAACGTCCAGGAGCCATTTGGACTAGAGGACCTCTGAGGGGCTGTCCAGCTCTGAGATTCTGTGACTCCTTCAGTTGAGTCTCAGGATACCCCATGGAATTGGCAATGTGGAAATCATTATCCTATCACAGAGAGGAAACTGAGACTCCTAGATATTCAGTAATTTCCCCAAGGTTAGAGAAGGATTGAAACCTAACTTTCCAGGCTTGTGATATTTGCCTTTATTTTGTTTCATTAACCCAATCTGACTCAATTGAGTTGAGAGTGGGTGGGGTGTGGGTGAGCCCTAGAGGTATTGAGGGGACAGAGAAGACCAGGCAGTGTCCTTTGGTTGGTTGGTTTATGGGTGCTTCCTCACCTGCCCTACCTTGGTTCCTTTTCTCATAGGGAAGAAAGAGCTGCCAGACCCAGAGTTGCTGGCCCAACGCTTCCTGATGTGGAAAGAGTTTGTGCCGGACCCTCTTGGGACCAATGTTATGTTTGCCTTCTTTGCTCAGCACTTCACCCATCAATTCTTCAAGACATCTGGCAAGATGGGCCCTGGCTTCACCAAAGCCCTGGGCCATGGGGTGAGCCCCTCCTAGGTCCTCTCCTCCTTGACTCCCATTCTAGTACTATCCTTAATATATATGTGTGTGTGTGTATACACACATGTATATATGTGTATATATATATAATTTTAATATATAATATTTTATTTTTCCCCAATTAAATTTTTAACATTTGGGTTTTTTTTTTAAGTTTTGAGTTCCAAATTCTATCCCTCTCTCCTTTCCTCCCTTCCCTGTCCTTTCCTGAGACATAGGTTATACATGTGCAATAATGTAAAATATTTTCACAGTAGTCATTTTATAAAAGAAGACAAAAAGAAAGGAAGGAAGGAAGAAAAGAAGGAAGGAAGGAAAATAGCATGCTTCATTCTCTATTTAGACAATATTAGCTCTTTCTCTGGAGATGGATTGCAT
The DNA here is from genome assembly GCA_028646515.1 of Pseudochirops corinnae. NCBI lineage: Eukaryota > Metazoa > Chordata > Mammalia > Diprotodontia > Pseudocheiridae > Pseudochirops > Pseudochirops corinnae. Next base: position 244,655,022 of record CM053585.1, on the reverse strand, counting down.
GCTTTGTCATGAGTCTTTTGGTATTGTCTTAGATCATTTTATTGTTGAGAATAACTAAGTTATTCACAGTTCTTCATCATACAATATTGCCGTTAATGTATACAGTTCTCCTGGTTCTACTTACTTCATTCTGCATTAGTTCATGTAAGTCTTTCCAGGTTTTTCTGAACTCGGCCTGCTTGTCATTTCTTATAGCACGATAATATTCCATCATTATCATATACCACAGCTTATTTAGCCATTCCCCCATTAATGGGCATTGTCTTGATTTCTGATTCTTAGCCACCACATAAAAAGCTGCTGTATATATTTTTGGTTCTTTTCCTGTTTTTCCATTTCTTATTAAAGATAGCAGTAATTAGTGTACAGAGCTCTACATTTTTTATTGAAGGAGCTGACTTAGTTATCTTGAGCAGTGCTTTTTTGGGGGGGGCCTCAGTTTCCTCAGTTGGAAAATGAGAGGAGTGAACTTTATCATCAGGGTCCCTTTTGGAGTGGGCATGATCTTTGGAGCTAGAAGACAGGGAGACAGTGTGGTGTAGTGAGAAAAGTGTGAAATTTGGAGTCAGAAATCCTGGGGTTGAATCCTGACTCTTCCCCTTCTTACCTATGTGACCTAAGCTCCCCACTTTCCCTGTCTACAAAATAAGGTAATTAAGACTAGGTGAGCTTTTAGGTTCCTTTCAAGTCTAAATCTATGATGCTGCAACCTGTGTTTGAGTTGTGGCTCTGACACGTCATCATAATATTTAGAGTTGGAAGAGTTCTTAGTTTTTTATTTTACAAATGAGGAAATTGAGGATTAGAGAGGACAAGTCACTTGTCCATGGTGACACAGGTGAGAAGTAACAGACTCTGACTCCAGATTCTGTGCTGTAAGCTATCTGACCCTAGGGAAATCACTTCATCTGTGTGAGGAGTTGCTTCATCTGTGAAATGGGCTAATAATCCTTACAAAGTGCTGACTTACCCCAGCCAGTCATAGAAAGGGTACTTTGTATACTTTGAAGTTTTATAGAAATGTGACTTGGTTGTGATAAGAGTCTAAAGGTTTTAAATATAAACAAGTGACTTTATCCTCCCCCAATTCTATTTAGATGTATGTGTGTACGCATATGTTTATATGAGTGTACTGTGTGTGCACGTGTGCACACCATATTTATTTGCACATGTTCACATGTGTTCATGTGCATGCATGCATATGTGTGGCTGTATGCCTGTGTTCTTGTTTGTATGTGTATGTGTATGTATGTATGCCTTTGTGTGTGTGTGCATGCCCACGTGCAGTCTCATGCATCCAAGCATTCTAATCAATTAAAAAGCATTTAGTAGTGTGCCAGGCACATTACACATGGCAGATACAAGACCAAAACTCAAATCAAAATACCTGATACCTGCCCTCAGGCAGCTTACTTTTTATCAGATGCCCCAGGATGGAAGAATCTCCATGGAGTCATCTACTCTATCCCTTGCCTTGGCCTTAGTGTTTATATTTTGTGCTCACCTCCCTCCAAAGTCCTAATCTATGGGCAGGAAAAAACCTGGCCAAGTTGATTGAATCCCCTCTCTGGTCTCCTCAGGTGGACCTTGGCCACATTTGCGGAGACAACCTGGAGCGCCAGCACCAACTCCGCCTCTTTAAGGATGGGAAGCTCAAGTTTCAGGTAGTCCTGGGGTTCTGAGAAGTAAAGTCTGAGCACTTTCCTCCCCTGGAATGACCAGAAGGCGGTGCCAGGGTTTGGTATAGGTTGAGGGTGGGATCAGTCTGCCAGGGCACAAAGGGCTTCCTTTCCTATGGGTGTGTCTTGGGTGAGAGGCATTCAGCTGAGAGGTAGAGATGCCTGATGATCCTTTGGTCTCCTACCCATCTCCACACTACATGAAGCATTGCCCCTGAGAGTCCAGTATGCAGAATAATAAGATAGAGTAGGTTCATGGGCAGAGTGGCCTTGTGGGTGAAGAGCCTACATTACACCTGACTTCCAATCTCTGCAAGGCTATCACATGAGACAGAAACTTAAATAGTTAACAGAGACACATTTGAACTCAGCATAAGGTTTCTTAATCACCAGAACTGTCCAACAATAGAACTGCTTGTCCTAGGAGATGTTGAATTCCCTCCCACCAGAAAGGGTTGGAAGGCCACGTGTTAGCATTGCTCCTGAGATGAGCTGTGACCTTCCATGGGGGATCAACTCCTCTGATTCTGTTGTAGATGGTGAATGGGGAGATGTATCCACCATCAGTGGCTGAAACTTAAACATCCATGAAGTACCCCGTGAATGTGCCTGCAGCTCACCAGATGGCTGTGGGCCAGGAGGTGTTTGGGCTGCTGCCAGGCCTCATGATGTATGCTACAATCTGGCTTTGGGAACACAATTGTGTCTGTGACGTCTTGAAAGCCGAGCACCCCACCTGGAACGATGAGCAGCTCTTTCAGACGACCCGACTCATCCTCATAGGTGAGGAGGAGATCTGTCCCTAAATCCAGATTCCTCAAGGTGATGTCATAGGCTCTTGTCCCCAGAGCCTGCAACAGTACTGGGGCGCACAATAAAACTAAAGGCACTGGACTTGAGGTTGAGATTCGGCTACATACGAAGCACTAGCCATGTGGTCTTTGGCAAGCAGGGAGGTCTCACTTGCCGAGATCTCTAGTGCTGACATTCTAGCTTCTGTTTTCTAACATTTTGTGTGGAGCTCTCTTCTAGATAGGTGGTGCAGTGGATAGATCACTAGAACTGGGGTCAGGAAGACCTGAGCCCCAAACCGGCCTCAGATACTTACTGGTTGTATGACCCTGGGCAAGTCACTTAATCTCTGTCTGCCCCCCTTTCCTCATCTACAAAATGGGGATCATAATAGCACCTACCTCCCAGGGTTATTGTTATGAGAATAAAATAGGAAAATACTTGTAAAGTGCTTTGAAAAACCTCAAAATGCTACATAAATGCTCGTGATTATATAAAGCATGTTCCTTTCCCCCACTATCCGGTGTTTGCCAGGACTTTCTCTAAGAGGCTAGACCAGGGGACATAGTGTGAAGGGCGCAGGACCCTGGGTGCTCCTGTTCCTCTGCGGAAATTGATCAGGGTCCCTCCCGGCTACCCCTGCATTTTTTCCCAGGGGGAGTCCAGCTCACTATAGCTAAGGAAGTGAATTAAATCCATTATTCTCGCCTTCCCTCTTCTAACTAATTCGCACATTTATTGAACTAATAATCTTCCTTGGTGATTGCATTAGCTGAACACATGTAGATTCTCATAACCCCTAGTTACAAGTTAGCTGGTCACAAACATTTATTAAATGCCAACTATTGCCAGGCATTGTGCCAAGGGGAGCAGAAAGAAAGACAAAAACATGGTTCCTGAAGGAGCTCCCAATCCAAAGGGGAGATACCATGAAAATAACTAGATGCATTACAAGATATGCACCGAGCAGCGGGAAGGTGGGCTCAATCATAAATAGGAGGACAAAGGCATAAATAGGACAAATACTTTATACATTCACAGGCTTCTCAGTGGCTGGTACCCACACTTAGTAGCATAAGTTTTATATTAATTTATTTTATGATAGAAGAATAAAACCACAACTTTGTTAAAATTTGTGAAGCATCGATTGCCATTAATATGTCAAGTAACATGTTGGACATTTGAAATAATTCTTTCCAGATGAAATTAAGGAAAAAAATTCCCATAGGGTATAGATTAACCTTAAGATATTATTTGATTCTGGGGGTGGCTAGGTGGCACAGTGAATAGAGCAAGGGTCCTGGAGTCAGGAGGACCTGAGTTCAAATCCGACCTCAGACACTAAACACAAAACTAGTCGTGTGACCTTGGGCAAGTCACTTAACCCCAATTGCTCTGCCTTTCCAAAAAGCAAAAAAACAAACCAAAAAACAAACAAAAAAATATTCTTTGATTGAGGGCATCATTTCTTCTCAACTTCCTTATCAGATAAAAAGTGCTTTGCCTTCTCTGAGATTAAGGGGTGATTTCCCCTTGCGTGATGGTGTCTGAGACCCTTGAAGAACCTGGATTTTGATCCTTTTAGGGAATTTGAGGGGTCAGGAGGGCCTGGAGTCCCCAGATAGGATCATGTATTTGAGATTTTAGAGATTGCCTTGTCCAACTGTCTCATTTTACAGAAAAAAACACTGAGTCCCAACTGTCAAAGAATTTATCCAAGGTCCCTGAGGTAGTAAGTAACAGACCAAGAACATGAGCTCAGGTTGTCTGACCCCCCCCAAATCTGATACTCTCTGCATAACACTGCTCTGCCTCTGTGGACACTGCCTTTTGCATGACCTAATTCAGTTCAAGAAAGGGAAGAAGGAGCCATAGCCTGTTGCATTATTTCCCTTTGACCTTCTGTCCTGATCAATTCCTCCAGGGGAGACCATCAAGATCGTCATTGAGGACTATGTGCAGCACCTCAGTAGTTACTTTTTGAAGTTGAAGTTTGACCCAGAAATGCTTTTTGGAGTTCAGTTTCAGTATCAAAACCGCATCTCTTTGGATTTTAACCACCTGTACCACTGGCATCCTCTCATGCCTGATTCCTTTGTGGTCCATATAGCTACAAGCAGTCTGTGTTCAGCACCTCCATGCTTTTGGACTATGGTGTGGAAGCCCTGGTGGAAGCCTTCTCCCGGCAGAGGGCGGGCCAGGTAGGTCCCAGGATGGCCTTGACCTCCCATCCCCGTTCTCCTGCCCCAACTCCACTATACCCCAAATGAGACAGTAATAGAGAAAGCAGTGGGAGGGGGTTCAAAAGACCTGCCTTTGAATCCTGACCCTGTCACAAAAAGGTACTGCTCAGAGTACAAGTGCCAGTTGTTTCATTTTTTTTTTCTTCCTTTTTAAAAACATAGTTGAGAAAGCAGTCATTTAGCACCTCAGGAATAGGAATGCTCTCACTTTTTGTACTTGTAATAGAATCATAATATTTCTCAATCAGATAACATTTTAAGTTACCCATATTTTCTCACTTGACCATTGCAATAGCCCTGTGCTATTTATCACTCTCATTTTACTGATGGGAAAATTGAGGCTGAGAGATGTTATATGATCCACTAAAAGTCACTCCAATGGTGAGAGGAGTCCAACAATCTAGTCACTACTCTACCAAAACCTGTGCGTGGAAACTGGGTGGTGCCGTGGGCAAAGTTCTGGATTCGGAATCAAGAAGGCCTGAGTTCAAATCCTGACTCAGATTCTTCCTAATTGTGTGATCCTAGGCAAGTCACTTAATCTCAATCAGCTTTAGCTTCCTCATCTGTAAAATGGGAGTAATACATAGCACTTACCTCACATAACTGTTGTGAAGCTAAAATAAGATAATGCATATGAAGCACTTTGTAAGCCATAAACCACTATACAGACAATAACTACATTTATTGTTGGTTGGTTGACATACTCAGTGTGGGAAGATTAGCTATTGATTATGTAAAACCTTAACCAGTGCTACCAGGCTCAACCACCAGGTGGCAGCAGATCCCAGCTGCAGATGTAATACCTAGAAGTCAGGAAATTCAGAACCCAGTTTATGATTCCCACAGGACAGGGAGCTTTAGGGGAGTGACTGAGGAACTGACTTTTGGAGTCTGGTAGACCTGGGTTCAAGTCTTATTTAAAGCCGGCTGACCATGTGACCCTGGGCAGGGCACTGAACCTCTCACAGAACCCAAGCAACAGTAAGTTGCAAAGCAGGTGCTGATCTGCAGTAAGAGAGGGAATGTTCTCACCAGCAGGTCTTTATACCAATCCAATCACAGATCTGGTGCAAAAAGAAAAACAGGTACGTGGGAAGGAGGACAGAGAGTATTGCTCTGTAGGGATCACAATGCCACTAGCAGCAATACTCGTTAGTTTGTAGTACAATGGTATGATATTGCTCCAAATAAACAAGATACTTCTAAAATGAAATCCTGTGAAAGGAAACCAAAATATGTGGCCATGCCCTGATAATAGGAGTGTAGAAAAGGTGCTGGATTTGGAGTGAGAGGTCAGGAGTTCAAATCCCAGCTTACTCCTTATGTGTCCTTGGGCAGGTCACTCTCAGGGGCCCAGAACCTTGTCTTAGAAAGGAAGACCTTTGGGCAAGGTGACCTTTTAAATGCCTTCTACCTCTTAAATACTGTCATCCTAAAACCTGGGCTGGAGTCTTGGGCTTTCCCTCTTGGAACCTCAGTTTCTTCATCTAAAAAAGCAAAAAAATAACAAATGTGAAGGTTAAGTGAAGTAATAATAGCCCACATTTTATATGTCTTTAGGGTTTACCAGTTGCTTTCTTTGTAACAAGCCTATGAGAGAAGTAGAGATAACACGTGAAAGTGTATTGTATACTTTACTGCCCAAGCAGTATGTTGGTCCAAATAGAAATTGTACTATTTTTCCTCCGAAATTCCCTAAATTACAACATTACTAGAGTAGAATGTGTAGTGGATTTGTTGGTGCAGTGGAAAGATTGCTGGCCTTGGAATCAGGAAGACTTGAGTTCAAATATGGCCTCAGACACTGACCAATTGTGTGAGCCTAGGCAAGTCAGTTATTTTCTGTCTGCCTCAGTTTCCCCAACCATAAAATTGGATCATAATAGCACCTAACCTCCTAGAGTTGTTATATAGATCAAATGAGATAATATTTGTAAAATGTTTTTGCAAACCTTAATATACTATGTAAACACCAGTTTTCATTATTATTAATATTACTATTACCTGGATTCAAATCCCAGCCTTACTACTTATGACTTGGGTGATTCTGGTCAAGGCACCTCCCTCTGAGACTCAGTTTACTCATCTGTAAAACTGAAAAGACTGAATTAGATGACCTTTTAGGTCCCTTCCAGATCTAAATCCATGATCTTCTGAAAGGCTTGGCTTTTCAAGTCTAGTCCTGTGGCATTTATTGGTTCCTGGCTATTTCCCCTGCAGTTAATATGCTGCCAACAGGTGGGTGTAGCTGGTTTCTCAATAGCAAGGTTCTCCAAAGGCACAGGTAACCGAAAAAGGGGATGCTTTCCCATTCATCTCTGCTTTAAAAAGAATAGGGAAAAACCACTGAAATTTTTCACTTGATGAATTTATTCCTTATAGACCGTGTGACATGGGCAAAGATCCTGGAATCAGAATGAGAAGACTCAAGTTTTTACATCCTAGCGCTACCATTTTTTGCTGGCACTGGGCAAATACCTTAACCTTTCTAGGTTTCGATTTCCCCTTGGTAGAAAGGAGAGGAGGAGATCAGACTGTTGTTGTTTTTGTTGTATAGACACGTCAGTCATTTCTGACTCTTCGTGAAGCCATTTGGAGTTTTGTTGGCCAAGATACTGCTTTGCCATTGCCTTCTCCAGCTCATTTTACAGATGAGGAACTGAGGCAAACAGGGTTAAGTGACTTGCCCAAGGTCACACAACTAGTAAGTGTCTGAGGCTGGATTTGAACTCAGGAAAAGGACTCTTCCTACTTGAGGCCCAGCACTAGGTCCACCGTGCCACCTACCTGCCAAAATCAGGCTAGAAGATCCCTATGGGTCCTTCCAGTTTTAGAACTTGCGATCACTCTTACACATAGGAATAAATAGCTACAATTGGGTACCTTACTCACTAACCCTTAATTTTAATGAACTAAAATCATAGATCATAGATTTTTTTTTAAAGTTTGCACATGACTCCTTCTCTCTGGCTATGACATAGCTGTGCCTCTTCTTCCCCAGATTGGTGGGGTCAGGAACATCAACCAACATTTGTTAACTAACTGTGAACACCATTAAGGACTTACGGAAGCTAAGGATGCCGTCCTTCAATGAATGCTGAAAATGGTTTGGCTTGAAATCTTATGCCTCCTTCGAGGAACTCATGGGTAAGTGGCACCCAAACTGGCTTCCCCCAGCCTCTAATCCCGTGTTTCTTGCCTGGTATGGAACAGACCTCATGTTGTGGGCTGGGCATTGGAACAGATTGAGGGAGAAGGAAGCTGTGAGAATAAGGATGAATTATAACAGTAATAATACTAATAATATTAAAACTTTCTTGTTTGGGTGGGATATCCTTTTGTATATAGTAAATGATCTTCCTGAGCTTGTGTGGCACAATTTTGATCACTTAGATGGGCTGGTTTTTGGACAACAGATAAGTGGTCTTATTGCTGGGAACATAATTAAAACTTTTTCCACTTGTAGGATCTATAAATACTTGTGTCTTAGGGGCTTGGCCTTTGAGTCCCCAGGGTCACCTTCAAACACAATGAAGCCTCAAAAGAAAGACTTTGAGAGGAGTACATTACTATTACTGCTACTAGGACTTCGTCTTTATTTTCTCATTCTTCTTCTACTGCTGCTGCTACTAGTACTACAACTGCTGTTGCTGCTGCTGCTGCTGCTACTGCTACCACTAGCATCAATAATCTGTTACATTTGTCTAGCATGGGAGCTACAGGCAACCGCTATTAGGACTCATTGAAGCTCAGGGTACCTGGATTTTCCTGTTCTGTAATATAGCTATCTGCTTGTATGCCACATTCATTGCTAAAGAAGCCTGGATGCTCCTCAGGGTGCGCTCCCCACTCTTATCTTCAGCAACCCATCACTGTCACCCTGACTGCTTCTGGGACATATCTATTTTGGGCTATAACCCAGGTTTCCTCTCCCAAGAGAGGGGTGGAAGCAAAAGAGATACCAAAAGTACTAACATGAATTGGAAATAGGAGCAATAATTTATTCCTATTTAAGGAAAGCCATGATAAGCACAAGAGAATCATAAGTGAGCACTGTAGAATAACCAGAACAGAATTTTGAAGCTTATGTGGGAGGTTAATGTTCAAGTCTCCTTGGGATGTAGAACAGTTTTTTTGAAAGGTTGCTAATTAGCCATGTTACATTTCACTTATGTTGACATATTTAGTTTTTAGCCCTTGGCCTCTCCTGGAGTCATGGCCTTGGAAATCCAAAGCAGCTTATATGCTTAATGATGTTAGTATTTTGTCCACTCTGATTTTGTCATTTAATGCATGACCTAATTGGAGTTGAGTCTCCAGGGTCACCTTCAAACACAATGAAGCCTCAAAAGAAAGGAGGAGTTTTTTTGTACTTTGAGAGAAGTACATTACTCCTTTGAGAGGAGTACATTACTATTACTACTACTAGGACTTTTTCTTTATCTTTTCATTCTTCTACTGCTGCTGCTACTGCTGCTACTACTGCTACTACTAGCATCAGTAATCTGTTACATTTGTCTAGCATGGGAGCCACAGGCAAGTGCTACTAGGACTCACTGAAGTGTGGGCTCTGAGTCCAATTCAACTTTGCTGGTCCTTGAACAAACTGGGTATCACGAAACATAGACTCTACTGTCTTTGTCATCCTTTCTTTCTCCTTTCTCTTTTGTCTCCTTAGCTGCTGGTTAGCTCCAGGTCTCTTTGTCATAGCTTTAAAATCAAATTCATTTGTAGAGATTTAATTTTTAACTATAAATACATTTGTTAGATGATAGATTGCAAGAACTTCCTATATATTGTTCATTTTAATATTTCCTGAAAGTAAGCATTTCTTTGTTCATGTTAACTGTTGCCTGTGGTGTGTTTTCCCCCAAAATCCCATGACTCAGTTGGGCATTTAGTCTCAGTCTTTGCCTAATACTCTTGTGTTAAAGGAAGGGCTAATGTTGTCCCTATTTTTCAAAAGAAGACACTAAGTCTCCCATGCAGATCACAGGCTCATAGAATCAAGCTGGAAGGGTCCACCCCTCTTATTTTATAGATGAGGGAACTAAGACACAGAGAAGTTACATGACTTGCCCAGAGTCACAGTTAGTGAATGTCTGAACCAGGATTTGAACCCAGTGCTTTCTGACTCCAAAGCCCAAACTGTAGCCATGATGGCATGCTGCCTCTGTATTAAGTATCCTGCCCAATATTACATGGCCCAGAAGTGACAGATCTAAGATGATGATGATGGTGATGGTGATAATAATAATAATAATAATAATAATAATAATAACCATAATTTACACTTATATAAAGCTTTCAGGTTTACAAAGTGCTTTATACTTATCATTTCACTTGATCACTCTGTGAGGCAAGTGCTGTGATTATTTTCATTATACAGATGAGGAAATAGGCTGAGAGCAGTTAAATGGCTTTCTCAGATTCCTAAAGTTACTATGTATCTGAGGTAGAATTTCAGTTTGGGGCTTTACCTCCAGGTTTGACACTACCTATTACACTACCAAATTGACTGATCCCAAGTCTGTTCTTTCTAATACACTACACTGTATCTAAGGGTGAATAGGGAAGGATACTACCCAGTATTTCCCTGAGCATAAACCTGTTTATTTCAAGGGTAGGAGGAAAAGCTGATCTGACCTATTTCCTCCTTCCCCCTTTGGAGGAGAGAAGCAGAATTCGGCAGAGCTGGAAGAGCTGTATGGAGACATTGATGCCTTGGAGTTCCACCCAGGCCTACTTATAGAGAAATCTCTGCCCAATTCTATCTTTGGGGAGAGCATACTAGAGATGGGGTCTCCCTTTTCCCTCAAGGGGCTGTTGGGGAGCCCCATATGTTCTCCTGAGTACTAGAAACCCAAACACATTTGGTGGTAAGATTGGCTTCAACATTGCCAAGATAGCCACGTTGCAGAAACTGGTTTGTCTCAATGTCAAAAGATGTCCCTATGTCTCATTCCATGTGCCTGGCTAAGACCAAACAGGCAAGTAAAGATTGAGGCCAGCTACTGAACTTCGAGAGAAGCACTGATTTTTTAGAATGTTCTATGTGATTCCTGCTTTGTGATCTTGAATATGGGTTCTTGGTTTCATGTTCTAGAGCAGTGGTTCTCAACCTTCCTAATGCTGCGTCCCTTTAATATAGTTCCTTATGTTGTAGTGACCCCCAACTATAAAATTATTTTCGTTGCTACTTCATAACTGTAATTTTGTTTTCCTATGGTCTTAGGCGACCCTGTGAAAGGGCCACTTGACCCCCAAAGGGGTTGCAACCCCCAGGTTGAGAACTGCTGTTCTAGAGTGTTGGGTTCTTAGTTGTCCCAAATGTTCTGGAGCACTGCACTCTTAGGTAGCATTCCACAGTGTTGGATTTCTTAGTCCTCTAGAGCTTTGGTTTCTGATAGCCATTCCTGAATATTGCCTGACTTTCTGGAATCCCTAGATTCTAATTTGATTTCCTCTGTCCTCTCCAAATGAGTCACTAAGAAGACTTTGTTCACCTAGGGAAGGACTCTTCCATGAGATCAGGGTCCAGGGTCATTGATCTCAGATGTGGGGGTGGGATTGCTGGAGAAAATGGGGGAAATGGTATCTCTTCATGGACTTCTGGTCTAGTCTAGTGTGTTTGCATTGTAAATTTCTGGGGGACTGTGTGTTGGTGATAGTTACCATGGGTAGGCAGAGGGAACAGCTGACCTGTACTTCCCTGACAGTATACCTTCTTTCCTGGCCCTGGATTTCTGAAGAGGTCCTTGGTCTTCAGCTGAGGCTAATAAAATTATCTTTTAAAAAATTCACTTTTTATTTTTAGAATTCATTAAAAAAATTAAATTCCTGAATTCTTTTCCTCCCTTCTCTCCTCCTACCCCTTGCTGAATGTAAGAAATGTGAAATCATGCAGATCATATTTCCATGTTAGCCATGTTGCAAAAAAAGAAAAAAAACCAAGTAAAATAAAGTGAAGAAATTATGTTTCAATCTTCTTTCATTTTCCATCAGTTATTTCACTGACATATTTTTCATCACGCATTCTTTAGTGAATATAATTTTTATTACATTATGGTCTGAAAAGGATACATGTAATATTTCTGCTTTTCTACATTTGATTGTATCTATCTATCTATCTATCTATCTATCTATCTATCTATCTATCTCCTCCAACTACCCTAATACTGAAAAAGGCCTCATGAGTTACAAATGTCATCTTTCCATGTGGGAATGTAAACAGTTCCACTTCCCTTATGATTTCTCTTTCCTGTTTACCTTGTCATGCTTCTCTTGATTCTTGTATTTGAAAGTCAAATTTTCTATTCAGTTCTGGTCTTTTCATCAAGAGTGCTTGAAAGTCCTCTGTTTCATTGAATATCCATTTTTACCCTGAAGTATTATACTCAGTTTTGCTGAGTAGGTGATACTTGGTTTTAATCCTAGCTCATCTGACCTCCAGAATATTATATTCCAAGCCCTTTGATTCCTTAATGTAGATGCTACTAGATCTTATGTTATCCTGATTGTATTTTCACAATATTTGAATTGTTTCTTTGTAACTGCTTGCAATATTTTCTCTTTGACTTGGGAACTCTGGAATTTGGCTACACTATTGCTAGGAGTTTTTGTTTTGGGATCTTTTTCAAGAGGTGATCAGTGGATTCTTTCCATTTCTATTTTACCCTCTGGTTCTAGTATATCAGGGCAGTTTTCCTTGATAATTTCTTTCTTTTTCTTTTTTGCTTTTTGGAGAGGGGAAGACAGGGCAATTGGGGTTAAAGTGACTTGCCCAAGGTCACACAGTTAGTAACTGTTAAGTTGTCTGAGGCTGGATTTGAACTCAGGTCCCCTTGACTCCAGGGCTGGTGCCACCTAGCCACCTTGATAATTTCTTGAAAGATGATGTCTAGGCTCTTTTTTTGATCATGGTTTTCAGGTAGTCCAATAATTTTTAAATTTTCTCTTCTGATCTATTTTCCATGTCAGTGGTTTTTCCAATGAGATATATTACATTGTCTTCTATTTTTTCATTCTTTTGGTTCTGTTTTATAATTTCTTGATTTCTCATAAAGTCATTAGCTTCCATTTGCTCTGTTTTAATTTTGAAGGAATTATTTTCTTCTGTGAGCTTTTGGACCTCCTTTTCCATTTGGCCAATTTGACTTTTTAAGGCATTCTTCTCACTTGCTTTTTGGATCTCTTTTGCCATTTGAGCTAGTCTATTTTTTAAAGTGTTATTTTCTTCAGTAATTTTTGGGTGTCCTTTATCAAACTATTGGCTCATTTTTTCATGATTTTCTTGCATCAGGCTCATTTCTCTTCCCAATTTTTTCCTCTACTCTTACTTGATTTTCAAAATCCTTTTTGAGCTCTTCCATGGCCTGTAAGCAATTCATATTTTTTTTTGGAGGCTTTTGATGTAGCAACTTTGACTTTGTTGTCTTATTCTGGTTGTATGTTCTCATCTTCTTTGTCATCAAAGTAAGATTCTATACTCCGAGGTTTTTTTTTTACACCGTTTGTTCATCTTATCAGTCAGATGCTTGACTTTCTAACTCTTTGTCAAGGTAGGACTCTGCTTCCATTGAGGTGGGTGTGGGTGTGGATTTTCTGTTCCAGGCTTTAGGAGTTTTGTACAGCTGTTTTCAGAGATATAAATTTTCAGGTCTTCCAAAGTGGTATGTTCAAAGGAAAGGTGTTTACTCCTCTCTTGGTCTGGTCTCTGGTCTGTGAGTGACCTCAAGAACTCTTTTCTGCCTTGGAACTATGAGGAAGATTCCCTCTCCCTTGCACCACTAGCTCTGCCACACCAGTGGTCCTCCTCACCTCAGGACTGCCACCCAGGACTGTGACCCAGATCCAAGCAGGGCAAAGCAAGAGAATCCTGTCTCTGCACCAACAAAAAGATCCCTGCAATCCCCACTGATTAGCTGCTTGATCCTCCACTGTATGTGGGCCCAGACCTCTAGAGGCGGCTGCTGCTGTGGCTATTGCCACCACCACCTCTGTGGCCCTGGGACTGGGGCCAGACCACATTCCTCTTTTACCTAAGTCCCACAATTTTCCCACTGACCTTCTATGCTGTCTTTGGCATTTGTGGGTTAAGAAGTCTGGAAATTGCCCCAGCTGCTAGTGATTCAGTCACCTAAGGCCTGTTCTGGCCCTGTCTGTCCTGGTGCAGCCCATACTGGACTAGGGTCACCTCCCAGCCCAGTGTGATAGACCCTTCCTTTTGACCTTGTGGGTGTCTTAGGCTGGAGATTTGTTTCACTCTGTCATTTTGTGGGTTCGGTAGTTCTAGAATTTGTTTAGTCATTTTTTTACAGGTATTTGGAGGGGTTTGGGGGAGGGATAGCTCAAGCAAGTCCCTACTTTTACTGCACCATCATGGCTCTGCCCTCTCCACCCCCACTCATCAGTTCTTATGGAACAATATAGTATTCCATTACATTCATATACCATAACTTGTTCAGTTATTCCACAACTGATGGGCATCCCCTAAATTTCTAATTCTTGGCCACCACAAAAAGAGCTGCTATAAATGCTTTGTACATGTGGGTCCTTTTCCTGGTTTTATGATCTCTTTGGGATACAGTCCTGGAACTGGTAATGCTGAGTCAAAGAGTATGTACAGTTTTATAATCCTTTGTGCATAGTTCCAAATTGTTCTCCAGAATTGGTTGGATCAATTCACAACTGCACAAACAATGCATTAGTGCTCCAAGTTTCCCACATCTTCTCCAGCATTTATCATTTTCCTGTTTTGTCATGTTAACCAATCTGATAAGTGTGATGTGGTACCTTAAAGTTATTTTGATTTGCATTTCTCTAGTCAATAGTGATTTAGAGTATTTTTTCATATGACTATAGATAGCTTTAATTTCTTCATCTGAAAACTTCCTATTCATTTCCTTGGATCATTCATCTATTAGGGAATGACCTCTAGTCTTATAAATTTGACTGAGTTCTCTATATAGTTCAGAAATAAGGCCTTTATCAGAGACAATGGTTGTGAAAATTGTTTCCCAGTTTTTTGCGTCCCTTCTAATATTGGTCACATGATTAATTTTTGTGAAGGTGCCATGTGCAACAAAGAAAAAGTCCAAGTTTTGCAAAACAAATCCTTTTAATGAGAGAACTTTTTCTGTGAAGTTTGGATTCAGTCAAAGGGACACACTTGAGGACCTAGAGGGCCACATGTGGCCTTGAGGCTACAGTTTCCCCACCCCTGTTCTATCCTATCAAACTTTTCTAATATTCTGTTCTTCTCCTTAGCCTCTTTCTTATTTATTTTATGGTTAGATCTATCTAGTTCTGAGATGAGAATATTGACACTCCCTACTAGTATAGTTTTACAGTCTGTTTGCTCTTGTAACTCGTTTAACTTTTCCTTTAAGAATTTGGTTGCTATGCCATTTGGTGCACATATGTTTAGTATTGATATTACTTCATTGTTATTGTGTCTTTTAGCAAAATATAATTTCCCTGCTTATATCTTTCAGTTATGTTTATTTTTGCTTTTGCTTTGTCTAGGTTCATGATTGCTACCCTTCAGGTCTTTCAAATTCCAGGCATGCCATTTTATCCACTGTATCACCCATATGTCCCAGTTATGTTTTGCTGTTATTTAGTTGTTTCAGTCATGTCTGTCTCTTTATGACCGTATTTGGGGTTTTCTTGGCAAGGATACTGAAGGGGTATGCCATTTCCTTCTCCAATTTTTTTTATGGAGGAGGAAACTGAGACAAACAGGGTCAAATGACTTGCCCAGGGTCATGTGGCTAGTAAGTGTCTGAGGTCAGATTTGAATTCAGGAAGATAAGTCTTCCTGACTCCAGGCCTGACACTCTTTCCACTGCACCCTCTACTTGCTTCCCTTCCACAACTGTAATTACTAACTGTA
>CM053585.1:244617662-244639308 GCA_028646515.1 Pseudochirops corinnae | reverse complement strand
TTAACTGTTCTAATAATGATACAGTTCTTAGAAGGTACATGTATCATCTTCCCATATATGAATGTAAAGTTTAAAATTATTGAGTTCCTTATGATTTCTCTTTTATGTTTACTTTTTATACTTCTCTTGAGTCTTGTGTTTGAATGTCAAACTTTCTATTCAGCTCTGATCTTTTCATTAGAAATGCTTGAAAATTCTCTTTTTCAGTAAATATTCATTTCCCCACTAAAAAAGTTATGCTTAGTTTTACTAGCTAGGTTATTCTGAATTGTAATCTTAGCTCCTTTGGCTTCCAGGATATCATATGCTAAGTCTTCTACTTCTTTAACGTGGAAGCTGCTACATCTTGTATGATCCCAAATGTTTTCATTTCATATGCTTGCAGTATTTTCTGCTTGATATGGGAACTGTGGAATTTTCTTTTTCTTTTTGCATCTAATAGTCTCTTATGTTTTTCCAATTAGATGTAAAGATAGTTTTCAATATTCATTTTTGTAAGATTTTGATTTCCAGATTTTTCTCCCTTCCTCTTCCCCTCCCCCAGGAAGTAAGCAATCTGATATAAGTTATACATGCACAAACATATTAAACATTTCCCCCTTAATCATGTTGTGAAAGAAGAATCAGAACAAAAGGGAAAAACCATGAGAAAAAAAACCCAAAAAAGTGAAAATAGTATGCTTCAATCTTCATTCAGACTCCATAGTTCTTTCTGTGGATGTGAATAGCATTTTCCCTCATGAGTCTTTTGGAATTGTCTCAGATCATTGTATTGCTCAGATGATCATAGTTAATCATCACACAGTGTTGTGTTACTATGTACAATATTTTCCTGGTTCTGCTTATTTCACTCAGAATCAGTTCATGTAAATCTTTCCAGGTTTTTCTGAAATCCATCTCCTCATCATTTCTTATAGCACAATAGTATTCCATTATATTCATCTACCACAACTTGTTCAACCATTCCCCAGCTGATAAGCATCCCCTCACTTTCCAATTCTTTGTCACCACAAAAAGAGTTGCTACAAATATTTTTGTACATGTGGGTCTTTTCCCCATTTTTATGTCCTCTTTTGGACACAGACCAAGTAGTGGTATTGCTGGATCAAAGGGTATGCACACTTTTATAACACTTTGGGTAGAGTTCCAAGTTGGAACTCTGGACTTTTGCTATAATATTCCTACAGATTTTCGCTTTCATTTTGGGGTCTTTTTCAGGAAGTGATTGGTGGATTTTTTCCAATTTCTATTTTACCCTCTGGTTCTAGGATATCAGGGAAGTTTTCTATGATAATTTCTTAAAATATTACATCAAACCTTTTTTTAATTATAGCTTTCAGGTAGTCCAAATATTCTTAAATTATTTCTCCTTTACCTATTTTCTAGGTCAGTTGTTTTTCCAATGAGATTTTTTTCACATTTTCTTCTATTTTTCATTCATTTGGCTTTGTTTGCTTGTATTCCACTTGCTGAATTGTAATATTTAAGAAATTGTTTTCTTCAATGAGATTGTGTTACCTTTTTCATTGATCCATTTCTACTTTTTAAGGAATTCTTTTCTTCAGTGAAATTTTGTACCTCCCTTTCCATTTGGCAATTCTGCTTTTTAAGGTGTTCTTCTCTTCTGTAGATTTTTGTGCCTTTTTTAACCATTTGTCCAATTCTGTTTTTTAAGTTATTATTTTCTTGAAATTTTTGTGCCTCTTTTACCAAATTGGTGACTCTCTTTTCATAATTTTCTTGCCATCACTCCCATTTATTTTTCCAATTTTCCTCTACCTTTCTTATTTGGTTTTTAAAAACTTTTGGGAACTTTTCCAAGAATTCTTGGTGGACTTGTGTCCAGTTCACAGTGTTTTTTCTCTTTTAAGTCTTTGCTTTTTGACATCATTGTCTTCTTCTGAGTTTGTGTTATGATCTTCCCTGTCACCATGATAGCTTTTTATGTTCAGGTTCTTTTGTGGCGGTTGTTATTTGCTCTTTTTTCCAGCATATCTCTTGACTTATAACTTCATGTTTAAGTTGGGCTTTGCTCCTGGGGTAGAGGGGACACTGTCCCAAGCTCCAGGGTTTTTGGGTTGCTGTTTTCAGAGCTAGTTCTGGTGTTCTGTAAGTTTTCAGTGCTTTTAAAGTGGTCCAAGGAAAGATGTGGTCACTGCTTTCTTGAACTGTGCTCTGGTCTTTACCCAGGAAGGGACCATCTTCCTTTGTAGCCAGAAGTGCTAGTGTTTCTCTTGGTCTTGGAACTGTGAACAGGTTTCCTGCAGTCCTACAGCCAGAAGGACTAGTGCTCCCTTCTTCCTTGGAACTAAGTCCATGGCCCCTGCTCCCTTGTGAGTGACCACAAGCACTCTTTTCTATCTTGGAACTGTGGGCAGAGCCCATGAACCCTTATAGCTACCAGTGCTGGTGCTCCTTTTCACCTGGGAACTGTAATCTGGAACTGTCTAGAGGCACTATAACAAGGCCCTGCTCCTAGTGCCAGCAAAGGGTCCCTTGTAATTTCCTTCTGACCAGTTGTCTGACCACTTTATCTTATGTGGGCTTAGAGTTCCTAAAGCTGCTACTATCACAGTTATAGATACCTTCAAGGCCTGATGCTGATGTTGTGGCAGCTTGCATTGTGCTCCAAGCCTACTACCACCCCAATGTCACAGACCTTTCCTAGTGCCATCCTAAGTTGTGTTGGGCTATAAAAATGCCTCAGCTCAATCTTTTGTTGGCTTTACCACTCTAGTATTCCATTTGAGTCTTTATTTTTAAGGTTTTAGAGGGAAGAACTCATATAAGTCTTCCCAGGTTTCTCTGAAACTGTTTCATTTTTTCTTACAACATGATATTATTCCATTACTTTCATATACCATAATTGATTTAGCTATTTCCTAATTGAAGAATGAATAACCTTTTTGTTTCTAGTTCCATGTTACAAAATAAGTATAGCAATAAATATTTTCATATGTATGATCCTTTCCTTTTTGTTTTTATTATTATTGTTATTATTATTATTGCAATTTATGCCTGGTAAGGGTAATTTAAAGAGTATATATTGTTTAATGACTTTTGGGGTGCAATTCCAAATTGCTCTCTTGAATGGCTGGACCAATTGCACAGCTCCACTAATAGTGTATTAATAAGCCTGTTTCTCCACAATCTCTTCAACATTTATAATTTTTTTTTGGTCAACTTTACCCGTCTAATGACTGTTGTAGGACCTCAGACTTTCTTTTATTTGCATTTCTCTAATTATTTGTGATGTAGATTTTTTTTCATATGACTATTCATAGTTTGGATTTCTTCCTTGGAAAGTGGCCTGTTCAACATCCTTTGATCATTTGTTAGTTGGGAAATGATTCTTATTCTTACAGTTTCTTTATATATCATGGAAATGAGACCTTTATTATAGAAGTTAACTATGAAGATCTCCCTTCCAATTTACCTGTTTCCTTTTTTATTTTTAACTGCACTGATTTTTGTCTTTATGCCTTTTCACTAAGCTCTTCCCTTTCTAGGTTTTCTTAAGGAATCTTATTGATAACAATAATATTTCTATAGCATTTTCCATTTTACAAAGTGCTTTGTATGTAGTATAAGGTATGTAGTATGAGTATAGTTAGTACTATTTTACAGATAAGGAAACTGAGGTCAAGAGAGTTAGGTGATTTTTCTCAAGGTCATTAATACCTTGGTGTTAAGAAATTTATTAGATGTTTTTCTCCTGGAGAAGAAAGATGAAATGTGTGTGTGCTTGTATGAGGATGTGTAGGTAAAATATTGAAAATACTTTTAATAATGCACAAGAGTTTTCAAAGCAATTTCACATATGTTATCTCATTTGATCCTTATAACAACCTTATGGGTGAGCTATACAGGGCAGAGAATTGTCATCCCCATTTTCTAGATTGGAGAGTTGAGGTCTGCAAGGGTGTCACAGTTAGGAAGATACAAAGCAGAGATTAATAATAAATAATAACTCAAGAGTACTTTTATCACAACAATTTACGATATAGGAAGTACAGTTATAATCTCATTTTACAGGTGAGGAAATTAAGCTATAAAGAAGTTAAATGGTTTGCCCTGAGCCCCCTGGCAGTATTTGCGTCTCTGATCCTTTGACCATTATTCTTCTCACTGTACAATTGCTACCCAGAAAAGGGGTAGACCAAGGCACTGAAGCCTGGTTCATCTCTGGGGAAGAGGATGGTGGACAATAGGCCTAATTCTGGCATGGTAGGTTCAAGGAAAAATGGCAAGAATTTACCAGCCACCTTTTATCAGCTTAGTAGGAATGAATAACCATGAATAGAAGTTACAGAGAGAGACAGACTTGAGTTTAATTGAATGAAGAATTTCCTAACATTTAAAGCTGGTCCAAATTGGAACCAGTTACCATCTCTGAAGTCTACAAAAGAGAGGCTGGATACTCCTACTCAGGGTGGTTATAGAAAGATATCCTGGTTTACAAGTTGGTCTAGATGACCTCTGAAGTTCCTTTCATCTTAGATAATCCTTGCTTCTAAGCTTAGCCTCAGACTAGGCTCTAGAGACACAATAAATTGTGGAATTACATAATCTCAGAACTGAAGGGAACCTTGCACACAGGAGATTTGAAAAAGAAAGACCTTGGAATGCAGATTGTCAGATATGCACAGGACCTTAGAGATTATTTAACTGATCTTTCTGTTTTCTAGTTGAGGAAACTGAAGTCCAGTGGATGGGAAGGACTTGCCTAAGTTAATAATTGAACCCAGATCTCTTGACTCTGAGTTTATAACTTTTGCCAAAACATTATGATCTCATCTTTTACGTTTTTTTTGGCAGGGGGTGGATGAACCTAGCCTTTACACTGAAGATCAGAGAGGGTGAGCCAAAGCATAAGCCACTGGATATGAGGAGGGGAATTGTGGTCTCCATAAAAGAATTGAATGACTCTTCTCTTCCATCTGGTCTTTCAGACGAAATGTTTCTGTCTTTAAGCCCAACAAAGGAGTCAGGATGAAAGATGGCCCACTGGGGAAACTGGTTGGCTCCTAGTGTGAAATGGCATTAAGAAAGTTTTCATGGTGAGGTCCCCAGTGTGTCCTAGCTAACAAGCCCCTGGAGAGGTCACTCTAGAGATGCCTATTTCTCTGACTCTGACACTAATGAATCACTTGGGAGGTAGATCTCTGTCACTCAACTAATTGAACTCATTGGATGAAAGTTTGACTTGTTCTGAACAAGTGGCTAATTGGGAACCTACTGAACCAGTCTCTCTGCTCTTCCTTTTCCCTGAAGCCTCCACGAAGTCCCCAGTGCTGGAGAGACTCTTCTCAATAACACCCATTGTTTTACATCATACAGCCCCATCTTATCTTGAGAAATAGAATGGTCACCCTAGGTGCATATTGCCCATATGAATTCTAACCATTGGTTCTATTCTTAGTGTGACTTTAACCAAGCACTTCCCTTTTCTAAGATTTAGATTCTCCCCTGTAAAATAATACTTAAACTACTTATCTCACAGGGTTGCTGTGAAGATCAAATCAAATAATATTTGCAAATTATTTTTTTTGTAAATTAAAACATTATGTAAATGCAAGAATTTATCACTCTATTTCATCTTGTCCACTTGGGTTCTAGTACCTGGCTCTGCCCCTAATTTGCTGAGTGATTTGAAGACATTTTTCTGGCATCTTTTTTGGTGTCAGTTTCATCATTATCAAATTAAAGGGGTGGACTGGGTGACAGATAAGTCCCTACCACTTCTGAAATCCTATGTTCATCACAGGATTTTAGATCTAGAGCTTCAAGGGACCTCTGGCACCATCTAGTTCAACACTTTTATCTTATCTCTGAGGATACTGAGGCCCAGGTAAATTAAATGACTTGGAGACCAAGGGAAGACCTCCTGGAGACCTCTCCTGGGGAAGAGAATGGGTACTAAGGAGAGGGAGGGGCTGACAAGCACAAAGGATGTTTCCAAGGGCTAACCCAGCATGATCATCTTTCTTGCCTTCTCTTTTTAGAGTCTAAAATAAATGTACCACTTAGGTAGCCAGCATGGTGAAGGGCAGCAGTAGAGGCAGAGCAGCCAATGAGCAGGAGGCTATGGCCAGCCCAGTCCGGCACTGGGGGCTAATACTGGGACCAGACCTGGGGCACATAGATTTCATCTTTTTGCCTAAGCATTTGCTCTTCCACTTGTCCCAGCACCGGCAGGACTTCAGAGGCCGTCTATTCTAGCCCATGCCTGAACAGGGATCTTCTTGTCTAAGCTAATTAAGCAAGTGATGTGATGATGCTTTGCTGTAGAGAATGGGAAAGGGAGAGGACACCAGGATAGAACCATCTACAAGCAGTCATCTGGCTTCTTTCTGAATACTTCCAGTGAGGGGGAAACCCACTGCTAGTGTAATAGTTCATTCCAATTTTGGACAATTCTAATTGTTATGTAACTTTTCTCCAAATCAAACCTAAATTTGCCTCTTGGCCACTTCCTTTCCTTTTGTTCCTAGTTTAGTCTTATAAACCAAACAGAATAAGTCTGATCTGTCTTGTATGTGAAGCCCTTCAAACATTTAATAACAGCTTTCATGTTCTCCCCTAACTCTTCTCTTTTCCAGGCTAAACATTCCTACATCCTCGCTTCTAGACTTTCACATGGTATGGCCTTAAGGCCCTTCCCCATCCTCATTGTCCTCCTCTAGAAGCTCACTAGCTTTTTAGTATCCTTTCTAAGATACAACATCCCAATGTGATTTCATCCTATCTGTGTATGTATTCATTTATATATTTGGTATTTGGTCGTTGGGCAAATGGCAGGTCCCCACAGATTTCCTTCGGGGCTTTCCCCTTTTCGTTTGGCTTCTCCCTACCCAACTCAACATTGTACTCTATTCTCATCTGCTCTCCTCCCAGTCCTCTCCACCCATCCTCCCATAGGCTTCTCTGCAATTTGCTGTTTTTCCCCTTTGGCCTGACTTCAGAAATAGGACATAATATAAATACAGGGTTTTACATAATATAAATACAAGACCTCCTGGAGACCTCTCCCTGGGGAATAGAATGGATACTAAGGAGAGGGAGGGGCTGACAAGCACAAAGGATGTTTCCATGGGCTAACCCAGCATGATCATCTTTCTTGCCTTCTCTCTTTAGACTCTAAAATAAACACACCACTTAGGTAGCTAAAGGTAAAGAAACCAATATATTGCCCCTTACAATAATTACTAAAGTGCCTACCTTGTTAAGTTTCATCCCTTGAAATTCTAGAACTGATGAGAAACAAAATAGAATTTCTTAGTTAGTTGTATTGTGGGCTTTTTTGTCATTGTTCCTTATCACTGATATTTGCAAACATGCTGTGTTTCAGTCACATTTTGAACTTAATGGGTTTTTGGTGGTCTGTCGGGGAGCCTGGCCATAGTTATCCTAAGGGACAATGTGTTCCATGTGAAAATCTTGGAAGGTTATGGTCCTTGTACTGGACAGTGCCTAAGAAATGGATGATAAATTCCTGGGGTCAAACTCTGTATATTTTATAATAGAATGTAAGCTTCTTGAGACCAAGACTGGTTTCCTTTTTTGTTTGTTTTTTATTCACACTGACTAGTATATCAAAAGGAAGGGCAGAAGGGAATAAGCATTTATTAAGCACCTACTGTGTGACAGACACTGTGCTAAACACTTTGTAAACATTTCATTTGATCTTTAAATTAAGCATAGGAGGTATTTTTCCTATTTTATCCTTGAGGAAACTGGTACAGGTAGAGGTTTCATGACTACCCCAGAGTCCCATAATTAGTAATTGTCTAAATCTAGATTTGAACTCAGGTCTGCCTGATTCCTGACACTACTGCTCCATCCAGATTCTTAGAAGGGCCAAGAAGAAGCTGCACAGAAGAGACTTAATAAATATTTTTTGAATTGATTATTACCCAGCAGAGATGAGAAGGGGTACTATGAGAAGCTAATTAAGCAAGTGATGTGATGATGCTTTGCTGTAGAGAAAGGGAAAGGGAGAGGACACCAGGATAGAACCATCTAGAAGGAGGGCTTCCTCTCATTCACAGAATTTGAGTTGGAGGGGAGCTTAAAGGCCTTCTGGTCCAACTCTGAGCTGAGCAAGAATCCTCCTTATAGCATCACTGGAAGTTATCACGCCAGACTTCAGGTGAAGATCTCCAGTGATGGGAATCCACTATCTCTGGAGGCATTCCATTCTACTTTTGAGCAACTCTAATCACTAATTTTTACTTATATTGAACCTAAATCTACTTCTCTGTGACTCCTCTCCCCCAATTGCTTCTAGATCGGCCCTTTGAGAACGAGCAGAGGCAATTTAATTTTTCTTCCATATGATAGTTATTCAAAGACTTAAAGTTGACAATCTCCATATGAGTAGAAGCTACCAGAACCTACATTGCAGATCCTTCTGTTTGCCTGATGAAAAGGGGCTTGTATGGGTTCAGTTCATAGCTGCCTATAAACTCAAGTGCTCTTCTGTTATTCTTTAAGACAGATGAATGGATGGCTAGAAAATATGGTGAAAATAGGGACATCACAGGTATGGAATTCACCAATGAAAAGGCTCAAGAAGAGTCAGAGATGGGCCTGGATTTAGGGGGAAAATCTGAGAGACAGAGGAGATTAATCAGACAACAAACATTTAGCAAGCACCTACTATGTGCCAGGCATTGAGCTTGGTGCTGAGAATAAAAAAGAAAAAAAAAGTAAAACATGTCTTGCCCTCAAGGAGCTTACATTATGCCAGAGAAAGGCATACAATATTTCCTTAGATAAGCATATGCAAAGTAAATACGAAATTAATACAAAGTACATAGTTAAGAAGGAACAGAAAAAGTCTCAGGGTAGGAGAGGGCTTGGGTTCTATACCAAAAAGGTCTTCAAATGAGCAGACTTAGGAGCTGATGGGCAACATATGGGGGTTAAATAATTTTCCATGATCTGAAAAATCCATGTAAAATTTTTTGAGCTTCCCTTCATATTAGAGAAGAAATCTGAACTATTGTGGTATTAAAGCAAAAAAAGTTGACATACAGTACCATACATGTATTTTATGCATTTATGAGTTTCTAGACTTTTTCTGTTTTGTCTGCTGGCCTTTGCATGTTGGCAGCAGATTCCACAAAACTTCCCCAAAATTCCCATTCAGTTTCTTATGCTGACCCTCCCTATATTGAAACCAGGATGAGGAAAGTTGTGATGTGGAAGGGATAACTATTAAATTAACCAACTATTGTTTACAGTCTCTAGTTCAATGGTCTTGATGGAAAATACAGAGGAAGAGAGCCAATGGTCCCTGCAGACAGGCTGCTTATCAATTTGAATCACAACACCTGGGATCATAGAGTACAACCCTCTCATTTTATAAATGAAGTGACTGAGTACCAGAAAAATTAAGATCACACAGGTAGTTAAGTAACCCAAGTAGCATTTAAACACAGCTTTAGTGAAGTATAGAGTGATGGCTTTGAAGTTAGAAGACATAGATTCAAATCCTATCTTTTTCACTTGTTCCTATGTGACCCTGGGCAAGTTATTTCACTCCTATGGGTCTCAGTTTTAGTATTTGTAAAATTAGATTGTTGGATTGGATAACTTCTAAGGTCCCTTCAACTTAAAATTCTGTGACTTTGTGACCTTTGGATCTCAATTCATTGCTCTTTTCACCACACTATGATACCTCTCTTGGCCCCTACCCAAGAGGAATTCAGTTTTATAAGGGAGATGTTCTCCCTGCCCCAGGGAAGCTTCAGTTTGATGAGAGGAACAATAATTTTTATAAAAGCTTAGAAGGAATGGAAAGGATGTGATTTGGTGGAAAAAGGGAAAAGAGAGAGTGAGACAAAGATTGGGGAATAGGAACCAAGCTATTGACAAAAAATGACTCCACCAGGGCTAACAATTAACGACGATCTGACATGGGATTACAAACACTCTGGTACGCCTGCAGTATTTCAGACTTAGCATGTTCAATGAACATGTTTACTCAAGACATTCATACACTGAGAGTGTCAGTCTTTGGCATTTAACTTTGAACAATAAGATTCAGAAAATATCAGGTTTGAGAGGAAACAAAGGATTCTCTAAGAATGGAAGGGATATTCTAATGAGATCTATGACTTTATCCTGCCTAGAAGCCTTCACAGATCCTGCTTCATGTCATTATTCCTCAGACTGTACATAAAAGGATGAAGCATAGAGATGGTCTCAGTATAGATGACCATCACTGCCTTGACCTTGATTGTGTATCTGAAGAGAGGCTGGAAGTAGATATAGATGATGCTCCCACAAAACAGGGTCATCATAGTGAGGTCGGAGCCATAGAGGAGAAAGTTTCTGTGTTTTTCTGTGACTGAGGGGATCTTTAGGATGGTGATGATGTTTTGTTGGTGAAACAACGCACAGAAAAAGGGCCATCAAATAGCCTGAACATTCAACATCTCCATGATTTCACTGATGTAAGTGGAGAGAAAACAGAACAGGTTAGATATAGGACAGGAGAGAACACACTAAGGAATAAAGAACAAAATTGGGGTCCCAAAGTCAATCTAAAATGGAAAAGTCCTTTGGGTGGTGGCAACAATAATGATTGTGAAGAACTGCCTCCTAGAGGACTTTCTTTGCATTTTAATCCTATTTTTAGGATAAATGTTTTCAGTAAAGAGTGTATATAGTCAACCCCATGCCATAGTTTGGATGTTTATATCCACTTTTATCTATCTACAAGTATTGATTAAGTTGTTGTTGTCATTCATGCTTTGTTGTTGAAGAGGATCAGTGATATCACAGGGTGTCTTGATTTATATGTTAATTGGATTCAAGTGAGGGGAAGTTGCAAAAGTCATCAGGTTCACCCTCTCTTCCAGAGTCATTGAAGTCCAATGGCAAGACAAAGTCAAGGTGACTGGTGATGGCCCAAGTGAAGTGTCTGACTTCGGTATCTTCAATATCTGACCAACTTCTAAGTGCTCCACAGTGGCTGCTTCAGCTGCCTTGGAACAAATTTTTCTCATCTATCTATTCTGCCAGGGGAAATCTTCACATGCTTGGGGTAGACATCCCTCTAACTCACTAATGGATTAGAGACTTACTGGTTACTCTTTACCTTGCTTCAGCCCATCTGCTAAGAAAGTTTTGCTGGCCACTGTGGCTACTACATCTGCTACAGCTTCTTGAAGCAACAGATGAGAAATTCACTAGGTATGCTATGTGCTATGTCCTATGCTGAGCAAAGGGAATACCAAAATGCAAAATCCAAACCAAACCTAGCTACTTTATCATTTCTCATGTGACTGTTCACCTGGACTTCACTTTGGACTAGTATCCAAAAACTTATCTTCCTGGAAGATCACATCAATTTTGAAACTCAATATTCTCAGTATATCTCCTCCATATTCTCTGACCTTTGGGCCTTTCCCTTCCTTTTGACCTGAGAGGGTGGAAGGTAACAGGAAGGACTCCTCCCAAATCCTCTATTTAATGAAAGGGCCCAGGAAGAGCTATCTCATAATTTCCCATTTGGCTGCAGGACTTCATCATTCTCCCCATGACAGACACCTTTTCCCTCCTCCTCCCCTCTGCCCCTAGTTTTCAGCTTCTTTTTATGTATTATCTCTTACAATTAGATTATTAATTTCTATCTTTGTATTCATAGTATTAGCAGAGGACCTGGCACACAGTAGGTACTTAATAAATGTTTATTAACACTGACTGATTAGTACAGAAGCTTTAATGTGTTCTGTTTTTCTGGCCTGGTTCACCCCTCCTTAGAAAGTCTGAAGGCCTCCAAGTCCTTGGGAATTAGTATATTAATGTCAGACAGTGCAGACATCCAATTGGTTTTAACCCTACTGAAGCTCAGAGCTCCTGAGCTCAAACAATCCACTAGTTTCAATCTTTTCCAGTAGTAACAATTACAGGCATGTGTAACTATGTCCATCTAAACCCCACCCAATTTGGCCTCTAACTTCACTGTACTTGCATTATGAAAAATGACCATAAATGGAATTCATCTTTATGGGGTCAAGTATACAGAATTTCCCATTTTCTCCACCTAGGAAGGACTAAAAGACATTCCCCACATTGGGTCTCCAACTGATTCTACTGATTTTTAAAAAAGGTATTAATCCTTAAATTCTACCAATTTAAAGAATACTGCAGCTAACACATTCTTAATCACTCCTGTTAGACCACTTTTCCCTAAATCATTGTTCTAAGCTTTCACTGACATGTTAAAAATATTTTTTTGCAACTGTTGAAGTTCTTTAATGTTAAAAAGCAACCCACTCTCTAACTGTCCCATTCTAGAAGACTCTACCCTGGACATAGTATGAGGTGGAGGTGGGGTTAGTAATAGGATGAGTTTAAGGTACTTTTACAACCTTTTCTTATTCTTAATCACGACTACACTTGTTACCCTGTTTTATAGTTTCAGTTTCATGGGGTTCAAGGCATTTTCCAGAGAAACCTCTGGATCAGAAAGCATTGTTTCCTATTATTATCTATTAATCCCTGCCACCATTAAAATTGACCTCTTCACTTGGGTAATCAACAAATCCACTAAACTGTCCTATTTTAGTGTACTTTAAAAAATAAAACAAAAGTTCATTTACTTCTTTTTTAAAAATTTTATTTATTTAATTTTAGTTTTCAACATTCACTTCCATAAGATTTTGATCTTCATTTTTTCTCCCGCTCCTCCTCCTTCTTCCCCAAGATGGTATGTAATCTGAAATAAGCTCTACTTATGCATTCATAGTAAACATATTTTCACAATGGTCATGTTGTAAAGAAGAATTAGAACTAATGTGAGAAACCATGAGAAAGAAGAAACAAAAGAAAAGAAAAGGAGAGCAAGTAGTCTGCTTCCATCCACATTCAGACTTCAAAGTTCTTTCTCTGGATGTGGATGGCATTTCCCATAATGAGTCTTTTAGAGTTGTCTTAGATCCTTGAATTGCTGAGAAGAACTAAGTCTATCAAAGTATGTCATCCCACAATGTGGTTTTTTTTACTGTGTACAATGTTCTGGTTCTGCTCATTTCACTCAGCATCAGTTCATATAAGTCTTTCCAGCTTTTTCTGAAGTCTGCCTGCTGATCATTTCTTATAGCAAAATAGTATTCCATTATATTTATATACCACAACTTGTTCAACCATTCCCCAAATGATGGAATTTCTCTTTCTAACTCTTGTAGAGCTTCATTAGTAATATATAGAAATGTCAATGAAGATGATTTACTTCTGACCTCAGTGACTAATGTTTAAAGACAATTTAAATTTTTTCTCCTTGCTTTGGCAATACAACTCTGTCATAGACGATAATAAGAACCATATAGTACTTCTGATATTCCCATATTCCTCTAACAGATATCTTTGTGATCTCACTGAATCAATAGGAACCTTCTACATATTCCCAAAAGAAAATTCTCTGTATATTCTAAAACCTCACTTTTGCCTCTGGAAAATAGAAGAATTTGTTTCTAACCAACCTGTTGTGTAACAGACACATGTTAATGAAAAAAATTAATTTCAAGCTACTTTTAAAATGAAAGTTTAAAAGAATGAATAAAAGGTATAAATACAACTTTCCTTTTTCAGTCCCTGTGTCAGTGACAGAGAGAAGACTTGAGGCAATAGATAGAATTTGGAAGGAGGAAAATTTAGGCATGGGGTTAAGGAAAAACTTCCTGAATATGGATATATTTGCCTAAGGAATTAGTGAATTCTCCTTCATTAAACATGTTAAAAATAAAGCTGGATGATACTTGTTAAGAATGTTGTATAAGAAAATCTTTTTAGACATGGTTGGACTAAATAACTTCTGAAATTCATTTCAATTCAGTGATTCTATATAAACCCCAAAATATTTTATGGAGACAACAAGAAAGTGATATTATGCTAAAATTCTCTATTCAGATAACAAATATCACATTTAAATATGTATGACCCTAATTATTTTGCAATAAAGGGAAGTAAATAATAAAGTAAGCCTTATACTTTTGCTGGGTCCCTCCCCAGCTCTGGCTCACTGAAAAAAAAACCCAGGACCACCACCCAAGAGCACAATCCAGATCCAGGCCACTCAATGCAAGAGCACTTGGCCTCTGAACAGTTGCTTGGCCCCCCTGCAGTCTGCAGGCTGGGAGCTCTGAAGCGGCAATGTGGAGGCGGGTGCAGAACCTCCGCTTCCCGCTTCTTTGCCCTGGAGGCAGTGTGGCCAGACCTGCTTTTCTTCCCTCATTTTTAGCCGAGTTCCATTGACCTTAGTCCTTTTTTCTTATGGCTTGATAATTCTGGATACTGCCACAGCTGCCACAGATCCACTCTCCTGAAGCGTCGTGGCTCCAATGTGCCACAACTCAGGCAAAGATCTTCCTCTTCTCATGCACGCAACTGCTCAGCATCCAGACAGCTTGCTCCCAGCAGCTCTGGCCCCCGGCAGTTCCCGTCCCTGGAAGTCTTCAGCAGGAGTCCTTAGAAGAGATTCTGGCCCACTCAAAGAAAAAGGAATTCGCAACCGTAGCTGCTGCCTCTGCCACCACTTCCCAGCCTTATACTTTTATAACAAAAAATATTTAAAAGTCAATTATAGTGGGAGATTTTAGGACTATAAATTAAGCAGAATATATTCAGCAGAAAGATAAGTAAGAAATTACAGAGCTAGAAAAAGAGAACTATAGCCTAAAGGCACTGAGAAGTTCAAAATAGAAGAACATCCAGGGTACTGAATAGATTTTAATTTATGTCACAGGAGGAGTGGATGAAGGAACTAGGACTTGAGAAGAGAAAACTCAAAGAGGACATTATAGTTGTCTTCAGTTATTTGATGACAACTGTTAGGTAGAAGAGATATTAAGCTACTTCTGTTTGATTATCAAAGACAAAACTAGTAGCCACAGGTGGAAACTGCAAAGAACAAAATTTAGAATTGATGTGAGGAAAAATTTCCTCTAACACTTAATATAACCAAAAGTGGAATGGGCTTCTTTGGCAGTCTTCAGGTTGAGCTTAGATGATCGATTGGTGGGTATGTTGCAGGGGCTATTCCTTTTGGGAGAGGAGTTAGACTAAATAGCCACTGTAGACACTTTCCAAAATAAAACAATTCTGATACTGCTTGTAAACTTGAGAATGCTTGTTGCATGAATCTAAAGGAAATAGAACATTATTTCTAAAGATATAAAACACCCAAATTAACAAAAGAAGAAGTAGCCCTCTGTCCTCATTTTAACCCAAAGCATTTTGCTGGGTGATTTCCATCACTTTCCACAAGCTGAAAGAACTCAGGGGACTAGAGCTCATCATAACACTCACCAACCATATTTTTACCTATCTTTTCAAGAATCCATGCAGTCCAGGTTTTCTAGTAACATATTGAAGGAGAAAAGTCTGGGCTTGCTCTGCCTCCATGTTTCCTCCCTACTTGGCTCCTTCTTGATCCTCCATCAGGAGCCAATACAGTTCTGCTTATCCTTGTCTTCAGTTGGATATTGCTATTTCAGTTTAACATAGGGTTGTTTCTGCTCAGAAAAATGTTATGACTCTTTCAGAATTAAATTTGCAGGGAAAACATAATTCTTGGCTCTCAGAAGCTCTCTAGGTTTTTTAGGCATGCCCACGATCAGAATGGTTCTAGACTATTTGAGATTTTCTGCACTTTTGCCTAGTTTCCATCATCTTATTCTCTATGCAAAAGTTCTCCTCAGGTTCTGTTAGGACCTATCTACTCTTTGATCACTCAAGTCTGATATTGTCTATTACCAGTAAGTTAATGGTAAAGAAATCTAAATTACCCCTCTCCCCTAGGACTTTTGGCAGTCTGTTTCCTGATTTCCTAGTGTCTCCTACTGTTTCTTTAAAAATTCGGATTGGTGCTTATACTCCCTTTTGTTTTGTCAATCCATTTCCACCATCCTATGCAGTAAGTGTGAAAAGTTATACTGATTGCCCCAGTGATCCTTCCCACTGGAGATCTCTGAGGTGAGAGATAGAATCGATTCCTTCCATTGATAGTGTCTATATAATGAAGAAGAGTCTTCACTAAAGGAGGAGACCAAAGCTTTGACATGCTGAATCTAGGTCCCCCTCTCTTTACCTATCACCCTTCTGCAGTAGTCTTAGAACTCTTGCGTGTGTGTATGTATGTGTGTGTGTGTGTGTGTGTGTGTGTGTGTGTGTGTGTGTGTGTGTAATATTCTTCAGGAGGTAAGCAACTTTGTTGGCTCTGACTTTTACAGTTTTACCACTTTACACACTTTTACCATTCAGCCTCAATCCATTATCACTTCCACAGGTCTTTCTGCTCTACTTACAAAAACTGTGAACTTGATGGGAGTAATCTGATTATTAAGGAAATAAAATGAATTCTCATGTACCTGGGGAAAGTATATTATTTTTTTCAAGTTTTAAAAACAAGATTTAAAAAGCTAATGGTTGGCTTTTATGAAATTCCTTTTATGAGATTTTATATTTTCTATGGATTTCTTTATTCTACATTTTGCTATTCTTTTTAGCCTGGGGGGAGGGTAAAACTAGGATCAATGGCTCCAAGTTATAGGTTCTATATCTGGTTACTCGAAACGACCCTAAAGCTGTTGAGGGTAGAACTTCAGACAATTATGTTATCAGTGATGCCTTTAGGTTGTCTCAGGAGCATTCTTATCAGACTCAACAAAAGCTGATGCTTATCCAATGTGGGAAGACTGCAGTACAGAAAATACATGTGAGTTTGGAAAAAACAGACACATGCACATGCACATACACACACATCCATACATACCTCCTCTGGCCACCTTCTTGAGGATTGGTGTGTTGTGAGATAATCAAAGTAAAATACCTAAGTCATGGAAAACTCCCAGGAATTTTTACTGTTGCCATGCCCTTCACAGAATTGATCTCCATCTCAAAATACCAATGTTTAGTCGATCCAAAATAACTTTTCATTTAGTATTATTGACTTAAACATCTTCTTTTTTTGAATCCCCCACTACTATTGCTCCTTCATTCCCATAATGGTGATACATTGCTGTCATTGGCTTAGTATTCCTTGGTGTTGTGCTGATTCAGCTCATCAGCAATCTGCTTTGCTGCTGTCTCTGGCCATGGTTCTGACAAGATTGAAGCAGATTCTTAACTCAATAGAAGGGAAAACTTCTCCCGAATCCAAGTTATCTAAACATTGAATTCCCTGCCTCTGGAAATATTCTTGAAGCTGAATGGTCACTTGTTAGAGATTTTCAGGAAGGAATTTCTGATTCATGTAAGAGCTTCACAAGATGCCCTCTGAAATTTTGTTCAACTCCAAGAGTCTCTGAAACTGCATTTTCTAGATCACATTTTTCTTTGACTAGTTTATAAGTCTTTATGTTCTCTTACTAACATAGTTATATTAGTGTTACTTTTTGTATAATTCTAAAACAGTAATTTTAAAATTGAAACAACTTGTAAGCAAAATTCAGACAATGTATGTTTTTCCATTGTAATGGATTGTAATATTGTTTATATATATATGTATATATACATATGTGATGTAAGTATAATATTATTGGTGTAGGTATTTTCTATTTTGATTCAGATTTCAAACACATTCACATTTTATCAGTTTAATGAATTTCTCTGGCCATTTTGTGTGCGTGTGTGTGTATACACACACACACACACACATATATTTAACAATACCCTACATGCAGCACATAAACAATTATACTTCAATACTTTGAAGGAACTGTGATTCATACAGTGTAGTTATTCCTTCCAATAACACAGATCATAGCTATTCATTTCTTTGTAGAAAGTTTCATGAGTTGTTGTGACTGAAAAAAAAAATCATCAACTCGTGACCACCTTTCTGGCAATGCTACACTCTGCACTCAACTTGGCCAAGTCTCAGTCAATAGGCATACAGTCCACAACTTTTCCCATCCTTGAATGCTTTTCAGTTTTATAGATCCTGTCACTGCTTATGTTCCACTAGTACAGGCTTTGTTAATCCAACATTATCTTCATACTGTGATGAAAGATCAGAGGAGTACTGGCATCCAGTGATATCCAGGGAGTATCTATTCATTTCATGGGCAGCTACATGGTGCAGAGGCTAGAGCACTGGGTTTAGAATAAGGAAAACTTCATCTTCATGAGTTCAA
The DNA here is from genome assembly GCA_028646515.1 of Pseudochirops corinnae. NCBI lineage: Eukaryota > Metazoa > Chordata > Mammalia > Diprotodontia > Pseudocheiridae > Pseudochirops > Pseudochirops corinnae. The sequence continues at coordinate 244,621,159 of CM053585.1, read as the reverse complement.
ATCTGACTTCAGATGTTTACTAGCTGTGTGACTGCTGGCAAGTAACTTATCCCTGTTTGCCTCAGTTCCTCATCTGTAAAATGAACTGGAGAAATAAATGGCAAACCACTCCAGTATCTTTGCCAAGAAGTCTCCAAAATGGGGTCACAATGAATGGACATGACTGAAATGACAGAACAACACATTTCTTCACTATGGTCACAGCCTATTTATTTATTTATTTATTTTCCCTTGGGATCGGCATTGTGAAAGGAACCAGTATTTGTTTCTTATTGTTGCAGTCTGTAAGTCCTTAGTATCCTCCCTGAGTTTGGTCAAAGCATTTAAGAGCATAACATGAATAATTTTTACTTCTCTCCTAACATATCCTCTGAAAACCACATCTTAGTTGGGCAGGAGACATATGTCTTTCTGGAATCCTTGGTGGAATCCATCATGATATCTCTAATCTTCCTTATGGAAAGGGAGTAAGGTTCCAAATTAATGGGCACTCTTGTGTTCTGATGGCTGAGTGATATTTTGTGTGAATGTAATGTCCACTCTGATCCCCATATCGTATAGTGGTAAAAGCATTGGACTTGGAACTAAGAGAACTTAGTTTAAGTGTCAGTTTTGCTATGTATGAGTTGAGTAAACTTTTAAAATTGATTTAAGATCATTAATATCATTAAGATTAAGAACCCATTCCCTCATTTATAAAATATAGATAATATTTACACTATCAACCTCAAGGGAAGATGTGATGAAATGTGTTTAAGAAAGATGAATTAATTGTAATTGCATTTTCATCAGGTGGTTAAAGAAAGAGTTAGAAATTCTTGTTCATGGTTCTCTCTCCCTTTTTACTCTCTACTTTGTCCCTATGGATAAGGGGAGGCAAATATGTTTCTAAGGGAACTAAGTTACCTACAATTCTCATTTTCCCCCTTAAGTTTGATGATGATGGATGGGAGTTAGAAAGATTTTTGTAATATCTCAAAGGATAATTTTCCTTACTAGATTCTGAGAAAAATTCTCCAAGGGAATTGTTAAAAATCTCATATGTCCCAGGAGAAGATGAATAGAGATGGGAGTTGATATTAACTAGATGGGAAATCAGAGTAGGAGTGAGACCAGAGCCCTTGTAGCTGCAAAAGGGGATGGGGAAGAAATGTCCAGAGCCCAGGCCTGGGCTCTGTGGGGGCCTGAAGTAATGAGTAATAATTTATTCTTCCTCTCTTCTCCATAGGGAGAATTTTCTGTGCTGTGTTGTGGAATTTGGCATCAATAAGCAGGATCTGGACTGGATAAGGGTAAAGATATTGGAGCCACTTCCTTATTTAAAAATGGTGAGAAGCAGGGTTTGTGAGAAGAATTTCAGTATGCTTTTCTGCCTATCTTCTTCCTCTTACTATTTTTCTGCCTGCTCTACATGTAGGAATCAAAGGATTGATTATGTATAAGTCTGAGGGAAATAGCATAACCTGAATCTTTAAGATGCTAGGATGCGGGAGAGAGGTAGTGCCCTATGAAAATCAAAATGTTAGAAATGAGAGGAATGTTTGACACAGCACAATATATTATAACACACATATGAAAGGAACTTTAGAAGACAGAATACTAGAATATTAAAAAAAAACCAGTATGGCAAAGTAAGAAGGTGACTTAGAACTGACAGTGTTAGAATATAGCATATAGGGTGCCAGGTGGGCAAGAAACATTAGAAAATAAATGTTAGAATGTAGAAAGCTTGTACTGGAAAGTTAGTTAGAAGAGACCTAAGATTATTTAATTTTTGGACACAGATCATAGATTTTTTCAGAACTGGAAGGGAGACTCAGCCCCATTTAATTTCAACCTCCATCCTACCTCCTGTTATACTTATGAGGAAATTGAGACTAAGTTATCTAAAGTGACATCCAAGATCAAAAACTAGTTAGTGGCTCCTCCAGGAATAGAAGTAAGATCTCCTGAGTGCAGTGGGTTTCCCCCCAATTTTGCAGAATCCAAACTCCTACTCTATCTATTCCCTTCACCCAAGAAAACATTCTATTTAAGAGGATGATCCTGTCTGGAAAGTGAGGTTGGACAATATGATCTATCGGTAAGTATCTAGTATCATGGATCCTGTTCAAAGTAAACCTCAAAGTGATAAAAGTTTCTTATTTAAGATTTGTGCAGTGACAACAAGGGTTTCCAGAATGGTCCATCTTTTTCTCTTCCTCATCTAACATTACATTTGGAAAAATCATCTTTAATATGATACACTGATACAGCTCCAGCCTAATTGATATTTCTGTTCCCCTTTCTCTTGTGTGCCTGCTTATATATGCTCATATTTATTTGGGTGTTTGCCTATAGAGTTCTTTGCATATACATTCTATTCTTCTTTCAAACTTCTTTCAATAAAGGACGGAGTGACACACTGTAAGCAATAAATATCTGGACCTAATATCTCCCAAATGTGTTACTGGCTAAAAACTGAAATGCTTTCAACGTGAACTTTGGTGAATTTATAGTAGTGAGAAATTTTAACAGTTGGAAAGGGACTTTTTTTTTTGGAGGGAGAAAGGCAAGGTAATTGTGATTAAGTGACTTGTCCAAGGTCTCACAGCTAGTAAATGTCAAGTGTCTGAATCTAGATTTGAATTCAGGTCCTCCTGACCCCAGGGTTGGTGTTCTATTCATGGAAAAGGACTTTTGACAGCAACAAGAAACTGTTTATAGTTCTGCATTGACCAGGGTAAGGGACTTTTATACAGTTGCAACACATTCTATTGCTGAATAGTTCTGATATCTTCCTTATTTTGTACTAAAATCTGTTTCATTGGACAATCTCGACTCCCACATGCATGCCCAATGGTTTTTCCCTGTTTCTCCTGTTTCTCTCCTCCAGAGTCATGCAGAACAAATCTATTCATTCCTATATAGCTTTGTCTTTCACTTCATTGTTTAATGGGGGAAAATCCCATTGTATTTTGAGTCGTAAGATCTTAGATCAGATCCTGGTACCACTACTTATCACTGGTGGTAAGCACTTTTTCTTTTTGGCAATTCACTTAGCTTCTCTGAGAATCAATATCTTTATCTATAAAAAGAATGGTTTGGACAAGATGGGATTCAAGGTCCTTTCCAATAATTTTTACATTCTCTCTCCCACTTTAAACTGCTTCCATGCTTTCTTTTCAATGGGTCAACCACTCCAAAATTACCTCAGCTGTTCTTAATGCACATCATACCTAGTTCCATTTCCAGTTTGAATTATACATATGTTTTAATTATGGGTGGGTGGAGTAAAGAGGGGTATATTTTGTGTCCATCTCTGAGTTGACACCAAGGGAGGAAAATCATGATCTTTTTTTTTTAAATTTTATTATAGTTTGCATCATTCATTTCCACAAGATTTGAGTTACATATTTTCTCCCCCTCTTTCTCCCACCCACCGCCCCAAAACAGCCATCCCACTGTGTCCCCCTTCCCCCGTCTATTCTCTCCTATGTCACTTTTCAGTAGGGCAG
>CM053585.1:244591810-244611328 GCA_028646515.1 Pseudochirops corinnae | reverse complement strand
TTAATTTGGACTTTGTGGTCACTTTGTTAAGACTCGTCAATTCATGTCATTTCATTTGGAGGCCCCAGCGAGATGTCCTTTGGCCGTCTCAAGTGACCATTCACTGGACTGTGGAGGCCGGGTTGGCAGGAATGAGCTAGAGGGGAACGGCCACTGAGAAGTTTTTTTTTTTCTCTGCCCCAGATCATTCACCAACCTGGAGTGTCCACAGCTGTGAAAAACTCTAAATTCTCTCAGGAAGGCTAAAGACCTGCCTGAGTAAATTGGGAATGGAGCAGCTCCTGCCAAGGCTTCGCTCTGGCAGTCTCCCCTCTGCGTAGCTCTCTCTCTCTTTCTGTTCTTTTGAGACCTCCTTTTCGGGTGAGTACTCTGTTTGATAATAGGGTAGGGGGCAGGTTGGACACAGTGGAAACTGCCACTACTGTGGTCAATCACTTGGGACGACGTGTGCAACCCCTGGTAGGTCCAAGGGACCTCTGTTTCTGAGCAGCTACCATCTTACGGCTGCCCTCAGCTGCTGGTCAAAGATGGGCTTTCTCCACCTGTGGTTCCCATCTTACCATGGTCACTTTCCTCTATGGCACCATCATTTGGGTCTTCTTCCAGCCCTCCTCCCAGAACTCTCAGGAGCAGGATACGGCAGCTGCTGTGATGTACACAGCCATTACTCCTCTTGCCAATCCATTTGTCTACAGCCTCCGCCATAAGGATGTTAAGGGTGCCCTTTACAGACTTCTTGCTCCTAGCCAAGTGACTCCCTGATTGTTCTGGCTCTAAGGCACATGGGTCATGTGGTATGAGTCAACAAAACTTTAGAGCCTGGTGGATAATGATGGTGAATGGCAATCATAAAGATCATGGAAGAACCTGGGGAAACAGAATTGCAGATGATATAATATATGGAGCTTGTCATTTATTAATGACTTTAGAATTTTTGATCCTCAAAATCACTCTGTGAGGTATGTAGTGCAAGTATTATTACTTCCCTTTTGCAGATGAGGAAACTGAGGCGCAGAGACATTAATTAACCTGCCTAATATCATACAGGAAGCAGCAGGCAGAATTTGAAACCAAGTCCTCTGTCCACAAATCTAATGGTCTTTTCAACTCTGGTCCAAGTTGTTGTGTTTTGTTTTATTTTTTCTGCCAAACGCGTACATGCCAAATTAATAGGACAATTCTCCAATCATTCACTGGGGGCAGTTCATACATCAACATATTCCCCACTGCTGCTTCACTTGGGTGGACGGTCTTCATTTCTGTAGCGAGAGAAAAGGTGTCCCTTTGTGGTGATCATTGTGATAATGAATTTCTCCATTCTCGCGATGCTGGGCCTGAGATGATAGACACACATTCCAATGCTGGGGATTGTGCTTGAAGCTTTTTCACCTGGGTTGGACCTGCCAAAGCTTGTGTTCTTTTGGCATAGCCTTCAGGAGCCCAGGCTCATCCCTAGGTTAAATAGAAGCAGCAGAGGAGACCACTAATTAAAGTGAAAGTAGAATATAAAATGGTGCCCATCCAAGTGCCAAGTTGTAGGCTACATACCACAAATGTGATTAAAACTATCTCAGGAATCTCTATATCCTCCAGAGCTTGTGGGAATTGTTTTTATTACCAATACCATTGACCTTTTCAATGATGTGTATGTGTATCTGTATCTATGTCAACTTACTTTGGATCTTACAGATTCACTTGATCAGTGACTCCTAACCTATGTGCAGAGACCCATGAGATCACTGAGTCCTTATGTACCTACCCTAAGCACTACCATTTTAACCTTTATTTAGCACCAACACAAAATGCAAATATATATATATATATATATATATATATATATATATATATATATATATATATATATATATATATTAGATATAAATATATATCCTTCATATCACTGAGGTTCTCAGCCTAGGAGTTACCTTCAGTTCTCTACTGTCCTCCATCCCCACACCCAATTAATTGCCAGCTCTGGGCGACACTACCTTGGCAACATCTCCTACCTCTGGCTCCTCTCTGCTCTCATGTGGCCACTTCCCCAGGTCCTCACCCCCTCTCACCTACATGATGCACTAGCTTCCTAATTGGTTTCCCCACCTATTTTCTCTCCTCTCTCCAGTTCATCTTCCACACAGCTGCCAAAATTGCTATCTCAAAAGCACAGGACTGACCATTTCCCTCCCCACCTCAGGAAGCTTCAGCACCCTCTGTTGCCTCTACGACCAAACACAGAATCCCCAGCTTGGCATTTAAGGTTCTTTTTTTTAACCTGCCTCCACCTGATCTTTTTAGACTTATTTCCCATTACTTTCCCCATGGTCTTTAAGCAGACCCAATCAGTCTAAGTAATATTCCCTGGACAGGAGATTTTGCCTCCTGCATCTTTGCTTTCACACTTGCTGCCCCTTATAACTAGAATGTCTTCCCTCTCCCTCTCTGTCTCTCAGAATCCCTGGCTTCATTTAAAGCTCAGCTCATGGGCTAGCTCCTATAAGAAGCCTTTCCTGTTCCCTCCTCCTCCCCATTGTTATCACTTCTTGTCCCTTGAAATTACTTTTAATTTATTTTGTGTATATATATATATATATATATATATATATATATATGCACACACATATCAACATATATAGTATTTATTTACCTGTATAGATATTATTTCTCATCCAAGTTGAATGCAAGCATTTTGGATGAAATAACTACTGATTTTTTTATTCTTTTTATGCACAGGACCTAGCACAATATCTCTCTGTTGTAGAATTTGAATACTTGGCAGTTAAAATTGAGAAAGGACCTCAGCATCTGGTATCTTATCCTGCCAGGTGGTCTTCAGAATCTTCCTAAGGGAAATCAAATGAAAGTGATTCAATTTCCTGGCATGGTGCTGGTGTACTGTCCAGGTTTCACAGGCATACAATAAGGTCAGCATAAGGGCTCTGTAGACCTTCAGTTTGGTAGTCAGTCTAATAACTCTTTTCTCCCACACGTTCCTTTGGAGCCTCCCAAACACTGAACTAGATGATGCAACCATCTAGCATAGAGTAGGCATTTAATAAATGTTTAGTGAATGAAATTAAATTGAAATGAACGGTTGCATTGATTGGATAAATATGTCACATATTTATGTCTAGTTTTGGTGTATACACATTGTGTTGTTATCAATAAAACACAGACCATCTTTAAGTATTGTTGAATTCCTAGCAGTTTTTCATTTTAATCTATTTTCTCAATCAATTGATGCATATCATTTGGGGGTGCAGTCTTCAAAATTTTTTATGTTAAAAGGGGATCTTCAAATTGAAGCCAGGGAACTATTGATGTAGAACTTAATGTCTTCTTCAGTGCAGATTAGCTAGTGTAGGTAGTGTAGTGAGTAGAGCAGCAGACCTGGAGTCAGAAAGAGCTAGCTTCCTAATCCAGCCCCAGGCACTTCCAAGCTGTGTAACCCTAGGCTATTCATTTAACCTCACTTCATCTAATTTTCACATCTGTAAAATGGGGATATTAGCATCTATTTCCCAAAGTTGTGGAGATAACATGAGATAATATTTGTAAAGCACTTTGTAAACCTTAAAGCACTATGTAAATGTTTTTTCTTCTTTATCTTTTTCTTCCTTCCTTCTTCACCTTCTCCTCTTCCTCCTCCTCTTCCTGCCCTTCTCCTCCTCCTTCTCTTCGTTCTTTTCCTCCTCCTCCCCTTTCTCATTCTTTTCCTCCTCCTCCTCCTCCTCCTCTTTCTCCTCTTCCTCCTCCCCTTTCTCGTTCTCTTCCTCCTCCTCCTTCTCTTCCTTCTCCTTCTTCTCCTCTTCTTCTCCTTCTCCTGCTCCTCTTTCTCTTCCCTCTCTCTCTTCCTCCTCCTCCTCTATTGTGGTCTTTGATCAATTTTTTAAAATGGAGAATCTTAACAATTAAAAAAGGACTTTTAACAGCTATTGGGAGCTGACTATGGTCTTGAATCAACAGGATCGTTAGAAATGCCAGTAAGGAATAACAGAATTTGAGAGTAGGAAGGGACCTTTGAGATATATCTGAATGGAATCTCTTCTGTAACATACCTATAACCAGCTCCCTCTTGAAACCTCCATTGAGCAGGATTCCAACACATTTGAGACAGACATTCCACATTTGAACCACTCTAATTGCTAGAAAATTTTTCCTCCTGACATCAAGCCTAATTTTGCCTCTTATCGTTTCTATCCATTGATCTTAGTTATGCCTTCTGCGACCAAACAGAACAAGATTTATCTTATATTCTGCAATTTTGTGTAGGTAGTCTCTAGATAAAACATTGGAATAGAATACAATTATCTTCTTTCTCTCTTCTCTCCTTGCTGACCTGAATAGACCACGTGCCTTAAATAATTCTCATGCCTGCAGAGATAACTTCTGATGTATCAGAACAATTTCTATGAAGTGCGTTGTAGGTAATGACTTGCTATGAGGATAGGTACAAGCTCTCTAGGTCTCAGTTTCCTCAAATTTCAAATAAAGGGTTGAGAAAAGAAGACCAAAATGAAGCTGAGTGCTGTGTCACTCTAATGACTGATCTTAGCTGCAAAGAGGAGATGACAAAATGGGCCCCTTTCTTTTGAGGGAACCTGGGATTGGTTTGACAGTATAAGTTGTCAGATTACTTTTGTGTGGCTTCATTTTGATTAACAGCTCTCCTTTGTTATAGGAGAAGGTTCACAGACCGGGGTTGGGGGGGGGAGGAGGAGGTGTCAAGAAATGATTGTTATATAAAAACAAAAAACATCAGTAAAATGTATTTTAAACAAGAAAAACTATTAAGGAATTAGACTTGATGATCTCTAATGTCCTTTAAAAGTTCTTTATGATTGTCTTTCCTTGATACCAGAACATGACCACCTTTCTATTAATAAATCACTAATATTTCTATAGAACTTTAAGGTTTAAAAACACTTTCTCCACACTAGGCCTGTTCATCAGTTTTATATCAACTGTGAGGCAGGCCAGAAATCAAATTGAGGTCCAAACAGAAGTGTTGCAAATAGTACACCATCAGGGGGCATAACCCTTCATGGGCTAGGGGTGGGTAGGTGGAAGGAAATCTTTCTTGATCCCTTGTATATGATCAACCAGATTGTGTATTTGGGGCCAGACGGAAGTCTAAAAGGCAACATTATCACCATAATGTTATAAGAACATGAGGGTCTGTTTTAAGGGTAGAGGGATTAGATCTCTGAGACAGAGTTGATGACATAGAATAAAGGACCCTCGATTTGAGTCCAGGACTTGGTTTCAAACCCTGAATCCTCTATTTACTATGTGTGTTACCCTGGGAAAATAAACTATTTAAACTCTCTTGGTCTTGGTTTCCTTATATATAAAATTATGAATCAATTTTGAAGTATCTCTAAGATTTCTTCCATCTCTAAATCTCGTAATAGCTATGAGAGGCAGGACATTTTAGTGGAAAGAGCCCTGGATTTAGAGCCAGAAGGTCTAGGGTCAAATAATAATTGTCACAGTACTCTATGAACATGAGATCATCTTCAATCTAATTCACTCATCTCTGATGAACTTCTAGCAATGTAGTACAACGGTATAGTACAGTGGCTGCATTTGTCTTCCTGGGTCTGTCAAACAATTTGCAGATGTAATCAGCCCCATTTGTGATCATAATCATGTAGCTGGTCAGTATGATAGAGAACTCATTGATCATTGCCATGAATTGAAGAAAATCCCATATACTTTCTGTTTAACAATATGACCTCTACTGATACCTGATTCACCACCATCATTGTGTCCTAATGATGGTTTCCATCTTTTCTTGGAGCAAGACCATTCCTTTCACCTACTGCTTGACTCAGGTCACTTTCATTGCTGGGAAATGCAAAGGATTTCTTCTTTAGCATCCATAACCTATTATCACAGTGTCTTGTTCCTGTGTAACTGTCAACAAATTATCCTCATCTTCTGATTTAATTTCTGTAGCAACTAAATTGAGAACTTCTTCTGTCATGCCCTGGCTCAACAGCGCTGCTCATACCCTTCCTCGGTGACTTCTAGTAACAAGGGCTTTTATTAAACCTATCCCAATTCATATTCATCACTGTCTCCTAGATTTGCACTGGTACTATGGTACTTGGGTTATGTTCAGCTTCAGTGCTATATGAAGCTGTTTTCACATAATTAATATTCTTTGCATCTGATTTCAACTCTGTTTGAAACTAGTTAGCAGCTACAACCTGAATCAAGACCAGTAGCTGGCAGTCTTCTACACAGGGGTGATTCTATGCTGAATCTCATCAGCTATACCCAGAGGAATCAACAGGTGAAGGGTGCTTTCTGGAGGACCCTAACCAAGGTCTTCAAGTGAATCTATAGTCAATGCTGCTTTCATCACTTTATCTATTACCTAAAACAAAGGATAACACCACCCATTCCCTACCACTCTCTCAAAAGACTACATGTTTGATTGAGAAAATAGAAGCCATTTACCATGAAATCCTTTCCCTTCCCCCTTGTGCTACGCTTTAAAATCCTTTGATATCACCAATTCTTTGTTCCTTTACCTCAGTCTTTTTTTAAAATCTTTTTTTTTCATTTTGGAGAGCAATTGGGGTTAAGTGACTTGGCCAAGGTCACACAGCTAGTTTTTTGTGTTAAGTGTCTGAGGTTGGATTTGAACCCAGGTCCTCCTGCCTCCAGGGCTGATACTCTATTCACTGCGCCACCTAGCTGCCCCTCCTCAGTCTTTATTGAAGAAAAGGCCCTTCTCTTCACCAATGCTATCCCCTCTACTTGTACCCTTAATTCTTTTTCTTCTTGTCCACTCTGAAAGGAGGATGCCTTTACTGCCCCAACTACTCCTTACACTCTAACTTTCAGTTTCTTCTTATTTAATGACTCACATTCCCTGATGCCTATAGGCATGCCTAGGTCTTATTCTTTTTAAAATTTTTAATAAATAAAAATAATAAACAAACAAATAAATAAATAAAAATTATAAACAAAAATAAAAAAATAAAAAATTTGTGATTTTTATTTTTTTTAATTATTATTTTATTTCACCTCAATCACATTTAAACAATTTTTAACATTCATTAAAAAAATTTTCTTTTGAGTTCCAAATTCTCTTCCTCCCTCCCTCTCCTACCCTCTCTCATTGAGAAGGTAAGAAATTTGATATAGGTTATACATATGTACCCATACAAAAATATTTCTATGTTAGTCATGTTGCAAATGAAAACAAAGACAAAAAAAAAACAAGGAAAATAAAGAAAGTAAAGAAAAGTATGTTCTTTTCTGCAATCAGACTCCATTAGTTCTTTCTCTGGAGGTAAATAGCATTTTTCATCATAAATCCTTCAGAACTGTCTTGAATAATTGTATTGCTGAAAATAGCTGAGTTATTCATACTTGCTCATCATATAATATTGCTATTACTATATACAATGTTCTCCTGGTTCTGTTCATTTCACTTTGCATCGGTTCATGTCTTTCTGGGGTTTTTTGAGAGAATCCTGCTCTCATTTTTTATAGCACAATAGTATTCCATCACAATCACATACAATAACTTGTTCAGCCATTCCCCAAATGATGAACAGTTGCTCAATTTTCAATTCTTTACCACAGCTAAAAGAGCTCCTATAAATACTTTTGTACATACAGATAATTTCCCTTTTTAGTTTTTTATCTCTTTGGGATACAGATTTAGTTGTAATATTGTTTGATCAAAGGGTATGCATGGTTTTGTAACTATTTGGTCATAATTCCAATTGCTATAGAGAATGGTTGGTTGAATCAGTATATCACATCACCAACAGTGCATTAATGTTTTAATTTTCTCACATCCCCTTCAACATTTGTCATTTTCCTTTTCAGTCATATTAGTCAATCTTAAAGGTGTAGGGTGGTATTTCTGAATTGTTTTAATTTGCATTTCTCTAATCAATAGTGATTTAGAGCATTTTTTTCATAGATAGCTTTTATTACTTCATCTGAAAACTGCCTATTCATATCCTTTGATCTTTAATCAATTGAGGAATGACTCATATTTCAATAAATCTGAGTCAGTGCTCTATATATTTGAGAAATGAGATCTCCATCAGAGAAGTTTGCCATAATTTTTTTTCACTGTGTATTTCCCTCCATCCTATTTTCTCCCATTTATCTTTCTTTCCTTTCACCCCCACCCTTTCTCAAAAGTGTTTTGCTTCTTGATTTTTACTTCCCTCAATCTGACCTCCCTTTTATCAGCATGTCACCTTCTCTTATTCCCTTCCCCTCCTACTTTCCTGTATGGTAAGATACATTTCTATACCTAACTGTGTGTGTATGTTTTTCCTTCTTTGAGTCAATTCTGATGAGAGCAAGGTTCATGCACTCTCCCCATTTCCCCTTCCACTTTAAAAGTTCTTCCTTGCCAGTTTTATGTCAAATAATTTACCCTATTCTACCTCCCCTTTCCCCTTCTATCAGTGCATTGCTCTTTCTCATCCCTTAACTTTATATTTTTAGATGATTATCCCATCATATTCAACTCACATCCATGCCCCCTGTCTAGGTATACTTCTTCTAACTGCCCTAATAATAAGAAAGTTTTGGAGAATTACAACTATCATTTTTCCATGTAGAAATATGAACAGTTTAACCTTGTTGAATCCCTTGTGATTTCTCTTTCTTGTTTATTATTCTTCTCTTGAGTCTTGCATTTAAAATCAAATTTTCCATTCAGCTCTGGTCTTTTCGTCAGGAATGCTTGAAAGTCCACTATTTTACTGAATATCCATTCTCCCCCTTAAGGTTTATATAAGGTTTGTGTCTTGATCTTTTCTGTCACCATATGTCACCACAGCAATTTGTTATTGTCATGTTCCTTTTTTAATTTTTAATTTTTGCTCATTTTTACAGTCTACTTCTTGACTTTTAACTTTATGTTGAAATTGAGCCCCACTCCCAGAATGGAGGGGTCACTGTTACAAGCTTTAGGGTTTTTGTACTGCTATTTTCAGAGATTGCTCTAGGGGTTTATAATTCTATTTCCAATTCTATCTCCAAAACATTTCTTGCATACATCCCTTATATACATACTTTCTCTTTACTCAAATGACCATCATCGTAGTTCAGGCCATCATCACTTTTAACTTGGTCTATTACAATACCTCTTAATTGGTCTCCATGTCTCCATAACTTCCAAAGTGATATTCTTATGAGTACAAATCTGACTATGGCAAATCAAAACAACTCTGAGGTACCACATCTCACCAGTCAGATTGGCTAAGATGACAAAACAGGAAAATGATAAATGCTGGAGAGGATATGGAAAAATTGGAACACTAATGCATTGTTGGTGGAGTTGTGAACTAATCCAACCATTCTGGGGAACAATTTGGAACTATGCCCAATGGGCATACCCTTTGACTCAGCAAGACCAATTCTGGGGTTGTATCCCAAAGAAATCACAGAAGTGGGAAAAGGACCTGTATGTACAAAAATATTTATAGTAGCTCTTTTTGTGGGGGCAAAGAATTGGAAATCACTGGGATGCCCATCAATTGGGGAATGGCTAAACAAGTTGTGGTATATGAATGTAATGGAATACTACTGTACTAAAAGAAATGAGGAGCAGACGGACTTCATAATAACTTGGAGAGACATATATAAACTGATACTGAGTGTGGAGAGCAGAACTAGGAGAACTTTGTACACAATTACAGACACATCATACGTGTGACAACTAACTTTGATAGACTGGACTCCTCTCAGCAATACAAGGTTAGAAGAAAATTACAAAAGACTCATGTTGGAAAGGGACATCCACAACCAGAGAAAGAACTACAGAGTCTGCAGATTGAACCAAACGATTTGCTCTCTCTTGTTTGTGTTTTGTTTTATCCCTTCTTTTTCATTGTTCAGCCCGTTGGTTATAATTCTTTACAACATGACTATCATTCAACGTGAAGGTATTTGTAGAACCTATATTTGATTACATGCCACTCTGGGGAGGAGGGGAAGGAGAGGGAGGGGGCAAAATTTTGAAACTTAAGAGATCGTGGAACTGAATGTTGTAAACTAGAAGTAAATAAAAAGACATCAATACAAATAAAGCCACCATGCATTGATTTTGTATATAATTCCTATATACTTGTATGTGTATGTTTTCCCCTGATCTAATGTAAACTTATAGAACAAAATTACCCCTTTAGGACTTGTGTTAACTTATTCTGTGATGCTTAAAGGCTTCAGTATCCTGAGTGACATTTATCTTTTCTCCCGTATTAAAATGTAAGGACTTCATCAGAGCTCCCTCTAATTGATCAAATGTATTTACCTTTCTAGAGTTTTCTTAACTATTGGGTTTCATTTTAAAGTTTCTACTCAACTTTCATCATTTTGTAAGGAATACTAGAAAGTCTTTTGTTCTGTTAAAGTCTATTTTCTCTTTAGGATTACATTCAGTTGTTTTTGGTCCTATATCTTTTATTTCTCCTCCTTTATAGTGGTTGCACCTAAGTCTTGTGTAATCCTGACTATGGTTCTTTGATACTTCAACTCTTCATTCCTGGCTACTTAAAGAATATTATGCTTGACTTGAAAATTCTTGATTTTGACAATGACATTTATGAAAATGCTCAGTTTTGAGGTTTCTCTCTAATTTTACTTTGTCCTCTGGTCCTAATAGATGGAAGTGGCTTTCATGTTATGATGAAATAAGTTGTCTAACTTTTTTTGTTTGGTCTTGGTATTCAGAATTCAATGATGCTTGAATGAACATTATTGACTTGTTTTCCAGATCAGTGGTTTTCATCATGAGATTTTTTTTCTATTTCTCAATCTTTTTACTTTGTCCTTTTTTTTTCTTTATGGAGCCAGAATATTCTTTTAATTCCATTCTATTTTTTAGGCAGTCTTCTACTTGGTTAAAATTTTCCACTACCTGCTCTTTTATTGATTTTTTTCCCTCCTGAACACTAATTTCACTTATACTTTCTTTTTTAATCCCATGTTTAAGTTCTTGTAATCATGTGTCCATTCTTGTCATCCTTGCATCCAAGTAATTTTTTTCTTTAAGGCTATATTTTTCATTGTTGTGGAGTTGCCCTGCTCTGGGTTTATCTCATTGGCTTTGCTTGTACTGGTTTGTGAATCTACCCTTGTGGGGTAGTACTGAGTTGTAGGGTAATTAGAATACTGGCTAACTTCAGGTTCATTTGCAAAAGCTCTCACTGACTTTATTGCAACAGCTCTTCTATTCATCTCTACCAGCTTCTAGCTATTTACCTGAGTGGGTTAACTTTAGTGGTCTAGCTCTCTATTCTCTTCATTAGCTTCTCACTCATTTATGAGAGTTTCATTGGCTTTCTTGACAGGACTCTTCTTCCCACCTCTCCTGGCTTTCAATTTAACTTAAATTTCAATTAACTTCTCTTGTGTCACCCATCCACACAATTCTGGTCATCTTCTTGGTGTGCATTTCTGCACTGGATGAAGGAACTTATTTCTGTTTCTTTTTAGTTTCCTTTATTGCTGTTTCTGAAGTCCTTTTCAGATATTTGCTGGGATATGCACGGAAGATTAAGACTTCTCCATTTCACATAGCCAACTTTCCCAGAAGCCATCTATAACTATTAATTATGATAATTGCAAATATTACTAACTTTTTAATGATGTTTTCAGGTTCACAAAGTTCCCCTTTCATGACAACTCTGTAGAGTGTGGAATGATCATCACTGATTTAAATGTGAGAAAACTAAGACCGAGGATTTTTATTGTAGGACAGTTCTGATTGTTCTGAAGTCGTTCCTTATGTAAAAGTCTATCTTCCTGTAATTTCTACTTATTCTTCCAGGATCTTCCCTGTCAGGCCAAATAAACCTTTCTTCTGCATATCTGCCTTCTATCTTTTCTCATGATCACCTCCAAATATTTAAAAATAGAGACCATAAATATGCTAAGACTTCTCTAGGTTAAGTATTCTCGGTTCCTTTAATGAATTCTCTTATGACATGATTCATATTCCTTTATGCAACCTAGATACTTTCTTCTGGATATGTGTCATTTTCTTGTTTAGGCTACAAGTTCCATAACTATTCATGGACTCCCTTTTATGACAGAATTTTGCTGGTTCCTTACCAGATATTCCTATTCTAGTCTCCATTGGTTCTTAGCTTTAGGACTGGTGTGAATTATTCAGACAAGGGGAGAATTAGCAGCCCCCAGGTTCCCTGAAAGGGTCAATATGACTTCCTGTAAGCATAATGTGTATAGAAACCTGAGAAAGGTAATAACAATAACTCATTTCTAGAATTTAATATTTACGAAGTGCTTTCCTCATAAAAGCTCCATGGGTTAGGTTGTGCAAGGATTACTTTCCCATTTTGCAGATGAAGAAAAAGACTTAAGGGGGGACTGTGGAATGACTTGCTCAGAATTAGACTAGTGTTTGAGCCATAGATTATACCTTAGTCCTAAGAGTTCATATCCAGATCTCTTCCCACCATGATGTTTTTCATATACCTCTGGAGGATTTTTTTCCCCTCATTTACTTCTCCTTTGGGATGATGAAAAGTTCATTTCTGTTGCATCTAGGCCAAGTTTGGAACTAAGAAGCAAATGACATAATATTGGAGAAGAGAAGGGTAAAAGGGGGAAAGTGGGCAGAACCCATGGACTCCTAAACCTTTAAATATTGCTGAATGCATCTGTCTTTCCCAGTACTGAAGACTTGAGTGTCATGTCCCACCTTTCTGAGCCTATGGTAGAGACTTTCATGGCCGTCAACCAGCCCTAGAGGCAAACACTATTGACTGAGCTTGAGAGTTCCAAAACTCTGTCTCACCTCAACTTCCTGGGCCAGGCAAGTTCTGAGAACTAGATCCCTGGCTCTTCTCCCAACCCTCTTTTCCTTCCCTCCCAGGCTCTTCAGTTCTCTACCTCATGGGTATCATTATTCCCCTTTCTTTTTCCTCTATGTGTTGTCCGTACTCATAGTCTCTATTTCATTTTTCTCTTCTTCCCTCCTTGTTTTTTTCATGCCACCATAATCCTAACTTTTCCACTTCTCTACCTCTTCTGCACTATCTTCACATTGTCCCCTATATACATGTGTGTGTATATATATATGTATATATATGTATATATATAATACTACATTGCCCTCACACTCTTGTTTCTGTGTGTTTCCACAATCCCAGCTATTCCTGAATCATCTCTTTCCCCCTTCCTTTATCCCTCTATTTACCATCCACTACTCCATCCTTTCTCTTTGGCTCCTGATTTAATTTTCTACATAATTTAATTTTATATGCATTTTCTGGTATTTCTCATTCCCTTTTTTGCCCTGTCTTCCTCTTTCTTATCTTTCTCTCCTTCCCTTTTGTCATTTCTCCTTGTTCTTCTCCTCCCTTCCTCTTCTTTCTTTACTGTCTTCCTTTTACATTGCTCCCCTTATTTTTGTCCCTGTCCTCTTTTTTCTTTCCCCATTACTATTCCTCTCTCTTTCACTGTTTCTTTCCACTACTTCTCTTTCCCTGTTTTTACCCTTTTCTGCCCCCAATACTTCTCTGTCTCAAGCTCTATATCTCCATTCTTATTTCTCTGTCTCTGTCTCTCTTTCTCTCTTCCCCCCTCTCCTCTTTCCTCTGTTTCCTTCTTTATCTTTATCTCTTGTCCATATTCTCCTTTGTCTCTTCTTCCCTTTCACAATACTTGCTTCCTACTTCATTCTGAATCAAAACATCCCCATTTTCCACCCACGATCAATCTGAGAGAAGGTCCCCCAAGTCCTATCTTTGGCCCTTAATGCTGGGAACTAGCCCCAGAGAGCTGGTGTTTTTACAGTGACCTTTAATTTTTGTTTGCTTATAAAATAGTAGTGTTTGCTATCGGGAATCATGGAATATTGACTATTTAAATGGACAACAAAAGAGAATACCTGGATACCTGACCCTCCTTCCCTGGACCTTGGGATTCTTTTTTCTATCTTCTGCCTTTCCCTTTAATTTCTTTACTTCCCACAGACTCAAATTGGAAAAGGAGGCAACTTTTAGACTCCAAGAATAGGGCTGCTACTGTGACCTTCTAGATGCCAACCTAAGAAGAGCAGGTGATAAATTCTCATTGGGGAGTGAAGTAGGGAGGTTTTGGAGGGTTGGAAGGAGGAAGGCATGGAGAAGGTCATGGGGTGTAGAGATGACATTCCAAAATGGATGAAGGCTTACAACCTTTTGCATTTCAATAAGGTATTTTGATTTATTTGGGCTCTAAATTTTCATAGTATTAACTATAAGCACAGGAGAAGATGAGTTTATTATGGAGGCAAAGCTGGGTAGTTTATTATTTTTGAAGTTGGAACTGCATATGAGAATGACATGGCAAACATAGAGAACTTCATGGCATATCCTTTGAGAATCACTGTTATAGATCTGAGAATCATCAGCAGAGAGGTTCTAGGTAACATTTTCAGAAATGACTCAAATTTCCAAAGGAGAAAGTTTAGGGAAGGAAGAAGAGAGAGTTGTAAATTGAGCTTCAGGGAATTTCTATGGTCAGGGAGCAGCAGGAGGAGCACACTTTATAAAAAAGATGAATAAGAAATGGCCACAGAAGTGGAAGGAGAACCAGACTATTGCAAAGTCATGGAGCCAAAGCAGGAAAGTTTCACCAATAGAGCTCAGATGATGAACCTTAGACATCATCTAGTCAAGCTTCTAAGTGAAATATGCATCATTTCTTCAGCATTTCTGAAAAGGGAATAATTGATTTTCTGCTTTAATACATCAAGTCATGTGGAACTCATTACCTCAGTCCACTTAATTTTCAGACAAATGATAGTAAATTGTTCCTTATACTCAGTTAAAGCTTGTTTCTTGGTAATTTCCAACTATTGGTTCCCAGTTTTGAAATCTGGAAAAAAAATTTGATTCTTTTTCCACATGAAAACCCCTAAGGTATTGGAAAATAGCAAGCGTGGTCTATTTCCTTCTCTCTACAATCCTTTAAAAAAGAAATATTGAGTAATAAGGAGAAGGTAAGAAAAAGTGATCAAATTTGGTAAGGAAGAGGCCATGGAAATCTTGGACAAAGCAGTTTAAGAGGAGTTGTAGGAATGGAAGACAAATTTTTAGGGGTCTAAGGAGAAAATAGGTAGTGAGAAAGGGTCAGCTGATGAGTTAGAACTCCTGAGAAAGAAATTTGGTTTGAAATAGTCACAATTACTAATAGCTAACAATTGTACCATGCTGTAAAAAAGTCATTTCATCCTCACAACTGCACTATGAGGTTGATGTTACTAATATCACTCTCATTTTATTGTCAGTCCGTCAACAAATGTCCGTGAAATGCTTATTATGTATCCAGAATTGTGCTAAGTTCTGGGGATAAAAAAAAAGGCAAAAACAATCACTGCCTTCAAAGAATTCATGTTTTAATGTGAGAGACATTACTATGTACATAAATGATATGTACAATACCAATGGAAATTGATAGCAGGGGGAAGGCTTAGAGGAGAGATTGGCACTGGAAAAAGACTTTCTTTAGAAGTTATGGTTTGTGATAAATCTTGAAGGAAGCCATAGTGGCTAAGAGGCAGAGCATTATAGGCATGGGAGACAGCCAGTGGAAAAGCATAATGATGGCAGATGGAGGGTCATGTGTGAGGAAGAACAAGTAGGTCAATGTATTTAGAAGGCAAAGTATGCGTAGCAGGGAAAAGTGTAGGACCACTAGAAGGGTAAAAAAGGCAGGGTTGTGAAAGGCTTTAAATGTTCACCAAAGGACTTTTTATTCACCTTATTAAGCAATAGGGAACCTACTAGAAGAGGGGAGTGATATGGTCAGACCTGCATTTTAGGAAAACACTTTGACAACTGAGTGAAGAATAATTGAAATGGGAAGAGACTTGAGGCAGGGAAACCCATTAGAACACTATTGCATTTGTCCATGTATGAGGTGTGGGGACCTATACTAACTAGGGTGATGTCTGTGTGAGGGGAAAAGGCAATGTAAAGAGATGTTGTGAAGATAGAAATGACAGAATAGACATATGGGGTGAGTGACAGTGAGAAATTGAGCATGACACTGAAATTATAAACCTGAGAGAATGGGAAGATGGTGGTGCCCTCAATAATAATCATAAAGTTGGGAAAAGGGGAGGGTTTTGTAGGTAAGGTTATGAATTCTGTTTTGGACATGTTGAGTTTGAGATGCCTGCAAGAAATCCAGTTTGAGGTGTCCAAAAAGCAGTTGGCGATCTGGGACTGAAGATCAGGCTAGAAATGAGGTTGGATATATCAATCTGGGAGCCATCTGCATAGAAATGATGATTGCACTCATGGGAGCTGATATTGTCAATGAGATAGTATGGAAGGAGAAGAAGAGAGCCCAGGACAGAGCTTTGGGAGACACTGATGGTTAGTGAGTGTATATTGGATGAAAGTCAAGCAAAGGAGAATGAAATGTGGTCACAATCTAATTAGGGAAAAGCTAGGAACAAGACCTAATTCCTAATTCTGAATGCCACCCCCTTTCAAAATATTATGCACTTAGAATATTGAATGCTAGAACATGGAATGTAGAGCCAGGTGGATCATTAGAATATAGATGTTTAATTAGATAGGACATTAGGAACCATGTGAAAAATCAAAGGGTTGCACTGAAATTAATGATTCTTGTCCAATTTTCTTTTTTAGATGAAGAAACTGAAGCCGAAAGAGGAAGTGTCTTGCCAAATTACATGAAACCCAAAAAAGCTATCACGTGCATTTCTTATCTGCCCTTTTAGATTACTCTGAGCCACAATGGATATTTTATTGGTGCTAAATCAATGTGCTAATCGTTGCTAGGTTCCTTGAGTAGTGCTATATTTTATGTGTAATTTTTTTACCACCTCTAACCCCTTCTACAATGCCTGGTATTGTGTTATGTTCTTGGTATTTTTTCTTCATTGGTTGATCAAAGGTAGAGAATGAGAGGTTGATGATGGGAGAGAGGGAAGGGATTAGTTTTTAATTGAATTGATAAACCAGAGTGATTGAGATCTACTTATGAACTCACCCTCTGTCCTTCCCACAAGGCCCTCTGACTTCGCATTCCCATCATGGATTGTGCCCCCAATGCTTCCCATACTCCCATATTCTTGCTAGTGGGACTGTGGAGAGGTGGACCCCCCAGTCGTCTTCTTTTCCCACTGTTCTTAGTTGCCTATGTGGCTGCTGTGGTGGGCAACTTGATGCTGGTCCTGCTCATCTCTCGGGACTCACAACTCAGTTCACCCATGTACTACTTGCTTCGTGGCCTCTCTGTGGTGGATGCAGGACAGGCCACAGTTACTTTGCCTCAGTTGTTGGCCCATCTTGTTTCTCCCCAACCAGTCATCCCTGCAGCCCGTTGCCTGGCCCAGTTTTTCTTCTTTTATCTGTTTGCTGTCACAGACACATTGGTGGTGGCTGTCATGGCACTGGACCGTTATGTAGCAATCTGTGACCCACTGCACTATTCAGCTTTGATGAATCGCCATGTTTGTGACTGCCTGATGGCTTCCTGCTTGATCCTGTCCCTGTTCCACTCCCTTTTGCACTCAGGGCTCTTACTGCCTCTTCAGTGGGCTGGGGATAGTGGGGGTGCTGTCTACATCCCTCACTTTTTCTGTGACCACTGGCCTCTGGTTCGGGCATCCTGCTCTAATATCCAATACAATGTGCTGGCCATCTTTTTAGAGGGTAGCTTGTTTGTGGCAGGCCCCTGTGCTCTCATCCTGTTCTCTTATGCCCGTATTGCAGCTGCCATCTTCCGCTTGCACTCAGCAGCTGGTCGCTGGAGGGCTGTGTCCACTTGTAGTTCTCACCTCACCATGGTTAGCTTCCTCTATGGCACTGTCATCTGGGTCTATTTCCAGCCACCCTCCCACAACTCCCCAGAGCAGGACATGGCAGCTGCTGTGATGTATACAGCTATTACCCCTCTGGCCAACCCATTTGTCTATAGCTTCAGAAATAAGAATGTTAAGAATGCTCTCCACAGACTTCTGAGTTCTAGTAGAGTGAACTCGCAGTTGGATTGGCCCTGAGACATGTGGGCATCCTTATGACAAACCTATTCCGAGGAGTCCAGGGATCCATGTGCATACTGAGCAATGCCACGGTGGTCTTAGCTCCAGAAAAATATTATTTCTGATTCATTGTAATGAATGAGCAAACACACCTTCTGAAGCTGAATGCATATGTACCATACATGTATGTGAGCTTGATTTTCAAAGGTATACATATAGATACAGATAGGTACTGTTGTGATTAATAAAATGGGACATAACTGTAAAAAGTGTTTCTTAATTCATAGCAATTTTTTGTCACCATGTGTTTTTACAATAAGTTAATGAGTCAAATGAATGATTAAGGACCTATATGCCAGTCACTGTGATAGGTTCTGGGGATACAATTGCCAAGAATGCAACAATCACTACTCTGAAAACAATTACATTCTAATGGGAGAGACAACAAGTACATATATAATTACACACAGGATGAAGATAAAGAGAATAAATACAAAATAGAGAGAGATGACACTAGCGTCTGAGATCATAAACATTAATAATAAAACTACTGTTATCTGAAGTTTTTTCTAAACTTTTGTTTATTTTTAGTTTACATCATTCATTTCCATGAGATTTTGATTTACAAATTTTCTCCCGTCTTTCCCCAACCCCCCACCCCAAAACAGCAATCCCACTGAATCCCTCTTCCCCCAGTCACCCCTCTCCTATATCCTCCCCCATCACCCCTCTGACTTTCCAGTGGGGCAAGATGGATCTCCCTACCCCAGTGCCTGTATATTTCCCTCCTTCCTATTCTGCCCTCCACTTGTTCTATTCTCCACTTTGTCCCTGTCCCTTTAAAGAAGTGTGTGCTTCTAACAACCCCCCACCCCAACCTGCCCTCCCCTCCATCCTCCCCCCTCTCATTCCCTTTCCCCCTACTCTCCTGTAGGCCAAGATACCCCATTTAGAGTGTATGCCATTCCTTCCCTAAGCCAAATTCAATAAGAGTAAGGTTGACCTATTCCCTTTTGCCATCATGTTCTTCCCCTCTATTGTAACAGTTTACAAACCTTGCCTCTTCTATATGAGAAGATTAACAGTCTCTCCCTATCTCCTCTCATATTATTCCTCTCCCATCTCTCAATTTCACCTTTTAAAATATTATCCCATCCTATTCAATTGATCCTGTGTCCTCTGTCTATGTAGACATATATACACACACTCACATATGTATTCACATGCATATATCTCCTATATAGAAATATGTGTATGTATACATATATATGTATATATATACACATACATTTATATTCCCTTCAACTATCCTCATACTGAGAAAAGTTTCATTAAGTTACAATTATCTTTTTTTCATGTTGGCATGTAAATAGTTTAACTTTGATAAGTCCCTTATGAATTCTTTTCCATGTTTACCTTCTCGTGCTTCTTGTATTTGAGTGTCAAATTTTCTATTCAGTTCTGTTTTTTCCATCAAGAATGCTTGGAAGTCCTCCATCTCA